>OZ007561.1:78577765-79217762 GCA_963931875.1 Pollenia griseotomentosa | reverse complement strand
TTTTTACCTAATTTTAAAACTTTGGCTCTTGCCGTTCTCCAGATATACAGAAAAAACCGATCTAGCTGAATTTCAATACCAGGAAATGGTGGATTATATGTGACATAAATGTAAAACAACCTAGCCGCTATCATGTCTGTAGTCTCCGGAAAACACGTATCAAACGTAAGACGGACAGACGGTCAGACGGACAGACGGACATCGTTGAGTCAACTTCTCTCCTCCTAAGGACCCAAAATATATATACTTTATAGGGTCTAAGATCAATATTGTAGAAATTACAAACGGAATGACAAACTTATATATACCCTTTTCCACCTATGGTGAAGGGTATAAGAAATTGATACTTTTGTAACACTAAAAAAAATTTGCGACAGAATGCACCGACTCTTATTCTATTTTGCATAAATTCGTTCTATTTAAAGAAAAATCATGCTACTAAATTTCATGAAGATCGATTTATAAGTTGCCAAAGGACAAATATAAAGTCCACTCGCTGAAAAGTGGTGTTGAAGTAAAACTAAGTCCCTCATAATTTCATAAGATTTTAAATCACTCAAAAAAATATTGTGCAGGGCGGTACACAATTTACTAAACACCATGTAATTTTGTATATCTTTATTTCATCCTATGGTTCCATAGTGAAACAAAGAGACGCAACGAATTTCTTCTGTTCTTATTTGTGTTTTGCCAAACTTTGTGTTAAACTGAAGATTTTTCTTGACAATATTACTTTAATTTAGGTCATTCTTTACTATATGTTAGTCTGGCGTTGCGATGTGTTACAGGTTTCGCATAAAATAGGATAGATGTTACATTAGAGGGGAAAATCTGCAGTTTGGTGTTAATAGAGCAATGAGAAGATATCCATACAGGGCTAAAGGCAACAAATGATTGTTTTACCTTGTTTATACAGCTTTCAATATCAATATTCTCTTCAGATCATCCTGAGCAGGAAATAATGCTGCCCAAATAGCTAAAAATATTTACTTTCTCCAGTTCACTTCCATTATCTTGGAACTTTGACGTATTGCTGGTGTTCATTCGCATAACTTTGGTTTGGTTGAAGTTGATCTTAAGGCCGACTTTCCTACCCAATTCTGGGATCATATTAAGTTGTATCGACGTTTTCTCAAAGAGAGAAAGCATGGATAAATATCCATATATCCATAAAATCCAAATCCTCTAACGTGCCCTATAGACCCCATGTTATACTTCTTTTGGCAGCTTTTGCACGTAGCATCACTGTATCTAGCAGCATGTTGAGGAGGTGTGGGGATAAAATGTAACCGTGTCGTACACCAATTTTAACAGAGATAGCTTCACCGAGTTGCCCTTCATATAAGACTCGAGAACAAGTAGCGTTGTAGAGTTCAATAAGTTTGTGTGACAGCTCTGCAACCAAGAATTTCCATATTAAGTTGTGTCAAAGGCTTTCTAAAAATCACTGCAGATTAAGTAGCTTGCTCACACCTTAATTCATCCACAAAAGTTGGCGTGAGTCTAGAGTAAAAAAAGCGTGTTAAGGTTTTATTAATCATTCTAAGAGATGTGATAATCGATAATTTGGTCTAATTTAGGGTTTCTGGCAGTTGTGGTAGTGAATGTGATAACCGATGTAGTAGTTATTCAGGAGTGTGCTGGAAATTGAAAACGTAAAACACAAGAATCCAAATTCTTCTTAAAGTTGATTTCTCGGACAATGTTTTTTAAGGATTATCGATATCTCAAATTCAAAAAGTGTGGTATAGTAAAATTTATTTGGTAGTTATTCAGAAAAATATTTAAAATTGGATTCAAAATACTTGTTAGTTTGCAAAACTTCAGATCAAACCTTACAACGTTTAATTGTTTAATTCTTAATAAAAAGCATTTTTCGTTAACATTTGTAATATATAATTTTTGCAAAAAAAAAAAAAAAAAAAAAAGCTGGAGAAAGCAAAATGGTTTTAAGAAGTTCAATCTAAGTAATCCGATTGACCAGTTTTATAAAACAATTTAAGAAATTTATTTAAACAACTTCAATTATGTTTGAAAGTATGTATGTACGGTTGTCATGATCAAAGTTTAAATAATCATGACATTTGTTTTTAAACCATGATTATGCATTTGCACATTTGAAAAAGAAAGTCGACCTTGATTTTAAAAAAACATCTATGGAAAAAAAGAACAAGCTGCAAAGAGAAATGTAGAGTGCATAGTATAGGCACACATTAATGGAACGACAAACAAACATAAAGGAGCATATAATGGAATAAAAACAATTACATTTACTCTTATATACTTAAGCTGGAAAACGTGATTTTTCTCTAGTACATCTGTATGACAATATTTTAATTGCTCTGCGGCAACATTACAAAAATAAAACTCATCTACAAATAAAACTTAAATAAAACAAGTTATAGTGCTATATTCGGCTGTGCCGAATCTTTGATACCCTCCACCGACAGTTCGAATGTTTAAGGAGTAATATCTGTATGATGTCTTTTTATTATTATTATCTTAAACTGTGACGATTTGTTATTAATTATGGTTTTAGGAGACTAAACTGTTTTCCGGGAGTAGTGTTTATATGGGGCTTAGGGTAAATTATGGACCGACCTTCGCCAAATTTTACAGTGTAATTTCTAGTCGAATAAAACGGACTTGTGCAAAATCTTATGTCATTCCGTGCATTTTTGCATCATTTATGTTAGCTTTTGTAACAAAATGATCAAGTTTTTGAAGGTGGTGGTTCCACATTTTGATTCATAGCTCTGGTCCTACTGAACCGATTTTGCTGAAATTCAATCCCAAACTGCTTAGGATAACTACAAGCAATTTGACACCTAGTTTGTTTATTTCTTTTGAGTTTTTCGAAAGTGAGCGTGTTTTCAACAGACGGACAGACGGACAGACGGACAGACGGACAGACAGACGGACATGGCTAAATCGACTTAGAATTACTCAAGCAGCCAGAATAGATATACTTTATGGGGTCTGAGATGAATAATAAAAAAGTTTCACACGGAATGACAAACTTAGTATACCCTCTTCACAACTTATTGTGGTGGAGGGTATAAAAAGACAAAAACTAATCTGAGGTATGAAAACATTTTTCCTGAATGAGTTGTACTCGCAAATGTTGCTTTTCCGAGGAAAGTTTGTTAGGGATACAATACTAAATATTGTTAGAAAAAGCTAAGGCACAAGCTCTATTACATTTGTCCTTCAAGCTGTGTTGAGAAAGGTCAACAAGAAAAAGAAAGACAAGAAAATGAAAAACAAAAAAATAAAAATGTACTTTGGCTTTCAAGAAGAATTCTTGACAAAAAGTACGAAAAACAGAAGTAAGGAAGAACATGGAAATCGATTAAAATGGATAATCATTTAAAAAAGCAAATTTCGATCTACCAAGTGTTAAAAACAGTTTGGTTTTAAGATTGATGTTTGACAATTGACTGCCAGCAGTCGTCGATGGCTGTGAGTGTTAAACGGCAAACCCCTCTGAAAAGATTGAGTGGTTGCAATCGAAACATGTAAGGGTAACCTGTTTCGTAAAAACGCCTGGGTTCGAGCCCAGCTTCAGTCAATAATGAAAAATTATCACAAAATTTTAATTGATTTCATGTTGTAAAATTCCTTTCTTCATAAAATTAATTTAATGAGAATTAAATTTGATAAACTTTAGTCTAATTAAAATATCAAAATTTGGATTAAAAACCATGAACAGTTCAACAAAATAACCACAATATTATTGGAAAATTCAAACTAAAACAGTAATTCTATTAATTCAAAATATGAAAAAGTGAAAAGAAAAATATTCAGCCTTATAATGGTTCTCGTTGTCGGTAACACCGTAACCGAAAAAAGGGTGACTTTGGTTTGTTTTATTATCGAGCCTATCATGTCAAAGATATAATTTCGGGAGTACACTTGTATGGTACCAGGTGTCTCATTTTTAATATTTAATACTCCTTGCGCAAAATTTTGTGTCCCTAGTTTTAGGCGCTATTATTATTTGTGTGCCCCGGTAGCCTAGCTGGTAGTGAGCTAGTCTATCAGCGCCGGGGTTGCGGGTTCGATTCCCGCCACAGACACTGGTTTCTTTCCTGCAGACAAGCAAAGAGCTTCGCGGGATTAGCTTAGGAAATAAAAAAAAAAAAAAATTCGGGTAGTTATTTGTCTAAAATCGGTCACATATAAATTTATTTTGTTAATTTTCTGTCATAATTTATAAGTTAGACTTAAAAAAGTAAATGTTAAGAAATGTAAGTGTAAAAGTAAAAGACTGTCGTAGTTTTTAATCATATCTTAGTCATTTATGGACCGATCTGACTGAATTTTAATAGCACACTCTGGTAGACTATGTGTTTTGTATTAATCGATTAACCGCGCGAATAATTATTCGAGGCAAAAATTTAATATTATTCGGTTAATCGAACAATTTTCATTTTATTTTTATTATATTTTTTCACATAAAAATTGTATTAAAAAAGTAACAATAATTTAGCAAAAGGTGCTTCATGTAATAAAAAGAAGAAATTTTTAAATTAAAAATAGCATACAAATGTAAGCTTATATGCTAAAATAATCTTTCTAAAAGAGTATACACAGAAAAAAATATCTCAAGAAAATTTTTAACAACACAGTTTGTTAAAAATAAAATTTTAGGTCAACAAACTTTTTGTTTGATTCAAAGAAAAAATTTATCAAATTTACACTTTGCAAAATAGCAATCAATAAAACATACTTAATAATGAAACAATTAAATATTTCTTCATATTCAATAAAAAAAATATTTGAATCAAAGTAAAGACAGTATTTTAACAACTCTTGCCCATTTTTAAAAAGCTCATAATTCTCATTTGTTTTAAAGTTTTATTTGAATAATATATTTAGTTTTGCCAAAGTCTTTGGAAAAGGTTTCCTGATGATCTGGCCTAAGCAACCAGAGAAATGACATCATCATTAATAAATAAAAAAATAAAGATTCGATTAACATTTTGTTTGATTTATTGATTTATTTGATTTATCAAGTAAAAATTTTGTTGAAAAAAATTATTTTGGGCAACAATTTTTTTTATTGACTCAATAAACTTGGTTGTTGACTAAAAATTTAACAATTATACATACAAGCTTTTTTATCAAAAACCGTCATCGCAGAAAATTCAAAAATGTTTGTAATCCAATTTGCGATTTTCGTATTCAAATATGAAAATTATTTTTTTTTGTGTACAGTTAAAATGTTTATGTTTCAAACGATATCTTACTTTTGATGTAATGAAACTTTATTTAGAAAAGATTCTTTCACTTATTGTAGTCGCTGGAGGTATTGTAAGTAAAGCGTTATAAAGCATATCCAATTTCTCTGTTCTTGTTATTTCTAAAAATTAGTAGAGTTCCATTTTACTACTTGAATCTCGTTTTGATTTTTTTTTAACAATTTTAATACATTTTATAGTCTTGTTAAGGTTGTTTTCAATCGTCTTAAAAAAATCATCTCCTTCATCTGAATCTTTGTAATAAAAGTCTGTACTAAACATTCTTCAAAATAAATTATTCCCAAACTCTTTGGTTTCATTCTTTGTACTTAATATATTTTTTAAAAAATTGTTATTCGAAGGAAATGTTCCGGAGTTAAAAAGCAATAAATGGGTGTTTAAAAAAGTGCCGACTCTTTGTTATATTAAATAAAAAAAAACTAAAACTGTGAAAAACAAATTTTCGGTTAATCGATTAATCGACATAAATTGTTCGAATTATTCTTTAATCGAAAATATACAATTTTAATATATTCGAACAGTAAATCGCCCAAAATTAATCGATTAATCGAAAAATGGTTAGTCGTTTGAATACCCTTATAACAACCCAGTGCCCGTTTTTCCTGTGGTCCTCCGAAACCCCATTTCAATAGACATTTGTACAAACGGATATCGTTGAATCAACATCGCCACTCAGAAGAACCTAAAATGAATATATATTATTCGTGAAGCGGACAACACCAACAAAATTATTTGCCAAAATGCCAAAATGGTTGCCAAATTGGTTTTTGTATGATGTTTGTTTTCGAGTTATGGGGTACTAGAGTATTGCCGTTTTTGAATAATTGTTTTTTTTTTAATAACTTTAAAAACTCTTGCTCGTATGGAAATTCTAGATGTACTCGAAACCAAGAAAAGCCTATCTGGGTTCTGCTAGTTTAGCTGAAGTTCAGATTGCGTCATGAACATTTCGGCTCAAACTTGATTTCTCCGAACAACATGTCGTCTTACTCATGTCAATATCTCGAATTTTAGTAGAATTACCTGGAGGGCTAAATTTTAATAAATTTATTGAAAAACTCTTGTGGACAAGATATTTAAATTTTTATGTTAAGAAACTTTCATCTAAAATATTGTTCTATTTCCTGCAAATATTTAAATAGCAAAATTTTGCCAATAAAATGTTGTTGTTTTTAAAATAAAACAGAAAAATCTTAATAATAATATAATTTTTAGAGTTTGAATAAAAATTTGCTTGGTAACTTCTTTACTGGACCGATTCTGCTGTTATATATTTTAAATAGATTTACTACATTGGTCTAATCGTTAAACACAATATTAAAAACTTATAGAATCATACATAAAGGGTGTCCCCAAAAAAAGTAAGATATTTAAAAAAAATTAAAGCTTGGCGGCTGCAGTTTGAAAAATTCAAGCATCTCCGTATCCATCCCATTTCTTCTTTCTTCTGTCTTCTAAAAACACAATAGTTAAACATCAAAAGATGAAACGTGTGAAAGCAGACTAACAAGGGTGTTCTGAAAATCGAAAACGTAAAACGCAAGAATTTTAAAAGTAGTTTTTTTAATAAGATTTCTATAATAAAAGAATTTTGCGACAAATATTATACAGATATTTCTCTATTAAACTAAATTTTTTAACAAAAATTATAAAAATTAGATTAAAAGTTTATTAAAAATAACTTCTAAATTCATGCGTTTTACGTTTTCGATCTCCAGCACACCACTGTAAGCTTTACATAGTGTATACGTGTTAATTTAAATACATATATTAATCATACGCTCCCGTCTACATTAAAGTGAAAGTTCTTAAGTACCTGCAGAAGTTTTAAATGAATATAAAGGATGCATTTCGAAAATTTCATACAAAATATGGTCGGAATAGCGTTTTAACTTCATGAAATGTGAAGAGATTAATTGAACAATTCAGGGAGACTGCATCCGTTGGAGACTTTAAACACACTGACCATCCAAAAACAAGCCGGTCGAATGTCAATATCGAAGCAAATCCAGTCTCCCTGATTTTTTAAATTAATCTCTTCACAGTTATTATTATAAAACATTATTCCGTACATATTTTGTACGAAATTTTTGTTATTTTTGAAATATTGTTCAATAATGCAGACACATTTTTCTATCGTGTAACGCTCCATTTACTAACCCTTAATTTTATGCTGTCGAAATTTGTTTAGGGCTGCCAACCAACACTTTGCTGCACAAATGTCGACAAATTTAAATCATGCGTTAATTTTGGGACCCCCTTTAGATTCATTTAATACTTCTGCAGGTATATATCCACTTTCTCTTTAATGTAGAGGGGGGAGCGTATGATTTAAATTAACACGTATACATTGTGTAAAGCTTAGTCTGCTTTCACACGTTTCATCTTTTGATGTTCAACTCTTGCAATTTTAGGAGACAAAAGAAAGAGGTTTTATACGAAGATGCTTGTTTAAATTTTACATAAAAGAAACTGACATAGAGATCAGTCAAATAAAATTATTTTTAACCGGGTAGTATTGAATTCGAGTATTTGTTTCGTACTTAGCCGTTTTGCTTTGCTTCATGATAATAGCACAGAGGTGCATATGGTTAGCTAAAATGCAAAAAGTCGTAACTAAAAAAAAAAAATCAAAATCAAGTTTGGATTGATTAATTTGAATGCCATTAAACTACATGTCTTGACGAAATTTTTCACTTCTGCGATCAAAAATCACGCTTTTATTAAAAAAAAAAACAAAGGGACGTAAATACATGTGTTTTTATCAGAGTACGAAAACAAACAAAACGAAACGTTTGCTTTCGTTTCGTTTTATTCTTTGCAGTGAGTAAAACAAAAACAAAACATAAACAATGAGAACGATTGTGCCATTTTGTTTTGTATTGTTTTTGCACGTGAACACAAAATGTACATTAATATAAAATAACGCTAGAAAAGAAAAGAGTAAGAACAATATCGAGACATTCTGAGAAAAAACGTGTGACAAACGTTTGGTTATTGATTTACTCATTTAAATAGAGAATGTCTCTGCAAATAATATAAGACTACCTGATACATTTTGATCAATTGGACTACTCCCTGTACTGGTCCAATGTAATGCAAGCATGGACCATGCCATTGTTAAAAAGAGTTTGCAGTGAAACGACATGTCTTCCTTTTTAACGACATTTTTTCGTTTTTAAACGATTTCAAAACTAATCCTCTTGAGTGTACCATGAAGAAGTTTTAAGACTACTCCTTTGTAATCCAAAGCTGATTTAAATAAACCATGTTTTTCCCCTACATTTGGGTTACCTTTTGACGAGTCCAAGTCCCTTATGGGCTACACTTTTCATGCGTGTATGGACTAGTCGCATTATTTGCAGGAGTTTTATACTCTAGCTACTAGAGCGATATATACATACATACATACATGCATACATAACTTTTATTTCTAAAATAAATAAAATGAGAGGTTTTAATGTTTATTTTTTTATTGATGCTTATTTAGACTTCTTAAGTAATTAAAACCAACACAAAATAAAATAAAAAAATAGTTCAAAGAAAGAAGAACAAATAAACTAAACTAATAAAACAAAAAATTTGTATTCACTTAAAAACTAAAAATATTTCTCATGCATAAATTCGGCATTCGACTTTACTAGAAAAATATGCATTGCACTACAAAAGCCAAACTAAATCAATTACTTATAAAAAAAATACGTTTCTCTATCGGTTTTGTACTGAAATGTACGATTGTAATGCTAAATTAAATAATGCCGATGAGTGAAAAGCCAATTGTTTCGTTTTCTCTCTTTGTCAATTGAAAAGTTTTTGTTTTGGTTTTTCTCATGTACAATGCAATTTAAAAATCTTGATTTGTTATGTTCATTTTGCAAGAGCTTGCGAAATGTTTTGTTTGTTTTCATACTCTGGCTTTTATTTTATCTGCCTGTTTTTAGAAAACGTAAAAAAGTGAGTGAGTGAGAAGTTATATTGAAAACAACAATAAAAAACGAAAATTTGTTTTTGTTTTCAATATAATTTCTCACTCACTCACTTGTTTACGTTTCCTAAAAACAGGCCTTATACATACAGTAAAACAACGTATTTACACTTTTTTCAAACAAATATAATAAAATGGTTTTAGTTGAACATATTTTGAAGAATTCCATTAAAGACTTATCAATGTATGTTTTTCTGGCGCGTTTTTAGTTTCATTTTACAAAGTTTTTTGCTTCTCCAGTAAAATTATATATTTGGAAGTTATGCCTTTTTGCATTTTAGCTAACGATATATAGGCCAAAACATAATTTTTATTTTAATTAAAAAAAAAAAAAAATATTTATGCAATATAAGAGCTAAGTCTTCAAAACATGCAATTACAAATTTCGATCACAAAATACGTTCAACTTTGACTGTCGGATTGTCGGAAATTGAGCATATTTCGTTATAACTTTTTACTTGTATCAAATATTTATTTTTAAAGCAATTATTTGGCTTTTTCAACAACGAAATCGGGGTAGCCTCATTTTTGATATTTGTCATTTAAATTAAATATTTTTCTATAGGCTTTGAAAACTCGTACGTTTTTAATAGAAGTAAGGCGAAGTTTTTAATTATTATCCTTTTAGAGATCCCTCTTATTATAAATTTAAAACTTGTTAATGCGTGAAAAGCTTTTCTGCTTTAATAAAACATTTTCTATGTTTTTTTTGTTGTCACTAACCAATTAAAGCCCGTACATATTTGAAAGCAACGAAGGGATAAATATTTATAGCAACATTGTGTTATATTTAAGAAATATGGACCCAGTTATTTTCACAAAAACACTAACAGACTTGTTACATTTACTTTATGTCAGGGAATTGCTTTTTTAATATTCACACACCGTGAAATTCTTTGTTATAGTGGTCACAAACTAAAAGTTTCATTTATGTCTCTTCTTTTCGTATTTGTTTTTTTTTTTTTTTTTTTTGTTTCCATTTAACAAATTTGCAGAGTGCTGCAGTTGCTGATACGTTGTATGACATCGAGTGGTACAAGTGTGATGTAAAAACTAGAAAAATGATTTTAATGATGTTGCGACGCTCTCAAAAACCAACAACAATTGCAGTACCATTTTTCACACCATCACTGACGGCCTTCAGTTCGGTAAGTAGAAAAGTACATAAATAAAATAGATGATAATTTTACCTCTTGCTCCCGCATCATTGTCATCATCATCCTCATCATAATCGGCATCAACATCGTTGTCATGTTGGTGGCTGAGAATGAGCATTAAGAGGAATATTATAACGCTCAGTGGTTTGAATGGCTTTTTCTTATGTTTTTAGTAAATTTGTTTTAAGATGTTTTCCTTTAGACTCTAATAAAGAAATAAAAACCAACTTAACAGAAAATCTCGACTAGAAAAGGGTTATTTTAAGTGAAATGTAGAGCTTATTAAAATTTTTGAAAGGAGCTGAGATACAGTGTTAAGTATTTTTTTTATGAAATGAGTTTTATTTTAAGTAATTAAGGCAAAAGAATAATATGGTTCAAAATAGCTGAAGTAGATATTGCCTTCTCAGATTTAAAATAATTAAAAACATTTTATTATATGCGTTTTAGAGATTTTGTTGATACACTTTATCATCCTTAGTTGAAGGCCTAGAATATGAGCGGGTTCTAAGTTTTTTGATATTTTTTTTTAGTTAGGCTCGAGTTCATTAAATTTAATTTTCATTAAATTATTTTTACTAAATGAAGGAATTTTACAACATGAAATTTTTGTATTAAAATTTATTGATAATTTTCTTGGGTTGAATTTACATGTTTCAAGAACCACCACACTCACAGGGGAATATTGAATTGCTTAAATGCCTAAACCTAATTGGGTTATCTTTTTTTTTAAAAAGGCTGTGCAAACACAATAAAGATATTAATTCTTAAGGTCTCCTTTCCAAATTTGGGCTCATAATTCCTTTTTTTACAAATAAAATTTTACTGGACTAAAGTTCAAAACTGATTAGGAGAACAGCAGATAATTTGATATTATAATCAATCTTTTTCTGTTCAATCGATTGGAAGTACGCTTGTTTTTAAAAGACGTACAAAACCCTGATGTTGCTTTATTAGCTTAGAATAACTCATGGCGTCAAAACGTATAAGCTTTGTACAGACTTGGATAAAAATGTCCTTGTTCATCACTCGTTGTGAAGGATTTAAAAAGGAAAACTTATGCAAGACACACATTTGAGCCAAAAATGTTAATAAATTTCACGAAAAGTAAGCACATTTGAACATTTATATACATATATCGTCGGCTCATTATTGGTTTGAGGCATATGTTTGAAAGGACTATTGGAGAAAAACGACAATGAAGGTTTACATAAAGTTTTCTGAAAATATAACTGATAGAATTTTTTTGTACATATTTTCATTGCTGCTTCCGATATATGTTTTGCAGAATAAATTAATATTTTTGTGAACGTTCATAAACGAACTAAAAAGTTAATAGCATTTAATTGAAAGTGAAAATTATTGGTTTGTACGCCACTTTTCTAAATTTATTTTTAAAAAGAAGTACAAAAAGTTGTTAAAAAGTAGAGTTGTTGACAGTTTATTTTGGTTTTGCTTTAATTCCTTTTTTACTTACGGCAGTAAAGCGAAGCAAGAGTGAAATTCGTTTTGTACGTTTTTGTTTGAGAAATTATCTTCATTCGCCAAACAGTGGCGTGTAGAGGAAAACAATATTTAATCAACTTTAAAAAGTTGATATGGAGCAAAGTTAATGCTTAATATCTCAGAATCCATAATCTATTTCGTGAAACAGTTTTGGGATTCAGAAAAGGGGAATTTAAAATATACCGCACTGCTTCCAAGGAGGTTAACTCAAAATTTATATATTTTCAGTAGAGACAAAAAACTGTTTTCTTTTTATATGTACTCTTATACTACAAATTGGAATACAATAGTTTTTTTTTTTTTTGTTTTTAGCAAAATACCAAAGAAACAGATCTTAGATTTTTACAGTGCGTAGATATGACCACTGTACAACGATTTCTTGCAAAAAGTGAAAATTTAAAAATTTTAAGTTGACTCTCTTTAGAGGAAGCAGTGCGATATACAGCCCATATCAAACTCATTTTTTATGGTTTGTAAGTCAAACCAATAATGAGCTGACCATATGCCACTTACAACTTAATAACCAAACCATTCAAATTACTGTGCAATAACGACTTTTATCATGGTGATGACAAGTTTGTAGAAAAAGAGCAAAGACATTGACAAAAAGACAAAGAAAGGGTTTTTATACTTTGTTTGTTTAATAATGGCTAGTTACTTTATTTCAAGGCTTTTTCTCTTTTATTCTACCTTTTTTTCATTTGCCATAGAAAATATTAACGTAGTCTACTTACCGGAACACAAACTCACTGACATATTCCAACACTGATGCAAACTGAATTATAATTTTTTCTTTACTTTTGAAAAAGTACACTTTCACTTTAGAGTATCCAGTGACAATTTTTAAAATGGGTAATTCCCTTAAAATTCTATAGGATCGCTGTATAACTTTGTCTTGTGCAACATAAAAAGTTTCCCTAAATTGACCTTATGGGCCTTATTGTGTAAAACGCAACGCAACGCCAAAAATTTCGTTGAAAGCAAAAACAAAGTCAAAACTATTTTATAATTTTGTTGTTGTTTCTATTGGAATTCTTATTGAATTTTTAAATTCATATTTGGTGGCGTTGAGGATTTAAAAAGACAATATGAATTTCTGTAGAAAGTAACAACAAAATCATGGCAAATTCATTTCTCAGGTGGCGTTGAAAGCACAGCCATGCTACTTTTTTTTTTTTTAAATTAGAGAGAGCATTGTCAAAAGTTACTTATGATTTTGATATATCGGCCAACGAAAAAAACAAATAATATACAACGTTGTGTTTTTGGTGTTGTTACTTGTTGTAGTAGCGCCACCACCGTATACATGTACTTGCCTTAAACAAAATTATAAAATATTTTTGACTTTGATTTTGCTTTTGCTTTCAATAAAATTTTTAGCGTTGGTCTGAGTTGTACACAATAACGGCCTTAGTGTTCTATAAATAATCCAGAATCGAGATTTCGTAAATTTTATTAGAACATCTAGAAAATTTTATTAAATATTTGTAATTTGTGGCTAAAAGATATAACAATCGGTCAAGGCCAACTATACTAGCCAGATCTAAAATAGTTTACAACTTTTGTTATAAATATTTTCCTCGCCTCTTGTAAACGTTTTTATATTTATGGCCGAGTTTTTTGATTTAATGAGATTCTCTTAATTTTGAAAATATTGCTGTCAATTCATCATCTTCGAAATTTTTTGCCTTTGTGGTCCTTCGTCACTTTTGCATCAATTGAACATACATATTCAGTATAATTTTTGGTAAGCAGTCGACGTGCTTCAGCAAAGCATTTTCCGTTGATGCTTTTTGGAACAAAATTCGGCATTTTCCAAGATTAAAAACTTGTTTCTTAACTATTCCTATCCCACACATTATTAATATTTGAACTTAAAAATTTAAAAAAAGGCTTCAATTAAGTTTTTGAAATTTTTATTTAGGCTTGATTTCATCAAATTTAATTTTCATTAAATTATTTTTACTGAAGGAAGGAATTTTACAAAATTAAATTTATTGATCATTTTTATTCTTGGCTAAGCTGGGGATCGAACTCGGGTTTAATTTACATGTTTTACGAATCACCACATTCGTTCATTAGAATTCTTTGACGTTCTAACATCTGCACCACTGCGGTACCTGAAATCCAACAGTCAAACATCAATCTTTAATCAGTGGTACCGGTGGTTCGAAATTTGCTGTAATAATAATTACAGTAAATGATAATTACCAGATGTGTTTAGCTTCCGCAAAAAACAAAGTTTCATCGCTTCTCTCATAACCAAATTAGTACTATTACTAGCTCTATAAAATAAGTCCCTGTTTGAACTCGAGGGATTTTATTCATCTGTTATATTATTGACTCCGTTCACATATTGACGGTTTAACGGTTTCATAAAAGCACGGAAAAAAGAGTTTTAAATGTAAAAACAACGCAATGGCTCACGCTGATTGAAAATATTTAGTATTGTTGCTAAAAATACATCCAGCTTATTATCTACTGTAGACTCATACCAGCAATCAGTTAAGCTCCGATCAAAATGGTAAAAAAAATGATAAAGGGTAAATAACAAAGTGATGTGTTCGTTTTATTAAGACAATTATTAACACAAAAAATTTTATTTCCAGAGTACACGCAGAGAAAAAACATGGTTGAAGTATGGTTATAAAAACATATTATGGTCCCTGCAATGGCAACAAACAAACTTTTGTTGTTTTTAACAAAACTTTTTCACGATTGATAATATTTTGTTTCTATTTAACAATAAAGTGTTTACCTCCCTTGAAAATTCATATATGGTTGAATTTAACAATATAATGTTTTAATAACAGCTAAAAGCTACACTCAAACTTATTATGGTTACCTTAACCATATTATTATCACGGCAACCATATTATGGTTAAATCCATCTATCAAAAAACTATAACCATATTATAGTTGCCTCCAAACATGTTATGGTTATTATTTAATAATAATATGTTCGAAATTATAATATTTTAATACATTGTATGTTTAATATTAAATTTAAAATAATATGCTTAAAAAGCAACAACACTCTGGTCGTTTGCATTTTACTTGGTTTGCTTTAAATTCTCATCCATTTTATTTTAATTATTGATTTAAATACATAAATTTACGTAGAATAAACCATGATACAAATACACAAGGTAGTTCCACTTCTCTCTCACAATTATTTTTTTGAAGTTTATCGGAATTATTTGAATTTTGTTTTTTGAAAACATTAAAAAAAACGTTGCCACATATACAAAAGACAATAAATTCCCTTTGGAAATTATAAGTATAAATGTGTAATTTGGATGAACAGCTTTAATGTGATATTTAAGCATTTTAATTTGCTTTCGCGAAAATTAAAAACACATTATATTTATGGTCTATTAATCTTTATTTAAAAAAATTTAAATTTATAAACAAGAATTAAGTTACAATTTTATTATCTTTTTATTTGAACAAACATTTTAAGATTGGTTTATGTTTTTAAAAAACGTATTCTTAAAAAAGATTCTATTTTTATCTAACACTACATTTGAATTACATAATATTTTTTTGATTAAGCAAATATTGTATTTAGTAGTTCAAGTTAAGTCAAAAAAAACGTTGCTTGGTTTGTTAAGCACGCCTTTAGATAAAACGTTTATAAAATTTTCGAGGCCATCGTTCCATATCATTTAATAACTTATTTTCTCCCCAAAGATTTTAAAATTCATGTTGTTCAGCGAGCAATTAAGAAATTAAAAATAAATCTTAAGCAAACAAGAAAGTAAAGTCGGTCAAGCCCAACCATATGATACCCTCCATCCCAGAATATAAGAACAAATTTTAGCAAGTGTACCTCATACGGTGCCCATGGGCAATCATGCACCCGCCAGAACAAAATTATGCAATTGAGCTTAGTATTCATATAAAAGTTCTTTGTACCGCATATTATTTAGATATCTTTGTCTACATAAGACTTTTCCTTTAAGTAATTTTAAGAAGAGCGTTTATATGGGACCTATGATTTTGGACCCATCCGCACAATTTTTATGTAAATATTAACATTAACAAGGAAGTTATGGTATTAAAAACAATTTTCGGCAGTAGAATTTGTATGGAAGCTGTGGTAAAATATTGACCAATTTCAATAAAATTTGGTAAAATAGTTTTGATTGCAATAAAATTAGTTTAAACCAAATTAAATCTTAATACCAACATAATAAGATGCTTAATGGGCACAAAGACCATATTCCAGAATGAAGCGTGTGGGCTGGCTATGTAAAATTATGAACCAATTCGCCCCTTGGTCCTTGTGACAATTAGAACCTATCAGATAAATTTCTATAAATTATCTCTAATATTGCGACCTGTACTTTGCGCACAAGGTTTACAGGGACAATCTGCCAGATAGCCAGCCGGCCAGCTAGTCAGCTGGTGTACTTAAAAGTTTAAGTATTTTAAGTGTTACAAACATTATCACAAATGCATAATACCCTTTCCGCAAATGTGGCGTGGGTATAAAAAGGTAATTCCTTGTGACAATAAGAACTTACATATACAACAAATTTCATATGTATAAATATCTTCAAAATTGCGTTCTTTGTACGTAACAACTTTTCGCACACAGCCAGCCAGTCGGATGAACGGACATCGTTAGATTGGTTCAGAAAGTGATTATAAGTTAATCGGTATACTAAAACTGGGCCTAGAACCAATATGTGTTGGACACATCAGCACAAACTCTTTCGCATTAAATCTTCCAAAACTTCCCAACATTTTTAAAAACAATTTTTTTCTTTTTAAATTTTAAATATACATATTTTATTTAATTTCTTGTTTTCAAAATTTACAAAATTAATTTTAAAACATTTTAATATAAATTGTTATCAATTCTATGTAAATTTATATTAAATTTTTTTAAACTTCAAATAAAAAACAAAACAAAGACAGAAAAACGGGATTATTTAATAAAATGTGGTAGCTCACATTTTCATAATTCCAATAAACGTCAAAACGTTAATATGGCGACAAAAAGAGAGAGTGGAACTACCTTCTGTATTTGTATCATGGAATAAACTAGTAGAACAGAAAAAATGGTAATGAAGGTCGTCACAGACTGGAATATGAATCAAAGGGGAATTTTTATAAAAGTGGAACATAACACCTATGAGGAATAAACAATCAAAGAAAATTATAGTTTGACACTTAACAAACAAATTGAAAAATGGATGAAATATATAACCATAATATGATTAACATTGACAATATTATTGTTAATTCTGACCATAATATGGTTACTTTTGTCAAAATTCTAGGCAATGTTTACCATTTTATGGTTAATTTTAAACATAATATGATAAGTTTTGTTATTGTTGTTATGGTTAAAATTGACCAAAATATGGTTAATTTTGACCATATTATGGTTAATTTCGCCAAAATTTTTGTTGATTTTAACCATACTATGGTCATATTTAAACATTATTTGGTAACCTGCAAACATAAACATTGTTAAAATTCAACCATAGTATGTTGCTCTTAGAATATGGTTACCTCCAACCATATATTTTTTCTACGTGTTGTTGCTTGTTGAAACAAAGGGCTTCATCAATTTATCCAAAAATTGTTTCTTGCTAGTTTCGGTTTCTTTAATCCGTTGTGGTCAATATGTGTAGGGAATTGGCCTTCAGCATGCGATCCTAGTACCGGCGTTACCGATTACGCCTCCATTTCTAGAAGAATACCCATGGATAAGTATTCTTTATTCTAACCGGCCATTAGATCGTGTATGACACAATTGAATTGTTAAAACTCCCTCTCTCTTCTGCTCCGACCTTATGTCTCATTCGGGTTGGATACCACATTTGCAATTAGGTTTCTCGAGTTTATAGGATGCAATGCGCTGGAGGCGAGAGTAGGAATTGAGGGAATTTGGCCTTCAGTGCCTACATACCCTAAAGTGGCTCTTCTACCACATTTGCATCCATAATGCCCAGAAACACTCTGGTTAAAAGTTTGAAAATTACCCATTGTCCGAATTATAATCACATATATTAAAATAAATAAGTGTAAATTTAGTTACTCATGGGAGTTATATTCCATATAGTTTTCATAAATTAATGATAAGATCCATTTCTTTTTTTCTGAGAAAGATATTACAGATTCTTCGACTTTCATTTCTCTAATATTAATTTGAAAAGTACTCTTAATAGAACATTCCCTAGACGGCCCCCCAAAAAACTAATTTCTTTGGGACACCCTAATTTTGTTAAGAAAGTTTTTCTTTTTTAATATTTATGTCCATGAGCACAATACATAAATATTATTATAATATAATTATTTTATACTTAATAATAATTAATGTTTTTTTTTTCATTTTTATTGTTTTGTTCTCCTTTCTTTTCATTTGGTTTATTTACTGTTACTCATTTTTTCTTCCAACTAGTCTTTATTGTTAAAAAAAATGTTAATATTTCTTTCGCTTTCTTTTTCTCCTTTTTAATAAATTGTTCTATCACAGATTTTAAGTACCGCTGGTTCCTATATTGCTCTATTAAAAACATTCCTTTAGAGTATTTGAAAGAATCAGCAAAGGAAATGGAACGATAAAGAAACTTAAATTTTAATGGAATGAAACGATAATAAAGTACATGATGGAATTTATTTATTGTTGTTATCGTGGCGCACTTAATGTTTTTGTTTTTGGTTTTTAAGCAAAATAAAAAAAATAATATTATCATTAAAACAAAAAAAAAAAAAACTCTAAAATCACAAATGTTCAAAAGCGAAGCCCAAATCTGTTTTGTTGGGTTCCAGTTCAGTTCGGTATATTGAAAAAAACTTAAAATGCTATTTATTTATTTGGTTTTTTTTATTGTATTTGTTATTTTAATTGAAATGCTTCGGTTTAAGTTAAATTTGGATTTTTGGCCTAAAAGCAAAAAAAAACCTAATTTTCTTTTAAAATTAAAAATCGTTCACTAACCGTTCAAGATTTAAAGTTATTTATAAAAAATTTAAAACAAAGTTAATAAATGATAAAAATATTTAAATATCTTGTTTTTAATTTGGCTTAAAATACGTAACAAGAGTTAAGTAAGTGAAGGTAAGTAGAAGTAACCCAGCAAAAACTTACATTGCAAAGTAATGCGTTAAAAAGCAAATATAACTACTCTTCACTACTTCTACATTGGCATTTTAACTTATTATTTTTACACGGTGATGTCATTGGAGGCAACTACTTACCACCCTCGCTTACAAATAGGGAGTTAAATAAGTTATTACCACATTTGCTTTCAAATAGGGAGTTAAGTAAGCCATTAAGTTTATGATAAAATATCGATATCATATGTTATAATTTATATCACCTAGACGATATCGTTATAATATCGTTTGGTTGAGACTACAATACCAAGTTTTTAATCAAGTTTTTAATATTTATTTAAATATATATCAAAATCTATTAGGTATTTAAATTTTTCATTATTAAAATTGTATCCAAAATCTCAAATTTTATTACAATTATTGTAGAGCCGAAGGTCCTGTAACCATGGCCTCCTTTTATTTCATTAGTTCATAATTTGTAATTATATGCTTATGCTATTATAAATATAAATATAAATTTTTCATATTAAAATTTATTACAAATTGTTTCAATTTAGTACAAATAAAATCAGTTTGTATTAGATTTGAATAAGTAAAACCTTAGATGCATTTTATTATGAATTAATTATTAATTTCGTTAATCAACTCATAAACAAGTACTTATGTATCAGATTTATATGCGAGCCAATACTAAACTTCTTCTATGTAATGCAGATGGTATGAAGTAGGCATTGAAAAAAGTACGTTGTTTAATAATTTCAAGTCAATACCAAGCTTTTGCTGGGTATTTTGAACGACAAAAAATCAAGCTAAATAACAAAAAAAGTACGGAAAAACATTATTTTTTAGTTGCAAATCATTACCAAGTTTTTGCTTTGAATATATAATGATTAGAATTAGGCATTATGGGCCTATTTCACCCATTCTATTTACTTGCAAAGAAGTTTTTTATTTTAAGTAATTAATTTAAATCAATTAAAACAAGAAAATCCAAAATAAAAAAATATTTTCATGATTTTTAGGTATTTTGTTCGTAAATTGTAAAATTCTCTTAAAGTAAGAAACATTTTGTAACGTGGAAATAGAAACTACGAAGTAACTAGGTATTTCTATCTCCTCGTTCATTATAATAATTGCATAAATTCAATATTTCATATTTTTATATTTAATTACATTGATAACATCTATTATTATTTTTATTGAATACCCCTACTACTGTTGAATACCCCTACTGTAACAAACACCACACAAGTTACCATGATAATTCTCATTTGGTTCAATTATGAACTGGAATAAGTAGAAAAGGTTTTGTTACATTCGGGGCGATTCTCACAAGACAAGAAATCTGCCAACCAGGCTCGGAAGTTATATTTATTATAAATAACGAGCAGACTAAGGCTTCGGTCGCCTGTTCTCACAAGTGGCTTCGGTCGCCTGTTCTCACAAGTGGCTCCGGTCGCCTGTTCTCACAAGTGGCTCGGTCGCCTGTTCTCACAAGTGGCCAGCGCTGCCAGAAGTAAGATTTTACCTTATTTTTTAAGATTTTTTAACCGAAAAAAGATTTTAAGATTTTTTCCCCAAAAACAAGATTTTTTGTTTTGTCTAGACGAAGGTTAGGTTCAATTAAAAAAAAACCTTCTTTGTTCCCAGCTGAAAATTTTTTAACTTAATAATCCAACCTTGCGGCTTACTGGACAAAAAAATACTTAAGGCCTAACCATAATGTGCTTAAGTTGGCTTAAGCAAATATACTAATACATGCTAATCATATTAGGCTAGCCATATTGAACTTAAGGAAACTTTTTGATAAATTTTATGAAACTGTCATTTGCTTAAGCAAGGTGCGAAACTGATCGCACATTCCGTACGGAATCAAATGTTTGTTGATTTTATTTTTGTTTTTTTTTTTAATACATTTAAGAGACTTTTTGTTATTTTTTGACAGTAGGTTAAGCAACGCTATGCATATTTTGGTTGGTGTAAGTTTTGCGCGCTTTTTATTTTGCAACAACAGAAAATATTGCAAGTCAGACTAAGGTTCGCAAAAATTAAATAAAAGCAAAAACATTTAATGGAAAAATGCTTAATCCGAAAAGGTAATTTTAAGTGCATCGACATACCTTTAAAAAAGCAGCTTATTAGGGGTGTCATGGAAATCAAAAACGTAAAACGAAAGAATTTTTATTACAGAAATCTTATTGAAAAACGACTCTTAAAATTCTTTCGTTCTACGTTTTCGATTTCCATGACACCCCTGTATATTTAGATTTATATAAAAAAACTTAAAAAAATTTTTAGATTTTAGATTGAATATTAGCGTTTTTGAAGTCCGATTTGGCGGGAAATCGTCAAAAAAAAGTTGGCAACAGTGGAAATACATATTGATATGTTTTAAAGTTAATTTGAATAAAAAAAACACTTTTTTCCAAAAACAAGATTTTTTTTCCAAAATAAGATTTTTTTTTTGGTGAAATTAAGATTTTTTGCTGAAAATTTCTGGCAGCCCTGCAAGTGGCTTCGGTCGCCTGTTCGAACAAGTGGCTTCGGTCGCCTGTTCTCACAAGTGGCTTCGGTCGCCTGTTCTCACAAGTGGCTTCGGTCGCCTGTTCCCACAAGTGGCTTCGGTCGCCTGTACGACGAGTATTGTTATTATTGTAAGAATTCGTAGATTAAGTAGTTTTATAAGGTTAATGCCATTAGTGTAAGACCCATTTGTATGTATTATATATAACTTTAAGCTGAAGGTCCACACCATGCGTTTATGCGTCTGTCCTTTTTATGCATTTGACAAAAAAGTTGAATCAGTGTAATTGCATATGACAAGTTACACACCAAAATGCATAGAATGCATAGACGTATGAACGCATCAAAGTAGGTTTACTTTCTACTTTTGTATCCGTCGCATGTGTGGTGAATAAAAGTCAGCTGTTATTGATGGCCATGGATGACAAATCATATTTTATTTTCAATGTTATCGATAAATATGTTTGTGTGGTGGATTACTTTGTACTATTTTTTTGCATTAAAAATGGTTTTTAATAAAAGAAAATTTTTTCGTTATAAAGATTGCATAAACTTTAAAGAAGAAAAAACATTAAAATGAATTTTTAGCACAATTTTACCACGAACAAAATTTGCCATTCTAGTTATCGATTACTTTTATGTTCTGAGTGTCATCTTTGTTGTGTTAATTTTTTTTTTAACAAATGCCATAAACTGGAAAGTTATTGATACCGTGGAAAATCACGAATATTTGTATAATCAAAGCTTTCTCCTCTTTGAATTCTTTTAAAGAAATTCTATTAAAATATCAATAACACTCTCCATTTTTGCAAAAATTGTTTTTATTTAATAAAAATGTTCTCACAACAGCTGATAAAAAAAAACAATATGGTGCATAAAACGCATTGCATGTAACTTGCATTTAGAAACGCATCAAATGCACAAAAATTATCATACGCATCTACGCATGAACGCATGGTGTGGACCTTCAGCTTTAGTGCGACGAACGCATCAGCAGCCGAGGGGAAAGCCGATAACGAACCGATCACTGCCGACAACCGATCCTGCCGAAAGCCGTGATACGCAACCGCCGAGCGTCTCATAATCCCGAACCGTCCCGACCGCCGACCCGAACCTGCCGAAAAGCTAATTGTATACTTTGGTGTCGGAGAGCCGATCAACACGAATTCCCGCAAGCCGAAGAATCCATCCTAAAGTTATATTTCATGAATTGTTAAATAACTAAGAAAACTTAATAAAGAAAAGATTAATTCAACCCCAGTAAGGGTAAACATATCGTCTTCTCACTTAAGGTTAGTGGATCCGTAAGTAAACCCTGGACTCGTCTGAGTTACCTCAGCCGATGAATAAAACCACGTTACAATTTTGCTTAAACCAAGCCATTCATATATTAAGAATAAATAGTTTTTGGTTTGTACAAAAATCATGCTAAATTATCTTGATCCTAGGCGTATTAAATAAATAATTATTTCCGTGTAGATATTAATTTATGTACGTATGTTTAAAATTCGTTTTTCATGTCAAATAAAAATAAAATTATATGAAAATCAGTATTAAAATTGTAATACGAAACAATGAGAATGTCACCCATAAAGTTAACTGAACCCAAGAATGATAGAAATAAAGATTACGACATCAGGCAGATATAAAATTTTTTTACTGCTCATGTAGGAACTGTGACGTCACACAACCTTCGTTCTCATTGGCTAATAATTTTTAGCTTTCAAACTGTTATAGTAATGTATAAACATGACAGTGGGACAATTTATTATTTTTCTATTTAAATTATTTTTATTAGAAGTTAAATTTTTCTTCATAATTTAATTTTTGACTTACATAAATTTATATTAATTAGTACTGTGGTTATTTTGTTGAACTATTTATTTATTTAATTTTCATTAAACCTTTTTCTATGAAGAAAGGAATTTTTACAACATGAAAATCAATTAAAATTGTTTCTGATAATCTTTCATTCTTGACCGTGGCCGGGGCTCGAACCCAGGCCGGCAGGTTACCATGACATGTTTCGATCGCAACCACTCGATCTCCTCAGATAGATTTGCCGTTTTACACTCGCAGCCATCGACGGCTGCTGACGTCAATAGTCAAACATCAATCCTTAAACCAAATTGTATTTTAACCTTTGGTAGATCGAAGTTTGCTTTTTTGAATGATTATCTACTTTAATTGATTTTACATGTTTTTTCTTTTACTTCTGTTTCTTCGTACTTTTGTCAAGAATTCTTCTTGAAGTCCAAAGTACATTTTTTGTTTTTTCCTTTTGTCTTTCTTTTTCCTGTTGACCTTTTTCAGCACAACTTAAAGGACAAATGAACACATAGAGCTCGTGCCCTAGCTTTAACAATAATTAGTATTGTGGTTATTTTGTTGAACTATTTATGGTCTTTAATCCAAATTTTTAATATTTTTAATTAGGCTTAAGTTCATTAAATTTAATTTTCATTAAACCATTTTAATTGATTTTCATGTTGTAAAAATTCCTTTCTTCATAGAAAATGGTTTAATGAAAATTAAATTTAATGAACTTAAGCCTAATTAAAAATATTAAAAATTTGGATTAAATTTATATTATCTCTATATATGTAAGTTATAGTTAAAAATAAAGACATTTAATTAAAAAAACGCAACACGCTACTTTTTCTCACAATTACCCCCTTTGTTTATTTGCGGTTAATTTTTTGGCATTTGCCCACTGCACACTTTATGTTTGTACTCTTTTCTGCTCTCTTCTATTTTATTTATTTTTAATTTTTCTTTATTATGCTACTTTTAACACACGTTTGAACACTTTTAACAATTTTATTAATTGTGATAATACTTTTAATAGTTATAAAACATTAAGCAAAATTCTTAGTTTTTTGACACTTAATATAATATTTTTTTTATTTGAACTCTCTGAGTAAATTAATTGCAGGGTTGCCAACTATCACGTAATACATACATTTTTTCTAAGAAATTACGATTTTCACATATAAAAGAGGCTTGGTAATCTTTACAAGGGAACTACTACGTCATCAAACGGTAAAACATGCGAAAGGCGTAATCTTTATTTCTATCATTCTTGACTAAAACCATATGTGAATCATCCTCCTATTACCAACAGTTATAAAGAGTATGTTCAGCGAAAAAAAGGTCGATTAGTAAGTAATATTGACTATTGCATTTATTTTGTTAAACTTACCACATAAAAGTTTATGCAGGTGCTACCAACTTGTCCAATTTACTAAAAAACTTACAATATGGAATTTCAAGGAAGTTGGTTAGGACCAATATTAGACGCCACTATCTTTTTCCTTTTTAATCACCAACTTTAAAACACACGCGGCTTAAGAATTCTGAAATTCTGTAATATACCCTATTAAATCTTTGAGGTAAATTTTGCAATAATTTTAAGTGAGTCTTTTGTAAATTATTATTTAAATAATCTTTAAATAACTGTAACAGATTGTCTTATTTTAACCCTTTCGGCCGCACTTGGATTTAGCTGTTGCTACCAAGAGAATCACATATTTTTTTCATATAAAAATGAAGAGCGGTAGTTCCCGCTTTTTTATCGTTAAACCATTTTTTTTAACTGTGGATCAAATGACGGGAATTCCCGCGATGACGGGAATTCACGCACTTAGTTTTTAAATAATATAAGTAGCAGTGTATAACAAATGGCGGGAATTCCTTAAGGACAGAAATTCCCGTCATATAGTTTTTTGGAGTTTAATTAGGTCCCAGAATATAATTGCGCTACATGCCGTCATTAATATGTAGAAAAATAAAAAAGTTATTTTAAAAAGAAAAATTTTATTTTTAATTTAAAAGATCATTTTGGGCTAACAATAAATGATAATTTTCAAAACATCGATCTGGGCATAGAGCCGGCTTATCAAAACAAGTTTTGCACTGGAAGCTTGTTTCTTTCCTGGTTCTATTTTTAGTACAATACTTGCATCTCATTTGATGACTTTTATGTTTACCTAAACTTCCATGTTGTGGAGGGAAAGGAATTTTTTCTGGGAAGTGCTGAACGCTCAAGTCCATTGAACAAGATTCTCCTTGTGGTCTTAGGGGACGTCCTTTTGATGATATGTAATTAACGAGATGCTTGCCTTCAGCTACATGGGCAGGTATATTAAAAAAACTTAATATCAAATCATCTCTAAAGTCTAAAAATGTTGTTTTAGCATGAAAGATTTTATAAATATAAAAAGAATTCCACACAGCCATATCCAGGATATGAAACAGCACCTTTTTATACCATCTTATGGTTTTTCTTGGACTGGAATAATATGATAATATTTGGTCAGATCGATCAATTCCTCCCATATTTTCATTGTAAGCAACAACGTTAAAAGGCCAATTATTTTTGTGAAGTGAAGGAGATGTGACAAAAAATGTTTGTTCCTTTACACAATTCCTGAAAAATATTATATTTTGAAAAAATCAGATAATTAAATTTAAAAAAAAAATTAAAAATAAAAAAAGTTAGTTGCATTAAAATAACATTATAATTGTGTTTTAATTTAAATTTTTGGAAAAGTAAAAATTAAGTTAAGAATGGTAAATCTAAAAGAAACTACATACATTTTTCTGTATAAAAAATTCTCAATCAAACTCACTTACCAAGCTCTGGCTAATGAGTTGCTAAACTCTTGTTACCGAGCTGTTAGACGTTAGCCAACTTTTGAAAAACAGCTGTTAAACAATTTTGTTTGTTTTTTTTTTTTAATTTACTGTTTTTTTTAAATTTACCACCTTTTTTATTTAATTTAAAATTTTTATATGTGGAGGTAAAACAAAAAAAAAAGAAAAAATGCCAAAACCAGCTGTGATTAAGCAGAGTTCGTATTTGCGCCTGCGTATGGAGCTCATGCGCTTAAATTCGTGCTCATACGCATGCGCAACATTTTCTTATATCAATGCGCATGCTCATGCGCATGAGCATTGATAGGTGATACTCATGCGCATATGCATAAAATACTTTAAGACTTTTTAAAGTAGGTATGAAGAAAGCAGGCAAATTTTGTGCTAGTTCGTTTTCGTGAATTGGTCGTAATTTAATCATTCTAATAAAAAAACACATGCACTAAATGTGTAAAAACCTAATGGAATTTTTTGGTTTTATGTTTTTGTAAACATTTTACTAAAACATCCAAAGCAGGTAAACTATTTTGTCTTATATCTGAAAATACATGGCAGTTTTTACATACAAAAACAAAAATATTAATGAGTTTGGTTGTTACCATTGAAGGAAATTTCTAAAAACGCTTAACCTTGAAATAATTTTTTATGATCAGTAAAAAATTTGCAATACATAATTTTGCTGTTGCATCAGCTTGTGTCTGAGCATTGGAGAAAGGCTGATGCAAATTCTAAACCATTCTTATAAAAAAAAGACACCTACAATAACTGTGTAAAAATGTAACCTAATTTTTTGGCTTTATGATACAAGAACATTCAAAGCAGGTAGACTATTTTTTCTTTTTTCTACAAAAATAAAAATATACATGAATTTTGTTGTTGCCATTCTTCATGTGAAGAAAATTACTAAAATAAACTTAACTTTCAAATATTTTTTTATGATCAGTAAAAACTTTGCAATACATAATTTTTTTGTTGCATCCGACTTAAGCAAATTCCTTGCCATTCTTCTAAAAAAAACACATTCAATGACTGTGTAAAAAGTGTAAAGGAATTTTGTTATTGTAATTCTTCATTTAAAGAAAATTAGCAGTGTGACCAGGTTCTAAAAATTTTTACAGCTAAATCTGGCATTAGCCATGCACAAAAAATCCTAAAAGTAATCCTAAAATATTTTTAAAATTTTTGTTAAAAATTTATTTTTATTTTATTGACTTATTTTTTAACGAAATTTGAATTAAAATTTAATATATCGTTACCTTAATATAAAAAGGCCCCAACTCATCAAAAACACTTTTTACAGGAGAAGGAAAAAACTTAATAAAAGCTGAAATAATATAGCTACACAAACATTGTCATTCTGCTTATAACTTCTTTATTTTAATCTAATTTGCTTGAAATTTTAATAGAATGTGTATTAGAAACCATTCTACAAGAATCAATAAAAAAACGGATTTCCAAAAATAATGAGTTGGGGCCTTTTTATATTAAGGTAACGATATGTATATTTAAAAAAGTGGGTAGATTTTGGTAAGACATCAGATATTCATATATACAGAAATAAATTTAGTAGGTCCGCAAACCTCTGATACATGCAAAATTTAAACGATTTTATTTCAATGCTGTGCAAATTTTTTTATATTATTTTATTTCTTATAGTTTAAGGCCCTAAATTTGTAAAACGCAACGCAATGCCAAAAATAACATTGAAAGCAAAAACAATGTCAAAAATTTGTCAACCTTTTGTCGTTGCTTTCTACAGATATACACAAGGACCGTAACAGTTACGACTTGACTTTTATTTTTTTAGTCAAAAATAAAAGTTAAAATCTGACTTTTATTTTTTAAGTCTGGAAAAAAAATTGACTATGCCATAATAATAACAATGTAATGGAAATATAAGAAAAATAAGATCGATGACAATCAGTGTTGTTGTTTTGGTTATTTCTAACCAAAATTGGTTACATGGTTTCATTTTGGTTACATTTTTCTCCAAAGAAAAAAAAAGATATTTCTTTCATTGGAATTCTAATAATAGATGTAAAAGCTTCTCAACAACATTTTTAATAGATGAATGAAGAAGTAAAAGCATTGTTCATTGATTAGGCACAAAATGATACCCTTTTTGCAGTACTTTCTTTTTTACTAAAATTTGGTTACAAAAATTTAAAGGCTGCGGCAACACTGATGACAATATTATTTTACCGTTATTTATACTTTACTAATTTAAGAAGTATCAACTACTGTGATAGCACAGTAGAATTGTTATATCATTATTATCAACTCTTCTTTGCCTTTGCCTTTGCTTTGCAAAACACCAACTCTTTAACTTTCTAGCCAATAAAAGTTTTTGTATACATATGAACCCTATTATAATTTTTTTTTCTTTTTGTTTTAATACAAATACAACATGTACTTATAATTCTAAAAATAAAAACTGTGTTTATATTTAATTAAAATTTTATTTAACGTTTTTAACATCTGGTTTCAATAGGAACAAAAGCAGGGACCGTAACTGTTATGACTTTTATCGAAAAAGTCAAGAAAAAAAAGTTATTTTTTAACTTTTATTTTTTAAGGCAGAAATAAAAGTTATTTCTTAACTTTTATTTTTTAAGGCAAAAATTAAAAGTTATTTTTGACTTTTATTATTTTACTCAAAAAATAAAAGTTATTTTTTAACTTTTAATTTTTTAAGGCAAAAAAAAAGTCTTGAGTTAAGTATTGCATAGTAATACGCTAGTTTTATTGCCTCCAATTTATAGGTAATAATAATTGATGTATATTACAGAAGTCTATTAAAATTATTGTTATTATTATTATATTTGTTCAGCTTTTTAATTTTACCATCAAAATTGATTTTAAGTTTTCTTCAGATAAATTATATCTAAAATCCCCCAAAATCAATTCGAGTGCTAAAAATTACCTTTCTACACTGAATTGAGTTGCAGGTACAGAATGTACAATAAGTGCGATTGAACGTTATTATTTGTTATCAGTTCAACAATTCTATATTAAACTCACATTGAAAGAAATATACTGAAAGAATAAACAGTGATGCAGTTGAAATTGTGATAACGGATGTTTTATCATTTATAGCATTGAAAGCAATAAAACTAGCGTTTTACTATGCATTATTTAATTCATGACTTTTATTTTTGCCTTAAAATATTAAAAGTTAAAAAATAACTTTTATTTTTTGATTAAAATAATAAAAGTCATATTTTAACTTTTATTTTTGACTTAAAAAATAAAAGTCAAATTTTAACTTTTATTTTTGACCAAAAAAATATTGGTCAAAAAATAATTATTATAAAGTGACTTTTTGATAAAAGTCAAAAAAATTAAAGTCTTTTAAGTTTATTATTCCTTAGCATAACAGCATCAATATGCTGTATTCAAATATCTGATAGACAAATTATATCCACCTGACTTTTTGATTTTAAAAATAACTGTTATTTTCGTTATTGCGTTTTAAAATTATCACCGCCACAAGATATGCAGCGTTTAAAATTTAAAAATTCAATAAACATTTCTTTAGAAAACAACAACAAAATTATGAAATATTTTCGATTTTGTTTTTGCTTTCAATATAATTATTGGCGTTGCGTTTGCGTTTTACAAATTCAGGGCCTAAGTAAAGTTGAAATTTTAAAATTGAATGGAAAAATTTTTCAAACATCTACACTATAAAATTTTTATTTAAATACAAAGTAAAATTTCTTTGTAGTTTTATATCGCAATATCAAATGCCTAATAATTTTTACATTCAACATGATGAGTGAATTTATTCCCTAAATATTCTATTTTTTACATATCATTTTCATAAGAAAAATCATTTAGAGTACAACTATTTTTGGTAAAATGTAATATAATTTATAAAAACAATTTAAGTTAAATAAATAAAACTGTTTGTCCAAATTTTTAAAATAAAAAATGCTAAAAAAGCTTAAAATATTTTATTAAAATGCTAAATAAAATGCCAAGTGTTAAATGAATATTTTGCAGCTAAATAACTTTTTTTAATGATAAATTTAGCTGCAAAAATGCCAAAATTGTAATACTGAAAATTACATAAAAAAAAAAATTTGTCACATCAAAAATTTAATTTGGCAACGCTGATAATAATATTAGTAAATCGTATGCCTGTGGTCATACACTTGAGCTGAATGCGTTGCGCATTTCATGAGCCACTCGAAAATGCGCATACGCATGAGTGCGCAATACACAAATATAAAAGACCGCTCTTACGCATGCGCATGCGCTGGTTTTTATGTAAGTGGCTTTTTGGCTCATGCGCATGAATGCGTAATGTAATACAATGTGGCATCATAAAAATTTAGAGTTGAATTATTAAAAGTTGCCAGATGGAGAAAAGTAAGTTATGAATTAACTCTGTGCCATCAGGCTGCTATTCTAGTTAGCAGCTCGTTGTACGTAGTGTACAAACTGTGGGTAACTTTTTGTTATGAATACGGCTGATAGTTTTTTATGAACAATTTATTTAAATTTAGTAATCGTAAAATATTAAAAACATGGTTGATATTATTCATAAAATATTTCAATTTATTGATTAAGACCGCATTTAGATTATGCAATTAATTCCGAGTTTTTTTGTTCTATTTTCTTTTAAAGTTGCTACGAAACTCTTTTTACATATAAATTTTTTTCAATCAAATGTAAACAAAACAACTGTGTTATCAACCAACCATTTTCTATAATTACTAAGCGATTAAAAATTCTAATAGATACAAATAAAGATCGCAACTTTTTTTTAATAGGTAATACATATTCTATTATTATACAAACACATACCGCACTTGATCATAAAAGGTTACTCACTCAAAATTTAAAAATTTTCAGTAGAAGTAAAACAATTTGTAATTTAATATTAAAGGCATGTGAAAAAAGATTTTTAAACCAACCGTTTCATTACTAAAAAAAATACACAAAATACCTGATATTTTTCTAGCGGGTAAATATAAATATTATGTGTCGATTTTTTCCAAAAAGCGAAAAATAAAAATTTTGAGTTAATAGTCCAGGATAATTCTAAGATATTTCGCGTGATCCGACAGGGGAAGTTCGCAACCCCCCAGCCGTGGTAGCCTGAAAGCCGGAATTTTACCCGTTCTGTTTTGTTCGGGTTCACTTCCAGTCCGCACTCAGCGGCCCAGTTGCTGAGCGCCCTCAAAGCACTGGACATAATGTCACTCATCACAATCATAAGCTCACCCGATACTAATTACACCACGTCATCCGTGTAGGCTACCGTCTTGATACCCTTGTTATCCAGGCCAGTAAGAATCGAGTTGACAACAATGAGCCAGAGTTGAAGAGAGATCACCCTACCTTGGGGTGTACTCTTCTAAAATTCTTTGACCTCACGCTGTTACCAAGACATGAAATAACGGTCCTTGTCTCAACATGCTCACTAACCATCTAATGATGTACTCCTGCATCAGTTAGAGCCTGTTCGATCGCAGTGATCGTGACGTGCTTAAAGGCGCCCTCAATATCCAGGAAGGCGGCCATGGTTAATTGTTTATATTCCAGTGATCGCTTTATAGCCCTTACTACCTCGTGTACCGCCGTCTCCGTAGACCGACCCTTAAGGTAGGAATGTTGACCACATGGGAGTCGTGATGTACCCTCCAATCGATGTCTTATATGTGAATCCAGAAGTCTTTCCAGAGATTTGAGCAGAAAAGATGATAAACTGTTTGGACGGAAGTCCCCATACAGTCTCATGACTACTCCTGCTGATTTTGGGTATAAAACCACCTTTACTCTCCTCCAAATAGCTGGTACGTAATTGAGGGACATCCAGAGTCTATACATTACCATCAACCAGGGATTGACATACTTCCTTGCGCTCTGCAGCATCCTAGGAAAAATGCCATCAGGTCGCGGGGATTTGTACGGGGCAAAACTTCCGATCGCCCATAGGATTCTTTCCTCAGAAATTATATATTTGTCAATCTCGAAGAACGAATCATCGTATGTTGGTTCCTCAACAGTTGCATCCGAGCAAAGGAAGTGAGTGTAAATTAAAATGTCAAGTGTTTCTGCCGATGATTTCGACCAGGTCTCATCCGCTCGCTTGACATACGTTGGGTTCGAGTGTCCCTAGGCCTGGCAGATTCATTGATATTTTCGATTTATTCTGCGACTGCTATTGCTTTCTTACATGCCCTCTGTTTTGCGCGGTATTCCTGCCACGACGTACTGGCACAACCACTGTTGAAAGATCTACGGGCTTGTTTTCTTAGAGCCGAGAGTTCCGAGTTCCACCAGGGAGGGAAGCTCTTCCTGGCCTTTGTAATGGGACAGGAGATTTCAAACGCCTTAGTCAGGGCGCCACTAAAGGTGTCCTCCACCTTGTCGAGTGTCGAGAAATGAATCCTGAATTACCGGCACTCTTCTGAGTCTACGCCGAATAATTCCGTTGAACTTAGCCCAATCCGTTCGTTCCGGATTTCTAAAGCTTAATTTCTCCGTATTAGCTATGTGTCCAATATCGAAGAGTATCCAGTTGTGGTCCGAAAAGGACCTACTGCTCGATACCCCCATCTATCAACTGATAAAATAGACCTATCGTTCATAAGTGTTATATCAAGTACCTCCTCCCAACCATTGAAATTACCCGAACTAGGTAATCTAAATGTTGGTTTCGAACCAGAGTTACATATGGTGTTTGTTAGTATTTGAGAATCGAATAGACACTCGCCTATATTGTTGATTTCACTACTGCCCAAGATTGTGTGCCTGGCGTTGGCATCACATCCTAGGATGATGTCCTCTTTGGCGCCTGAAGAGAATAGGAGCGCCCGTACTTCGTCCGGACGGGCAGCTCTGTCATGTGCCATATAGCACGAGGCAATCAGATAGCTTCTCTTATCCGCTATCTCGACCCTTGCGACTGAGAGGTCTGCTGAGCTAAGCTGTGTACAAAAGAAGATATTTATGTGTTTTTTCGCAACAAGAATGCTCTTGGCCTACCTTTGTCTTTCACGTAAGGTGTGTTATATGTTTTGGCCGGGAACCATTTCTCTACTCCGTTTACCGTCCAGGGTTCCTGAATCAGCGCTAAGTCGAGGTGCTTCTCAGCTAAAAGACCCCGAGATTGTCGGAAGCTCATCTCGAATGCTGCAGATTAATCGGCACGACTCTCATTGCCATCGGGTGGCTCCTTCTCCGACTTTGAGAGCTGCGTACCGGTGAGCAGATTGTGGGCAACCTCGACCTCATCCGCTTTACCACACGCCGAGCTTGTTGGGCGGAACACATTTACATTAACGTCCCGCACTCCAAAGAATAGCATCAGGCCTGCCTTTAAGAGCTCCGTTGAGCCTTCCTTCGTGATGGCAAGCGTAAGGCAAGTACTGTTATCCCCGTGATCTTCGGCCCGGATAACAGTCCACTCATCCATCGGAATACTGGGGTTCTGTCTTTTCAGACATCCCAGTATTTTCTGCCCGTCAGAGCCTACCTTCGGTAACCAAATTTTTGCCCGTGGTCTCATTGGAATTTCTTCGGCGGGGATTAGCTTAATACTTAAACCATCCGATGCATCGCTTATCTTAGCGATACACTTGCTTAAAAAGTCCTTTGAGAAGGCATCCAAACATTTGATTATCCTGTAGCCCCGGTGAATATCATCGGAGTCAAAATGAGGCGCGGGACTGTCCAAAGTGGAGAGTACGTGCTCCATGACGAGCTTAGCCAATTTGGATTCGATAGCGCCACATTCTGTTACCACATGTGTAAGATGACAACTCTTGTCGTTTGCCAAGGCCACCAATATGTGATCCTTTACCACTTTAAGGGTCTCCTCGTGGTTGCAGAGCTCAATGGTCCCGGAGTGATCGAGTTGTCGCGGATCTTACTCTGTTTTGGCGGCTTATCACCCCCTGCCTGAGAGCGATTACGCTTGGACCCTTCCTGAGCGGCATTGGATGTGCTGGGCTTTGTATTTGACACGTTCCCTTCCCAGCATTCTTCATGATCTTGCCGAGAATACTTTGCACCTTATTGTACCTTTGTCTGAAGATATTACCAGGACTTTTCTTCTTTTTTTTTTTTTTTTGTTTATTTTCTTACTCAATTGTCCATTAGACTTGACGGTTGGTTGGGTGACTTTTGGTTTGTTTCGTTTGGGCAGTGGCGTGCTCTGGCTGTCACCCAGATCAAGGTCTCTTAACTAGAGGCCGGGAAATCGTCCTCAGATAAGAGATTTCTCTCATCTTGTTTCTTAAAAAAATTTTTACTGTTTCCGGTTTTCTTCATTTTTGGTCCCATAAGTAGGCACGTGAGGGGATGGGCCATCCATGCAGTGACGGCGTACATGGGCCAGACAACACTTACAACAGGCCCGTGTCCTAGCATCGAAGGGGAGCTGTAAGCGACTATTCCTCTTTAACTACTAACTAGTCATTCAGGTTATCGGCAGAAGGGATAGGGATCAGAGGGATATGAAGGGAAAAAGGATAAGAGAGAGGATGGATAACCATTAGTTGCGAAGGCCTTTGGGTTTACTAGTTTGTGACTAGATGCAGTGTTGATGCACATCGCGACAAAATTGTTATTCAGGTGGGGGAAACTTGGAAAGACTTAGCAAAGCAAATGAATACTATTTGGCGCAGAACTCTGAATTTTGTAAAACATGAAATAGTGTATATAAAAAATATTTGAAAAATCTTTGATAATGTATTTGAACTTACAGCCTTAAATTCTTGAAGTCGAAGTGAGCTGGCTTTCTTCGAATGAAATGCTTAGCGGTGCCCAAAATATTTCTAAAAAGATTTGATTCGGCTTCAAAAACTGGGTTAAGGCTATCGCTGTAGGCTATTGCTGCCGGAAAATTGCATGTGGAATCTTCTGATCAATTTGCTTCACGTGTTGTTAAACATTTGTTGGAGTAGTTAAATTGTACTGTGCGAAGTTATCGTGTTTTTACAGCTTTTTACGAGATACAAACTTTAAGTTGATCTTAAAAACTTAGAGTAACGTTTGGGTCAATGTTTGCAGATGAATCTCAAGATGGGGTTGACAATATCCTACTAAACTACAAAATCATCTGCCATGCATTTTTTTCCATATAAGAGCCCGTTGGCAGAAAAAGGAGTGCTTAAAAAGATTTTGCATTGAATAAAATGCTCTGAAAATTTTCATATTTAAGAGGTCAGAGTACTCCATTGAGTACACCCCAAAAACTGAATTAAAAACAAATTTTTTTTAATTTTTTCCATTTTATGTTTTTTTTAATACTTATTTTAATCAATCAAAAAAGTTGAACTTAAAAAATTATGTTGCAATATAATTTATTAAGCTTGAGGTTTTTTTGTTTTGTATAAAAAATTAAATAACATTTATTTATTAGTTCCAATATTTCGATACAGCAATGTGTATCATCGTCAGGGAAATAATTAAACAATTAAAATAACGTTCACAAAATCATGAAAAAATAATAACAATTATCACATAGAAAAAATTATTTACAATTAGAAAAAATTGTTTGAACAAATAATCTATTACATTCTAAAAAATTTTAAATTTTAATTTCCTGTTTTGTTTTTATACACTAAATGTCTATAATTTTGTGCTACATTTTCCGTGTCAGATTTAAAATTAATTCTTAACAATTCTGGCACTTTAATGATTTGCAACATTTCTAGCATTAAACGTCGTTTATAATTTTTTTCTGTGTTTAAAACTGATACATTCTCAAAGTCCGGAGAGTGATTTAAACTGGCACAGTGGGCTGTTAATGCTGTTTTTTGTGATGAAATATCCCTAAACTTTTGATTTGATTTGTGACCCGAAATTCTAGTTTTCAGTTTGTTCTTTGTCGTACCTACATATACTTTGTTGCATTGTCCATTATCATTTCCCTTACAAGGTATTTTATAAACTAAATTTGACATTTCTAACTTGTGTACTTTATCCTTAGTCCTAGTGAATAATTTACCAACTGTATTATATGATTTATGTGCTATTTTACATGTCCTTGTGTCGAATATTTTTGACTTTTCTAAACGTTCCGATATTTTAGGAATATATGTAAGTAATTTGTAAATTTTTGGTTCTGCAATTATATTCAAGTTGTTTGCCCTATGGTAATAGTATTTTCCTATTAAATTTGATATCAGTCCCATTGGAAAACAATTATCCCTCAAAATATCCCTAATTTTTTTTAAATTCCTGTTATGAAATTCTAAGTCACTTATTTTCAGTATTCTTTCTATAAGATTTTTTGCCGTATTAATTATGACCCTCTTTGGATGTTTGGAGAAATAATTAATAATTCTACCAGAAGAAGAAGGTTTTTGGTACCAATCCATTTATAATTTATTCCTTTTTCTTATTAACAAAGTATCCAAATATGGAAGTTTTAAGTTACACTCTTTCTCAATAGTAAATCTTATGTCCGGATGAAATGAGTTAAAAGTTTCCAAAACGTTTTCTATTTCTGATTCTTCAATAATGCAAAATAAATCATCAACATATTTTGTCATTATTTATGGTTTTATAGTCAATTTTGCAATACAAGTATCTAATAAACTCTCCATAACTATATCCGCTATAATTGGTGATGCTGGTGATCCCATTGGAAGTCCCTTTTGTTGTACATATATGTTATTATCCAATTGAAAATATCTATTATCTATTATACAGAATCTAAGAATACGTAAAAACCGTTCCCTTTCAATTTTTGTAAATTCTTTAATTATATTCCATTTCTCCTCTATAATATCTATAGCAAGATCGGAAATAATGAAATCACGTCAAATGAAACCAATTTTTCATTGTAAATAAGGATCCCACAAACAAATTACAAAAGATGAATAATGATATTATTCAAGAACTTTTTAATAAAAACAAATTCACATCTACAGAGAGGAACAGACTAAAAACAAACGTGGCAATTGCTCCGAGATTGTATGGAGTTCCTAAAATTCATAAGAGAGAATATCCATTGCGACCAATTTGCTCAAGTATCAATTCTCCATCATATGACCTCTGTAAATATATTACAACAATTCTTAAGAATGTAACAATAAATTCTGAATATAATGTGAAGGACTCTCTTCAATTTAAGAATAAAATAAGACATGTTAGGTTACTTTACAATGAAAAATTGGTTTAGTCATTAAATAAGAAAAGTCACAATTTACAAATTTAAGTAATATTTAACTTTTAAATAATAAATTAATTATAAAACCTTCGTTTGTAAACTTCTTTTTTTAAATAAATATCTATAAAAAGCATTTATCTCTTAATTTTCAAATATCCCGAATCCCGAAAAATTCCGATATCCCGTAAAATCCCGGGATTCCGTAAAATTCCGGGATCCCGGGATTTGATTTTTTGTAATCCCGAATCCCGGGATTTGCGAAAACCAGTCCTGATTGGCATCCCTAGTTAAGCCCAAATAAAAAACAAGATGTTTAAACATTTTTATAATATATTAACTTTGTTTTAAATTGTGTGTTAAAAACATTTTAGCAAAAAATACCACTAGAAATACCATTAATTTTAAAATCTTGAAAGTAATAAGTTTTTTATTCCTACCCAGTAAAAAATTTTATCATTTTGCGAAGCACTAAAGGTACATTTAAAAAAATAAGCGCACAAATATGCGCTACGCAAGTGCTACGCAAGTGCTACGGCATTCCCTTACTACGAAGCAGGTTTGTAAGGGAGAATACTTAAAAATAATGCGCTGAATAATGCGCTTTATTTGTAAAAAATGTATTGCTTCAAAGTGGGAACTCTCCATATAAAGTCATGTCTTCTGTAAGTGCAATGGTAAGCGAAACTCTTATGTTTCTCCCTTACAAACCTGCTTCGTTGGAAGCTCCATTTTTTTATTGGGTAATTACATTGTATGGTTAAACTGGGTTTAAATTTTTTTTTTTTTTTTTTTTTTTGCTTTTTAACTTAAAACAACGCATTTCAATGTAAATAACAAATACAATAAAAAAAACCAAATAAATAAATATCATTTAGAATTTTTTTCAATATACCGAACTCAACTGGAACCGAACAAAACTGATTTGGACTTCGCTTTTGAACATTTGTGATTTTAGTTTTTTTTTTTTTATTGATAATATTCTTTTTCTTTATTTTGCTTAGAAACCAAAAACAAAAACATAAAGTGCGCCACGATAACAAAAATAAATAAATTCCATCATGTACTTTATCATCGTTTCATTCCATTACAATTTAAGTTTATTTTTCGTTCCATTTCCTTTGGTGATTCTTTCAAATACTCTAAAGGAATGTTTTTAATAGAGCAATATAGGAACCAGCAGTACTTAAAATCTGTGATAGAAAAATTTATTTAAAAGGAGAAAAAGAAAGCGAAAGAAATATTAAAATATTTATTTAACAATGAGGACCAGTTGGTAAAAAAAAGGTTTACATTAAATACACAAAATAAAAAGAAGTGAAAACAAAAGAATAAAAATGAAAAATAAACATTAATTATTATAAGTATAAAATAATCATATTATAATAATATTTATGTATTGTGATCATGGATGTAAATATTAAAAAAGAAAAACTGCAGTATTTCTTAACAAAATTAGGGTGTCCCAAAGAACTAAGTTTTGCGAGGCCGTTCTTGGGAATATTTTTTAAATCAATATTTGAGAAATGAAAGTCGAAGAATTTGTAATATCTTTCAGAAAAAATAAGAAATAGATCTTATCATTAATTAATGAAACTAAATTTACACTTATTTATTGTTAACATAAGTGATTTTAAATTTGGCTAAGCATTTATTTTTAAGCTTTAACTAAAAATCGTCTGGACATTAGGGATGCAAATGGGGTGGGAGCGCTACTTCAGGGCACGTAAACACTGAAGGCCAATTTCACTCAATTCCTTTTCTCGCCTCCAGCGCATTGCATCCTGGAAACTCGTGCATCCTAATTGACAATGTGGGAGTTTCAACAAGGCAATTTTGCCATACACGATCTAATGGCCGGTTAGAATAAAAAATACTAATCCACGGGTATTCATTTAGAAATGGTAGTAGAAGATTTCATCCAAAGCCCAAGTCTGACAGGGTTACGTGGCAAAGTCGGGACCACTAGCCTGGAGGCGTAATCGGTAACGCCGGTACTGGGATCGCATGCTGAAGCCCAATTCCCTACACATATGTAACACTACGGGTTAAAGAAACCGAAACAAGCAAGAAAAAATTGTTCGATAAATTGATGAAGCCCTTTGTTTCAACAAGCAACTACGGGAACTAAAAAATAATAATGATTTTAATCTGGAAATAAAATTTTTTGGGTTAATACAAGTCATAATAAAACTAAGACATCTCTTTGTTATTTACCCTTCATTATTTTTTGATCATTTTAATCGTAACTTAACTGATTTTTGGTATTAGTCTACAATATTTCTAGCAACAACATTAAATATTTTCAATCAGCATGAGACATTGCGTAGTTTTTACATTTAAAACTCTACTTTTCTGTGGTTTAACAGATGAATAAAATCTCTCGAGTTCAAACAGAGACTTATTTTGTAGAGCTTGGAATCGTGCTAATTTGATAATGTGAGAAGCGATGAAACTTTGATTTTTACGGAAGCTAAACACATCATTAGCATGTAGACAGTTTTGGAAATATATTAAAAATTTAAGTGTCCACCTTCGTGCAATTTCAGATCCAAACACTCTGAATAATTTTTTTAAATAATCAAAACGATCCAGACTTATTTACTATTCATTTTTCTTATGTTTGCCTGTTTTGAGTTTTCCACTGTATCTAATGACAAAGTTTATAGTAGCGTGATAAGGATATTTTCTGATACTGCAGTTGTGTGTATAAGATTTCTGAAAATAATTTTACCGTATATGGTTGAACTTAGCACATATCATTAATCATTGTTTTACAACTTTTACTTTTCTAAGAGTATGGAATATTGGTAGGATTATACCAGTACAAAAACATACTCTCCTAATTTCCATAGTGACTTAAAGTGAGTGCCCTGGTAGGCTAGTTGGAAGTGAGCTAGTCTATTAGTATTATTGAAGTCAAGAAGCGCATTATTTTACAGATAATAGTTCTACCTCTTATTACTACACCTTTTTTAAGTTGAAATTGAGAAAATACAAATAAATATCGAGAAAAACTATTTGATGTTTAGAAAATACAAGCTGATATTAATAAAGTTAATATTAAGAAAACCAAATTAACAATGACATATAAATATATAGTTTTATAAATATTAAGCAAAGAAAAATATTAAGCAAAAAAAGTTTAAAAACAAATAACTGAAAATATTTGAAAATCAAATATAAACATATGTATAAAAAGTTATTCACAAACAGGCGTATTCTCCAAATATATTGCACTTTAGTAAAATGTTGTACTACTCTTGCACAGTCAACTGTGGTAGACTTAGCTTCGTCGATAATATCTTCTAAATAAACCAGACGCTGTTCGCAAACTCCAGGAGGACACACTTTTGCTATACTAAGATGGGTTATTTGTGTATGTTTTTATTTTGGACCATATAAACTCAATTGGATTCAAAATTGGACTATAAGGAGCCAATCGAAGAAGAGTCGCTGATGAATTTTTAAAAAATGTTTCCATTTGGCTATGACATGTTGCATTATCAAACACAACAAATAAATCTTGTAAGAGGTTTCCTAATTGCTTCAATCCACTCATCAAGCTACTTACTCACTCTCTTGCATTTTGAATGATCTTCGAATTCTCGTCATAAGAATAATTCCAGAGGATGATATTCCCCGATTAGGTGGATATTTGGAATTCGGGAAGACGGTGCGTGTATTGTAGCTCTTGAGCCTTTTCTGGGCCAGCCATTTTGAAATTGATTTCGTTAATCTAAATTATTTGTTTTCCACTTTTCTATACAATAAATATTAAAAATATTACAATAAAAAAATTATATTTACTGAATATTAATTTGTATTTTCACAATTCAAATTTTTACTTTCTTAATATCAAGTCTGATTTCTTATTATTAATTTGTATTTTCTGAATATCAATTTGTATTTTCTCGATATCAATTCGTTTTTCTTTTCTGAATATTAATATGTATTTTCTCAATATTAATTTGGATTTTCTCAATTTCAACCTAAAAATGTGTAGTTTCGTGAAGGTCTATAGCAAATTGGATTTGGGCACTCTATAAAAGTTGCAAATCTCGTTAAACAATGCTACGTGTTATATATACAGTACATATTTAAAGATGCAATAATTTTTCGTACTGCAGAATCATGAGACTTGGTTGCGCCATTGGCTGACTACCTCCGCAAGCAAAATCTTCTATTTCCACACAAATTGCTAAATGTACGATCATCCGACATACCTGTTTGACAAAGCTTCAACTAGCGCAATGATTATACTGCCACCGCGATACAACTATTTCAACTCAAGCAGGTTTTCTTCATCAACGCCATAACTCATTGCTCACAAATCTAAAAATAACTGCTGACAGATAGAATTTAAAGAAAACTCTTTGGGATTATAGCTCACACAATTGACCGCCTATAACTTTATCTTCTCGTCTTCTAAATAGTCTTAACGTATTTTTGAGCAGTAACTTAATTGTCGACGAAAGTGGACAAAAACATAATAAACAAAACTATTCAGGTTTTTAACACAAAGTCTTGACGGAAAGCTAACAAAAAAAAAAAAAAAAAAAAAAAAAAAAACAGAAGAAAGGAAGCTAATAAAATTGAAAATGGTAATTATCATTTACTGTTATTATTATTACAGCAAATTTAGAACCACCGGTACCACTGATTAAAGATTGATATTTGACAGTTGGATTTCAGGTACCGCAGTGGTGCAGAGGTTAGAACGTCAAAGAATTCTAATGAACGAATGTGGTGATTCGTAAAACATGTAAATTCAACCCGAGTTCGATCCCCAGCTTAGCCAAGAATAAAAATTATCAATAAATTTCATGTTGTAAAATTCCTTCCTTTAGTAAAAATAATTTAATGAAAATTAAATTTGATGAAATCAATTTGAAAACTCTCAAATTGACATAATATGTGTATCCGAAACTTGGCTTAATGAAGATTTAACTGATGGTTTAGTTCAAATAAGAGGCTACAATATGTTCAGGGCTGATCGAAAATCTCGTAGAGGTGGCGTTGCAATCTTTATTAATTCTAATTTAATGTCAAATTTCAAATGCAAATCTATAACCGGAGAAGAAGTTGATTATGTCTTCGTTGAAATAATATCATATGGCAGAAAATTTCTTGTCGGATGTGTTTATAGGCCCAATCGCTACGTTGACACAGCTTCGTTCTTAACTAATCTGCAATATATAACTGAACCCTATGCGGAACTATTAATTACAGGCGATTTTAACTCAAATTTGTTGGAAGATAATAAACTTGCTGATGATATGCTTCAACTTGGTCTCGTACCTATTAATCAAAGTATACCTACTCATTTCACAAACACCTGCAGTACTCTTCTTGATTTGTTTTTTGTAAACTATAAATCTAAGATATTGCTCTATGACCAGCTCTCAGCTCCTTGTTTTTGTCGTCATGATCTGATCTATACAATTTATGATTTCCCTTTGTCTCGTAAACCTGAGTCTATTACTTTTCGTGACTTTAAAAGAATAAATATTCAACTACTCGAAGATCAATTTAATTCAATAAACTGGAACAGCATATTTCGCATGCAGTGTGTGGATGATCAGCTAAGTTTTCTTGAAGAAAATATTTTGTATTTATACAATTCATCTGTGCCCTTAACAACAAGAGTTATAAAACCAACTACGAGGCCATGGTTTACGTCATCTATAAAAAATCAAATTGAAGCGAGAAACAAAGCCTACAAATGATGGAAACGCTTTAGAACACTGTATCTTTTGGAAGTTTTTCGAGCAGAGCGTAATAAAGTCAATTGCTTGATTAAAAAAGCAAAATATAAATACTTTTCCGAACGTTTTACCAGAGCAATAGATGGGAAAAGTACGTGGAAAACAATCCGTGAAATAGGAATATGTAATATTAAGAATCAAAATAAAGAAATAAATCTTAATGCAGATGATATTAATCAAGCTTTTGTATCTTTACCTACACCTCCAATAAACTTAAATACATGTAATTTATATCAGTGCAATAGCCTCGTCTTACAAAACTATGATTTATTTAAATTTCAATGCATTGATGAAATTGATGTCTTATATAGCATAAAAGCAATTAAGTCAAATGCTCTTGGGTGTGACGACATAAATCCAAAATTCCTTAAAATACTACTGCCACAAATCCTACCATACTTAACTCACTTAATAAATACAATTATCTTAACATCAGTTTTTCCTTCACGTTGGAAATATATAAAAATAATACCAGTGCCTAAGACAAACTCTGAGTTCAGACCTATTGCTATAATTTCCTATCTCTCCAAAATTTTTGAAAAAATTGTCCATAAACAAATGTGCAAATACCTGGAAAGCAATAAACTTCTTAATGTGAAGCAATCTGGATTTCGTCAAAAACACAGTTGTGTATCTGCGCTCATTGATGTCTCCGAAGATATTCGTACTAATATAGATAATGGAATGGTAACGATGTTGGTTCTTCTAGATCATTCAAAGGCGTTTGACACAGTTGATCATTATATGCTTTGTAAGAAACTAAGACAACAGTTTAATTTTTCCAGTACTGCGGTTTCACTCATGAAATCATACGTCACAAACCGTTTTCAATCTGTCATCCTAAAAAATAATTACTCTGCTGCTCTACCAGTCACAAAAGGAGTTCCACAAGGCTCAATCTTAGGACCATTGTTATTTTCGATGTATGCTAATGACTTACCAAACTGTATTTTATATTGCAAATTCCACATGTATGCGGATGATGTACAGCTCTACCTAAGTTCACCCATTAAGTCACTACAACAAAGTGTGGATGCTCTAAATATAGATCTAAATAATGTTTATTCATGGGCATCTGAGAACGGCCTTTGTTTAAATCCCAGAAAATCAAAATGTATTATAATTCACAAAAAAAAAACAAATTTACTAATTCCTAATATTGACGTAATGATAAATGGACAAAAAATTGATCTAGTCACCTCATCAAAAAACCTGGGGCTTGTATTCAATCAAACATTAAGTTGGTCGAATCATGTCAACTTTATTGTTTGTAAAACTCAATCCACGATACGTTCTCTATGGTCAACAATTTCTTGCACACCGGCTAACATAAGAATGCTTATTGCTAAAACGTACTTGATGCCCTGCTTACTTTACGGTAGTGAAATATTTGGACATTGTGACTCAGACAGTGCACGAAAGTTAAAGGTAGCATTTAACAACATAACCAGATACGTTTTTGGTCTTCGCAGACGTGATCATATAACTCCTTTTACGAAACAATTGTATGGCATGACTTTTTCAAATCTAATTGACAGCAAAACTTTAATACTACTGCACAAAATCATATATATTAAAACACCATCTTACTTGTACAATAGGTTGCAATTTGTAAGATCGAACCGCGGAAGTAAACTAACAAGTATTAGATACAAAAGTCAGGTTTCAGAGCGGCAGTTTTTCATTAATGCTATCCGTTTGTGGAACAGACTTCCAAACAGAATTCAAACAATCAGCAATGCAAATATTTTCAAAAATGAAATCACAAAACTGTTTTCTTAATATTTATAATTTTTCAATCTTTTTATGTTTTAAAATTTTCTTATGCATGTTTTTTTAATTAGTCATAAATGTAATTGTAAATAATTTATTATTATTTAATTTTTTTTTTTTCTTTCAATGTTTTATATAAAATAATAAGTACCATGTTATAAACATTTAATTGTATAACTACCTGTTATCCCTACTATAATCTAAAAGATTTTGTATATCTTGTTGTATGGGTAAAACAATAATAAATATCAAATCAAATCAAATCAAATAAAAATTTCAAAAACTTAATGGTAGCCTTTTTTTTAATTTTTAAGTTCAAATATTAATAATGTGTGGGATAGGAATAGTTAAAAGAGCATAAACGGGAAATGCTTTGCTGAAGCACGTCGACTGCTTACCAAATATTATACTGAATATGTATGTTCAATTGATGCAAAAGTGACGAAGGACCACAAAGACAAAAAATTTCGAAGATGATGAATGGACAGCAATATTTTCAAAATTAAGAGAATCTCATAAAATCAAAAAACTCGGCCATAAATGTAAAAACGTTTACAAGAAGCGAGGAAATTAATTATTACAAGAGTTGTTAACTTTCTTAGATCTGGATAGTATAGTTGGCCTTGACCGATTGTTATATCTTTTAGCCACAAATTACAAATATTTAAAAAAATTTTCTAGATGTTCTAATAAAATTTACGAAATCTCGATTCTGGATTATTTATAGAACACTAAGGCCGTTATTGTGTACAACTCAGACCAACGCTAAAAATTTTATTGAAAGCAAAAGCAAAATCAAAGTCAAAAATATTTTATAATTTTATTTAAGGCGAATACATGTATACGGTGGTGGCGCTACTACAACAAGTAACAACACCAAAAACACAACGTTGTATTTTATGTGTTTTTTTCGTTGGCCGATATGTCAAAAACATAAGTAACTTTTGACAATGCTCTCTCTAATTTAAAAAAAAAAAAAGTAGCACGGCTGTGCTTTCAACACCACCTGTTTCTTTCTACAGAAATTCATATAAATTCAATAACAATTCCAATAGAAACAACAACAAAATTATAAAATAGTTTTGACTTTGTTTTTTCTTTCAACGAAATTTTTGGCGTTGCGTTGCGTTTTACACAATAAGGCCCATAAGCTCAATTTAGGGAAACTTTTTATGTTGCACAAGACAAAGTTATACAGCGATCCTATAGAATTTTAAGGGAATTACCCATTTTAAAAATTGTCTCTGGATACTCTTAATTGAAAGTGTACTTTTTCAAAAGTAAAGAAAAAATTATAATTCAGTTTGCATCAGTGTTGGAATATGTCAGTGAGTTTGTGTTCCGGTAAGTAGACTACGTAAATATTTTCTATGGCAAATGAAAAAAAGGTAGAATAAAAGAGAAAAAAGCCTTGAGATAAAGTAACTAGCCATTATTAAGCAAACAAAGTATAAAAACCCTTTCTTTATCTTTTTGTCAATGTCTTTGCTCTTTTTCTACAAACTTGTCATCACCATGATAAAAGTCGTTCCTTCCTCTAAAGAGAGTCAACTTGAAATTTTTAAATTTTCACTTTTTGCAAGAAATCGTTGTACAGTGGTCATATCTACGCACTGTAAAAATCTAAGATCTGTTTCTTTGGTATTTTGCTAAAAACAAAAAAAAAAAAAAAATACAATTGTATTCCCATTTGTAGTATAAGAGTACATATAAAAAGAAAACAGTTTTTTGTCTCTACTGAAAATATATAAATTTTGAGTTAACCTCCTTTAGTGGAAGCAGTGCGATATATTTTAAATTCCCTTTTGCTGAATTCAAAAACTATTTCACGAAATAGCTTATGGATTCTGAGATACTAAGCATTAACTTTGCTCCATATCAACTTTTTAAAGTTGATTAAGTATTGTTTTGCTCTACACGCCACTGTTCGGCGAATGAAGATAATTTCTCAAACAAAAACGTACAAAACGAATTTCATTCTTGCTTCGCTTTACTGCCGTAAGTAAAAAAGTAAATAAAGCAAAACCAAAATAAAATGTCAACAACTCTACTTTTTAACTACTTTTTGTACTTCTTTTTAAAAATAAATTTAGAAAATTGGCGTACAAAACAATAATTTTCACTTTCAATTAAATGCTATTAACTTCTTAGTTCGTTTATGAAAGTTCACAAAAATATTAATTTATTCTGCAAAACATATATCGGAAGCAGCAATGAAAATATGTACAACAAAATTCTATCAGTTATATTTTCAGAAAACTTTATGTAAACCTTCATTGTCGTTTTTCTCCAATAGTCCTTTCAAACATATGCCTCAAACCAATAATGAGCCGACGATATATGTATATAAATGTTCAAATGTGCTTACTTTTCGTGCAATTTATTAACATTTTTGGCTCAACCATGTGTGTCTTGCATAAGCTTTCCTTTTTAAATCCTTCACAACGAGTGATGAACAAGGGCTTTTTGATCCAAGACTGTACAAAGCTTATACGTTTTGACACCATGAGTTATTCTAAGCTAATCAAAACATCAGGGTTCTGTACGTCTTTTAAAAACAAGCGTACTTCCAATCGATTAAACAGAAAAAGAATGATTATAATATCAAATTATCTGCTGTTCTGCTAATCAGTTTTGAACTTTAGTCCAGTAAAATTTTATTTGTAAAAAAGGAATTATGAGCCCAAATTTGGAAAGGATACCTTAAGAATTAATCTATTTATTGTGCTTGTACAGCCTTTTTTAAGAAAAAGTTAACCGAATTAGGTTTAGGCATTTAACAATTCAATATTCCCCTGTGAATGTGGTGGTTCTTGAAACATGTAAATTCAACCCAGGTTCGAACCCCAGCTCAGCCAAGAAAATTATCAATAAATTTTAATACAAAAATTTCATGTTGTAAAATTCCTTCCTTTAGTAAAAATAATTTAATGAAAATGAAATTTAATGAACTCGAGCCTAACTAAAAAAAAATATCAAAAAACCCAGAACCCGCTCATATCCCAGGCCTTCAACTAAGGATGATAAAGTGTTTCAACAAAATCTCTAAAACGCATATAATAAAATTTTTTTAATTGTTTTAAATTTGAGTAGGCAATATATACTTCAGCTATTTTGAACCATATTATTCTTTTGCCTTTATTACTTAAAATAAAACTCATTTCATAAAAAAGGTACTAAAGACTGTATCTCAGCTCATAATTGTTTTTACACTAAAATTTTTTCCTTTTTTAATCCTTTCAAAAATTTTAATAAGCTCTACATTTCACTTAAAATAACCCTTTTCTAGTCGAGATTTTCTGTTAAGTTGGTTTTTATTTCTTTATTAGAGTCTAAAAGAAAACATCTTAAAACAAATTTACTAAAAACATAAGAAAAAGCCATTCAAACCACTGAGCATTATAATATTCCTCTTAATGCTCATTCTCAGCCACCAACATGACAACGATGTTGATGCCGATTATGATGAGGATGATGGTGACAATGATGCGGGAGCAAGAGGTAAAATTATCATCTATTTTATTTATGTACTTTTCTACTTACCGAACTGAAGGCCGTCAGTGATGGTGTGAAAAATGGTACTGCAATTGTTGTTGGTTTTTGAGAGCGTCGCAACATCATTAAAATCATTTTTCTAGTTTTTACATCACACTTGTACCACTCGATGTCATACAACGTATCAGCAACTGCAGCACTCTGCAAATTTATTTGATGAAAAAAAAAAAAAAACAAATACGAAAAGAAGAGACATAAAGGGAACTTTTAGCAAAATATTTTTGTGTTTATGTGTGTTTGTGACCACTATAACAAAGAATTTCACGGTGTGTGAATATTAAAAAAGCAATTCCCTGACATAAAGTAAATGTAACAAGTCTGTTAGTGTTTTTGTGAAAATAACTGGGTGCTTATTTCTTAAATATAACACAATGTTGCTATAAATATTTATCCCTTCGTTGCTTTCAAAAATGTACGGGCTTTAATTGGTAAGTGCCAACAAAAAAAACATAGAAAATGTTTTATTAAAGCAGAAAAGCTTTTCACACATTGAAAAGTTTTAAATTTGTAATAAGAGGGATCTCTAAAAGAACATCTTCTTCAAAGCGAAGTCAATTGTGCAAAATTTTCAAAAGTATTCACATAACCTGACCTTGGAACTTAAGTTTGATTGAACGACAATTCAAGTTTATGTAAAAGAAGTTCTAAGGTTATCCGTCAGAAATAAAATTATATAAAATAAAAAAAAGAAAAAAAAACACGTGATTAAAAGTTACGCTATACAATTTCTCTGTCCAAGGCGCATTAAACGCCAAATGTGGACAAGTTTACGTGGAGACTCAGTCCTCCTAGAAACTATACTAAGAAGTCCGAAGAGTGTTAGTAAGATCGCTAAAACCAACTACCATTATCATCTGGTGTACTTTACCTCACGCAAGACACGGTGGTCTGGAATCTCAACCCCGCAAACCCCAAGAGGATTTAACTACGTAAAAATACCACCTAATAACTTGGATTTTAGTCTGGATAAATGCTCAGCACCTTTATTTTCGTCAATTATTTCACAAACCAAGTGGTTTACAACCAGCACCCCCTTTCAAAGAGAAGTCGTCTGTCAACCTTTTTATTTCGTTTGTAAAGAAATCCAGAATTTCTGTCTATGCTGGACACACCCTACCTATGTCACTTTAGAGGTGTATACAAAACAACAAAAAACTTCACACAGGCAGCCTTCTCAAAAGTTGATAAACTTATCTTCAATTGGATTCCCAACGTTATAATAAATATTTATTTAAGTATCTTTGTTTTTTTTCTGAAGTTGCATAAAATTTTCCGACTTTTTTTTTTAACAACTTTCCGTTTTTAATTTAGCAAACAAATGTTCTTCGTTTCGAATAATTATATGCAGAGAGAAAAAAAATTAATCTAATCATCTTAAAATTAAATTCCCATTAACTTAGCAGACATCCCATATGCTGAAGGCCTTCATCGTACGTGGAGTAAAAGTGTTGAGTAATTATAGTATTTTTTTTATTTTTTTTTTTACTTGTGTTTTTAATTCATTGGTCTGCTTACTTCATTGATTATCATTTTCATTGATAAACAAGAAATTAGTATATTTTTTTTCTCTTGCAATTTAATTGTTTATGAGACAAACCAAGAAAAAAGAAAAAGAAAACGAAAAAAGAAAATAACATAAGAACAAAAAGTAGAACAAAACCAAAACAAAATATAAAACTAACAACTTACACGTTAATAGTTGGACTACTTTGCTCGTCATATTTTTATTATTTATGCGTAAAGTCCCAATATTGAAAATTTTTTCCATTGATCCATTTTTTTCCACTCGTTACTAAATGTTTCATTTTCTCTTTTGGTTTGTTACTCTTTATTTGGAATCGACACAACATCTACATCTTATTTTTTTATCTCACACATTCTCGGTACGATTTAATCCGAATTTTTATGCACCTTCATAAACATATGAATGAACTACTGAATTACTGTAATAATTTTTTCGTTTTGTTAAAAATTTTGTTTGTATACATACATATATATATATTTTTTTTTTGAAGTTTGTTTAGTTTAACACAAATTTTTTTTTTTTTTTTTTTGAAACAAAAAGAATAATTTTTTTTCTTCTTATATAATGATTTATTAAATTAAGTAAATTGAATTAAATCGAACATTATGCGGTTCTAAGGTAAAATACTGGTTTTCTTGACGAAATGAGCTAAATTTCATTTGAGGTATTATTCTGTTAGGGGTTTTGATACCAAACTTACGGCAAGAGTCGAAACATTGGATAGGTAGGGAAATTTATTACCATGACTCTATTACATCTATGAGTCTTATTTAAAATGCAAGCCCAGAATATAGAAAAGGTGATTGCCACCATGGGGTTTAGGGGAGTCTAGAATAATATTTTTTTTTGTAATTAACTTGATTTTACTACAAGCTAGCAGCTGCATAAATGGCTCCCCTCAGTTATTTTGTAGTAGAATTCAAACTTACTTGGTTTTAACTAAAATCTGACAACAGCAATTGATAGGTTACATTACATACTTTTATATTAATGTACATTTTGTGCTCGAGAGCAATAACAATACAAAACAAAATGGCACAATCATTCTCATTGTTTATGTTTTGTTTTTGTTTTACTCACTGCAAAAAACAAAACGAAACGAAAGCAAACGTTTCGTTTTGTTTGTTTTCGTGCTCTGATAAAAACACATGTAGTTACGTCCCTTTGTTTTTTGTGAATAAAAGCGTGATTTTTGATCGCAGAAGTGAAAAATTTTGTCATTTTTTGTTTAATGGCATTCATATTAATCAATCAAAAACTGGATTTTGAATTTTTTGTTAGTTACGCCTTTTTGCATTTTAGCTACTGATATGCATGGTGCAAAGCAAAACGGGTAAATACTAAAAGAAAGAATTACTTTTTTCTGTTTTGATTTTAAGCTCTGCCTTTTTCTATTTTATTTCTCTTACCAAGCTCCCTAAAAAAGAGGGGCAAGCGTTTTATATGTCCAAGCATCTTAGCCATACGTTTCGTACATTTAATACGAAACAAATACGCGAATTCAACACCACCAGGTTAAAAAGAATTTTATTTGACTGATCTGTCAGTTTCTTTTATGTAAATTGTAAACAAGCATCTCCGTATCAATCCTCTTTCACACAAGAGTTGAACATCAAAAGATGAACCGTGTGAAAGCAGACTAAGTTTTACACAGAGCTTACGTGTTAGACGCTCCCGTCTATATTAAAGTGAAAGTGATTATATACCTGCAGAAGTACTAAATGAATGTAAAGGGTGTCCCAAAATTAACGATGATGATGCCCCGGTAGGCTAGCTAGTAGTGAGCTGGTCTATAAGCCCCGGCGTTGCGGGTTCGATTCCCGCCTGAGACTCTGGCTTCTTTCCTGCAGACAAGCGTAGAGCTTCGCGGGGATTTGCATAGGGAATTAAAAAAAAAAAAATTTGTCGACGTTTGTGCAGCAAAGTGTTGGTTGGCAGCCCTAAACAAATTTCGACAGCATAAAATTTAGGGTTAGTAAATGGAGCGTTACACGATAGAAAAATGTGTCTGCACTATTGAACAATATTTCAAAAATAACAAAAATTTCGTACAAAATATGTACGGAATAATGTTTTAACTTCGTGAACTGTGAAAAGATTAATTTAAAAAATCAGGGAGACTGGATCTGCTTCGATATTGACATATGACCGGCTAGTTTTTGGACGGCCAGTATGTTTAGCGTCTACAACGGATCCAGTCTCCCTGAATTATTCAATAAATCTCTTCGTATTTAATGAAGTCAAAGCCCTATTTCGACCATATTTTGTAAAAAATTTTCGAAATTCTGCCTTTATATTCATTTAATACTGCTGGAGGCACTTGAGCACTTTCACTTTAATGTAAACGGGAGCGTATGATTAATATATGTACTTATTTAAATAAACACGTATACACTACATATGAAACGCTTACAGGGGTGTGCTGGATATCGAAAACGTAAAACGCAGATTTGGAAGTTATGTTCAATACACTTTTAATCTAATTTTTATAATTTTTGTCATAAAATTTTGTTTAATAGAGAAACATTTGTATAATATTTGTCGCAAAATTCATTTTTTAAAGAAATCTTATTAAAAAAACTACTTTTAAAATTCTTGCATTTTACGTTTTCGATTTTCAGCACAACCCTGTTAGTCTGCTTTCACGTTTCATCTTTTGATGTTTAACTATTGTGTTTTTAGAAGACAGAAGAAAGAAGAAATGGGATGGATACGGAGATGCTTGAATTTCTCAAACTGCATCCGCCAAGCTTTCATTATTATTGAAATATCTTGCGTTTTTTTTTGGAAACCCCTTTATTTATGATTTTATAAGTTAATAATTGTGTGTTTAACGCTTAGGCCAATGTATATCTATTAGAAATATATAACAGCAAAATCGGTCCAGTAAAGAAGTTACCAAGCAAATTTGTTTATTTGTAGGCAAAGTTTCTATATATTGTGTATATGGTTGTTTATTCCAGGCACAACTAATCAACCCACAGATTTCAAAGTTCACGTATCGGTGCAAACTTCGCTTAAATTAGGCGGTCACTGCGAGTATCCTTGTTGTCAAATCTTAGTACTCTCGAAAGGTTGTTTAATCTGTTCAACGGCAAGATTGCTTTAAAAATAGATTTTCCTCCCACAACATCCAACAAACTGTCTATACTTCCATTATCATTATATATTCATTATATAAATCTAACTAGAGAACCAATAAATGCGAAATTTTGGTGTCGCCACTTCAATACCAAATACAAATTTACCTGCATTATAAGTAAACTTCAAAATAATGCATGTCACAATAGGTGAAAAAAATTAAATAACAATTGGAAATTTCTAATGAAAATTCAAGAATTTTCCTACCGGTCCAATCTGACCCAAATACCTCAAGCGCAATAAATTGTATAAATATTCTTTTCGCCAATATTTTTTTCTGAAAACCTAGCGTAGTCGTTGGCATTTAAAATAAAATAAAAGTCATAAAATATAAAAAATATAAGACACTCACTCTTAGAAAAAATTTAACTTTTATTTCAAAATGGGTCAGATTTGACCCGAAGACCTGATGAAGATTAAAAAAAAAAACAATTATCCAAAAAACGGCAATACTCTAGCACCACATAACTCGAACAACAAACATCATACAACAAACATATTTGGCAACAACATTCGTATTTTTAAGAGGTCTGGTTACGCAAAATATAAAGGAATTTCGGCAAATTATTTTGTTTGGGTTGTCCGCTTCACGAATAATGACTCATATTCATTGTAGGTTCTTATTAGTTGCGATGTTGATTCAACGATATCCGTTTGTACGAATGTCTATTGAAATGGGGTTTCCGAGGAACACAGGCAAAATGGGGGCTGAGTTGTTATAAGGGTATTCAAACGATTAACCGTCGTTCGAATAATATAAAATTGCTTATTTTCGTTTTTCTTAAAAAAAAGGAATAATTTTTGTCGATTAATCGAAAATTTGTTTTTTCACAGTTTTAGTTTTTTTCTTTAATATAAAAAAAGCCGGTACGTTTTAAACACCCTTTTATTGTTTCTTTACTCCGGAACATTTCCTTCGAATAACAATTTTTTAAAAAATATAGTTAGTACAAAGAATGAAACCAAAGAGTTTGGGAATAATTTATTTTTAAGAATGTTTACTACAGACTTTTATTACAAGGATTCAGATGAATTAGGTGATTTTTTTAAATGATTGAAAACAACCTTCTACCAGACCTTAACAAGATTATTGAAAGTATTAAAATTGTTACAACATCAAAAAGAGTTTCAAGTGGTATAATTGAAGACTACTAATTTTTAGAAAAAACAGGTACAGAGAAATTGGATATGATTTATACCGCTTTACTTACAATCGCTCCAACATCTAAATCAAATTTCATAAAAAGAAATTTAAGGAATCGTTTGAAACATAAACATTTTTACTGTATACTTTTTAGAGTGCCTCGGTAGTCTAGCTGGAAGTAAGCTAGTCTATCAGCGCCGAGGTTGCGGGTTCGATTCCCGCCAGAGACTCTGGTTTCTTTCCAGCAGACCAGCGTAGAGCTTCGCTGGATTAGCTTAGAAAATTAAAAAAAAAATAATTAAATAAAAAAAAAAAGAATGATTATTTTAGAAGATCAGCTTACATTTTTATGCTATATTTATAATTTAAAAAGTTCTTCTTTTTGTATTACATAAGGTACCTTTTGTTAAATTATTGTTACTTTTTTAATAACATTTTTATAATATTTTTAATTTTTTTTTTGTAATATATTTTTTGGTCTTATTTTTAAACTTCTAAACTTAACAAAACTAAGATTGTTCGATTAACCGAATAATATTAAGTAGTTCGAATATTATTCGATACAATTTTTAACTCGAATAATTAATCGCGCTGTTAAAGGACTAATACAAAACCTTGATTAACTGATAGGGTTGCTATTTATTTATATTACACATAGTCTACAAGAGTGTGCTATTAAAATTCAGTCAGACCGGTCCATAAATGACTCAGATATGATTAAAAAACTACGACAGTCTTTAACTTTCACACTTACATATTATTTTTAAGCCTAACTTATAATTTATGACAGAAAATTAACAAAATAGATTTATATGTGACCGATTTTTAGACAAATTACTACCCGAGATAATAACCGTATATGGTACAATAGCGCCTATTCTGTATAAGTAAGAAACAAAAAATTTTGTGCTAAAAGCATTAAATATAAAAATGAGACACCTCCCTAGAGGGAAGCGAACTGACACCAAAGCAGTCCCGTGATAGGTCTTTAGTGGTAGAGACCGGTTCTAGTTCTAACACTTTATATGAATAAGACCTATCACTTTTACATGGGGTTGTCATTGGAGGGGGTCAATTGACCCCATTTGACCAGTCACAGATCTATTCTCAATGAAAGTGCTTAGTGTCAATTACTAAAATGTAGTATTATTTCAGTACAATGCACTATGTTTCAAACACTTACTTTTTCAGTGCGAAATTAATAACTTTTAAAATATTGAACTTTTTGGAGCCACATTGATACGGAAGCTAAAGACAGGTATTTTTGGATAAGTCTTAGAAAAAAATTAACCCATTGGTGACCAATTAAACGCAAAAAAAAAGTCAATTTATTTCATTATTATTTTTTTATTAAAAAAAAAATCATTTAACTTAAGTTTTCAGTCAAATTGATTGTATCAGTTAACTGCAATTCATTTTCTAGACACATTTGACTGAAAATATTTATTGAATTAGGGGATAAAAATTCGCCTGGTTTGTAGTGGTTTTCTTCTTCCATGTTTTCATTCATATCATTGGAACTTAGAAGTTCTATCACTTCATGTGGAAGGTGTAGAGGCTTATGTTGTTGCATGCGCCTGCTTAAGTATTTTGTCGAAATTATAGGATCGGATGTATCTTAAGCTCTGTTGAAAACATCCAGAAGGTTGTTAGTTCTGCTGTTTTTGCGAGCATGATGCAATCTGTCGGATTTATAAATCTTGTGGCGTGATTCAGCTGCCGATTCGCCAAAAACACCAATTGGCAGTACAGAGTTCTCTATAACCTGCTTCGAATGAATTAACACCTTGTGAACAGTGGAGGTCATTGGTAGCCAACGATACAATTCTTGTATCATTTTTGCTGTCTGGAAGCAGTATGTTTCAAATTTGTTTGGATTTATGGGAAAGTTACACGATAAACAGATCAATATAATTTTTATGCGAAAAATTAGATTATGGTTAACACCTGTGATGTCAGCGAAAATAACATCACTAGAGAAAGCTCGACGTGCTGTATTTCCGTCGTTGGAGCTTCCGAAGCCACCAACTTTAGGCATATCCACACGAAGACCCAGCTCCCTCCAAAAAGCATTTTGAATTTCTTCTTTTCTCTTTGAAACTTTAAGTTTGTGATCCTCTGACCGTATTAGCCATTTTTCTACTTTACATTTATAGCCTAAATGTAAAATGAATTCAAAAAAACGGATCCAGCAATGTAAGGGACTTAGTCCGAATTTGATGTTAGACTCTTTTGCACGAAATCTTTCACATGAATAATCAGTTATACTAAGGAAGTCCGTTGGCATCGCACCACAGATAGGACAAGCTTGAGTCGATTTAGTCCCAGTCAAAATATTTACAACTTTTCCATCTATTAATGTTAGATATAACTTGAACGATATTTGTTTTTCCATTGCCAATATGTATAAGTAAATTTTGTAAAGCATCAATTTCTTTTCGCAAGTACAATTCTTCTCTCAAAATACATTCCTTCGTTTCCTTAACGAATTCCAACTTAATTGGACGACAAAACCTTGTTGACTGGGGCGTATTATTATTCCAAATAGGTGTTCCAGAGGAGAGTACGAGTCTCAGTGGTATAATTGTTGTGGCTAAAAGCGAATCATCAGATTTATTGGATAAGTCTGTTGTTTGAAACATCTGCTTATACTGCGCTTGGCCTGTGCTGCTGTCAAATTCGTAGCTAAAAATTAACTCACATTTCAAATAATCAGAATTTTCAGATTCCATTACGGCTTTAAAAACCTCTTTTTGCATTTCAGCAATTCTATTCGCAGTATATAACACAACAGATTCTAAAGGAGCTCTTGCTACGGTCTCGGTTACTTTGATACCTTCTGGTCGGCATTTTGACTTCGCAGCTAGAATTTGGTTGTAGTGAGGATATATGTCACAGTTTCTCGATTTACTTTCACGACGTATTGCGTATTGGTTTAGGTTGACTTTCTGAGCACATCTTTTTAATTTTGGAAGGTCTTGTTGGACTTGCTATGGTTTCCTTAAGAACTGCAGCTAAGTTATCATTTCCTTCCTTCCTAGCAGAGGTTGCTGCTGCTTGTACTAGTAAATTCGTTTGCCCTAATATAGCCGTTGAAAGCTCCGCTGCTGCTCTTCTTTTCCCATATTCCGACTTTTTGCAAAATGGAACCTCTGGACGTCCCACAGTGGAAAAAGTAGTTTTTAAAGATGCTGTTCTAATTTGGAATGATATCTGGCTGTTAAGCCATGAAAAGTTTTCATTTCGAAACTGATTTTCTCTTCTTCCACTTTTTATCCATTTTGTTTCTAGATACTTGCAGAAAAGACGCACCTTCTCCACCAATAATTTCTCGCAGTCATCGTCAATCTCAGACGCAACTTTATTTAAGACATATTGAGCAAGAATATCATTTTTTAAGTTTTTTGAGGGTTGCTTTAACCAAATTTCAAAAAGTTCGTTTTTTTTTAAAGCATAGGAATCTGCAAAAGGTTATATTATTCAGATTACGCAACTTTACGCAATATGAGATAAATCCTAGTTAATGAACCACACTTTACTGTATTCAAATACGATTACATTTGGTTTGCCAAACGTAAACATTTTTTTAAAAGCTTACATGAAATTTAACTTTTGATAAAAAAAAACGCCATTTTAAAGGTTATGTTAAAAATATAATTTTTCAAAAAAATTTTCGAGAATTTATGAAACAAATCTTAAGTACTTACATGGCAGATTATTCTCCATTATAAACTTTTTATAAAATTTTTACACACTTTTCACAACAAATGCTCAAACTTTCGATAAAAAAGTGATATTTTAGAAAATTGTTTCAACACGAATGGGAACAATGACTTTGACTGCGCGCTACCAAACAGTATTTTGTATTTTTCAAAAAAAAAAGTAACAATTTGTTTGAATTGGAGTATTAGTAACTGGTTGGCAAAAACATCAAAGCAATATGGATGGTTTCTAAATTTGAATTTCGCACGGAAAAAGCAGGTGTTTGAAACAAAGTGCAATGTAGTATTATTTCAATAAAACAAGTCCTAGATTTAAATTAAAGAACCAAATTTAAGAAAGTACCAAAAAATGTGTCACAGCACCGGTGAAGACTGCACTGTAATTCATTACTTTTTCTATCTTTTTGTTCTTCATAAACCAGTTAAGGGATTTGTTCTTCTTTCACTGGTCATGAAGACCCTTCTTTTTGTACTTGTTCTATTTTCACAAATCCAAGGACCAGTCTGTTGGACCAATTGACACAAATTTCCCGCAGGGCTGTACCATACAAGTGTTTTCCCGAAATTATGGGTTTGACATGATATGCTCCGTAAAAAACAAGCCAGGTAAAAAAATTACCCTTTAAATAATCACCCGAGAACCGTAATAAGGCTGAGTATGGTGAATGATATATAACAATCGGCATAGCCGAGTAAAGCACTATTACTTTTCGCTTTTTTATATTTTGAATTAATAGAATTACTGTTTTAGTTATAATTTTCCCTAACAAACTTTCCTCGGAAAAGCAACATTTGCGAGCACTAAAGTACAACTCATTCAGGAAAAATATTTTCATACCTCAGATTAGTTTTTGTCTTTTTATTTAAGTTTTATTTTAAGATGTGTTTTTCTTTTTTTTTTTTTTTTTTGTTGCCGCAGAGCAATTAAAATATTGTCATACAGATGTACTAGAGGAAAATCACGTTTTCCAGCTTAAGTATATGAGAGTAAATGTAATTGTTTTTATTCCATTATATGCTCCTTTATGTTTGTTTGTCGTTCCATTAATGTGTGCGTATACTATGCACTCTACATTTCTATTTGCAGCTTGTTCTTTTTTTCCATAGATGTTTTTAGCGCAGTAGTCATGAAAACTTTTATTTTTAAAATCAAGGTCAACTATTTCTTTTAAATGTGCAAATGCATAATGATGGTTTAAAAACAAATGTCATTATTATTAAAACTTTTATCTAAATTCAGAGTAAATTTCCAGAAGCAACCTTTAAAGTTTTAAATTGTTCTGCTATAAGCATTGCCACGGAATTTATTCAAAGACAACAGCATTAAATAAAACCAAATAGGTTAAATTATTTAAACAAATTATTACAAAATATTTCTTTTAAAATTTTAGTGCAGAATCGTTTGAAAGCCTATTTCTAATTTCAATCAAGAGAAAACACGTTTCCTTACTACGGATGTTTGCCTTTATAGTCGAAAGGAACATTATATAATCTCTAGACACTCTAAGTTTTCTTAGCACTTTTTTCAAAATTTTTCATCATCTCTTACAGAATCTAATCCGAAAAATCTTTTATGCAGCTGCTCTGCATATAAAATTTTTAAATAAATTAAAAATTCTGTACATTTCAACTCTTCTTCTTTCGAAATTTCAGAGCATTAAACATTAAATATTGCCTTTCTTATCGGATATGAATTGACATCTCTTTGGCGTTTGGCAAAAATGTCTTAAGTCAAAACCTGTAGTTTTTTTGTTAAATTGAAAAACATTATCTGGTGTTTTTCATAGACTTTTTCTTAAAAGCAGATGATAACGATTAAAAACAGTTTTGCTAGCCTAAAATGATTTAAGCCAAGCAAAAGAGAGAAAAAAATTGAATTAAAGCCAATCAAAAACTCAAATGCATTTTTTTTTTGTCTTAAGAGCTTTTGCCTACATTAGATCTATTTCATGAGACAACTTATTTGCAATTAAATCAGGAGTAAAGTTGCCATAATTAAATAAAAAAATCCCGGGAATTCCTGCACAAATTTACCGGGATTTTTTTCCCGAAAAATGTGGGGTATTCCGGGAATTTCCGTATAAAAAACACGATCTGGAACGCTTCTTGCTCTCGCGTCTTACATGAAGGACAACTCGGTGAAGCCATCTCTGTTAATGTTGGTGTACGACACCCCACACCTGCTCAACATGCTGCTAGATACTGTGATGCTACTTGCAACAGCTGCCAGAAGAGGTATAGCATGCGGTCTATAGGGCAGGTTAGAGGATTTGGATTTAATGGATATATGGATATTTATCCATGCTTTCTCTCTTTAAGAAAACGTCGATAAAACTTAATATGAACCCAGAATTGGGAAGGAAATTCGGCCTTAAGATCTACTTTAACCAAACCAAAGTTATACGAATGAACATCAGCAATACGTCAAAGTTCCAAGATAATGGAATTGAACTGGAGGAAATAAATAATTTTTGCTATTTGGACAGCATTATGTTATCCTCAGGAGGTTTAATACCCTCCTCAGAATGAAATAAATAAAGTCAGACAGGCATTTGGTGCCTTTAGCCCTGCATGGAGATCTTCTCATTGCTCTATCAACACCAAACTACAGCTGTTCCCATCCAATGTAACATCTATCCTAGTTTATGCGAAACCTGGAACAAATCGCAACGCCAGACTAACATACAGTTAAGAAAAATTCTAAAGGAAAATCCGCAGTTAAATAAAAAGTTTACCAAAACACAGATCAGAAGAAAAGAAATTCGTTGCGTCTCTTTGTTCCACTATGGAACCATAGGATGAAATGAACATATACAAAATTACATGGTATTACATGTTGCCATAAAATGCTTAATCGGACCAAATTTTACCACCATATTTGTATGACAATTTAATACGTGTTTTAATGTTTTCCTAGAGTAGAATTTATATAGGGCCTTTAGTAAAATATGGACCGCCCTTCACAATATTTTGCTGAGTGATTTAAAACCTTATGAAATTATGACAGACTAATGGCCATTTTCTCAATGTATCGACAAACTGTCTGTTACTTAATGTCAACATAAATTAATCATACCGATAAACTGTCCGTTAACGATTTTGGGGTTCTCAATATACCGACAAAAAACATTGGTTTAAGTTGGCAACACCACTCAAAATACATGTAAAAGTTGGGAGTCAGCTGATTGAATTTATCTGTACGTCAAATAAAAGGAAAATAAATAATTGGCAGATGAGTGGCGGTTAGCATTTTGACAAAATAGAAGCAAATGAAACATTGAGAAAACCAAATTTCTTTAATGTGCAATTTTTCGTTGGGAAAAAAGATAATCGCCTAATGAGAAAATTGGCATAAGTTTTTACTTCAACATCACTTTTCAGCGAGTGGACTTTATACTAGTTTTATGCCAAATTATAAATCGATCTTCATGAAATTTATTATCATGATTTCTCTTCATATGGAACGAGTTTATGCAAAAGAGAATAAGAATCGGTGCATTCTGTCACAAATTATTGTTAGTGTTACAAAAGTATAAATTTGTTTTTCGAAACCGACAGTCAAACGAACAGATGAACAGACAGACGGACCTAGAATTTCTCAAGGACCCCGAATATATTTACTATTTGGGGTCAAAGATGAATATCAAAATAGTTTTACACGGAATGACAAGCTTCGTATAGCCTTATTCACTGCTAGTGATGGAGGGGATTGAAAAGTGCAGTAAAGGTATTTAACAAAGTGTTTGGGGTCTATTACTTCAGACCTAAGACAAAGGAACAGTTAAAGCAAAGGACCAGAATGGACTATAATTTTATACAAAGAAGCCAAGTTCCATTTGCAGGCAAGATTATGAAGTCTTCGTCTTAGAGACGCGCATAAGATAATTTGCATGGATAATTTAGAAAAGAAAAACCAACCAACGGCGAGTATTGTGCTGATTTATTTCAGTTTTAAAGTGATGAAAATAAGAAAAAAGGTAAAAATTTACGAAAAAGAAAGTTTTGTTTTATGGAGACAAAGCACACGTCCACACGTTCACTATTGAAATGGCCATAATCAATAAATTACAAATCGAATTGCTTTAACACGCACCTTATTCGCCAGATTTAGTCCTCGCATTATTTTTATACCCTCCACAATAAGTTTTGAAGAGGGTATACTAAGTTTGTCATTCCGCGTGAAACTTTTTTATAATTCATCTCAGACACCATAAAGTATATACATTCTCGCTCCTTGAGTAATTCTAAGTCGATTTAGCGATGTCCGTCTGTCTGTCCGTTTCCGTCTGTTGAAAACACGCTCACTTTCGAAAAACTACAAAGAAAGTAACAAAGTCAAATTGCTTGTAGTTATCCTAAGCACTTTGGGATTGAATTCACAGTACGTCACAGGTTTATAGGACTACAATGACAAAAACCGCAGCAGATATAGATATTGCGGTAAAATTTCTTGCAACTTGGCCAGAAAAAATGTCATGCAATTTTATGATTACGGTCCATAATTTACCTTAGATCCCTAAAACTAATTTCACCGCTGTATTGAAATTTATGTTTTTTAATACCAGAAATCACTCTGCAGTATTTTAGAATTGTTGGTTCATAGCTTACCATGGCTCCAATATAAATTGCTCTCCTGAAATTCATTTAAGTTCGGCTTAAACTGTTACGAATCATAACATTTTACTCAACCTAGTTAAAATTGCTAAAAAAAAAAGCATAAAACTTTCTGATTGTCGATCAATAATTTAATATATGTCTAAACCGCAACCAATTTTAACGCTGACGTCAGTTTTTATAAAGATAAATTAATAATAAATAGATATTCAGTGGAGGGTAGTATAAGAAGCTAGAAGTTCCTTACTTTTTAACAGCGAATCCAAGCTATTGTTTATTACTGAAAATAGAGTATCGAGATGAAAGCAGACTCAGTTAAGTTGTGATATAAAAACTATTTTTCCTAATTTGTTTTTTGTTTTCGTTGTTCGGTCAGCCAATTGTTGAGAACTCCCTCGTACCAATTGAAATATAATTTTATGAAAACTTCGTCCCTTAAAAATTTACCACATTCCGACATACTTTTCTACTCCACACCACATACCGACATTATGTAGGACATGGTATTAATAAAAATTTCCGCAAATGCCAATCAAAGAAAATTTAACAATTCTTAAATAACTAAATATTTTCAGAAAAATTATCTCGTTATTTTTCATTAAAGTGTGAAATACGAAACCCCGGTAAATTCAAAACTGTTTCCCGCTTTCCGGGAAGTAAAACAATCCGAAAAAAATCCTACTCTTAATGCCTTAAACTTCTAACTGATGCCCATATTAAAATATAATAATAAATAGTGTTTTTCAACGTAATTAAAGAGTTTAATGAACACATTTGATAACTAATATTGATTTCAGCAATTTATACACACATTTATAATTCGAAAAAATTGTTTACCTTAAAAAAAAAGTTTACAAACATTAAATAAACTTTAACATATTCACACAAAAATTTATACTTACACTTTCACTTATGTAATTGCCCCCAATGCAATAAAGAAATAGTTGCGTCAATGCTGCAGTACTATAGCAAATATAAAGTAACATACCCAACGATCCAGAATTCTACATTAAGGCAAAGGAATCCAGTACCAAATGTTAGTAAACGATAAGGCAGCAGAAAGGAAAGGTGAAAATAGAAGAAAAGAAAAAAGTTGAAAATTAAAACTTTATTATTTTCATGCAAGCAATACACTTTGCGACCGGTTGTACAACTTGTTGTTTAACTATGTTTTCCCTGAAATATTTTCTCGAAAATTAAAAAATGTAAAAAAACCAGGGCTGTGGAGTCGGAGTTGAAGAGTCGGAGTTGGGGTTTTTGTTCCGGAGTCGGAGTCGTAGTCGTAGTACCCACAAAAACTCGCGACTGCGACTCCAAAGTTTTTCGGCATAAAAAATTAAAAAAAATTTTCTAATATTTTCCAAAATAAAAATTATTCGAAATTGACGATGCAATATTTCAAATATCGATTTGAAATTTTTAAGAATCATTTTTATGCTATATTTAACCATTTAAAAGCTAATGCATTAAACAAGTAAGAGTGCTATATTCGGATGTACGGAATCTTTGACACCCTCCACCGACAGTTAGAAAATATCATAAGAGCTATAAATTATTAAATAATCTTTATAAAACGGACGGATAAAAATTGGTTCGGGTTTAACCCTAGAACACACACCCGGGTACAAATGTATCCACTTGCAACTTTGCAGTGCTGTCACTCAGGAACGGCTTAACTTAAGGAATAGTTATTTCGGATCTAGGAAACATAAGTAATTTCTAATAGTTTAAAAGTTATTTGATGCAATTCGGATGAGTGGTTCAGGAGCTACAAGCTTCCAAAGTCGACACCTACGTAAACACACACCCGGGATACGTTTGTACCACACCAGTTTATATTAGAACACACACCCGGGTACAAATGTATCCACTTGCAACTTTGCAGTGCTGTCACTCAGGAACGGCTTAACTTAAGGAATAGTTATTTCGGATCTAGGAAACATAAGTAATTTCTAATAGCTTAAAAGTTATTTGATGCAATTCGAATGAGTGTTTCAGGAGCTACGAGCTTCCAAAGTCGACACCTACGTAAACACACACCCGGGATAGGTTTGTACCACACCAGTTTATATTAAAATAAAAGGCAACAAACCATTTTATAGTGTGTTTTAAAATATAAATTTATTTGAAAAACGAAAATTATGAATTATTGTTACATATTGTGCACTCGGTATTGGTGATCGAATGTTCAAGACACATTGGCTTCTTACATTTGCCACACACCTTTCTGGTTTTTCTACGTCGTTTTGTTTTTTGAGCATAACATAAGTAGCAGGAACCGCTGGTAGGTTTTGGCGTGAGGGCTGCGGCAGATGTCGATGGTGCCGTGTTCAACATTGATTCCAGCGGACGGTTGAAATATGACTCAATCGCTACTTTAGTGGAGACGTTTCGCGTGACTTGCCGATTTAGTGCACGTTCTTCAATAATTGGCATACACAACGCTTTCGCAAAGCTGCGAAGGAACTGTTTACGCTTGTTTGATTTAGCAGGCATCATGGGGTTGTTCATAACATATCGTTGGCTTCATGTAGAAAGGCCCTAACTCACATAATTGCAACTTTGCAGGAGAAGGCAAAAACATAATAGAAACTGTATGTATCATAAAGTAAAATGACTTCTTCAATTGCTTGTAAAACTGATATTTTTGATGTTATTGCATTAAATTCTTGTGACGAGGTGGATTTGTTGGAAATGTATTGGAATCACTAAAAAACTCAATTTCGAAAAAAATCGAGTTAGGGCCTTTCTACATGAGACCGACGATAAACTATGTACGCTGCAAGAGCCGTTATGTCCAACACGAATAAAATAACGGCGAATGCAAAAACAACAACAAAAAACAACCGTTAGAATATCCAAATACTACAAACACTTCTTTATCACTTGGATAACAGTTGCCTGCATGCACTCTTTTGCGTATATCTTTTGAACCATGTAGAATATTTGCATGAAACAAAACTAAAACATTTTAAAATATTTATTTACGCTTAAAAAAAAAATAATGAAATTGGACCATTTAAATATAAGAAAAAGCCAAATTAAGCTAGTAGGTACAAACGTATCCCGGGTGTGTGTTCTCGTAGAAAAAGTTGGGTATGCATCGTACGGTTAAACAATTGTACGACAATCAGAAAGTGTTATGCTTTTTTCCTTGCAATTTGAACTAACTTGAATAATATATCATGATTCGTAACCGTTTATGCCGAACTAAAATGATTTTCAGGAGGGACATCAATATTATCCCATGGCAGCCTTGCCATTTATCAAGTTTTCCTTTTTTTTGCAAGTTTTTTGAGATACAAAAAAGTTTTAAATTTAAATAAAGTTTTTTCAAGTTTTTTATAAATACATAATTTTAAATTTGCAGTATATTGGATACAAATATTAAGTGATGCTTTCATGTTATTAAATGGTCTTGTATTTTCTCTGTTCTTTATTATTTTAATTGAGTTTACTCCTTCGTAAAGATCCCAATTTTTTTTAGGTTCTGAAATATCTTTAGCACTAGATTCATATAAATTGTCTGATGCTGATGTAATTGACCTTGGAGTTTATTCTTTAAAGTTTCATGTTGCACTTTTTAATGGTCTGTTAAAAAAAAGTCAGATTTTGATAACGATTTTTTTAAACACTCCAAAGATCTTGCACCTTTTAATGTAATTGAGTATTTCTCAATTATGTGATATTGTGGCAAATTTAGTCGATTTAAGTGATGTGATATTGAAGAATTTAATAATGAATAGCTTGAGCTTTAATTTTAAGGAACATAATTAATAAAAAGAGCAAAATATTGAAAATTTACGCAAGGGCGTATTCAAAATAAAAAAATTTTTAGATAAAATTTTTATATATTTTTAAACAAAATGAATTCTATATATTTTTTCATTTAATTATTTAACAGTAATATAAAAAGCCTTACAACACGTTTTTGTTTTTTCTTTTAAAAATGTTGGCACTTTTGTAAAAAAAAAGTTATTTTTTCAGAAATAAGAGGTATTTTTAAAAAAATAAATTATGGACTGGTCATCACGAAATCCTGTATAGTGATTTCGGTTATTAAAAATCTAAATGGAACAAATTTCAATACAGTAGTGAAATTTGTTTAAACGCTTAAAGTGTAAGCTGCTTAATATGGGATCAATATGGTTTTAGGTTTATTTAAATAATTTCCTAGAGTGAGCATTATATTTGGTATTATATAGAAAATTATGCACCGATCTTCTAGAAATTTTATAGCGTGTATTCCAATAGCATTAGTTATTACGTTTTTTTTACGTACTAAACTACATATTTTCCGAGGATAGGTTTTATATAGGGGTAGGGTAAATTATGGACCGATCTTCACGAAATTTTGCAGTGTCTTATAAAACTGTGACGTTCCAAATTTTATTATGATAGAAATATTTACAACATTTTTATGCGTACTAAGCTGCTTTCCGGGAGTAGGCTTTATATGGGGCCTATGGTAAATTATGGACCAATCTTTACGAAACGTAGCAGATTTAAATATGATGAACAATATTTATTACGGATTTAGACGTATATTATGACACCTTTTTCGTAAGTCTTTGTAACAAAATTGTCAGTTTTTTAGGGTGGTGGTTCTATATTTTGATTGATAAATATGATCCTACTGATCGGATTTTGCTGGATTTCACTCCCAAACTGCTTAGGAAAACTAGAAGCAATTTGACACCAAGTTTGCTTTTTTCTTTTGAGTTTTTCGAAAGTGAGCGTATTTTCAACAGACGGACATGGCTAAATCGACTTAGAATTTCTCCAGAAACCAGAATATATATACTTTGTGGGGTATTAGATGCATAATAAAAAAGTTTCAAATGGAATGACAAACTTAGTATACCCTTATCACCAATAGTGGTAGAGTGTATAAAAAGAGTTTAGAGTCAAATAAGGACCAGTCTTATATACAATTAGCATGAAGATTATAGTAGGAGTCAGAGTCTCACTTAAAAAATTTCAGCGTTTGGAGTCAGAGTTAGTAATTTTTTGCGGACGACTCCACAGCCCTGGAAAAAACACGGGGCTAATTTTTGGGTTTTAAAAATTATTGGGGTTTTTATTTATTTGAATTTCTTAGGGTTTTTTCGACACTAGTACGTACCGTACGCTTGGGGTTTACAGAGTAATGGCTAATAAATCACTGATGGCTTAAACGCTGGTTAAGTTGAACTAAACTTGAATTTATATGTAGTTTATACTAAACAACTATAAATCAGTGTCCCATGTATTATATGTAGTTAAAAAAATAACATGTGGCATCACTACGATAAATCTTGTTAAATTTATTTGTTCTGTATTGGTAGTTTAAACGCCCAACTTTATGCGTATGTTTAAAGATTTATAGATTTGTTGGTTTAAACACATTTTAAACTTAAAAAAAATAAAGTAAATAATTACATTGTTTATTTATTAAAAATTACATTACACTACAGCACTAAATACCACACTCAGTTTTATGGTAGCGCTATCAGCTTTAAACACTGCATGATGGGGTAAATAGTAATTATTTGCAGTGGAAACTGGAGTTTTAACAGCCTTTACATGTCTTATTTTGAAATACTCATGAACTGGTGCCGTGCTATAAAGCCATAGGGAGGGAAATAAAGCCATAATGGCCCTATTTCTCATTTAAATTTTTTCTTTTAATATAATTCTAATTTATTTAAAAATTATTTTGTTGTTTCTTCTATCGGTGTATATATTAAATATATAACGGTCGCAAGAATTTTCACCTTTATGGTATAACAAGTACCGGTTTCGCTTAGTAAAGCTTCTAAAATCTGCTTTGTTTCCGAAAGAAGGCCGACTACGCAGAGAAGCTTTAATTAGCGAAGCCGGTGTTTATTATACCATAGAGGATAAAATCCCTGCGCCAGGCCGAAGGCCGTCTATGCACACTGAAAGAGTTTTCTTCGCAATACCAATGAATTTTGACATTAATCCAATGAAAAATTGCATTAAAAAGGAACCTATGCAGCGCTTCGTTGGATCAATAAAACCTGTTTCATTAAAATGTATTTAATGAAGCATTACATTAGATCTATAAATATTATTCATTGGATGAATACTTTCAATAAAGAAAAAATTTCTTTTCTTATTTTATTTTTTTTTTTTTTTTATTTATTTTTGTTTTTTTATTTAATTTTTTTATTTTGTTTTATTTTTGTTTCTGTCTCTGGCGGGAATCGATCGCGCTACCTCGGTGCTGATAGACTAGCTCTCTACCAGCTAGCCTACCGGGGCAGTGTAGTTTTTGGATAAAAAAACTATGTTTTTTACTCAATTAAGAGCGTAAATATGAGATTAAATTGTCTATAACAACAATAACAACGTTGATTAAAAGTGGATTGAAAGGTTTTGTTTCATAACTATAATGACATTTTTATTGTCGTAATGAAAATTTAAATTTATGGAGGCAATTATTGAAATGCATATGTTGCTTTTTTAAAAAAATGTTTGATTTCATAAATTTAATGGCATATAACATTAGATGTATGAAATAATTAAATTTTACATTCTTTAATTAACAATTAAACATTTTTTTAAAGAAACTATAATTTTGTATTAATTTATAAATATAGTTATGTTTGTATATTGTTTTTTTATGTTCCCAATTAAAATTTTTTGTTTAACTTGGACAAACTTAAGCTTTCATATATGAAAAAGATTCATTAAATATATGAAGCATTTTTCTTTCAGTGTAGAGAAGCTTTAGTAAGCGAAGCCAGTTTTTGTTTTACCATAAAGGAGAAAATCCTCGCGACCGGCCGAAGGCCGGCAATGCTTTGGAGTTTGTAACCATGTTGTGTCGGGGGCGCCGCGCATGACGCGATCACCCGCCGGACGCGCTCCCCCCCCTCCCTTCCACCTACTGTACCATATTTTTTTAACACTTGACAATGGCAACTCATTCTTTTGGCAATTTGTAACCATAGCAATTACACTGTTATGGCGTAATTTCCACTTTCGTTACTAAACGATTATGGTGTAATTGCACTTGGGTGATGGTAATAAAGCCATGTGGCTTTATTGCACGGCGCCTCACGAACTACATTGTGGTACTGTAATTTTATTTCGGAGTTTTTTAACAAGCTAGTCTCATTTCGCAAACGAGAATTCCTAATACCAATTCATTAGAAATTCTCGGCGAAATGGAACAGGGACTACATACCGGCCATCAGGATTTCTATAAGTGGTTGTCCGGTAAAGTTCCTAAAATATTCATCGTCTTCAGACAACTGTGTCGCTTGTGGAACTTCTTTAAATTCCCAAAAATGCGATAGTTTAGTGTTTAACTTGAGATGGGTGATGATTCATTTATATGATCAAAAAGGAATCCGCTAATTGTATCACAAATGATTCTTTGAGGTGATTCGTCGGTAGGGTACCATTTTCTCTCAACGAGTATATTATTTATTATCGAATTAGCTCCTAGGAATTTTTTTTGCTTTTGAAGCTGATTCCTAAAAGATTCTATTATGATAGAAAAAGCTATCTGGGATATACCTAGTTAACAAATGAAAATATTGAAAAAAAAAATTTTGTGTCCGATATCTTGAAATCTTTAAGTCATAGCGAATTTTTTAAAACGCAGTTAAGAATAATATTATTCTTGAGGACAACACTCATTAATTCTTTTCAATAAGTCACGTAGGCATGTGATATATATTGTATATGAGGAGTTCCATTGCCAAACGCAACAAGTCCACTTTTTAATTTCTTTTGTTTTTTTTTTTACTGAATTCTATTCTAGTTCCACAGCTATACAATAAACAACTGCGCGACATTAGTAAAAAATGAAGGGCAGCAAAATAAACTAACAAGTGTAAAAATTATATACATCCAACTGACTTAAATTTTTATTATTCGTGTATCCAAAAAAATTTTACTGTAGAATTGTTGCGTTTTGTTATGGACCTCCTCATATATAAGTCATATATCGTACATGCGGGTCGATTCGAAAGCTTCGTCGCCGATTCGGTATTGGCTAGAGTTATTTTAGGTTCTTTATATTTTGCAAATTAGGGCTTAGAACCAAATGGAATAAGTTAAGAAGGCTTGCTTATTAAATTTCGCAAAAATTAAATGTTGGTCCGTAAAAGGGACACTCTAATGGATAATCAACTCTATATTTATGTGATTTGAACTTGTGAACCAAAATTTAAATCCATCTTTAAGAAAGTGATTGGTATTCAAGTGAAACATTCTTTAACACACCCATTCAAAGCAGCATGTAAGTATGTGCAATACTTCAAGTGTTTGTAGATAATAATGAAGATGAAATAATAAAGATCATGTACAAATTGCTCCTTTATTGAAACATAGTCATATCTCAAAAAATTTTAAGTTACTTTAGCAAAAGTGTTTCTTTATACCTTCTTTATATGTATGTAAAACAAATATCAGCATTATACCTCAAACTAAACCACAGTTATAGCAAAATATTTTTTATTAAATCTGTATATAAAGGTACATTTTGAATACTTTAATCACATTTTGCCAAGTTTGATTTTTTTGTGATATAACTTTGTTGCAATAAAAGAGCGATATGTATGTAGGCAAAATGTGTTGTAGGCTCAACTGCGTATACACATGCTTATGTGATGTCTTTTTTCTCATTACTTATTTATTGCATCTTTTTATATTAAATATGAATAAAACAATGATTAATCAAATGTTTTTCTAATACATCATTTTATATCCTGCCAGTGCCGGACGCTTGAGTGATTTTGTTTTGCTTATGCGATTTTTTGTGCTTATTTCTTAGTGTGGGGGAGTTGTTTTTTTTTTTTTTTTTTTTTTGCTTTTTTGTTTAATAGTAAAGAAGTACTAGAAGCAGTGTTCGAAAATAAACAAAACATTATTTAGCGTTCGGCTCACACACCCAGGAAAGATATTTATTTTTTTAGTGATTGTGTAGACGAACACAACCCTCAATACCGTCCGTAACTATTTTTAAGAAAGAGCCGAACATTATATAGTGTTCTGTTCTTGGATCAAAAACAGAACAATTGTAGTGATACTGTACACAAACATTATATTTTAATGTTCTATAATGTTTCTTTTTTAACATTGATAAAGAAATGAACAAGCAAACAATTTTAGTAACGACCGTAGCGTGAACAGCTTGTGTGTGTATTGTGTATATGTTTTGTCTGTGTTGATTTATTTTGCTGGCTTTTTGTTTGTTTTTCGTATGTGTATTTTGTTTTTGTAAAAAATGTTTGGTTTTTTAATCATCCAAAAGAGCGCTAAGCACAACAGAAACGAACGAACACTAATAGGCAGAACCGAACTCAATGAAAGTTATGATTTTTTAAAAAAACCGAACGGAATTATATGTTTTGATCTTTTTGTTCAGTTGGATAAGAACAGTAGTTTTTTTGTGTTCGAAATATGACAAACAGGGAAACGTTATTTTTTTAATGATTTACTACACAAACACTATAAGCGTTTTTGTTTTCCACAAATCTACCGAACCGAACATTAAGCAGCGATATTTAGTGCTTATTTTCGAGCACTAGCTAGAAGTATCCAAGTGCTATAGCACACTAGCTTTGTACGTGTATATTCGCTGGCTCTTTAAGAACTACTGCTTGTCCCACCACAATCTACCTCACATGCTTTTGAATGCCGAATTTTACACTAAACCGTCATTGGAGATGACAGTTCACCCCCATCTGCATAACATTTACCTACCATAAGGGTTAGCTACATAACTTTTTCTAGAAACTAGCAAAAAGTTTAGTTTTTCTATGAAAAAAAAAACTTTTTCTACATTACTTTGAGCTATAGACTCTTTAACACAAGATATTGGCGTCTATAGAAAGATATATGTACATAGGTATGATTAGATGCTACATCAGTAGTCCGAAGTACAAATTGCGTAATAGTTCTATCTATTTCGCTTGGCATTAGTGGCGAATGCTTTTTATTACACCACTTGTACAGGGACCGTAACAGTTATAAGTGATATCAAAAAGTTGTTTTATAACAGTTATTTTGTGAATAAAAAGCAAAAAAATCCATCAAAAACAGTTATTTTTCAATGCAAAAATTAAAGGTCAAATTAAACTCTTAAAAAGAGTGTTTTATTTTTCCTCAAGTGAGTTTTATTTTTTCCTTCATAAAATAAAACTCAGTTGATGAATAAAAGATTGAATAAAACTCTTAAAAAGAGAGTTTTATTTAGCAGTCAAAAAATAAAACTCTTGGAAGGAGTTTGATTTTTCTCGTCATTAAATAAAACTCATCTTATGTTAATTCACGGAAGAAATGAAAAACCAATTTCAAACATAATAGTAAGAAGTATGTACTATTAATTAAATTCTTAACTGATTTTCCGGCTGCAAACAAATTGATCATATCAATTAACCTATTTATAAGCTTGAGCTTTTCTTGCTGTTGAGTTTTAACCAATGGGTTTAATTGAAATGTGACCACCAGAAAAAGAGGCTTAATAAAACGTAAAACAAATTAAAAAATTGTTTGAAACTATAAAATATTTTGAAGTTTGTGTGTATGTTTTCATATTTGCAAATATACACACAGACATTATAATTTTTATTTTCAATTAATGCAAATTAATTGGAGCAATTAAAAAATTGTTTGAAACTTTGGTGAAAATTTGTTCTGTGTTGACACCTAAAGCTTGCCGCTGGTCAAATATTTACAATGTTGTAATTAGTGTAATCTTATCAGCTTACATTGCAATTAAAAAGGTAGACATAAAAAAAAGATGTAAACATACAAAATGAGTTTTATTTTTGACGAAAAAATAGAACCCATTAACAGAGTTTTATTTTTTGACGGCAAAATGAGTTTTATTTCTGGCGGAAAAATTTAAACTCCTGAAAAGAGTTTTATGGAGAGAGCAATTTAATACAAATCTATCGGTATATGGCAGTAAAGGTCTCCGTTGACTCTAGCATCGAGAGTTTTTGAGTAAAAATTTTTTGGATAACTGTTATTTACGGTCCCTGCACTAGTATACACAGAAAAAAAAAAAAATTAATTTCAATTAAAAAATTTTTGATATTAATTAAAAAATTAATTAAATTTGCACCAGTAAACAAATGAATAGTATCAATTAAACCAGTAAATTGTATTAATTAAACGTTTAATTCACTTGATTAAAAGTTTAATTCACTTGATTAAATTTTTAATTAAAACCGATTGTATTTTTGATTAATGCTTTAATTAAGGAAAAATTTTAGAAAATTTTTTCTGTGTATCCAGAGTAAAATTGCATTCAAACTCTCTCAAATATTGGATTTTTAAGTATAAGTATAACATGGGCAGAACAATTGCTACTTAAAATCATTTTTAATGCATACATTGACATATGAAAGTACCTAATACGTTATGACATTAATTTCTTTTATAGAAGCAAATAGCCGTCGTACTTTAAACTTCTCGACAGCTGTTAGCTTTTGATATTTTAGTAAATTCAGGCAGAGGTAGCAAACCAACTTTCGTTCAACACACTAAACGGTACAATAATATTACGAAGTACTTTTATGTATTTCAATTGTATTTTATTCTGGGCAACTGTACTTGAACCAATTTTAAAATTGATTTAAAACCTTAAAGAACAAAAGTAAATAATTTCAATAGCAAAACAAACTTCAGTGCATCTGGTGACAAAAGTTAAATGAAAATAGTAAAGAAATATTTTATTAATGTACGAGTATGTACTTTTGCTAGTACAGGAAATACTCCACTTTAATTCCTTTTTACCTGATTATCAAATTTTAAATTATTTACATGGGAACTCTCCACAGACATAAACTATTAAAAAATTAATTTACATAAATTTAAATTTTCTTTTTTTCTAAATTGAATAAAATAATGGAAATACTAGAGGCTGGAGATGACATCATACTGTTCCCTCTTTTAGATGGAGAGGTCAACGATAGAGAGTTGGAGACGAAAATGAAGCTTACTTTAATCACCTTGATAGGCGAATCTTAAAAGCGTGTAATAAATTATGCCTTTTCTCCTCTGTACGTGACACCCCTACAAAATCGGAATCAACTATATTTTCTAATTCGATTTTTCTTTAAAGAAAAATCGGTTTTGTTTTATTTCTAAAGTTATGAAAATTGCCGGGTTAAAAAGACAGCGGATGAAGTAATATTTTTGTCATTCGTTTAAAATACTTTGTTTGTATCAATTTTAGTCAAAACTCATTCTATTCATAAATTTTGTTTGGTTTTGAAAATTAAATTAAATCGGTTCATTATTTAACGAATCTATGGGCGCTAGGGGAAATGGTGTAGTGTAGAACTTCCAGGGTGCAATTGCAAAAATATACATTTTATTCCGAATGCATGAGTGTTTGTGTTTACATTTGTGTTGGTTGGCTTGTTGTTATTTGGTTTTCTAAAGAAAAATTAGGTTAAAAATAACTATATAAAAAGGACAAACCAACCAGTTGCACAGAGGAAGTAAAAAAAGTAATAAAAGTAATAAAAGTAATCAAATGCTACGAGTTCCTTTTCTTTGTGCGCATTTTTTTCCGTGTGTCTTTTTTTGCAAGTTTTTCTTTTTATTTGCACATTGTCAGTTGAAACTTGGATGAAGGTGATTTTAATGTAAAAATAACCTTAAAGTACAAACAAAGTTTAAAAAGCACAGCTAAGTAAAATAAATAAAAAACACAAAATCTTTTAGTTCTTAACAAAAGAACGGAAACAATAATTATGGTCTGCTTTTGAAGATAGAAAAGAAGTAGAGTTATAATTGAGTTAATATTTTTAATCTATTTATTGTTAACTTTAAATTTAAGATTGGGAAACCCAAAATAAAAAAAAGAGATAAAAATATCTCTATTAAAACGAAAAATGTTTAAATTCGGCTCTGGCTTGGAAAGTATAATGAACTGAATAATTAAGCAAAACTGTTTTCTGCTGGACTCTGCATTTTTTATGAGTTTATTTGCTTTAAAAACTTTTGTTGTTTCTTTGTTAAAAGTAAGTCACAGAGTTATTTTGATTCGTTTGTTCGTGTTGGTGATTCAAGCAATTAGATAACTTTTAATAACAATTTTTTGCTTCATGTATCGGTGTTTTGTAGGCTTTTTGTATAAACCAAAAATATGAAATATTTTCCTTTTTTAGTTAAGGATATACAGGTTTAAAAGGACTATTTAATAAAATAAATTAAATGAACGCTAATTGATTACAATAGTCAGCATATAATCTTCAAAATGTTTGTAAAAGGTGTTTATTTTCAGACGTATAGAAATTCCAACAGGGAAAACTGTAATAAAAACGGCAAAAACAACGTTTACGTTTATTTCCAAACTTCAAGCACGTAAAATTTACGGATAATAAGCCATCTTAGCAGCGAATACGCAATACTTTGGATCGATTCATGACCACATTTCCTCTTTTGGATAATATTCATAGAAACATATAAGATCCAACTGGTGCAGGAATAAAAACTAGCGGACCATCAATTGCGTCGTGTGTTTGGTGCATGGGTTAAGAATCAACTGGAAGTTGAGCCAGATTTTTATCGTCAAATGAGCTTCTGCGATGAGGCTCATTTCTGGCTTAACGGGTATGTAAACAAGCAGAATTGCCGTTTTTTGAATGTGCACAATTCTCTTGAGAATCTTGAGACTTGATAACATCCGAAAACAAAGCATTGCTTTTGCCTTTAAACCCGAAACCGTAGCAAACATTACCATAAATGACGAACGCTGCGAGTAAATGCTTCGGAATTTTTTCATTCGTCGTGCCATTGTAAATCATTCGGAGGGCAAATTGTTCCAACAATAGTGCAACATCCCATACAGAGTGTTCAACCATCACTTTGTTGAGGCAAACGTTTGGTGACCGATTTATCACAAGAAATGGACGTGTGATTTGACACCTTTTGACTACTGGTCTATGCTGATAATTGATCGTTTAGAAGGCAACATTCAACGCTCGATTGCACTATAGGAAATGTTACCCCTTTTTTGGGCTGAAATTAAAACTTAAATTTTTGCAAAATTAATTAATTTTTGCTTTAAAAAAAAATAGCATACGTACTAAACATCTCTTTTCGACAAATCTGATTTTCTGTTACTTTATCAGTTGTTTTGCTTGCGATAACTAAATTAGTTATCAAATAACGATTGAGTACAGTTAAGATAAACTAATAGAATTCAGAATTGGAATTTTATTTAGATAAAGAAAATTAAAGCACATGCTGTTCTCTAGGACAATCAATTGTCATCCGGATTTAATATATGGTTACGGCAACTACACTATCTTTATTGTAACAATATATCGTTGTCGTACACAAAAAATTTAAACTTTTATAAATTATAAGCAATTATAAATTTGAGTATTGTTAACTGAAAAATAATAATTTTTCTAACAACTAAATAATAATAAATTTGAAAACATATTATATATCTCACAACAACTTCATGATATTAATATCCATAACATAACTTATAATAAATTTAATAACTTTCTATGCGTGTTAGGGTATTCATTTAATCGGGCTTTTGCTTTAATCGGTTAATCGCTCGATTAATTAACCGAGGTTTTCTCTTAATCGGTTAATAATCGGTTAATTTTGTTATTGGTCGGTTAACCGATTAATAAAGTTTTGTTATAAATTAAGTAATTTCAATAAATAAAAATGCAAAAATTATTTATTATTGGAAAACAATAACGTAACGAACAAAAAAGTAATAATATGAAAAACACATTTTATAATTTATATATAATATTTGTATGTATTTATTAAAAAAAAAAAACTGTGAGATTTTTTTTATTAATTATTTCAATAGTTTGAGATTTTATTAAATAATCTTTTGGAAAAATAATTTGGTTAAAATGTTTAGAATTTAAGCGATTATTTTCTTTAGTTTTGATAAAACTTGATTTGGAAACAATTCTTTCACTTATCGAAGATGTTTGAGAAATCGGAAGCAACCCATAATAAAGATTTAAGATTACGCATTGCACATGTTTACAAAATTTAACTGTTTCATATGACGTCACTTTCGCATTTAAAACACATGTTTGTTTGCTTGTGTTTGTATATTTAAGCTGTACTTTGACGCTGATGTGACGTAGATGCGCAGAAACATTTCAATTTTAAAAGCGATATCTTGGTTTCTTTGTCCTTTTCCAGGACTTCTCTCAACATATAAAATCTTCCATTATGCCATTATTTCGGCTTATTTTGTTAAAGATTGCTTGTGCTACAATCGAGGGCTTCTTTTATTGTCATCTGACTCATCCTGGCACAGCTTAGCACCGAACATTCTGCAAAAAATGAAATACGAACCCGTAGTTTCTGTTTTTGTACTGTATTTCTCGAAGAAAATATATTGTAAGAAAAAATATTTTCCAAACATATACCTTTTTTATATGAGACGAAAGAAATAATTAAAAACGCGAAAAAATATGTTATAAAAAGCTACAAAAAACTAAAAATATTTGTTACATCGGTTAATCGGTTAATCGACTGAAATTAACCGATTTAATCGTTAATCGAAAATTGCCAATTTTAAATTAACCGATCAGTTAATCGGTTAATAACCGATTAACGGTTAACCGAATGAATACCCAAATACGTGTACTCATAATATGTTTAAGATGCAATTAAAATTACTTTACTCTAATAATATTTTGTTATCGCTATTTGTAAAATAATTTTGCATCAGTTGTGTCGTTTGTTTAACATATACCTATCGAGTTATTTGTTAGTGAGTGGTTAACCAATTAAAAAAGTTCCCATTAAAAAAACAAGTTTAAAGAAACTAAAAAAATAAAGAAATTGTGTTTACATTAAAAAAATCGATGCTAAAAAAATTTAATTTTGTTTTATGGTTGTGAAAGTGGTGCTGTATCGTAATATGATTACTCCTAAACTTATTATGATTAACATGACAATAATATGATTACTTCTTAACTTATTATGATTCAAATGATAAGAATATAATTAAGGGAAAAATATCATGGTGTAATATTACGAATATAGTTGTTCATAATATGATTCAATAATAATCGTAATATGGTCAACACAATCATGAATCTTATCATAAAATAATGCTCTTAGAATATGTTTACCACAACCATGTTTTTCTAATGAAATTTAAACTATTTATTTATTTTTAAAATCAATTAATATAATTAACAATAAAATGTAAATACGCCTTAAATTGTTTCCGGTAATATAAATTGATATTGTGGTGGAATTTGGTCGAATTAAGTTACATTAGACTCAAAGTTATGCATAAAAACTTTTGTCATGACCGTTTTAGAATTTATCACAGGTTCCATATAAATCTGCCTCCAGAAAAACCCTTTATGACGCCTAAAATGCCAGCCAATTATATTCTTATATTGGAATGTAGTAACTTTTTCACTCTGCCAAATTTTGTGATTTTTGTTACATAATTTACCAAAGATCCAATAAAAAACTTCCTCCCGAAAAGCCTAAAACCGAAAGGAATCATTATTATTTATTTCAGAAATGTGTCACAAAGTTACATATATAATGTACATGAATACTTACATATCGCACTGCTTCCTCTAAAGGGAGTCAACTTAAAATTTTTAAATTTTCACTTTTTGCAAGAAATCGATGTACAGTGGTCTTATCTATGTACGCACTGTGAAAATTTTAGATCAGATTCTTTAGTATTTTGCGAAAAAAAGACAATTGTATCCCCTTTTGTAGTATAAGAGTACATACATATAAAAAGAAAATAGTTATTTTGACTCTACTGAAAAATATAAATCTTGAGTTAACCCCCTTTAGAGAAAGCAGTGCGATTTGTATATATCTAGTGTATAGTGGTTCGAATCCGGCTTTGGTAGACAAGATATTTTCTTTTTTATATTTAAAATTTAAAAATAAATTTTTTTTTATATATTTAAAAAAATAAACTTTTTTCAAAATCAAAACATAAATATAAATTTAAATATAAAAGATATTGGTCTAGTACTAGGTGTGTATGGCTCTCATCTATAAGGTCGTGGATTCGACTCTCAGCTCGGTCGGTTGAAAAAATGTTTTCATTGTATATTAAAATAACTCGTTGTTAATACATTTTTTTTACCCAATAACACATTTCCTTTTTAAATAATTTAAAAAAGTGAAAACTTCTTTTTAAAGCAGACAGTATCTACTATCAATCATTTACTTATTACTGCATTTTTTTACACAATCAGTACTTTTTACTGAATACGGATTTTTGGTTTCAGTAATCAGTACTTTTTATTGAATACTGATTTTTTTTTCAGTAATCAGTACTTTTTGCTGAATACTGCTTTTTATTTTCAATAACCAGTAAAATTTACTGAATACTGATTTTTATTTTGAATAACCAGTAAAATTTATTGAATACTGATTTTTTTTCAGTAATCAGTACTTTTTTCTGAATAGGTACTGATTTTTTTCAGTAATCAGTACTTTTTACTGAATACTGATTTTTTTTCGGTAATCAGTACTTTTTGCTGAATACTGCTTTTTATTTTCAATAACCAGTAAAATTTACTGAATACTGATTTTTTCAGTAATCAGTACTTTTTACTGAATACTGATTTTTTTTCAGTAATCAGTACTTTTTACTGAATACTGATTTTTTTCAGTAATCAGTACTTTTTGCTGAATACTGATTTTTATTTTCAATAACCAGTAAAATTTACTAAATACTGATTTTTTTTCAGTAATCAGTACTTTTTACTGAATACTGATTTTTTTCAGTAATCAGTACTTTTTACTGAATACTGATTTTTTTTCAGTAATAAGTACTTTTTACTGAATACTGATTTTTTTTTCAGTAATCAGTACTTTTTACTGAATACTGATTTTTTTTTCAGTAATCAGTACCTTTTGCTGAATACCGATTTTTATTTTCAATAACAAGAAAAATTTACTGAATACTGATTTTTTTCAGTAATCAGTACTTTTTACTGAATACTGATTTTTTTTTCAGTAATCAGTACTTTTTACTGAATACTGATTTTTTTTCAGTAATCAGTACTTTTTACCGAATACTGATTTTTTTTCAGTAATCAGTACTTTTTACTGAATACTGATTTTTTTTCAGTAATCAGTACTTTTTACTGAATACTGATTTTTTTTTCAGTAATCAGTACTTTTTACTGAATACTGATTTTTTTTCAGTAATCAGTACTTTTTACTGAATACTGATTTTTTTTTCAGTAATCAGTACTTTTTACTGAATACTGATTTTTTTTCAGTGATCAGTACTTTTTACTGAATACTGATTTTTTTTCAGTAATCAGTACTTTTTACTGAATACTGATTTTTTTTCAGTAATCAGTACTTTTTACTGAATACTGATTTTTTTTCAGTAATCAGTACTTTTTACTGAATACTGATTTTTTTTTTCAGTAATCAGTACTTTTTACTGAATACTGATTTTTTTTCAGTAATCAGTACTTTTTACTGAATACTGATTTTTTTTCAGTAATCAGTACTTTTTACTGAATACTGATTTTTTTCAGTAATCAGTACTTTTTACTGAATACTGATTTTTTTTTTCAGTAATCAGTACTTTTTACTGAATACTGATTTTTTTTCAGTAATCAGTACTTTTTACTGAATACTGATTTTTTTTTTTCAGTAATCAGTACTTTTTGCTGAATACGGATTTTTATTTTCAATAACCAGTAAAATTAACTGAATACTGATTTTTTTTCAGTAATCAGTACTTTTTACTGAATACTGATTTTTTTTCAGTAATCAGTACTTTTTACTGAATACTGATTTTTTTCAGTAATCAGTACTTTTTGCTGAATACTGATTTTTATTTTCAATAACCAGTAAAATTTACTGAATACTGATTTTTTTCAGTAATCAGTACTTTTTGCTGAATATTGATTTTTATTTTCAATAACCAGTAAAATTTACTGAATACTGATTATTTTCAGTAATCAGTACTTTTTACTGAATACTGATTTTTTTTCAGTAATCAGTACTTTTAACTGAATACTGATTTTTTTTCAGTAATCAGTACTTTTTGCTGAATACTGATTTTTATTTTAAATAACCAGTAAAATTTACTGAATACTGATTTTTTTTCAGTAATCAGTACTTTTTACTGAATACTGATTTTTTTTCAGTAATCAGTACTTTTTACTGAATACTGATTTTTTTTCAGTAATCATTACTTTTTGCTGAATACTGATTTTTATTTTCAATAACCAGTAAAATTTACTGAATACTGATTTTTATTTTCAATAACCAGTAAAATTTACTGAATACTGATTTTGTTTCAGTAATCAGTACTTTTTACAGATTACTGAAACGCGTAATGCTGTAAAAAAGTAATGCAGTATGCCCATGTATGGTATATACACACGTACTTATGTTATATTTTAAGAACGCGGCAGCATGGCATTATATTAGTTTATCATCTTGTTTTCGTATTTTTGAGAAATTACTTGCTTTTGTTGAAAATCTGTAGATTTGCTCGCTTCTAATTTGGCTATTGAGAGTCAGAATATTGGAGACTGTTGTGATATCTTGTATGTTTCCTGACATATTTCGTATATTACAACTGTTTTGCTATAGTGCGTGTTCAAAAGGTTTTTTGTTTTACACAACCATACCATTTGCAGGCACAATTAAATTTTGCAGAAGAACCTTTCTAATATCTGTAATAGGATAAATAGCTTAAGATTTCTGTATGTCACTTAAGATAAAATTCAATCAACTTACGCAAAAACTAACTTCTTAAACTCAAAAGGACTGATGACGATTGCACGGTATCAACACAAAATATTATAACTGTCAATAGAAGAACTCGAACCACAATGAACTTTAATGAGAATTTTAAAGCCATAAATGTATTTAAGCACAAAGCTTATACATACTTAGGTATGTACAATAATAAAGTTAAATTTGTAAGATTAATGTAAGGATGAAAATAACGTCAATAATAACAATGTTAATCGTTTATTCTTATGAGTTTCCAAAAAATAGCCAATTATTGAATTAAAAATTATTTTGAAAAAATCAGTTTTGACAATTCCTAATAAATATAATACACAATTTTATATTGTTACGTTACTGCCTTTCAATAACGTTTTGTTTTATTTCCTTTATAATAAACCGTTTCGAGTTTTTTACTGCAACTTTAATAAAATAAATAAAACACAAACACACTAAACACTATTTACAATTTACTCAACTCTATTAAGTACTAAGTCTTTTTAACAACCGTAATTTATAGCTTTTATAATTTTCTCAGCGTTATACGTTATTGACAAAGTCTGAACTTAGAATGATCTCATTACGCTAGTCGTCGCTAGTATTTATACAGCAATTTGGTTGTCTAGAACATTCGAAATGTTTTTCGAATGTTTTGTATTCCCAAAAATTACTTTTGATAAAAATCAATTAAGGTTTTGATTTATTTCGTTAATATTTTAATTGCATTTTATTTTGAAAACAATCAAAATATTAGTTAAATCAATAATTTATTTTTACTTTTGTTCAATGAAAAATATAATTGATTCAATCAACACATTTATTAAATTAAAATACTTTTCATGCAATATTTTTAATTGATAAAAAGCTAATGAAAATTTTTTTTGTGTTTAGAACTTTCATAACAATAAAAAATAAATTAAAATTTTATTTGCATCGATTTTTTATTTTGTGGCACTTTACAATTTTTCTTAATGTAAATATAATAGCGGAGTTCAATATTAGGCTTACAAAAGAGCAAATGCAAAATATGGTAACACTTTTTTGAAATCTAACGAAATCTCTGTGTGTTTTGTTGTCGGATTTTAAAAAAGAGCTATAATATTGTGAATTTGCACTTTTGCACGACTAATGGCTGTTTTCTCAATGTATCGACAAACTGTCTGTTATTTAATGTCAACATAAATTTATTGGACCGATAAACTGTCCGTTAACGATTTTGGGTTTCTCAATATACCGACAAAAAATATGGGTTTCAGTTGGCAACACCACTCAAAATGCATGTAAAAGTAGGACGTCAGCTGATTGCATTTATCTGTACTGCAAATAAAAGAAAAATAAATAATTGGCAGATGAGTGCTGGTAAGCTTTGCGAGAGAATAGAAGCAAATCAGACATTGAGAAAACCAAATTTCTTTAATGTGCAGTTTTTCGCTGGGAAAAAGGATAATCGCCTAATGAGAAAATGGCCATAATACTGAACTCGGCTAATATTCCTATTTTTTTAATTTCTTTAAATTTTTTTTAATGGGAATTTATATTTAAATTGTTTAACCGCTCACTTGCAAATAATTCGATAGGCATATTTGAAACAAACGACACAACTGATTCAAAATTATTTTACAAAAGGCGTTAACATTATATTATTAGAGTAAAGATATTTTGATTGCATCTTAAACATATTGTTACGTTACTGGCTTTCAATAAAGTTTTGGTTTATTTCCTTTATGATAAACCGTTTCGAGTTCTTTATTGCAACTTTAATAAAATAAATAAAACACAAACACTTTAAAAACTGTTTACAATTTTCTCAACTCTATTTAGTACAAAGTCTTTTTAACAACCGTAATTCTGCACATTGGGATTGAAGTGTACTTAATTATAACAAGTTTTAATAACAATGTAAACTAGTAAAATTAATTATAAATACAAGACAACTAATAAATACAAGACAACTAATAAATACAACTAATTCTTAACTAATAATTACAACTAATTCTTAACTAAAGTTACTTTCGTAACAATATTTTTTGAAAGTTATCATTATTTAGTTGTAAGAAAAATAATTATTTTTCAGTCACTCAAATTTATAATTGCGATAAGCATTGACATGTTAACAGTAACTATAATATTGCTTATATTTAATAAAAATAAAATTTTTTTGTGTACTACAACAGTATATTGTTCCAATAAACATAGTGAAGTTGCCGTAACCATCCCCAACCATATTTTTTTTCTGCGTGTAATCTCTAAATTCATAGAATCAAGCAAACAATTTGATTTTGCATCTATTAACAAAATGATTATATTGATTACTAAAAATTGTTAAAATTTTAAATATTTTTTTTTGTTTTTCAATTAATGAAATTTTTAATTTAAATTAAAAAATTGATCAAAAAACTTTGCCGTTCCAAGCAATGTGTTAATTGATTTAATTAAATATTGTTCAGGTTTTGACAATTCCCAACGACAATTCTTCAAGTTCAAATTATTTTATTTTAAACAAAAAAATCAATTAGGATTTTTTGTTATTTGGTTAATGTTAATTAAATCAAAACTATATTTTTAATTTTATTGCAACAAAAAAAAAAAAAAAAAATTGATTTAATTATCACATTAATTAAATTAAAATACATTTAAAAAAATTTTTTTATTGATAAAAAACTACTGATAATTTTTTCTTTGAACGTTATATATAGATTTTGTTTTAAAAGTCTTAAAGACTGAGCCACATTGGAAGTTTAAACAAAAAACCACAAAATGAAATGACGTAAAATTATAAAAAGTAAGTAAAAAGAGGTATAAGATTTACCCACTTATTCCCTAAAAAAAATTACCTCACTATCACAATAAAGTTGTCATTTCGTGTAAAAACCAGTTTATTTTTGATCTTAGACCCCATAAAGTATAAATACTCTGAGTTCTTGAGTAACTCAAAGTCGATTTAGCCATTTGATCTTCTTTTCTAGTTTCATAATACTAGAAATCACACCACAAAATTAAATGAAGATCGGTCTTTAATTTTCCTTAAGCTCCATATTAAGCATGTGTTACTATGCACGCGTATGAGCGGGGAATTTTCAACTTATAGCGTATACACACACGAAAGCACCGTAAGCTTACTCACAAATTTTTTTCAAAGTTTCACAATCACCCACATATACTCACGAAAAAATTTTTTATTTAAAAAAGTCCTGAGTTAATGGAACAAGAAGCACAAATTGAACATTTTACAAATATTTTTAACACAAAATTCTCAAAATTTAGCCGATTATAGACAAAAATGTTTAGTTCTTTGGCACTGAATAGTTTCTTAAGAAAGTAACCCAGGAAAAACTTTTTGATTTTTAGTAATAGGTGGTAGTTATTTCATACGTTACCTGGTAAGTAGTTGTCATTACAATTGTCATTTTTTTGAAAACTTTAATAAGTACTTACTAGTAATGACCACAACAACTACTTATTACTTCCATTATTTTCACTAATAAATATTTGCTTACTAATAACACTACGTGACAATTTTTTGACCAAATGAATTTGATACCTAATCTTTGTGTAATCCGAATATGAAATCAGAATTGTTAAAAGTAGAACAGTTTTTGAGATATTCCAAAATAACCGTTATTTGTGTTTTTAAATTAGATGATGTGACTGATATCCAAATATCAAAAAAATAAAATTTTAGTCTATTTCAATACGAACATTTTGTGCCCAATAGGATCCAGATCGGTGCAAAAATTACAAAGTTACAATAGATTAATTGAATTAACCCACAACAAATAAATATACAAAGCTAAATTTTTAGTAACAATAAATATTAAAAATTGCTTGAAACTTTTGAATTTCTATGTGGGTTAGTTTACTAAATCTTCTGTAGCTTTGTCATTTTTATACCAATCTATGTCTTGTTGGGAGCAAAATGTTCACATTAAAATAATCTAATGTCGCATGCAATAAAACATTAGGATTTTTAAGTCATTGGTTTAAAAAAAATAACTTGAAAAGAGCAAAATTGAACAAAATAATAAAATTTTCAATGAAGCTTGAACTTTTGTCCCCTGTAACTCTGTAATTTCTTATCCAATCTTCACAAGCAATCCATAGTTATTATAGAAATTTTATAAACTTTCACTAAAAATAAAAAAATACATAATCCGTTTTAAATTTTTGAAGATATTTGCATTTCAGTCACATAATCTTTTTTAAAAACACAAATAACGTTTATTTTAGAATATCTTAAAAACTGTTCTACTTTTGACAATTCTAACTTCATATTCGGATTCAGAGGAAAATTTTACATAAAGATTAGCTGTCAGATTCATTTGGTCACGACTTTGTTGAAATTTTGTCACGTAGTGTAATCAGCTCAATAACTACTTATTACTTGTGTTGTTTTCAGTACTGAATATTTACACTTAATAATTACTTATTAGGTCTATTAACTAGTGATTTTTTGGCTTCTGGTAAGTATATTGTAAGTACTTACAATTCAACTTACTAGTAGTTAAATAATAACTAGATATTTTTTGACTTCTAGTAAGTGTATTGTAAGTACTGAATTCTGTGGACACCTCGAACAAAAATAAGTAGTTATTCAGCCGAAAAATAAGTAGTGTTTATTTTCTCCAACATCATTTGCTAACTTACTTGGTAAGTTAAGTTTTTGCTGGGAAGATATTGAACTTGAGCATAATTGCCAACTTTATATTGCAATTACGTTCTCTTCTCATGTGTTATTACGCTAGATGACAACTGGTACTAAAAGTTATAAGCAAACTTTCGAATCTTTCTTTTTAATTTGAAAAATTTTTACTGCTATAATTTTTAGATTTCCCTTAACTTAATAATTAAAAACAATCTTTAAAGCACTTATTTTATTGAATCGAAGATAAATAAGATCTCTATGGCATAATTTCTTTTTGTCATGGTGAAAAAACGTTTGAACTCCAAATATTTTGATTGCTTTGTATTGATTTTTTACACATTCTCTTCGAAGAGAACACGAAGTATCACCTCCATTTTAAACAAGGCCACTAGTACAAGTGTTTTACTAGCTTGAATTTCTCTGACTGCTCCTTTTTGTTGTTGTTAAATGTTTTTTTTTTTTTTTTTTTGTATAAAAAGCTATTTTGTACCAACAATAATTTTCTGTTTTATTATTTCCTTTTAATTTGTTCTGAATATTTAACTAGAGGTTCAAGTTTAATGTCTTGCAATTTTGTAATATACGGTTCAAAATCAATGATTCGACACAGCCGAATAGCGCATTCTAACTTGTTTTAATATAAAATCGTATTTGTTTTTAGTTTTGAGCAATTTTTTTAAACAATTTCAAAAATGTACTTAAGTTATAAAATTTTATTTGAAAATAAATAATGAATTTTATATTTTCCACTAAAATAAGAAATAGTAAAACTTTTGAATGTTTAACAACACCTAAAGTACAGTATTGAACGCAAAACTAAAGTTAACGAAAAATATAAATTAGACTTATATAAAAGTAGTATTATTTATTTAAAGTTGCGTTCACTATTTTTGCTAACGTTTGCACATTGGTGAATCAAATAAATGAAAAAAGAGAATGCAGAAAAATTTATTGAAATTCAACTTAAAAAACTAAAGTAAAGTGCAGAAAAAGTAAAAAACTTAACGTAATAAAAGTTTTTAAAAACCGCACTAAGAGTATATATTGACACTAACGTGTATTAAAAAGTGAAAGTAAAATTAAAAAAAAAATACATTTACGATGAACTGGAAAAAAACGCAGACACTACAAACTGGATATTAGAACACACTAACAATACATACGGCTTAAGGGCAAGAAAACGAAAAAAAAACTTGTCGATTGACTTTATCATACATTTTTTTGCCCAATTTGGCATCTTCACATTCGCAACGACTTACCAACATTAGCTCCAAAATGCTTAAGCATAAAACTATCGCTGCCGACAGGAAATGCATCAAAATGATAAGAGTAAAGTTTTCTGCAAAATCCGTACATAGATCGATGATTGCGTTATGACGTTTTACCACAGCAGCCAGTTGCAAACGAAAACTTTGATTCTGTTCCAAACTTGAAGTTTCACCTTAAAAGTTTTTATGCGAAATAGAAAAAAATTAAGGAAAAAATTACTAAAGTTATATTGATTTAAAAAATTATGAAAAGAGAATGACGCTTTTATGGCGGAAGGACGGACAAATGTTAGGAGTGTAACAGAAATTATTAAAAACAATTTGGCAAAGCAAAGTTGGCTGATTACGAACCATATGATACCCTCTACACAGTAACTACTACAATATATTAGATCAATGCTCAAATATATTGAATTGATATTCTATTTGCTGTCCATTGCCATATTCATAACATAGTTGCCATTATATGGGAGCTACGGTCAAGCATAGACCTAAAGACACTAATTTTTCAAAAAATAATGTAGAAATTATAAAAAACTTGTTACAAATATTATTCCAATACCAACATTTCAAAAAGATTATGTCAGATGAAGTGAGTTTTGATAGATGATTTTATATGGCAAGTATAACCTTATATGGACATTTTTAACAGCCTTCGTCCTGTTGTTAAAAAAAACGGTGATCCAGACACCGAGAGAACACCGAATGCACCTTTTAAGGACAGAAATACAAAGGTTTGAGTTTTATAACATGGTTGCCAGATATTTTACCTTAATTGATAAAAAAAAAATTGCTATCATCGTGTTTTTAATAATATCAACTACATGGCTTCGGAAAGTGATCTTAATAACCCTGTATGGGACAATATATTCTTTTCACCCACGGCTAATAAACAACTAACTTTTCCTAACTCTCATATCGTTCAAATTTACAACAACCATGTCCCACTTAAGAAGAAAATTTGTCAATAGTGAAACTAAATTGTTGATTGCACATCGTGATAAAATGTACAATATGTGAAAACGACATAAAATTTCAGAATATAAACAGGCATATCGTAATACTAAAAACCGTTGTTGTTTCCAAGATAAGGCATGACAAATCCACTTGTTATTTAAACAAATTAAATTTCGTGATATTGGCATTGGCAAATCAACTGTCAAGACAGTGGATGCTGACGTCAACTTGTTGAACGAAACCTTTGTTAATATCCCTTTGGCAAATATTCAAACTGACTTGTGTGAAAAACTCACTTTCCCCGACATTAGTATATTTACTTTCCGCTGCCTAGACATGTTTGAAGTAGTTGAAGGTTTCTTTTCAGTTAAATCTAATGCTGTTGGCTAAGATGATATTAAATATTTAATTTGTGCGAATAATCTTGCCTTGGATAACCCGTTTTGTCACCCACTTATTTAATACATATATTACCACTAGCGCTCTTCCAATAGATTGAAAACATGCCAAAATTGTTCCCGTGCCTAAGGCTGACAATGGGTACCGACCTATTGCAATCCTTCCCTTGTTTTTCCAAAATATTTGAACACCTGTTTCATAAGCAGATTTCTGAGTACGTTAACGTGAACAATCCACTTACTGATCGTCAGTCCGGTTTTAGGCCACAGCGTAGATGTATTACTATCTTATCACATGTGATAGGGGATATCAGGGAAAACATGGATGAAGGTAAAATATCGTTTCTGGTCCTATTGGACCATTCAAAGGCATTTGCTACAGTGCATCATTCAATTTTATGTCTAAAATTACCAAAAATATTTAACTTTACCATATTGCTGTTAGGCTGATGTTTTTGTATCTGATAAACAGATCTAAGTCTGTCACCAATGGCGAATCTGTTTCAAAACCGTTACGCACGAGGTGCTCCACAGGGTACAATACTCGGACCCTTACTTTATTCGTTATATTCAACTGAGCTTCCCCAACAAATCCGTTTCTGTGATGTTCAGATGTATTCTGACGACGTTCAGCTGTATCTGAGTAGTACCAAGAAGTTATTTTGGCTAAGGTGAAGAAGCTGAATTATGATCTTAATAATATTTCCGTTTGGGCTTCAGTAAATGGCTTTAGACTTAATCCAAGGACATCTAAATGCTTAGTCACAAGCAATAGCGCAATGGGGACAGAGGATGAAGTAAACATTTTCTTGGGAGAGTAAACAATTGACGTTGCATGTAAAGATAAGACTTTATATATAACATAAGCGTTTAACTTGGTCGGATGATATAACACAAGACTGTGGTATAACCTACGGCATGCTACAGAGCTTATGGGGAACCCAATGCTTTACTATGCCGAAAGTAGGATTATTACATGCGAAAGCGTATTTATTACCAAAGCTTTTATATTCATCCGAAATATTTGCTGGTTGTAACTCAGGGGATACGAGGAAACCTAAAACAACTTTTAACTTTTAACAACATCGTAAGATACGTTTTCGGACCAAGAAAATTTGTCACTATTCTCCATTCGTATATTTAATGTTACATTTGATTACTTCATAGTTTTCAAAAACTTAATATTTCTTAATAAAGTTATTATGACAAAGGACCTAAAGCATTTTTTTAACGCTTTTGATTTGCAAGATCACTAAGAGGTAAATTATTGATTCAATTTATATATCGTAGCCACGCTTTTGAATGTCAGTTCTTTATTTTAAGCATCCGACTCTGGTAAGAACTGCCAGACTACTAGCAACGCAATAAGGTTCAGAAAATTACTTAAAGATCATCTTTCGTAAATCTTATTAAAGATGTTGCAATATTCTATAAAAAAATAGTTAAATTTGTTATTTTATAACCCTACACACTATATAATTTTGTATTTGGAATAAATACGTAATTTAAGCAAGTACTTTGTTGGTAAATAAAACAATTTATTTCTATTTGGTTACAAATATATTTATAATGTCCATTTTTAAAAAACACCATTTTTTGAGATCATAGTGAGACCATGCAGAAATCAATTTCTTGTTCCCACAAATTGCAGTTTTGCATTGCGTGCATGTAATATCTCCAGAAATTATGTGTCTACGTGCCGGATTTGGTTGCCTTCTGTAAGAGCACAGCGCAAACTTAGTTGGCAAGGAATTTGGCATCGATCGGTTCACGTGCAAAAAAGAAATAGCGCTATTTGTTTATGGTGTTCGTCGTTTCGACGAAGGTTGTGTGTGTTGGGTTAATTTTGTTTCTTTCTTTTTTAAATTCCAAACTAAACTTATAACTTAAGATATATTTATTTGATTTTTATTTATTTTTCATTATTTTATAATTATTATTTTAATATAATTGAATCAATGTATGTTTTAACTTTTCAGATTCTAATACTCTAATTTATAAGATATTATGTCTTCAGCAGTCTGCTTCCTACGCGGCAATTTGAATTCAAATCTCCCTTACTACGTAATACCAAAAGTGTTCTTGCTGATAGCTAGTCTAAAGCTGGCCACACACTAGTGATTTGTGCGAGCTCGACGTCTTGTTACTTGTTAATGGGGCTGTGCGCGCACAAATCATAAGTAATTGGAAATTTTCAATTTCTTGCGATTTGTCCGATGTGTTTGTGGGCTTGTGCTTGAACATTTTAAAATTTATAATTTGACTTGGAAAACACATTCGAATTAATATGAAAATTTATATAATAAATGTTAAATGCGTAAATTTCTTTTATTTTATTTATCTATTTATTCTTTTATTATACATGTAAAAATAAAAACGTTTGTAATGAATTATTGAAAAAATAAAGAATTACTGCAATTGCGGAGTGGTTTGGCATACAACAATTTTTTTTTATATTTTTGGATTTTCTTCTTTTTTTGGATTTGTTTTTTTTTTTTGTTGTGTAAACAGAGAAATTACCAAAAAAGTTTTTGCATCGGCCGCTTCACAATTCATGTTGTCTTTTTAAAGTTTAACTTAATTGTGATTTGTTCGTCGTGTGTGAAGAAATGGTACGCTAACAAATCACTAGTGTGTGGCCAACTTAAGTTATATCTTGTAATCTGAGTCCTACTGGCTCCTGTGATATCAAATATGAATTTAACAGCTAACATGTGATCCCCAAAGTGTTCTCACAAATAAAAAGTGTTATAACTTGGATGCTTCCTTTTCCCGTGAATTCAGATAGGACTCTATCTAGACAGACGCGATCTGGGAAAATGCTGCTTATTTTTAGCCTCAAACAAGCTTCAGCTATTGGGTGCAAACATTTTTTAGAGAATGCAACAACAAAAAGTACGTGCTTTCGCAATCACTCTTCAAAGCTTCTGTGCATAGCCATTCTTTTTATGTTGGTATGTAGATAAAAACGTTGAAAAATATCTTATTGTAACCTAAATTCATCCAACCACATTTTTTTTTAAATCTCTAAATATTTCTTCACAGATGCCATATAAATACTTCTACGGAAAATAGCTGTAAACACCATAACCTCAATATAAATGTTGGTATTGATACAATATTTGTCGATGATAACTTTTGAACTGGTAGGCCAGAACTGACTATAGGTCCCATGCAAACTACTCTCTAAAATGGCGTAAGGACAAGCAAATCTCATAAAGACTTAGATATATATTTATTATTTGGAACAAAAAGCTCTTATATAAATATTACACCATAGCTTTGTTTAACCGGGTTAAATATTTCCCATAATAGAGTGCACTCTCAAATATGTGTTTCTAAATACAGTGCTGTAGGGTATCATGTGGTCGGGCGCGACCGACCTTACTTTCTCACTTCTATTTTTTATTGTTCAACTTACATTCTTTCAGTTCTGCAAAAATGACGCGTATATCATACTGAATCATACGGAATATACCGCACATGTACATGCAAGCACAAAGAAAAAATCCATCAACAAAACTGAAGGTAAAAACTGTTATTACACTGGATAATGTGAGGGTTAAATATGTCGCTGGATAATACGGATATTTGAGAAACATTTCCGGTATGCTGCCAAGAAATACAAATGTATGAACAAAATTGCAAATAGGAAAAAAATAGAATATTTTTTAATACAAGTATAATAAAAAAAAAATATTTTAGTTGAAGTTTTTGATATTTTAATTAAATTTAATTTTCATCAAATTATTTTTAGTGAAGGAAGGAATTTACAACATGAAATGAATTAAAAATTGTTGATAATTTTATTCTTGACTGAAGACGGGATTGAACTCGGTTTGAATTTACTAGTTTCGAGAACAACCACATTCTCATCATCACAATCCTTTGCCTGCCAGTCTACCTGTAAAGTCAAACATCAAAGTATAGTCAATTAAATCAATGCTATTGGTTGATCAAAATTTGCTGTAATTGATTATCCATTTGAGATTTTTTTTTTACATGTCTTTTCCTAACTTCTATTTTTCGTTCTATTTGTCAAGACTTTGTTTTAAACAGTTAAATACATATGCGTTTATGTCTTTTTGCTTTTTGTCTTTTTTCGTTAGACTATCTTTGTGCAACTTGAGGGACAAATGTAAACATAGAGCATGTAAATCAATTAAAATAGATAATCCTTCAAAGCAAATTTCGATCTACCAAAGGTTAAATACAATTTGGTTTAAAGATTGATGTTTGACTATTGACTGCCAGGAGTCATCAACGGTGTTAAACGGAAAAACAATCTGAAGAAACTGAGTGGTTACAATTGAAACATGTAATGGTAACCTATCCGTGAAGTCAAGAATGAAAAATTAGCAATACATTTTTTTTAATTTCATGTTGTAAAATTCCTTTCTTCATGAAAGTAATTTAATGAAAATTAAATTTGATGAACTGTAGCCTTATTAAAATACCAAAATTTGGATTAAAAACCATAAATAGTTCAACAAAATAACCACAATACTAATTATTGTTAAAGCTAAGGCACGAGTTCTATGTGTTCATTTGTCCTTCAAGTTTTCCTGAAAAAGGTCAACAAGAAAACAAAAAATGTACTTTAGACTTCAAGAAGAATTCTTGACAAAAGTACGGAAAGAAACAGAAGTAAGGAAAAACATGTAAAATCAATTAAAATGGATAATCATTCAAAAAAGTAAACTTCGAACTACCAAAGGTTAAAATGCAATTTAGTTTAAGGATTGATGTTTGACTATTGACATCAGCAGTCGTCATTCCATCTGAGGAGATCGAGTGGTTGCGATCGAAACATGTCATGGTAACCTGCCGGCCAGGGTTCGAGCCCCAGCCACGGTCAAGAATGAACGATTATCAATAATTTTGGTTTTTATTTTATTATTTGATTAAAATCATTTTTTCACCAAGATTTTTTAAAAACGTTTTTGCTATCTTATCTCGACTTAGATGTTTTGTCAAAATGCCACAGATTTGTTGATTAAAACTCAAACATTGATATTTATTTTCGAATATAAATATCCCTCATTATGAAAAAATAAAAATCCTTAAACGATAAATATCAAAAAAAAAAAAAAAAATTAAAAAGGTATTTTCTTTAATTAGCAATATGCCAAAAATATGTCCTTTTTCATTTTCAACCTATGATTGCCGAATGATTTTTCATGCTTCGGGGGTAGAGTCAGCTATCTTCATTGCTAATTAGAGTGTCCCTCACTTGTCATAAAACGGAAATTTAGGATGTCCTTTAAAACTTAAATTTTTTAACTTTTTATGAATTATCGGATTATTTATGTTAACAGCTACAAAAGCTATTTTTTATTAATTGGATAGTTAGTTTAGGTTATAATCATCCATTTTTGGATATTGTTGTAATAGCACACTGAGAAAAAAATAGCAACAACAAAACTTGGAAGTAAGAAAAATGCTACTGCTAACATTTACAGCGGCACAAATTTGGCTGAATATTATGTCTTGCCATTCAACACAGTTGTTACCCTGCGGGAAAATTTTGTCAATTGGTCCAACAGACTGGTCCTGGGAGTTGTGAAACTAGACCAGGTACAAAAAGAAAGAACTCATAGCCAGTGAAAGGAGAACCAATCATGTAACTTGTTTATGAAGAAGAAAAAGGTAGAAAAAGTAATGAATTACAGTACAGTCTTCACCGGTGGTGTGACACATTTTTTGGGACTTTCTAAAATTTGGTTCTTGAATATAATTCTAGGACTTGTTTTATTGAAATAATACTACATTGCATTGAAATAGTACTAGTAGTAATAGTGTAGTAACTGTCACTATACACGTCCATTGAGAACAGATGTGTGACTGGTCAAATGGTGTCAATTGACCCCCTCCACTGACAACCCCATGTAAAAGTGATAGGTCTTATTCATAGAAAGTGTTAGAACTAGAACCGGTCTCTACCACTAAAGACCTATCACGGGACTGCTTTGGTGTCAGTTCGCTTTCCTCTAGGGTAATTACTCGAAAGTCTAAAATTCTGCGGTGGTGCGTGACGAACGCATTTTTCGTTTACAAAAAAATTAGAAAATGTTAAAAAAACCGAAAAATTTTTAAAAATTCGTACTTTTCACTTTCATTCACATATAACTTTTAAAGTAGGAATGTAATCTTCAATCACCACCGCAGAATTTTCGATATACTACAGGGAACATATTGCTTCACCTTACCCAGAACTTCTGGCTCACACATGAACCTGACAAACTGTAAGAACTGGCGAGGCATAAGCTTCCTTAGTGCAGTAAAAAGGATCTTAGCGCAAATCATTAACCGAAAAATATCCAACAATGTACTAAGGGATCTTAGGCCTGAACAATCTGGCTTCCAGTCCAAAAAATACTGTGTAGACCACATCAATGGTCTAAGAGTTTTTAAAGAGCAATCTACAGAACTTCGCTCTCCGCTTTAACTGTTGTTTATCGATTTTGAAAAAGCACTTGATACCCTGAACCAAAACGCAATATGGAGCGCTCTTGCTTGCAAAGGGTAACGGATTTTGCACAAAATTGCCAAACATGATTTGATCGAATTCTTGAAATTTAAAGGTCAAAATTTAGATTTTCTTCAAAAACCTAAAAAAACGCTAATTTTATAAATAACGGAATTATGAAAAAGTCACAGAACAAAAGTTGCAGCTTACTTACTTACAAAAATTATATATTATTTTACATTAAAAACATCAGATTTTTAATAAAATTAAATTGCACAAAAATATTTAACAAAAAACCTTAAAGCACAACCTAAAATTATTATCACATTATTAATTATATTGCGGTTCTATAACTAGCGCTAATGTTGTCAATATATTTATTGTGGTTCATTGTTTTCATTATGTTTTGTTGTATTCTTAAGCTTTCTACCGTATGTCTCTTCCTCTCCTCTAGTTCAAAATGCAACACTCTCACTTGTTCTGTTTCCAACAGCCGTAACTAAATAAGAGCGGAGGGCGGATCGTTTTCTTCCGCTTAGCTTTTATGCTGATATGCTAAACCTTAACAAGCGCGTCAACGTCGTGTCACAAACAGTACTGTTAACTTTATTGTTTAGTAGAACCCACATAATAGTTCTTTCTATTGGCGCCTTTACTCTTGAAAATATTGCACTTAAAGCTGTATTTGGTTTGTATGCAAAGTTTATTCGTTCTGATTTTATTGTTGTCCTAATGTGTCTATTATCCGTCAAGCCAGGTTTGTATTTTACACTGATATTATTGATGTTTTTGTATTTTACATATTTTTGTGTATCGTTGATAAGTGTATTTATTATTTTTTTGGGAAAACTATTGCCAATTAATATTTCTGAGATTTTGTCGATATTTTTGTTATGATACTGCGGGTCGCTTATATTAAATACTCTTGATATAAAATTTGTTGCTGTATTAATTATCTGGTTTTTGGGTTGTGCCACGTTGTAGTTCGTTATTCTGCCAGATGAAGTTTCCTTAGCGTACCAGTCAAACGTAATAAAATCTTGTTCTGTACTTAGCCTGGTATCAATTTCACCATTTTTCTCAAGTTCGTCTGTAAATTTAATTTTGGGGTGGTGACTATTAAAAGTGTTCAGCATAATATCCTTGTCCTTGATGTTAATTATGACTAAAGCTTCGTACAGACGGTGGTCAGATCTTACAATGTTGTCATTAAAATTGACTAAAAATGTCTTGCAACTGTGTGAACATTGTACGCTATTTTCATTTGGCAGATGTGTTAAATTAATGCATTTGACAATGGCACCGTTGTCAGAAATATGACAACATTGTAAGATCTGACCATCGTCTGTACGAAGCTTAATATATTGTCTGCATATTTGATTATGTATTTAATGTGAATATTTGTATTTCTAACTTCCGTTGCATCGTCAAGTAAGGTTTCAAGTACTATATCTGCTACAGTAGGCGAAAGAGGATTGCCGATTGGCATGCCGAAGATCTGGTCTTAGACCTTTTCTTCATACACAAAGTAGTAATTGTCCGTTTAACAGAATTGGAGGATTTGTAGAAATTAAGAGCTAGGGGTCTTTATAGATTCTTTAATTTTGTCCCATTTTTTTATTACATTTTAAATTGTTGTACAGACTGGAATATTTGTGAAGAGCGAAATAACAGTAAGAGATACTAAGACTTCATTTTCGTTGAGTTGTTGATTAGAGACCATATAATATACATATAAAACAAATAAAATTCGAAAATTATAGCAGAACTCCAACCTTTTTTTGACCACGCCCAAAAAAGAGGAATGTTACAAGTTTGTAGTGTTCATTTGTGTGCAAGAATGATAGAAATAAAGATTACGACATCAGGCAGATATACAATTTTTTTACTGCGCATGTAGGAACTGTGACGTTACACAACCTTCGTTCTCATTGGCTAATATTTTTTTAGCTTTTAGACTGTTATGTTTATGTGTAAACATGGCAGTTGGACAATTTATTTTTTTTCTATTTAAATTATTTGAAAACTGAAAATTTGTTTATTAGAAGTTAATTTTTCTTCATAATTTTATTTTTAACTTACATAAATATATATTTTCTCTACATTAGCTATAGTTAAAAATATAGACATTTAATTAAAAGGACGCAACACGTTACTTTTTCGCAAAATTACCCCCTTTGTTTTTTTGCGGTTAATTTGTTGGCATTTGCCCACTGCACACTTTATGTTTGTCCTCTTTTTTGCTCACATCTATTTTTATTTATTTTTTATTTTTCTTTATTTCGCTACTTTTAACACACGTTTTAACACTTTTAAAAATTTTATTTATTGTAGTAATATTTTTAATATAAAATATTAAGCAAAATTCTTAGTTTTTTGACAATTGATATAATATTTTTTATTTGAACTCTCTGAGTAAATCAATTGCAGGGTTGCCAACAATCACGTAATACATACATTTTTTGTAAGAAATTACAATTTCACACAAAAAAGAGACTTGGTAATCTGTACAAGGGAATTACTACGTCATCACGGTAAAACATGCGCAAGGCGTAATTTTTATTTCTATCATTCTTGATCTGTGTGTATTTTTGTATTTGCCCGTTTCATCGTAGAGTAAAAACGGCGGGCCCGATTTGGATTTTATTCTGCTCCCAAATGCCTATATCGATTTTAATTAAGTTTTTGTTGTTTATTTAGGTTAAAGTAAAGTTGTAAAAACGGAGCACTTTGTATACGGCCGATAAAATCCTACCTTAAGCCATCGTAAGTTCTGAAAACGGGCTTACATATAAACAACATTTTATTATATTTTAATTTTTGTCATCCGATGAAAATAATTTTTAAGTTTTGTGATAAATATCATAAGCGATTTTTATTTAAGTTTTTTCGAAAAGAAAAATCCAGATGGATAAAAAATTTTATTTTATATGAAAAAAAAAGATTGTCTTTAAAGTATTAAAATACGGTCTTTGAATGTAAGACAAAGCAGGCTGTCATTTAAGATAAATGTTATTTTAAACTTGAAAATTTTATGTATAAGCAATAATTAAGGAAAATCAATTATATACGTTTTTGGTGATATTTGGACAATTCAAAATCATTTTTTAAAGTGGCCTTACGATAACCATCCGTTTGTTTGGCTGATTGCCTTTCCATGTTAATTTTGTGCGCAAAGTACAAGTTGCAATCTTGTAGATAGTTTGATCAAATTTAGTATATATACCAACTTCTTTCCAAAATAGACTCTCTGTGTCCGTTAACCATCTAATTATGTTGGTATTTAGATTAAATTTGCCTTAAAAATATTTTACTGCAAATTAAATTCTCTTTGAATCTGTTGACATTCGCCCAATGCTTTCATCTATAAAACGCTTTCACTTCCTTTTAAATGATAACATTAATAAACAATTTAGCGACAGTCCCTAAAATCCTTTTAAGGCAAAAAAGCTCATATGGATTTAATTATCAAGATAATATTTGGCACAAATAACTCTTATTTGAATTTTAACCTGTAAACATAAGTTTTTTTTTTGTGAGCCAATAACTGCCCATCGTTTCCAAATAGGTTAAATCTTAAAAATTTGTCTTTAAATACTTTGATGTTTGGGTTATACCGATTATAACTTGAAGATTGTTTTAATAAAATGGATCTGTTATGAAATTGTTTAGTATTCTGTTTTCAAGTAAGCAATTTTTGAATTTTTTGGAGCATATTTTTAACAATTTTCAGGGCATATTTTCAAGTTGTTACTGTATAATTAATGCGCATAAAACGTATTTTTTAGAGCATATTTCTGGTTTCCCTGGCTATTAGCAACCAATACAAGTTCACTAGCAAAAATTCTATATAACCATAATATGATTGCCGGTGACAATAATATGGATAAGAAGACCATAAAATATGTAAACATTGAAAATAATTCTGTTTGAGGTGACCATATAAAAAATTTCTCTGCATGTTGTTTCATTGAACTTTTATACAATAATTTCTTTCATACAGGATTTAAACAGTTTTCATAAATCACAAAATCTTAAATCATTAAACCATATAGAAAATTTAGTTTAATTCTGTTATACAGGATTTTAACATTTTTCATAAATCACAAAATCTAATTTAATTTATTGTTTAAAAAAAAAAACAATTAGCTAAATTTAAAATAACAAAATACTTACACAATGTTAAATTGTAAAACATTTCCAACATCTTGACCTTGAGAATGTCTCATATTCGTCATTAAAGGCCTCAGGTTAAAGAATATAGCAGTTGCACTGCCACTGGCCAGCAACATAAAACTAAAGATGTTGGCAATTGAGGCCAATTTCTGCACAATTTCCATTTTCTCGTTGCTGTGTTGTTCTGCAGTCAGTGGATGGCCATCCAATGAGTTTATGATTACGGCAGAGAATATTATTACGAAATAATTTATCGGTGGTAGAGTGCAAACAGAATTTGTAATTATTTCAAAAGCAAAGTGTAATATAAAAATAATTAGCTAACAATACAATAGCCAAGTTTCTCAAATACTTTTTGCATTTGAGAAATACAAGTTCGCCACTTATTTCTGAGTTCTTATATAAACATGAGTTTCTATGTGTGTGTGTGTGTGTGTGTGGGAGTGTTGTGATAAGATACTTAGGATACTAACCTGCCATTAGCATTGTGCGTATACGTTTTATTATTATATACCAGCGTTTATTAAACACGAAAAACACCAACATCTTTAATAGGCAGATGGCTGTGGTAACGCCAGGACAAAATGCCGCCAGTGCGTTAACTAAATCATTTATATACATGAAACCATACAAATTCATCCCAATTGCACCCAGTGCCACAAGTAAGACACTGAGACCAAAGTAAGACACTGAGACCCAGGAATATTCGCGTTGAGGCCAAATGCCGCATATAATACCGGATATACGTGGTATGCGCATAAAACTTTTGGATATCGGCACAGATGGCTGAAGGAAATCAAACATTTTAAATAAATGTTTGATGATACAAAAGTAGTACGAGTACAATGTTCGTTATTTTATTTTCTTTTTAAAGTTTTGTTTTCTTGTTGTTTTTAATTTGATGGCTACTTGTTCAAGGATAAGAGTTTACAAATTTATATTTAGATGAGACTGGTTTCAAATTTCAATTTCCTTGTGGTTGGTTTTGCTGTATAAATTTAATATTTACATAAATGACACTATCACTTTGTCACAGTGTTTTGCCGAGTGAATTATTTTAATAAAAAAATAAACTTATTTGACTTGTTTCCACAGAATAAAATGACTTCAGCTTTAGTAATATTTGATACCAGTTTAACACGTTAAGAGTCTACAGCCCACATTTGGTCTGTGAAGGGAAAGTGCCTGCAGTCCACAGCCCATATATAGGCTGTTCATCCATACAATTTTCAAGAGCTCTAGAATTGTGAACATTGAGAGAACATCGTTTATTTGACTTGGACTTCACAGGACAGACCATAAAAAAGAAAATATGTGCTGGGGCATGGAGGAAATCGGGATTTACACAAAATACACAGATTATTTAAAAAAAAAAACGGACGTGCGACGCATTCCTCAGTCTCTGCTCTGGACTGTTAACGTGTTAATAGACCTATTTCTTTTTTTAAGAAACGGGGTAAAGTTGTTAACCAATTTGGCATTTTTACAACACTAAACAAATTTACTTAACCACCATTTTTTAGGTTAAGTAAATTATTTGTTCGGCATTTTGATACCCTGCTTGAAAGAAATGTCTATGCTTAAGTTTAAAGCCGTATTTTTTCGTATTGCCGCTATTCTGCCAAAACCAATAATCCAGAAAAGCCAGAAAATAACAAGATCAAATTTTTTCTCTTCGTTTTTATCCCGTGCCTTAAAACATTGTTTAAAAAACTGCAATAACTTTTATTTATTTTGATTTTACTTCTGCTTGTGCTTTGCTTGTCTCATTAAAATCAAAAGCACAAAACGAATATCAAACAGTTGAGCAAAGCTTTTGCCAGCAGTTGTTCTAAAAGTATTGATTTTGATTTTTTTCTCTTTTGAACAGTATCGCAAGTAAAAGTAGAATCAGTCTGTTTGCTTTTGCAAGTCGCAAACAGTCGTAGATGCAACACTTTTTGCATTTGCAAGTTATAACTTAAAAGCAAGTCTGCCATATTGGCCGATTATATTTTGCAGATTTTTTTCCTGTAAATTATACAAGTTCTGATTTGCCGATTTTTTCTCAAAAAATGCCGTTTTTTGATAAACTCCTAAAGTACGGTAACCTATTGTTTATTTTGCTATAATTTTACGCCAAGTTAGTCTAAATAAAGCAAAATTTCAATGTTTCCTGAAAATGAATTTTGGCAAGGAATTCTTTTTTCTAAAGATTATTTAAAATTAAATTATTTAAACTGTGTGATATTTCATAAAAATGTCAATCTTATATATTTGTTTATAATAAAAATAGTTAAAAAAAATTGTAACTTTAAAAACAATTTACCTTAAAGTACAAAATATATGTCTTCAGACAGAAAAAGTTGTTATAACGATTTCTGTTCAGATATATAGGTGCTTATCGCTCTTCTGCTTGGGTGAGTGTATGCATATATTTATATGTAAGTAATTAATTAAAATTTATTTCGAAAACGTTTTTTTTTATTGATTTTTCTGTTTTTTTTTTTAAATTTATTTAAAATCTAGGAATTGCTACCTACATCCCCTCGTGGTCCAAGTTTTTCGATGTTTGTTTTACACCATCCGTGAAACTAGACCTTGCCAACGAAAATAAATCGGTTGATTGATACTCGAGCTATAAAATGACGGACATAGGACAACTTATTTTATTATATATTGTACTGGGTTACCTTAAAGTCAGAGTCCTTACGTGAAATCATATTTCTTCGTATCAATCATTGTGTTTGATCGTGCATGTTAGTAAACAGTTGTTATGCGATTTCTCACAGCAACTGTCTCATAATAATTATGATATCAATACGTGTAGATGCGTTGCAGTAAAAATAATGCAAAAACACTTCCAAAATGTTTCATTCATAAATCGTTTTCATTCATTAAACTATTTGATTGTTCAATGTGTTTGAGGCCACGCGGTTTTTTTCTCATTAATTGATATACATACACGGTACCAAGTACATAATATTTGAAGTTGTCCAAGTGGTGATAAAGTTCATCGGAATATAACCTATATATACCTTTATATATATAAGGCTGATTACACCTCCATTATTGAGGGAAGGAAAGGCTATTAGCTCGATTGTTTCCAAAAATAGTGAATGGTTAATATTTTTAAGGCATGCTGACAACTGAATATTGGGATAATTATTTTTTTGTATTTTCGGTAATAGAATCCAGGAACCTGTATAATAGATACATTTTTTTTGTGAGTATACAGGAAGAACACGAAAGGGAAAAACCCTTCAGTGTCGGTAGGGTTCCACTTAACCTGGACACACGTATTTGACGGGCATGATCCCCGTTCAGAAGCTGCCAGTACCTAGGACTGAATACTACCACAACCAATGACGAATGCAATGTTAAGTTATACTGTCATCATGTGTGGTTAACAGCACAAAATAAGACTCAGAACAATAATCGCAAAAAAAAGAGAAACATGTGTTATTTTGCCATTTCCCAAAAACTATAAAGTTGATCTACCCTCGTTACGTGACTACATTCGAGGTGACTTCTTTTATCATTCTTTAATTTGGTTTCAATTCAATTATTCAATACCAATTTTTTTTTTTTTTTTGTTTTGCTTTGTTTGTTTTGATACTCTCTCCTGGTGCGTCGATTTTTTTCTAGTACTCACTTGCTCGAGTAAGCTGAGCTTACTCCAAAAATTGTTGTAAAATAAGCCCAGATATAGACATTAGGGTGGGTCAATTTGTTTGCCCACTAAGCGTATAGCAAATCTACGGAAAATTCTAAGGACTTTTCCTAAAGAAATAATGGTTCTAAAATCAAAATCGAGCTTCCAGTTTTTTACTTGAAAATTTGGTGCTCAGGAAATATGAAAAAAAATTACCCTTTTTTGAAAATATTTATTGCAATTGGTGGTGTAACGCTGAAAGAGGGCTTGTTTAAAAGGAAATATTCTTTGCTTCAAATGTTTTATATTTTTATGATAAAGAAACAATTACAAATTAGAATTGTAATGACTTTTGTAGCAATTTAGTTTAATACGACAGTAAATCATACCAGTAAATTTTCTTTTGTTTGGTTCATAAGTTATTTCTTTCAAAAGGCATTTTAAAGCACCAACAATCCAAATGAAATTTAAAGTCCACTTTAAAAAAATTATAACGCATGTTGGATGGTATCAAAGTTTTTACACAGCCGAATTTAACTTGTTCTTAAAAGTTTTTTTTTTTTTTTTAAATGAATGCAGTCACAAATAACAACAAAATCCCCTCATCCAAATCACTGTAAACATTTAAGAAGATATATTTTTAAGCACTAATATCCAGTTGCCTCTTGGCTAATAACTTGCTTGGCTGCTGGTTGAATTATAATAACTAATACCGATGTAGCTGCCTGCCACTTGATGGTTGTGATGCTCGTGTTTCCAAATATTACCAACAACTAAATTCCTTTACGTTAAAACAATGAAACTAGTCTCATTAGTCAGCTTAGATTGCGGCTTTTTATACTGCGGCATATTTTGAACTTTTTCCTTCGACGTTGTTGTTGTTGCTGCTGTTTTTATATTGTTTTTTGTTTTACAAAATACATATTAGCATAAATAGTGGCTAGAGTTTACAAGAGAGTTTCGACAGACATGTGTGGATATTAATATCACTAGAAAGTAAGGAAAATAAAAAGGTTTTAAGTTAAGAGATGTTTTATTATTTTTGGTATTTTTGATAACTTGTTCTTTAAAAATTAAAATGAGTTTTCAAAATACAATTGTCGAACTTAAGTCCTTCCGGGGCTTTGTAGGGATCATCTTAAGTATATTTCACCATTAAGTGTTACATGCTCCGGAGTTAATACCTGGGATTCGGCAAAAATTCAAAATTAACCGATTTTAAGAGATATTCACGTTCTCTTGCGATCGCGGCTGAACAGCGATCCTATCTGAGCTCAAACTCGGGAGATGTTTGGTAATCGCATTGCTTGTCACCAAGTGTTTAAGATCCACTATGTAGTAGGACAGGTGTCTATGTAAATCTTTTTCACAGCTTTTGTCAGTTTTTTTTCTTTAAGAAAATACTTATAATACTAACATTGATTCAACTCATTCAGCTCATCCATTAACCGTTTTAACACAACAGATCAAACACACAACTTCATAATGAACACTGCCAGTAAAATTAGCCGAAAAATCGTCCACTTCATACATTGCATGTGCTGTTTCCAAATGACAAGCAAGTGATTGTGAGGTCAAACTTATTTGAAGAGCACTCTATTTTTCAGTGGTTTTTATATAAATTTTTCTACACAATCAATTGCCTGTTATTTAGAAAAAGCACACTAGTAAACTGTAATTGCCAAATCGTCACTTTCTATTTCGGGGAAAAACCTGGCAGCCTCGCATTTTGCTTTGCCTATACACATTAAGTTAAGTGCCGGTTAACACACGTCAAGTTTGACTGCTCCATTCTTGATCTTTTAGGAGAGAAGGGAAAAGAGCATGCCATTTCTTTTCCATTCTCTCCTAAAAACTCAAGACTTGACGAGTCAAACTTGACGTGTGTGACCCAGCACTAAGTTGAATCTTAATCAACCACTAAATAAATGTTGCTTAGTATGAGTGCAATGAATATCTTAAAATTTCTGAGTGAATATGAGCATTGCAATAAGTATAAGTGCGTATCAGTACAAGAAACTATGAGTCATGATTCAGCTCTACTCACTCTTTCACTACTCATTGCTGATCTCTGATGTGAATCCTTTTTCAATCGCTCTACTGATAGATCAGTTTTTAATCATCAAAAGTTATCTGAAAAGAATCATTTAGGCTATTTTTGAAAAAAATTCATCAACTTAAAGTTAAAAAAAAAATTTTTTTTTAAAAAGATAAAAAATATGTTTATGCTTTTTATCGATTTATTATTATTCAATTAGGTTTTTTATTCCTTTTGTTGAAAGTTGTTTATTTTTTCGATAACCAAAGCCTACTTTATTATGCATACAAGCCAGAATTGGAAAAGCTGATACAATTGCACTTACTGCCGTGATGTTTACTGCTACTCAACTAATTTAATAGATACATTAGAACATGTGAGTTGGCTAGAAACCAAACCTTAGAATAAATCTTAAGAACACTACCCTTTCTTCCGACTTACATTTATCTCACCTACAGTTTAAGATCTAAACATTATTTTGGACATTTTAGGCTCTGCTTCAGACTGGTTGACATAAAGTGCCGAAAGGGACTTAAAATAATTCTGTTGACCTACACCGTTACAGTGTTTAATTTTATGTTTCGCTTAATTGACTTTTATAACACTCAGCTCTGCAGATGGAATGAATAAAGTTCTACGATTACCTCCACTATGTTAGCAAATAATATCACAAAATATTAAATAATATATTATATATAAAAAATTTTGGTTATTTTAGTAACAGATTCTTACAATATCATAATTCGATTTTGATTGTCTTTATTTGACATAAGAGACAATTAAAATTGTTTATTACAAACTAATACAACTACATCACTAAAGATTTCACTCAAAATAAACTTGAAACTTGTCTTAAAGAATCGCAGAGCAAATTTGTAAATTATGTTTAAGTTTCTTGTTATCTAGAAAAAAGCTTCCATATTTAAAAAAATTTGTTTGTTTTAAAAAAATAACACCTCATTTTGAAACCCCATAAAAGGAAAATGTTTCATTGTTCTTTCTATACTTCAACTCCTTAATATTGAAATGTGATTCACCACAAATACTTCTTTTGTTTTCGTTAAGTTTTCTTTGGGGTGGTTTATTATAACATTTTAATTATTTTTAACAAATAGAATCTGGGAAATTATTTCTCATGGTGCATAGAAAATATTCCTGGAAAATATTGAAGGAATAAGACTATTAAAAATATAAAAGCATTTAAAATTGTAATTTGCCTTAGAAAACACATTCGAATTAATATGAAAATTTATTTTAATTATTGTTTAACAAAAATTAAAAGTCTCGTCAGCAACAACAAAAAAAGTAAGTGACCTAAAACTGTTTCCTATTTTGTTTCTTAATTGTGGCAATTACTGTGATGTAGATGAGTGCCCGCGTTGTATGTTTTAATATTTTATGAAAATAACCTTTAGCTTTAATTAGTAGTAATTAAATTTAAAAAATAATTTTGACTAATTTGACAACCACTTATACGCTAAACAAAAGAAAATCTTCTTTATTCGGCTATGCCGAATCTTATATACCCTTCACCATGGTGCAATAAGAAATTCAAGTTATATTAATACCGTTCTTTAGATTGTACGTTCTTTGTTCCACGCCCACTTCTCCAGTCTGTCCAATCTCCCACATTTGTAATGATAACCAAGAGGCTTGCACCTCATTTTTCTTCAATTTCAATTTTTCTCTTAATAAATTATTTTCTCCCACGCCTACTTTTTTTCTGATGTTGTCTATTGATAACCAAGATTCTTGTAGCTTATTTGAAAACCTTGGCTCTTGCCGCTCTGCAGATACACACAAAAAAATTAATAAGAACTAGGGATTTATGGGTTAAACTAAAGGTAGTCGTGGTTTTTTGCTCATATCTTAGACATTTGTGGACCGATCAGCCTGAATTTCAATAGCAGAATTCAACGAAGATTATATGACATTAATATGTATTAACGGATCGTCCATTACATCTGGGTTCTTCAAAAAAACCTTTTAAACCGTAAGACGGACATCTTATAATCAACTTTACTCCTCGTAAGGAACCAGATTATATATATTATAAGATCAGACCAGATCAATATTGTACACCAAAAAAAAAAAATATTGTGAGGGCAAATAATTTTAGCATGTTGAAGAAAATGAAAACCTTTTGTCGCAAGAAATTTTTCAACAATATTTTTTTTACCGCAACAACATGAAAGTATTTGAAGTTTTTAAACAGCAAAATTATTTGTTGCAAATAAAATAAATTTTGCCGTTAAAGGTGTTCCTCTGAAATAACGGTAGAGTTGTCAATTATTCGCCTTTCAACTTTGTTCGAATAATTCAAATAATTGTTTTTGTTCGTTCACTCAAACGATTGAACCTAAAAAATTATTCGATTAATCGATGAGAATAACGAATAAAAAAAAAATATTTTTACAAAAAAGTTACTTACTTTAAATAGATACATCTGTTCATTTATTTACAATTATGGAAAATTTTCCATTTTCTTCTTTATTTTTTCCCAAGTCTGCTTTGACTTCTTTTTTTGATGCGTAAAACTTTTCATCTTATCTCCATATCGTTGTATGTATTACATTAACACATTTGGTCTATTCAAAAGGTGTGCTACGAAGTCATATCGTCATAATGTCTTAAATAATATTTTACAATTGTTTAAAAAAAATATTGTTGTGTTTGAAACAAAATAAAAGTTTTAATGCTGTGTTCATTATTTCGTCTTAACTGTACATTAGAAATCTAAATTATAAGCGCTTGCCCACAGCAGTCATATATATTTCTTGTAATTATTTTAAGACATATGACCCTGTCTTGAAAATTTGTTAACGTTTGAATTAAAAAGAAAACAGCTGATACAATTGCTTGTCAAATATTTGTTTAATAAGAACATTAGAAATGTGAAAATACCTGTGCATGCTCGCCCAATTCGTATATGGGCTGGTGGCGTCATCGGACCATACTTCTGCGACAATGAGGTCGACCAAGCGGTTACCGTAAATGGTGTTCGCTATCGCGAGATGATAACGGAATTCTTGTAGCCAGAAATTCAGAATATGGACGTGGAAAAAATGTAATTCCAACAGAATAGTGCCATCGAACGAAACAATGGCTCTTTTGCGCGAGAAATTCAATTGCCGTGTTAAATAAAATGCACGTAAACAAGCTAAGAACAATCCACGAGCTAAAGCAGGGCTGTGAAACGCTGAAATTTTTTAAGTGCGACTCCGACTCACGACTCCGACTCACGACTCCGACTCCTACTATAATCTTGATACTAATACCCCTGACAGACATAGGATTTGTATACTATACTATCATGGTATACTACATGTGTGTCAACCTAAACTACAATTAAATCATGAAACAAAGTGATATATTGATGGTTTATATACTACTGTAGTATGCATACCATGGTATTGAAACTATATGTCTGTCAGGGGTATTAATGTATATGAGACTCAGTGATGTTAACTTTTATTATTTCATTACCGTACGGCCTTCTAAACATTACCGTTTTTGAGAAGAAATTGCCGTACGAAAACATTAATGTGCTGTTTCCAAATTTTTTTTTTTTTTTTTTTTTTTTTTCTCATTATTTATTTATTGAATCTTCATATATTAAATATGAACTAACAATAATTAATCAAATCTTATCCTAATTCTTTATTTTATGTCCTGTCAGTGCCAGACAAAAATTTTCTTCATACGGGTTCTGTTCACATATGTAGGTGTCTATCGCTCATCTTAATGGGTAAGTGCTGCAGTGTCTCTTCTTCTTAAGCGAGTGTGGCCACTATCATTTAAAATATTTCGAGCTAGTGGATTAGGGTGCAACTCTAGCCTTTTTAAATATTTTACCGCATACTTCGTAATAATAGTCCTTACCAGTGGCACATTGAGATCCTTGTGGATATTTGAGTTTTTAACATACCAAGGGGCAGCTGTGATTATTCGAAGAAGTTTATTTTGGCGCCTTTGAATTTTTTCGATATTTGAGGCCGAGGCAGTGCCCCATAGTTGAATACCGTAGCACCAGATTGGCTTTAAAATAGAGTTATAAAGTAGTAGTTTGCAATCGAGACTAAGAACAGAATTTCTTCCAATAAGCAAGTTAATTTGAATTGCTTTTAGTTTCATTTGGGTTAATTTTGCTTCTATATGGCATTTCCATGTTAAACGCCGATCTAGATGAATACCTAGATATTTGACATGCGATTGTTGAGGCACTAGTTGATTATTGATTTTAATAGGGGGGCATGTTTCCCGACGCAAGGTAAATGTAATATGTACGCATTTTTGCTCATTGACCTTTATTCTCCATTGTTTTAACCACAGTTCTAGTTGAAATATATGATCCTGCAGGTATCGAGATGCTTCACGACTGTTCTCATGTACGCTTAGGAAAGCTGTATCATCAGCAAAAGTTGAGGTTAGGGTGTAATTGTTTGTCGGCATGTCCGAGGTATATATAAGATAAAAAAGTGGGCCCAGGATACTTCCCTGAGGGACTCCAGCTTCAATTGTCTGAGGAGAACTTAAAAAATCACCTTCTTTAATAATAAATTTTCGACCGACCAAGTAGCTTTCTAACAGCTTGTGTGTGTTAACCGGTAGGTTCAGCTTCAATTTATGTAGCAAACCTACATGCCAGACTTTATCAAAAGCTTGAGAGACATCGATGAAGAGAGCGGAGCAATATTTTCTTTCTTCAAAGGCTTTTCTTATGGCGTTTACTATCCGATGGGTTTGTTCAATTGTGCTATGTTCTCGTCTGAAACCGAATTGATGGTTAGGTATACACCCATTGTCATTTAAAATTGGGGTTAATTTGGACGCTAAGAGCTTCTCAAACAGCTTTGATATATTAGATAATAAGCTGATAGGCCTATATGACTCAACTTTGGTGTGATCTTTTCCTGGCTTTGGTATCATCGTAACTAAGGAGACCTTCCATTCTTGAGGGTAGTATTCAAGTCGTAAAATAGCATTAAAAATTAAAAGAATAATTTTCTTTGCTATGCTGGGTAGCTCCAGAAGCATTTTGTTGCTGATCTTATCAAAACCAGGAGCCTTCTTGGGGTTTAAATCACAAATAGCTTTTTCGATTTCTCTTATCTCAAATCTTAGGGAAACAGCTGCTCTAGCAACAACAGGTGGTAACTCGGCCGCAATATCGTGAGATATGTTTGGGGTAAATACGTTTTTTAAATGATTAACAAACAGATTTCCTTTTTCAACATCATTTCTTGCCCAACTACCATTCAAGTCTCTTAATGGTGGTTTAGAGACAACTGGCCTTTTGAGATTTCTAGCTGCACGCCATAATGAGTAGTCTGATTGTGGGGTTGCAATTGCCACTCTCTTCGAGCCCTCCTTTTTTCAGACAAGAGACGCTCGACATCTGTGGAATATATTTTAATATTTTTTGTTTTTTTGGGGGCAATACTGGAATGTTGAACAGCTAGTTTCAGAAAACTGTCAAAATTGGCAATAGAGCGATCTACATACTCCGGTGTACTAAGCGGAATATTTTCTGTGCAATGGGTGCTGAGGTATTTTCTATATTTTAACCAGTTAATTTTCGTAGCTGTCGTCGCAAAGTGACCAGTCGGAGATACAATTCTATTGGGGTTCATTATAGTAACAATTGTAGGTGTATGGTCAGAAGATAATTCTAAGGAAGCTTAAACATGAATCGTTTCTATGGGGATGTTTTTAACCACGCCGAAATCGATAACATCTGGAATTTTTTGATGATCAGTAGGCCAATATGTTGGTTGTCCGCTCGCTACCACATTTAACCCTTAAATGCATGTTGTTGTAATTCTGCAACATATCATTAAACTCACCTCAAAATGGTATTGATTCGCTCACTACACATTGTTGTATAGTAAAAGAGTTGTACTTGGTGTAGTTTATGCTTTGGCAGCACCTTTTTATGCTTTGCAATCTTTTTGATTGTGAATTTTACGTGGACAAAGTAACGGTTATAAAATTCTTTCAGCAAGTGCCATTTGTGTTTTAGTAAGAAGTTTAACTTTGTGATTTTCGAAAGTAAGTGCTAACAAAAATTAATTTTATATAGAATAACATTTATTTTCAAAGAAACTTACTTGGTCGTAAGCGAAAATAAGGTTTTTTTCATTTAGTTTGACCTATTTTAGAATGTTGTAAAACTGCAACACTATGCAGTTAATTGTAAGTGTAGAATGTTGTAAAACTGCAACAATATGCATTAAGTATGACGAAATTTCTTCACATTTTATAAATTTTTTTGGATGCGGTTTTTAAATTCCAAAAAAATTGAATATTTAAATAAAATATGTGATGGAGAAATATCTGAAGATGAGTCAGAGCTATAAGATGAGGTTTTTTCTGTTAACCCAGAGACACTAGACACTAATGTTCAAGATGTAGAGGCCAAAATTGAGGCTGATATAAACGATTTCGATGATGATCCACTAGCTTTTGACGAACCTCAGGCGGTTAACCCACCAGCCGCAACAAATCAAGACACATTTCCAAGTACAAGTCGACGAGCAATGAAGGGACGCGCTTGGAAGACAAAAGACTTTGTTTTGAACGCTGATAAAACTAAGTTTCTTGGCGATAGTACTTATCCTATAGAGTTTAGTCAAAAAAAACCGTCCTTACACTTTTTTTCATATTTTTTCACACCAGAAATTATTCAAAAAATTGTATAAGAATCTAATCTCTATTCTGTGCAAATAAACGTAATGAAACCTTTGAATTTGACCGAATCTGAGCTCAGAAAGTTCTTATCTATAATGATATATATGTCCGTTATAAAATATCCAAATGCATAGTGTTGCAGATTTGCAACATACGATTTTTTAATAAATTTTACTATAAATATTAGAAAAAAAATTTTTTTTAAATTTTTTTATGCATTAGGAAGCAAAATTCTATACTATATATTTTTTTCAGTACATTTGAAAAATTCATGCATTTAAGGGTTAAATCCATTTTAGAAATTGTGTTAAATAAGACACGACCCTTTGGTGTTATAAGTCGTGACCCCCAGAAGGTATGTTTAGCGTTATAATCGCCAGCAGCTAGGAAACAGGGTCCTAATGATTTAAAATATTTACAGTATTGGCTTTCTGATATTGAAAATCTAGGCGGTGAGTATAACGATGAAATTACTAGGTTTCTATTTAATTCCTCAACGCAAATGTTCGTTGCTTGGAGATAATCTTCGCGGTAATCAAACATTAGGTAGTGTTTGACTCGGGTTTTAATTAAAATGGCTGAACCTCCGCAAGCTCTATCTCGAGGGTCCTTGGTATCATATAGTGTATAACCATTGATTTTAAACGTATTTCTTGAGGTCAAATGAGTTTCAGAAACCATCATGACATCAATTTGTTTATTTTTTAGAAAGTATTCTAATTCATTTTTATGTTGGCGGATGCCGTTTGCGTTCCAAAAACAGATTTTTAAACAGTTCATGGCTTGTTAAGTACAGCTTGCAATAACATCGATTGCATTCTAAGAATTTCCTGCATCATATTACCCATTGTGTTTGTAAAATTATTTACTGTTTGCACTAATGTTTCCGTGGTTTTTTCAAGACGACTTAAATTAGAAACTGGAGTTTCATCATTACTTGGCGAAGCGCCTTGCATTGGCACATGGTTTGATTTAAGGACGTTAGCATACGAGGTTCTGTTACTAGGCTGCGGAGCCTGAATGCCATTAGTGTTTACTTGATTTGGTACCTGCATTTGTGGGGGATTAGTTTTCGGTCCAGCCGACTGCTTGACGATAGTATATACAGGGCATCCTCTATAATTGGCAGTGTGATTTCCGCCACAGTTGCTACATTTTTTTACATTGGGGTCATTTTTAGACTTATCGCACTGGACTGTACAATGTAATTCTCTACATACGACGCAAACAGGGAGTAAATAGCAGTATGCCTTAGTATGGCCAAATTCTTGGCAATTAAGACATTGAACGGGACCATTTCTTTTGTGCGGCTCCTCTATACTTATTCTTCTGTAGAGAATATATTTTTAATTATAAATAGGATGCGTTTCATTTTTTTAAGCTTAATGTCGCCAGGTTCTAATTCTACCCGAAATAATGGTTGGGGATTTTTTTCCCTGTTTTTAATATTTGTAACGCTTTTATTTTAAAACCCTTCTCTTCCAAAAAAGTTTTAATTTCATCTGGGTCCACGCATGAGTCTATGCCCTTGATCACTACCTGAAGACCTTTGCTGCTCTTTAGTTGGTATGTGTAAAAGCTTTTTTTAAGGGCTTCGAATTTGTTAGTTAATTTACGAAAATCATTCTCATGATTTACCTGTATTTTTGTCTCATTTATATTTCCACGCTTGATTGCAGCTACGTAAAACGAATTTTCACCTATTACCGAGATCACGCTCTTTATTAACTCACTTGAGTTTTGCTCCCTTAGATATATCGGGGGTGGCTTAGAAGATTTTATAACGTTTGGTGCTTCCGAGGATTCATCCTCGAGAATTGCAAAACGATTTTGAGAGTTTATTTTAACAAAAGATGGTACTTTTGAAGCCGAAGCAACTGCTGCAGAGGTAGGGCTGCGACCCCGTTTAAGCACTGTTATGTACCTGTCCATACCAACTTGTACTTGAGGCTTTTGACCACTTTTTACTTGAGATGTTTGCATTGCATCTGTGTAAGAGTTCATGGTACCATTTGTTAATAAGATTGTGTTTGCCGTTGTGGCAACACTTGCAAGTGAGAGGTTTATATTTTTTAACGTATCACCATCAACCGTCTTTGTAAAAAGAGAGGGCGAAAGGGATCGTGTTCTAAAAATTGGTTTAGCCGTTAGGTAGTTACTATTGTTTTCTGTTGTTTTATTTATTACAGTATTGTCTTCGTTAGCATGCACTGTCACATAAACATTTCTATCATTTAGTTTTATTGTTGTTTCATTGTTTTTATTCATGCAATAAATTGTTTTTGTTTTTCACCGTTTAGCTGTGCTTTTAATATTTTTGTTATTTATTGTATTTTACAACAACAAAAAAAATAAGAACTTTAAACTAAAATGTTTTTGCTCAGAATATGTATGTATACATACACATGTATGAACATTAGTACGTATATATTTTTACTATTTTTCTTTATTTAATATTTTTTTTCGTATTAATTGTTCACTTTTATGTTAAATAATTAAAATAACAAAATATATCATTTATTTTCAAGCGTCCATTCGCTGTTTATATAACAAAATCAAATGTGATTAATTAAAAATTCAAATTGTATGCGGAGTTAAGAATACACGTCTGTATCACAACAAAGCACGAACCGCCTGTTTCCAAATGACAGGCGATTGATTATGTAGTAAAATTTATATGAAAAGCACTCAGTCCATCGCCTGTCATTTCGAAACAGCACATAAGAGCAGTATGTATATTCATTCAACTCAAAATATTTTTATTTAATACGCTTAGCGTTTGTTTAATTCATTTAATTATTAAAAAATTAAAAAAGTTATGTACTACAATAATTGTTGAATTGCTACAGTCACAAGAAAAATCAATCCATCCGTACTTAACCAAGGCAAAAATGTGTCAATAGTACGGTTGTACAGATTTTCTTAAATCAACTTTAGCTCCATTAAGTCCCTGATCCGTACATAAAATAATCCGAAAACTATAGTAAAATTTATTAGCTCACGGCTATTTGATATGTAAGAATGTTTAAATATTGTTGATTTTAAACAAACAAAAAGTTTTATAATTATAAGTGTTTTTTTTAAGCTAAGATCCCACTATCGGCTCAAATAGCACAATCTGTGACGATTTTTATCGTGCTATATCGGCGTACATTAAAAAACATTGCACAATTTATTCTTGATTGGTCCCATTATCGTCGCACATTGTGACAATTTTTTTCGGTTCATATCGGCCAAAACTCAATTGCGACAATAATCGGTACAATGCGGTCACACAATCGTGCTATTTGGGCAAATAAAATCATATGTTTTTGTTTATTTGCTTTTTAACAGACATAATTTTACTTTAGAAATTCGCAAAATTCTCCGTCTGAATATTCCATTATGTTTCCTTACAATTTTAAATAATATTTTAATATATAATAAAAAATGTTTTCAATTTTATTCAAACTTACTGCACTCGTTCTTCTTTTTTTGTAATTATTGTTTTGTAAACAAATGTTTACAAACCAGGGATGGCAACATCGATACAACTGCAAGGTTTTGGTAAAAGCGAACTTTTTTCTATCATTTAACAGTACAAATGTACTATTTAACGTTTTAATACATAAATAATAGATAAAACAAATGTAATTTAGGTACAATTAAGGGCAAAAAAGTAATATTGCCGATAAAAATCGGTACATATTAATCAATTTGATTGCTGCACATTGTGCAAAAGAGTGTTCACATTATCGGCGCATCAAGGTTAATTTTGATTGTCCACAGTCAGCACAATTTCGGCACAGATCACACTACCGGCACATGAAATACGACAAAAATTGGTACATTGCGCCGATAGTGGGATCTTAGCTTTATACACACAGAAAACAAATTGGTTGGGAAACGGCAGCAGTAATAAAATATTGATCAAGTTACATAATTAAAAACTATTAAAATGTATAGCTCTAAATAATTTTTAATTCTCTTGATTATTAAAACGTTATTCTAACTGAAATATGATTCCTTCAATTCTTTTATTAGTGATGATAACTAATTTAATTTAGTTCTAAAAATTAGCACAAATGGTTAGAATCACAACCGAATTTAATACAGGGCAATACTGAATATTGGTCATTGCAATCAATAATTTGCTTTCGTCAATAAATTTTGTAATATAAATGTAAATTCATTTATTGCAGCTAATTATTGATTGTTTTTATAGTTTCAATTCTAGTACAACAAATGAAAATATAATTATTCGGAATTCACAACCAAAAAATAGTTAAAAGCCCCAATTTCTTACTAAATTTTCTGTCAAAACATTTGATAGATTAAAATAATTTTTTATATTATATTTAAAAAATATCTTTGCGGTCAAAAATGGAAAATGTGCAAAAACTTAATAAATAGGGGTAAGTAATTTACGTATTCTTATAGGTATTCTTATAGGTATGTATGTGTGTATTAGTTTTTTTATATCCTGCAAATTATATTGGACTTCTTGATCCATTTTGATCCTGGGCTGGTCCAATGTAGTGCAAGTATGGACCATGTGTAGTGAAACGACATGTCTTCGTTTTTTAACGACATGTTTTCGTTTTGGCACGATTTCAAAGCTAATCCTCTGGAGTATACCATGAAGTAGTTTTAAGTCTACTCCTTTGTATTGCAAGCTGGGCTATATGGTCCTGCTCTAGGACATCGCACTGTAAAATAAGCCATTTTTTCTATTCATTGGGGCTACTTTTGGACAAGTCATTGCCCATTATGGGCTACATTTGACCGGTTAAAAAATATATATTGATAACGACAATCAAATCTCTTGTTATGAACACCAATTATGTGTTAATTCAGTTGCAACTATCATATATTCGGGTATAAGCACAATTTTGTTTCTAATAATCATACTAACAACTAACAATATCTGTTGTTATGACTGATAGTGTACTAAAATTCAAATGTTGCTATCAAAAATATTATGCTAAACACCGAAATGTTCAGTAATTGTAACCGAATTGTGTGATAGTACATGCAACCGAAGAAATTCGATTGGCGCCAAATTCGGTTGTGATCACGAATCTGTTTTCTCTGTGTATACAAGCATAATTTCAGTTTTCTTAAGTGGACTTATCGCTGTTACGAAAACATTTGCAAAATGTCATTGTCATTCCGTGTGAAACTTTTTTATTGTGCATCTAATACCCCTGGTTTCTTGAGTAACTCTTAGGGCCATTATTACAACCTAATGATAAAGTTGCTGATAGTTAACGTGAACAATAGCTATCTTGAACGGAGCAAAAATCACGAAAATAGCAATTTTTTTAAATACATTTTTTTCAAGTTGTGGTAAAATGTTTTTTAATTTTTTTTTATGTAGTTATTAGAAAACAGTCTAAGGCCCGTTTTCACAACTTACCGATAGCTAAAGGTAGGATTTTATCGGCCGTATAAAAAGTGTTCCATTATTAAAACTTTACTTTTACCTACCATTTAGGATGTACCTAAATTTACTTAATCGCTCACTTTATATTAAAGTAAAGTTTTAATAATGGAACACTTTTTATAAGGCCGGTTAAAGTCTACTTTAAGCTATCGGTAAGTTGTGAAAACAAGCCTTAATGTTCGAAAACAGAAAAAAAACCATAGAAGATATTTTTCTTTTTTTTTTAAGAAATTTTTAGAGCTTAAGCAAATAATAAGCATTTTTCAAACCAATAAAAAATATGTATAGGAGAATAATTGATTTAAAATATAGTTAGCTGTTATAGAAAAAAATTTGAATCTCGTAATCCAGAAAATTAACTTTTTACAATTATTTTTTTAAACAATAAAAAACCAAGGGCATTTGTGATTTTAGCGCCTTCTTATGCCGTAAAATGCAGACAAACACAAACAATTTTTTATACATATGTATTTTGATTTTTGTTGTTTTTTATTGAACGGTATTAGTTTGAATTTATATTTCACAGTATTTGTAGTTAATTGTCTTTTAAACTCTAGAAAACTATGAAAATTTGAGCAAAAATCATGAAAATAGCAATTTAAAAATTTTTTTTTTTCAAGTTGTGTTAAAATTTTTTCAATTGATTTTCTTGTAGCTACTAGAAAACAGTCTTAATATTCGAAAAATTAAAAAAAACCTATAGACGATATTTTTCTTTTTTTTAATATTCCATCATATTTAAAAAATTTTTTTGAGCCAATAAAAAAAAACACTTATGAGCAAATAATTCAATAATTCAAGAAAAAAATTTCAATCTATTGCTTCAAAAGCCAATAGTTTTACAACAGTTCTTCTGAAGCATGCAAAACTCAAGTAGTTGTTTAGCCATTTTTACTTTAAATTCTCAAATTTTGGCGGCCTCTAGCGCCGCCAAAAAGAGTTAAGTCTAAAAAATTCTTCAAAATTCATTTGATTTATTTTGTAATCTACCGAACTGTACATTTTTAAGTACAATATAGGACTTGTTTTTTTTTTATTTATGTCTATGGGCCACAGGAACAGTGCTGACTTTTTCAAATGTTTGTTTGTTGACGTTTTTACGAATGACAGAGAAAATTTCTTGTTTGAACAAGTTAAAAACAGTAACGACCTTGTTCCTTTAATCGGTCGGAACGAATCCAGAAAATGAAAGATTTTTCCAACTCTATGATGAACTATTAAATTATATTATTTCAGTAAAATAAATGCTACTACCCAGCGGTAAAAATAATGAGTTAACGAGCCTAATAGGCTTTATTTAGCAGACACAAGCAATCCTGATTCCATACTTATTTATTTTTTACACAAGTTGTCATTAGGAGCAATCCCTTCCACACTCCCTTCTTTTACAAGCATTCTCAAGGGCTTTCTGTTGAAGGATTTAAAAAAGGGAATTTAAAAAATATTTTTAGATTTTGTCGTGTATGTCGACTGAATGTTTGCAAACACAAAATTTTTTAGCAGCTGATATCGAAAAACCGAGACAATGTTTAATTTAACCAGTTTCATTCACAAAGTCACGTTTCACATGTACACATGAGCTTGGTACAGAAAACGGAACAGCTTATCCGCAACGTATACGTTTACGTAAGAACAACGAGACCCGAAAAAAATTAAATATAAATTTAAAAACTTTTTTCCCTTCCCAAAAAAAAGAGTAAGGAATGTCGCTAAGATAAAAAAAATTACAATTTAACAGCTTCGCATCGAATGTATAATCAATATTTTGTAAGGTCTTTCGAAATAAAATTTATACTTTATAGAAGGCATATTTCTAAAGGCAGGATATCATAAGAAACGAATTTTTTTGAAAGGAGTGTAAAGGCCTTCAAAAAGGCCTGCTACTTACGGTCCTTTCAATATTTAACTTAAATTAACTTTAAAAATCTAATTTCTTAAATAAAATTCCAAATTTAACAGAAGTAAATTTTTTATTAGTACAAGCACATAAATAATTCATATACGCGCTTCTCAGCTGACCTTATTTTTTCTAACCAGATACCTGAGCATCATAAAAACTAACCCCGTTTTATTTGAATTATTTCTTTGAGGTTTTATTTACGACTCTAGTTACTTTCCCTCGTAATAAACTAAACATTTAATTCATAAACTTATTCAACTCAAAGAAATGAAGAAACACAAGATGTACGTGTATAAGTAAAATGACAATACAATGATAAGATCTTAATACTACTAGCAAACAACAATATCAAATGTACCAAAAGCATCAAGGTTGGCAACAGTTTTCTTTCCTTTTATATCCTTAACATAGCCATACATTAACACTTGAATGTAAACACATGTATATATGTGTGTCTTATTTTAAAAGTCGTAAGGAAAGATGAAAATAAAAAAATGCTAATTAAGCTTCTTATGAAATATGCAAATTTGAAAAGTTTATTTACATGAAATGTAAAAATTAATGTACAAACCAAGATACAAACTTGCACACACACAATCAAAGATGTTCAAACGCATACTACGAAATCTACTTTGTACTCTACGGTCGTATTTCTTGCTTTTATAGTTAGAAAAGACAAAAATGACTTTTGGTTTTTCAGAAATTCAAAGTACTGCACAGTGAAAAGTTTGGATAATCTGGCTGAACAAAAGAAACTTTTTTGTCTTTGAATCTATGAATATCGCTTATATGCTGCAACGTCGTCATAACTCCAAAAATATATATCGAAATAAACGTGTTTAAAGTTTTTAATTTGAAAGTGCTAGTTAAAATCAGCAAAGGGGTAGGGGGGGGGGGGACCTAATACCAACAAATTTCTGAAATATGGCTAAAAACCAACTTGACCGTTCTGTGGACAACATGTGTAAAAAAATTAATTGCAGTTCTTCGTCTCATACAGACTATTTAAAACTCAAAAATTTTTTTTTTTTTAAATCTTTTTACAAAAAAACTTTTTTAACTAAAATGTTCAGACCTGACAAATATTTAACGAAAAAATCCAAAAATGGTGACCAAAAATTGTTCAAATTTAAGCTTTATTCAAAATTTTTATTGATTAACTAAACTTTATTTGCAAGATCATAATTGTACAATATCATTTAGAGACAGTTGAATGATGTTTTATCTAGCAAACGTTTTGCAAAAGCAAACCATTTTTTAACAAAATAAAACTAGTGGTTACGTGCAGGATGTCAAATATTTGATAGGTGTGAACATTAGGTCCATAACCAAATTTTTGGCAAAGTACCATGGAGTGGCCAAGAATGTTTTAGTAATAAAAACACCTGTCTTTTGTCGTTTTGCGAAAAAAACCGCACGCAGGGAAGAAAATTTCTAAAACCTTTCAAGAAATTTTGTAAACCGTAGGAAAATTTTTAAATCTAAAGCAGTGGATAAATTCCAAAATAGCATTTAAGTGATACGTATTAGAATATATTAAAATATCAGGTGTATATTTTTTAAGATTTCCGTAAGATAAAAATTATTATTTTCAAACTTTAACCCGATCCCTGCGTGAACTTTTTCAAAAATCCGAAAAAATTATCATATTTTTTATTTATCAATTTTAATGCTCTATACGACTATACTATGCCGGTTTTGATATTCGCAAAAAGTGTGAAAAAGTTATAGCCCAAGTGAACATAGCTTAACCCTTAGATGTCCCACATGGTCTGGCCAGACCATATTTAACTTTCATATGCAATATCTTTTTTTGTAGCAAAAGTTTAAGGAAACGAAGGCTATGACCTCTACAAGTAAGTTGTCCTGAATCGAAATCATTTGGATCACATTCATTTGGCTCAAAAACCCTTCAGAAACAGTTTGCTAAGTGCACCTCATGATCTGGCTGGACCATAAGTAACTTTAAAATACATTACTGGACCAAAATACTAACTCGCAATCAGATTATGTACAAGCGGTACCGTACCTGTCAACTTCAACTTATTACTGTCCGTTGTCCGTTATTTGTTAAACCAAAATCAAATCTCAGAGAAAAACTCGTTTTTGCTTCGGTAACTGCAACAAAGCTATGTGCCTTCAACATGGCAGAATGGCAAAAACGTATATTTGCAATGTTTGTTTAACAAAATAATTTATATATTTTACAATTATATTAAAAAAGGTTGATTTATTTTAGAATAAAACAAAATAAGTACAAGATTTTGATTAGTTTACTTATTTGCCTGGGGCTTTCAATCGTGGTCTGGCTAGACCATGAGGTGCACTTAGTGGTTCTAAGGTTGTAGAACATCGAAGGGTTAAGTAAATATTATAGATGGCTTATGACAACTATTGACCTCAACTAATATATTTATAAAAAAACGAGAGAAAACTTCAGACTTTGGAAGTCCATAAAATTCATTTTATAAGTGTTCACAACAGACAGTTCTCTCTGTACTGACGGTCTATATTTGGCTGCGAAAAAAAAGCCACGGTCAACTGGAAAGCGTTACACTGCAAACATTTTTGTCGACTAATGAATACCATTCGGTATGAGACCATGTGCAGCATTTATATCCATAATAATATTCTTGCTATGATTTAGTACAAAAAGCAAAATTATTACGTTACCCAAAAGAAAATTGTTATTGCCGAGATCTCTGCAGATGTAATTCTAAATTTTTTTTACTTATTATACTTTTTTAAAGTTATGCTTAGATATTGAAGGTGCTTTCTTTCCACCTCAACTTTTTATCTGGAACTGTTCTTTTTTGAAAAGTGGGGCTGTGATGGCTTCAATCAAAACCAATACAAGCAATGTATTTGTTAGATATGAGAATAGGTCGTAAGGTATATTTCATATCGCTAGAGGACGTAAAATAGGAGAAAGCGGGTAAAAGCTCCCCTTCCTATATCTTCTAAACTTATTAACCGGTTTTTTTCTAAAGTTGGCTACAGACACTGTAACATCTGAATAGAAATAGGGAATATCGCGTGAAATAGTTCAAAAGGGGCAAAAGCTCCTCCTCCCTATATGTTCTTTACTAATCAACCTATTTTTAAACAAATTTGGCATGCACTCCGATCTGGAAGGAAATAGAAAAAGAGGACCAAAAGCTCCATTTCAAATATTTGTTAGCTAATAAACCGATTTTTTTTTTAAATTTGGCATGCACTCACAGTTACATCTGAATGGAAATAGCCCGTGAAATAGCACAAGAGGGGTTAAAGCTCCCCCTTCCTATATCTTCTTAACTAATCAACCGGTTTTCTTAAAATTTGGCATGAAGACATGGTAGCATCTAAAAGAAATAAGTTATATGGCAAAACAACGTTTGTCGGGTCAGCTAGTTTTATATAAAAATGTCTAGGGATAGTGTCAAAAACCCGAAATATTATACCAAGATGGATAAAATCCTTGCCAGCTATGCAGAGCTACTTAAGTTAGCAAAGCCGATGTTTCTTATACCATAGAGGAGAAAATCCTTGCGCTCGGCCGAAGACTGGCTATTAAGAAAAACTTAAGTTAGCGATGCCAGTATTTAAACACATTTAAACACTATCCAACTTCTCAATATAACTTTCTTTGTGTTTTTTTTAATTTTAACTTTTTTGGGGGTTAAAATTCATTTAAAATTTTGAAGTGATTTTTCATAATGAAGAATTACCCCAAATTAAGGGTCTTATTTAATTTTATTTTTGGCGCTATTTTTCATTTTTTTGGGGTCATTTTTCATTAAAAAAAAATAGGGTCATATTACATTATTATAATTGGGGCTATATTTCGCAGCGCCAAATGAAATTACTTTCGAAAATCAATATTGGAATTTCTTAAAATAAGTACAACGTTTTCAAGCCAAGTAAAAAAAAAGGTTAAAAATTTCGTTGGTAGTGGCACTCTGAGAGTAAAACTACAAAGTGAGCGTCTTAATCTCATTTAAGTTGTCAAAGTTTGTTACAGATACTACACAAGTAGTTAAAAACGATTTGCTCGTTGTGTAAAGAAACAACAAGAATAATCAAACCATATTGGGAATGATGCTGGTGTTTTAGAACTGAATTTCTGTAAGGTGTTAAACGGGTGTTTATCAATCATAATAAAATTCTCCTTCTAATTTCACTTTTGCCTGATTTAAAAGACGAATTCGGGATTGAATCAAGCGTATTTTGAGATTGGTTCAATCTTAGGTTTACTTAAAATAATCTAACTTTCGGATTATTTCAAGTACGAATTCAAGATTAAATATGGATAAGTTAATTATTTCGCGATTGAAAATCCGTGCTTGAATCAATCTTTCTGTACTTGATTGAAAAAACCAGTACTCAACGTACTATTAATAACGCTTCGGGTTGATTTAAGTACGGATGGATTGATTTTTCATTTGAGTATACAAAAGAAACACTAGAAAATCTAAAAAAGAGGTAAATAACATAGAAGATCAGATTTGTCTTCTTGTACCAACCGTCCTAAAAACAAACAACTTTAATTTTAGTATTAAATCCAACCATTGTCTTTCTAGTATTCGTTGAAGCAATTTTTAATATCATGCAGATTTGTTTATTAATAAAAATAATCCAAAATTAATCGACGTTTAGCCAATTCCCCCAGGAATAATTATTACGAGAGGAGCTAAAGCCACACGATCTGGCCTTAATACTTCTATATATAAGATATTTTTGGTATTGAAAGTGATACAAATAGGTCCAGTATTTCACCCACGATTATAAGCCGGATGGACGAAGATAAAGAAATAAATTTTGGTTTAAGCACTCCATTTGAACTAACAGAATTTTAGTATGAAAAAAGCCTTAAAAATTATTAAATTATCAGGGGTGTCATGGAAATCGACAACGTAAAACGAAAAAATTTGGAAGTTCTTTTTAATAAACTTTTAATCTAATTTTTACAATTTTTGTTAAAGAATTATGTTTAATGGAGCAATATCTGTATAATAATTGACATAACATGTTTTTATTACAGAAATCTTATTGAAAAACGTCTTTTAAAATTCTTTCGTTTTTCGTTTTCGATTTCCATGACACCCCTGTATGTCTACTATTTATCTGCTAAGGGCTTGAAAACAAGAAGTAAACTAGAACAATGAAATATAGTGAAGATTGTTCAACAAACTTTATTTGGTATTGAAAATAGGTCGAATAGGTCCAATATTTTAACTATAAAGCCCATGTTAAAAAAACTCTTGTATTTAAGTATTAAATAAAACAATTTCTCAACCTGTTATTTCATTTATATATGAAAATATGACGCTGTTTTATAAGAACTTAATGTGATGAGCAGGTCAACCAGAAATATGCTCTAAAAACACGTTTTATGCGCATTAAATATGCAGTAAAAATTGAAAATATGACCTGAAAATTGTTAAAAATATGCTCCAAAAATTCTTAATTTGAAAACAAAATATTCAACAATTTTATAACAGTTCCATTTAGTAAATACAATCCTAAAATTATAATCGGTAAAGCCTAAACTCCATAGTATTTACAGAAGAGTTTTCGAGATTTTTCACTATTTGGAAACGATGGGCAGCCTTCAGATTGTAAAAACAGAGTTATGTTAAGAGGTTTAAATTCATATAAGACTTATTTGTTCCGGATATTATCGAGATATTAAGATCCATATGAGATTTTTTGACTTAAAGGGATTTTGGGGACAGTCGCTAAATTGTTTTTTAATGTTAGCATTTAAAAGGAAGTTAAAGCTATTTATAGATGAAAGCTTTGGGCAAATAAGAACAAATTCAAAACGAATTTAATATGCAGTAAAATATTTTTGGAGCGAATTGAATCCAAATACCAACATAATAAGATGGTTTACGGACACAAAGAGTCTAGTTTGTAATGAAGTTTTATGGGGAAAAAGGTAAAATTATATGTCGATTCTCATCATTTACGTAGAATTCGTCCTTAGTACAATTTGATCAACTTATCTACAAGATCGTAACTTGTACTTTGCACACAAAATTAACATGGATAGGCAACCAGCCAGACGGACGAATGGTCCGATCACTTTAAAGGTGATTCTTAATCGATCGGTATACTAAAAGATTGGTCCAGATTTCTATGTACTACACACATGTATTCTTAGTCAAATTACAATTTATAAAGCTTTCATTCTTTTATAGTCTTATTCCTTCAATATTTTCCAGGAATATTTTCTCTGCACTTTCAGAATTTTTTTTTTTGTTTCGTACACCACAATAAAAGGGGAGGATATTATTCGTTTGTGCTAATGTTTGTTACATATAGAAATATTTCTTCCAGTCCCGATCTATTTAGAATCATAAGTCTTACTATTTAAGTACTTTTTTGCCAAAATGTCCCACAGTTTGGTAATGTTATTGTAGTCATTCTGTGTTATGACTTTAGGGATCATAATACAATAAATTTATCTTCTTACTTATACACATACATATGTATACATACATTTCCGTATTCTTTCAAACTTTTGATGAATTTTACTGAATTCTACTGTTTTAATGTGCAAGTATGTAAATATTTCATACCTTTAGTTTAAGTTAGTTTAAAGTTAGGAAATTTTCTTCCTTACAGTTTCCATACAAAATTAAAAATATTTAAAATAATTCGTTTTTCCAGAAATATGTCTTTAAAAATCTAACATGTTTGGTAAATTAAAAGACAATTCTTTCTCACAAATATTTAAAATTGCTTAATAAAATATGCTTATTTTAATTGAATTATAAAATAAGAAAATGAACATAAAGTTTTTTTTAAAAGACATTGTTAAAAAGTCAAAAATTTGGCCAAAATACAAAAAATTTATTTTTTGTTATGTTGTAATGTTTTTATACTAGTAATATTAGATTATTACACCATGCAACAGCAATTTCAACACATTAAGAAGTTAGAGGGCTATATTCGGCTTTACCGAATCTTTGATACCATCCACCAATTTTAGGACTGGGTTATATCGGACCTATGGTAAACCGATCTTTACGGAATACGACAATGTGACTTCTAGTCGTATAAAACTGTGACAGAGAAAATCTTTTATGAAAGGCTTACTCACTACGGTCTTACTATACTTAAGTGTTTTCCGATAGTGGGCCTTATATAAGGCCTGTGGTAAATTATGAGCTTTACGAATTTGAGTCTTGCAAAACTAAATTTTATTACAACAGCATTATTCGTTACGGTTTTACGCGCTCTAAACTCTTTTCCGAGAGGAAGGTTTAAGAAATCTTACAGTGTGACAATTTCAAGTCCATTATTCGCTACTATTTCAGAAGTACTAAAGTGTATGTCGAGAGTGGGACTTAGGTGAATAAATTATGGACCGACCTTCACAATTTTTATTAGACTAGCCCACGAGAGTGGGCTTTGAAATGGGTTTATGGTAAATTATGCACCGATATTCACGAAATTTTGTGGTATGTTTTTCGGCAGAATCTTATATTATTATTTGCATTTCGCCACTATTTATGTTAGTTTTTGTAACAAAATTATCAATTTCTGGGCTACTGGTTCCACATTTTGATTCATAGCTCTTATCCCAATGAACATGCTGGCTTTCAAAACCAAACTGTTTGGGATAACTAGAAGCAATTAAACACCTTTATAGTTATTTTCTTTTAAGTTTTTCAAAAGTGGTCGTGTTTTCAACATACGGGCAGACAGACGGACATGGCTAAGTCGACCTAAAATTACTCCAGGACCTATAACTTATATACTTTATGAGGTCTTGGATGGATATTCGAAGAAGTTTCACAAGGAATGTCAAACTTAGTAAACCCTCTTCGCAACTCGTTGTGTAGGGTATAAAAAGCAAAGTCAGAACAAGACTGAATACTTGCTTTGTTATACGTATCTATACTACTTATATGGGTAAAAATTTTGTATAATCATGAAAATATTTCTTTGTATACAATTTTTAAAAACAAAAGCTGAAAAATTAAAAAACCACAATATTCATCAGTGTATTAACATTCAATTAAAAATATTAACTGGCTTTTTTAATTTTTGAAATAAAAATTTTAATAAAAAATGTTTTAAGGTGATTTAGCACGTTTGTTCTTTTATTTTGGCAACACTGGACTGATGCGAGGCAGTCGGTTGCGAGATCCACATTAGGTAAAAACTACTAAGGACGCACAAAGGGTTTTTTGCCAATCTAGCCGGACGTTACTTTTTGTTTTAGCTTATATTGCTTCTTAAAAGCTATTGAGTGCCCCCAGATCAATGAAACTTGGCAGAAATATGTGTTCTGGTCCTAGGCAGGTGAAGCTAAAAAATAAATAAAATCAGACCAAGGCGGAAAAAGTTCCCCCTTAGATGAACTAATCCAACCTCTGAAAAATTAAATTTTTATTAAAGTGTTGCTTAGCAAATGCAACTTTTAACGTCGGCGAAAGTTAAAAAACATAAAATTGGACCCAGGAGTTCGTAAAAGTACACCTTTCATCCCCGCCCTCTTTTGTGGGCGGTTACATAAAATAAGGGTCTAAACTCAATGTTTGCGGTGCGGTGCGATTTCTCGTTGCGGGAGAGAAAAATAAACATAATACAACGGAAGACGGCGACGGAAATAATTGTCATTTTTTGTTTAAATTTTTATTAATTTATTTGTGAATACATTTTTATCATGTTGTTTGTTTTCAATAATGTTGTGAACAAAGCCAATTATTCAAAAACTATGGCAACATCAAAATGAGAACGAGTATCAAAAATTGAGAGACAAGGCGAATTAAATTCGCTTTGTTGAGAGAGAAAGAAAGTCCGCAATGAAAATAAAATAGATTTTAATTTTATGCCGTTCCGCACTGCGGTTTTTTACTTCAAAATCGTATGAAAAACCGCACCGCAATAAAATATCGTTGCATTGTGTTTGGACTCTAATGACCCCTATTCTGCGTTTCGATTCTGATCGAAATTTTCTCCGTTTTGTGCCAATGTTCTGTAACTCCCGCGTTGAAAAACTTTTCGATTGAAATGTGAGAACTGAAACAAAAAAACCATAAGTTGAAACAAACATGTTTTTCTCACTGTATTTCTCGCATCGTAAAATTTCTTACATGAAGTGTGAAACAAAAAATTTCATCGTTTCTCGATTTATGAGATAAAAGTGTTTCTGTATTTGAATGCGAAAACAGACACAACAAATTCTGTTTATACTGGAATATTTCCAGTACTTAAGTGTCAAATAAAAGCGAAACGTCAACAAAAGAAATAAATATAATAAAAACAGGGCTGCCAGATTTGACGAGTTATCGTCATCTTGACGATTTTTTGTTCCGATATTAACAAAGTGACGTTTTGATGATTTTTTCTAAAACAGTGACGAAAGCAAAAATAAAATCAAAAATATTTTATAATTTGGTTGTTACTTTCTATAGAAATTCATCTTGAATTTTTAAATTTCAAACACTTCTATTTTGTGGCGTTGAAAATTGAAAAAAAAAATAATATGAATGTCTGTAGAAAGCAACAACAAATTTATAAAATATTTTTGATTTTATTTTTGCTTTTAATGAAATTGTTGGCGTTGCGTTTTACACTATAAGCCCCTTTGTCCTCGAAATAAGATAATTGTAAATTTTTTTTATATATTTGTTTATTAGAAAAAAAGATATCTTTAGCAACAAGGCTGCTTAAATTTTTATATTTATCCCTATTGTGAAAATTGTCCTCGAAATTGTTTGTTTCTTCCCTAAAAAATGTATCGGCAAAAGCAAAATTTCGAGGGAAAGTAATGGACCGACTTGGCTTATTTTGAACATTTAATACTTCTTATATACATATACAAAATATGATTGATATTTGATATTCTTATCTTATATGTACATGTGCCAAAACCATTATTCCGGCAAGAAAGAAATTTGTTTGTCTCCCAGTAAAACTTTTTCAAAATGGATAGCTTCTTTCACTCGTTATTAAGTAGCTTTCTTCCATAAGAACTTCGATAACTTCTTTTTTCTGGATAACTACTTTTTTCTGGATGTATTAAGATAAAAAAATTACTTACTTTTGAATTTGTTCTTTTTGGCACAACCCTTGCAAAATTCATTAGTTTTACAGTAGAATTGTATGTAGTGCTTTTATGTGTTTCTGATTACTTAACATACTATTTTGTAGGCGAAGATTTTACTGGGTCTTTAACCCGTTTATTTATGAACCGATTTTTTTAATTTTACCTACAAGGTATTCTACTAGATAAATTAAAGATTTATATCCCAATTATTAAATAATAATTATTAAATACCCATGAACTTTAACTATGTTTTTGTTTGATTATTTTTTAATAAAAGTCGAAACAAATTTGTTTAAAAATGATTTTAAATTGCACGATTTTTAAAACAAAAAAGACGATTTTTTTTATTTTTTTCTCAGGAAATTGACGATTTTGACACAAATTTATCTGGCAGCACTGATTAAAACCAAAACAAGAAAAGGCTAACAAAAATTTTAACTAACAAAATATAACAATTGTTTTTTGTTTATTTTCATCATATAAATTATGCATTTATCATTTATATTCCTTCTATTTTTTTATTTATTGAAAAAAATAGTATAAAAACATATTTTAAATTCAAAATATCTACATTTTGTTTTTCTCGCCACCAATTTCAAATGTGAAAATTATTTAAATGACAGATACTTCTCGCAAAAAAAAGATATAGAAACACTTGTGTGAGAAAAACCATTTTTTGTTTCATTTCACACTATTTTTGTTGCAATTCACACGTTTCAAGCTCTATGGTTTCTTTGGCAAAGTTTCTTGGAATGACTTATAGAACAAGAATCGCGATGTGCTTTTGACGCGAAAAAATTTTACTCACCCTACTATTATGTATATGAAAATTCACTATACGATGCAGAAGTTTGTTGTCTGTCGAGCTGTGTACTTAAATTTTTAAGAATTAATTAGTAAATTTTAAAAATGTTTTTAAAACGTTTTTAACAAGTGCGTGTTTCACTTATCACTCCGACGACCCAGCAACCAGCGGAAACATGACTTTACAAAGTTCAAAATATCAAAAATTAAATATTTGTGGAAAAACAAGCCATGACTGATGATATGCAATCAGTTATAATCGGACTAAAACTGGCGAGGCGGTGTACAAAAAACTAAAGGGCGGTATTCAGAGGCCTGGCAAAAAATTAAAAAAAGTTTTTCTGGAATTGTTTTTAACTAGTCTTCAATTATAGGGAGTGGCTGGCTCAACTTTTTTTATCAATTTTTTATCTTAAAATGAAAAGTTTAAATATTAGAAATTATATTTACAGCCTGTTCATTGATTTCAAACATGAACGTTCGCGTAGAAAATTACATTTAAAACAAAAACTAATTTTAAACTTTGTTTTTGTTTTAAATATAATTTTCTATGCGAACGTTGGCGTTCCAAATGGTTAAACAGGCAGTTAACAAAAAAAACTTAATACCAACCAACCCTTCAGAAATCAATAAAAGTTTCTCAAATGACCTTAAATTCTTAACATTTTGCACAAGCAAAAAATATTTATGGCCTAAAGGCAAATAAAAAAGTTTGTGATCTCATTCTATTTGCAGAGTTCAATATATATTAGACATTTGAAAAGTTTGTATGTATATAAAGCAAATCGTTATTGTTATAAAAAAATTTTATTCGCTCAAATCAACTGATTTTTTTTTTTAATTCTTAAAACATCTTCATTTAAATAATGCTTACAAATGTCTTAAAAGAAAAAGTAATATATTAAAATTAATAGATATTCTGCTTTAGAGTTACAAATAAGCCATAAAAAATTTATAAATTTATGATTATCATTCTCCGGAAAGCGATAATGAATAGATTAACGCTTCAACAAGCAGCTACAGAAATTATCCAAATTTACTTTGAAAATCAAAAATTTTGCAAAATTGCGCCTAATGTTTCCATAAACGGCTTTGTTAATAAACTAAATTACAGCACATAGAGTGAGACCACTTCAGAAGAGACCCTACAGAGTCAATTAAATCTAGAAAATTCAGCGTTCGGTGCGCTTAACTGTTTTTATTTTCAAAAATTAAGCCGGAGCTTACCTTACGGTCAAGGGAAATCGTTACCGCACCATTGACGATTAATTGTTTTAAACTCGAAGCGACTCTATCTTTCATTTAAAAGCATAAGTGCTAAAAGGGGAAGGATTAAAAAAAGTTTAATATAAGAATATCATGAGATATTGACATTTTTGGTTGGTCAATAGTTGTTGATATGCCTTTCAACACAGTCAAAATATTTGAATTTACTTCTTAATTTTCTGTTATTTTTTGTAGCAATTTGACCTCTAATATAAGGCAATTTTGTACTATTACACTGGTTCACATATTTTTTAACTTTTTGGCCAACCTCAAAAGTGAGATGTTTTTAAGGATAAATCGGGGGTGTTTTCATAAATCTTGAGAACAGATTTTATTAACTACGCAAAATTTAAACTGTTACAAAGATGTCTTTTTCCTCTTTCAGCCGATATCTATACTGTGTTTATCGGACAAAAAAATCGCTGAGTTACATGCCTTAAGATTGGAAAAAATTACTTTTTCTACGTTTTTTTTTTTATTAAAATTTTTTTTTTTTTTTAATATTTAAACCCATATCTTAAAGACAATTTTGTTCCAAACATATTCGTAACCAAATGGTTATCATCGGACCAGAAATAAGAAAGTTCCAATATAATTAGCAAAAACATCCAAATTTTAATTTTCAATAAATTTTTTTTTTTGTTGTGTTGTTTACATAATTCTATTTTTGTTCAATTTTTTATTTGCCCTCTTCGATTTATCCTTTTATGTTCCGATGACGTTTCATGAATTTGCATCCAACAGTATTTACTCATTATGGTCTGATCCCATTGGCGCTGATAATGCTTTTCCATTACCGAAAGACCTCGGCGAAATCTGTCACCTTGTTAGTCACAATGAAATAAGTTTAAAAATGTTAAAGAAAACGCATTATCAATGAGATGTGTGCTCCTGTAATTACAGGCAACCCATTTAGACTTCAAATAATACTGATTTTTTTTTATTTATTTGATATAAACCTATGGCATAAAAGTCTTCCATCATATTTTGAAATAGGTGACTATCGTTATGGCTTGTGTTGCTTCCTAAAAACCCACTTACTACTTTCTGAAAAGAATTCCATATATCTTGGCGCGATTGCGATAGTAAAAAACGCGTGCCTCTGGGTCCGAAAATTATCTTTCTTTCAAACATGAAACGAGTATTTTCGAGTTTTCTTTTGACAAGTTAAAGTCACGATGTAAAACATTAAGTGCGCTTCGACTTTTGCCTGTATTCACAAAAATGTTTTAAATAAATAAATAAAATAAATAATAAAGGTGTCAAGAGCCAATTTACTATGAAAATTATTATTAAATGTAATAATCGTTTATGAATACGGAGGAAATAGTTTAATATTCGTACCATTTATATAATGAAAACTCAGATTTGAATCTTCTTCATTATCTGATGTGACTTTTGTTGCTGGAGGTTTTCGCTTTGGGAATGGAGATTAATTGGTTTATATCTGGATATATAGCATGGCCATTTTTCCGCTGTGCACGCTGGTGATGCAGGTATAGCAATCAGCCATATGATCAATTGGATCCCTTTATTTCACTGGCTCGCCGAATGACAAATACTCCTCTATGCCCTTACCAAATTTTTTTAATTTAACAAAACACGTAGAATAAAATACGTTTCAAGTCCAAGGGTTATTGAAAAATCTGGCTAAGTACCAAAAATAAAATTTATAAGATTCCAAAAAGATTTTGGTCAACTTTCTTCGATCACTTTTTTTAATAATGTAGACCACAAACAAACAAAGAGTTATCAAGTGAATATTTTTAATATTGTTACGAAAGTTAAATTATCTAAGAATTATTTTAAGTTATAGTAATAAGTTTTCTTGTAAGTTATAGTTGTATGTATAATTTTCAACACAACTGTTATTTTAAAATAATTCCTATATGAATTTCCCAGTCATTTCTAGAAATGGTTTTAGAACATAATAAATAGTTATTACGGGAAGGTTCAGGAAAAATCTCAAAATAATTATGAAATATAAAAAGGGGTGACTCATGTATAGTTAGTTTAGTTTGTTTTGAGAAACGGTTCTGTTCGTAACTAACAATTGTGAACAAAATAATTAATTTCAATAAAGTTTGTTAAGTTAAATAAGTGTGTGTTTTTATTAGGATTTGCAATTAAAAGAACTCAAACGCGTTTTTTAAAGGAAAAACGTAACAATATATAATGTAATTTAGAAATTTCAAAAGTTATTAAAACAACGGGACAGTGGCTGACTTCATGAGCTCGGCGTTGCAATGCAACACTGAAAGTCATTGAATTCATAGACAACTTTTCTAAAAGCAATGCATTGCGTTCATTATTGAATGGGAACCGCCTTCACTGCACAACGATTGCAAAATTCGCGCATTGTTTTTATTTGTGAAGCTTTGTCAACTCATTAGTGTTCAGTCATGCTTTGCAACATTGCATTTATGAAGTCATCCAGTGTCTTGAAATTGACAATGAAATTGAATTGGCAATTAAGTACATATGTAAATATAATAGTGGCACTGATAAAAAAACAATTGTTAATGAAAATTCAAATTCGGTATTTTCACTAAATATGCCGTTATTTCTAAATTTTTTGTGCAACGATAACAATTTTACGCTTAGTACGTTTGAAACAAAATATTATTTAAATACATGTTAATTTTGAAAAATCCAAAAAAAAAATCACATTTTTTCAAGCTTAAAGTCCTGTAGCTCAGTTAAATCTTTATTCGACCAACACGGTATAGATATGTGCTGAAAGAGAAAAGAGATATCTATGAAAAATGTTAAATCTTATATAATTCAGTTGAACAGTTCTCGAGATTTTTCGAAATACCTAAAACAACTGCAGAAAAACACGGTTTTCGCGTACTTCTCGAAAACGCTTCTTGGGAAAAATTAATGAATGCCATATTCGTGTTCAGCAGCACCAATTTAGCTTAGAAAATATCTAATTTAATTTCTTTTTTAATTTCTATAGGTTAGTTAAATTTAAAACGAAAACTATTAAAACCAATTGTTTAATTTTATTTTTCAAAAGGGGTTTTATATATATTTGTTTCTTTTACACCTCTGAGGGGTTTTAAAAATAAATAATTAGTTTTAATTTATCTTAGGCAATTTTTCACTTTCAATTCTCTGGTTGTTTATATGTATTTTACTTAAACATGTGGACGTTGGAGTAATAATCTGTTTGGGTTCCTGACAGTTAATTTGTATTTGAGTGCTTTGCAATTTTTAAATGAGTGTATGGGGAGTCGAGACAAAGAAATAAAATAACCCGAACAAAACAGAAAAAAGTTGCATACGTGAGCTCTTTGCACTAAAATATTGACTGTAGCTCAAATAAACTGAAATGAACAAAAATTCTACTTAGAGACACACTCTTTTAAAATTCGAACAAATGCACATACATACATACATATCGCACTTGTTCAACAATACTGTATTAACCAAAAACTTTAGCATTTTTAGTAGACGCAAAACTATTTTTTCCATTAAAAGCATAGGAAAAAGAATTTTTAAGCCAACCGTTTCATTAACAAAAAATATACAAAAAGCACGACATTTTTACAGCTCACAGAGGGGTGAACAGTACCAAAAACGAGGATTAATTCAAAAACAAAGTTAGTTATTCGTATAAGTATATGGTACCATATGAAAGTAGATAAAATTCAACACGAATAACTGTAAAATTGTGGATCTATGTTGTTTACTTTTTTTGTTATACGCTGCCAAAGTTGAATAATATTTTATAATTTTGAAATATTTATTAAAAAGTGAAAATCAAGATATTATAATTGCGATTTGAGAGAATTGTTTCTTAGAAAACACTATCTTTTTAAATGGATCCATCAACTTTAGGTATTTAACTAATTAATTAATAAATTTTTGTAAAGGAAATATTTTAAATAGTTTATATAGTTTCCTATATGCAGGCTTTCAAGGTCATTAATTTAATGTAAATAAAAGATTATTTATTTCATTCTCAATAAAATCCGACGTTTCGTTGGTATTCTTTCCAACTTCTTCAGGGATTGAGTTTTTATTAAAATCTGGCAGCATTGTAAAAATACAAAGTAAAAAGTAGTCAATAATAACAATAATTATAATCTTAATTTTTGACAAATTAACTTACAATAATCTTTTTCGTCAGTTTACATCATTTATAAATTATATCACAGTATTTTGTAAAGGTGGACAGCACAACACAAAACTTAATATATTAAAATAGATGTATGTAAATATAAAAATTATCACAGAAAATTTGTCCTTTTTTGATGACAGTTGTTATTATTACTAAAGTATTGCAAAGGTGTAGTTTGCATTTGTATTGTCTTTGTCTTCTTTTGTGTTTGTTGCACTTGTCGATTTTTGTTATATTATTAAGCTCTCCAACGTGTATCTTTTATTTTCCCTTTTCTCTTTATCTAAAATTCTCACTTTTTCAAAGTTTGGCTTGTGTCCGTTTCCAATGCAGTGTTGTGCAAGTGCAGTTGATTGTTTTCCTCTTTTTATATCAGCTTTATGTTCGTCTATTCTCACGTCTCAATTTCTCTTTGTTGTACCAATGTAGATTTTTCCACACTCCTCATTATCACCGCCGTCACATTCAATTTGATAAACAACATCACTTTGATCCCTACACTCAATCTTTGTTTTTGTTTGTGTAAATAAATTACATATGTATTGTCTTGTTTGATTTATGCGCGAATATTATTTGTTGGTCCTTTATTATCTCTCTCAGTTTGTTGCTCTCAGTTAATCTTGGAATAAACATTAGACTATAGTATTTGGCGTTGCCAGATGTGTCATTTTTGTTTTTTTCCCCTGATGAAATTTTATTTTTGACTTTAGTCAGTAATGAATTGATGAACCCTTTTGGAAAATTGTTTTTCATTAAAATATCCTTTATTCTTTTCATATTCTTAAATTGAAATTTTACGTTGCTTATTTTTATAACTTTGTCAATTAGATTCATTGCTGTATTTATCTTCTGTTTCATGGGTTGTGTTGAGTGGAAATTCATCAAGCGTCCAGAAGCAATTGGTTTCATATACCAATCTGTTATTATTTTGCCATTTTGTCGGAATATCTTCATATCCAGATATGGTATTGCATTGTCCTTCTCCCTCTCTGGAGTAAATTTCAGTTTGCTATGATATGAGTTAAATGTTTTCAATATTATGTCTTCGTCTTTATATTTTATTATGGCAAACAAATCATCCACATACTTTGTGATCAGTCTTATTCGTATATTGTTCATTTGTAGTTCTTCGATGCATTGTTCCATTAAGTGGTCCAATATAATGTCGGCTACAGTCGGTGATAATGGGTTGACCATTGGCATCCCGTATGTCTGTTGGTATAATTTGCCATCATGCATAAAATAATTATTATCATTTAAGCAGAATTTAAGTATTTTTAGAAAATGTGTCCTTGGTATTTTAGTGTGATTTTGTAGCACATTCCATTTTGTCATGATATTACTTATCGCTAGGTGTATAGGTATGTTTGTAAATAACGATACCACGTCCAATGATACAAGAATCTCATCTTCGTCCAATGTAAGTATATCCAGTTTTGTCTTTAGTTCTAACGAGTTTTTTATGTTAAATTTGTAGATATTTAAATTTTTTTTTTTTAAATTGGTCAAACAAAAAATGAATTTGTTCAAAATGTTTGTGAGAATACTTGAGCAAAACTTTATATATATTTTTAAAATATGGTATTTCAACTTGCAGAATCAAAAAAAAATTTGCCCGTTTTTGCCCCATTTGAAAATATTTGAAATTTTGTGAAACAAATTAACTTGTTTTTTCTGTTTTGTTTCGTTTAAATGATTACACTACGTCACAAAACTTCAACAAATTTGTGACCAAATAAACTTGACAGCTAATCTTTATGTAAAATGTTTCCATGAATCCGAATATGAAGTCAGAATTGTCAAAAGTAGAATAGTTTTTGAGATATTCCAAAATAATTGTTATTTGAGTTTTTAAAAAAGATGATGTGACTGAAATGCAAATATCTTCAAAAATTTTAAACGGATTATGTATTTCTTTCTTTTTAGTGAAAGCTTAAAAAATTTCTAAAATAACCATGGATTGCTAGTGAAGAAATGACAGAGTTACAGGGAGCAAAAGTTCCAGCTTCATTGAAAATTTTATGATTTTGTTCAATTTTGCTCTTTTCAAGTTATTTTTTTAAACCAATGATTTAAAAATGTTAATGTTTATTGCATGCGACATAAGGTTATTTTAATATATACATTTAGAGCCCAACAATAGATTGGTACAAAAATGAAAAAGCTACAAAAGATTTAGTAATTTAGGATAAAAAACTATATAATTAAAATTTACCACAAACAGCACTTTATTTGCTTATTCATCTTCCGATGTTGATGATGCTAACATGAAGATTATGATTTTGATGAAGGTGAAGATAATTATGAAGATGATTTTTTATTCCATATTTTAGCAATGTGCCTTGTTCTTAAAAAAAAATATATTGTTCGAAAAAATTACATTGATTTTTTTAAGTTTTCAGTTTATTTAATAAAACAAAATTAAAATTGCACTAAAATCCACTAAAATTTTACAACAAAATTTTTTTTTTTATTATTCAATATACACAGAATCCAAAAGAAAATTGTTGTCATAAATTGCAGGCTTCCCTGAATTAATCCTCGTTTTGCATATGTTTCACCCCACTGTGCAGCGGTTAGATATGAATATTAGGTTTCGATTTTCTCCGAAAAGTTAAAAAATAAAAATTTTAAGTTAATACACTATTGTTGCAAAAGTGCGATATGTATGTATAAATAAATTAAGTAGGAATATTTCAATGAATATATGAATTGACCACAACTAGCATTTGCCAATTAGGATAAACAATCAATTTGCATATTACAGAATTGTGCACTTTTCAGCATCAACAAAACTACAAACAACAGCTACAAAAAGCATCACCTTTCAATAAAGTTGAGTAGCCATCATTCTTACACGCTTTCACACCTACACACAAAAAAATTCATCTCTACACAGAACAAACGTTTTAAACCAAACATGATTAACAAAATATGAATGGACGATACATGTTAGATGTTGCAAATATTCTGTTGTTATTAGGTAGCAGCCTATTTTTCATGGATTGAATTGTGCCCATAATGGGAAGGAACTATTATGCAATTATTTAATTGTTTCCAGCTTATTCATATATTTTATTAATTATGTTTAATGTCTTTAATTTAAAAAATTTAGATAGACGCCTTTTTAATGAAAGTAACCGTTTGTAGCTGTTCAGACACCGGGCGCGAAACCACTTTGGACGCGAGCGCTGATCCACCCGACCACCGGCTATTACGTTGGAAGAGACCCGAACCTTGGGATGCGCCGTTGCCCGGGGCCGCACTACACTTACCTTTTTCATCGCACCGAGGAGGATCGAAAGCTCGAGGTGGAGCTCGTGGTCAAAGACAAGGTTTATGGCAAGTGCCCAGAGGTCGACGTAGAAAGCGAGTTTCTGGCAGTGAGCGACACCTCTTCGGCAAACCGGCATTGGCACTGCAGTCGGAAGTACCACGTAATATTGGGAGCGGATGTAACCAGCAGGGTTCTAGTCGGACCGGCGATGCTAAAAGCATAGACGGCAGCTATCGTATTTTGCTCTATAGGGCGCATTATGTTCCCTTTCTATATTTCTTTTTTATATATTTCTTTATTTTGTTAATAAGTTTTTTCTCTACTTGATTTACTTTTGTTTCTGAATTTTAAAATATTTTTTTTTCTCTTATCACTACTTGTTTTTATTTAATTTTAGTTTGTTGTTTCCACCACCGTTGCAAGGAGGGCGGTATATTGGCGTCTGGCTCGTGGGAGTCCAGCCTCATGGAAACACGGAAACATGAGGATCATTCATTGGTGTGTGCCACGCTGCATGTGGTGGTGGCATCTGACAACCTCACATGTAGCGTAGTGAGTATGTCAACCTTTTGGCTTTTGTACTACTGTTTCGTGAACTTACGCACCAGCCAGACGCCGACAATTGTTAATAAAACTAAAGTGAAATAAAAATAAGATTAAATTGAAATTAAATAAAAATAGTGACCTTAGCAGAAATTGGAAAGTGAACAAAAAATTTAAAGGAAAAAAAAGCCTTGAATAAAAGAAGACAATCTTAAAAAAAAAAAATTGTTTGTTATTGAAAATAAAGTGCCAACGAGCCACCGGAATAAGGGTTGATTGCATTTATTTTCTAAGTGAGTGAGACATGACCTGCCCCAACGAGCAAATATTGCGCCATTCAAACCAATTCACTGAGGTCCCCAAGACGTGCCTGCCTTCACCAAGAACCAGCCGACAACCGAAATCCCAGGTAACCCATTTCTACCCCGACATATATATTTATATAAATTCCATTTTTGCAATGTCAAGATCGATTTGGTGAAGATGTGGGTACAAATTTAAGTCTTTTTGTGGTTTAAAACCTTTTCAAGATCTTGTTGAAATAGATTTAAATAGGCTTTTTGTACCACTAACCGTTACTTCTGTAGAACGAGTCCTTTTCTATAACGAATACAACCAAAATCAATATTTGCAACAGAATGCAATATGAGTTATTATAAGCTCTCCTTAGAATAAATACACACTTTAAAATAATGCAACTTGCTGTAACAAATTTATTCAACCATCTCAAATGCACTTTTTAAACAAAAACATGTAAAACAAAATTGCTTTGGCTGATTATGATGATAAAACGACAAATATTGACGCAAAATAATTTTTTTGGGTTTTGACGTCGCCCTCGTTACATACTATACATGTGTACATAGATATTTGGAACTCTGTCGCCGCTCGATTTTTGTTCCAGTACTTAACGTATATCTTTAAAGTTTACTATAATTTTTTTGATCTGTTTTGATAAAAAAAAAAAAAATCTGGAATGATTTCTAATATATTTGTAATAAATTGATTTTCTACAGACTTTATAAAATATTTTGGTAAGAGGATTAATAAAAGCCAATTTTTACCAAGTTTTTCCAATAAAAAAAATATATTAAAAACTAAAAAATAAAATTTTTTGTTTTTTATTATTTTTTAAGCATAAATAGTATATTATAAGAATCGACAAAAATCAATTTGTAGTTTACCAATTTTCTGACTTATAAATGCCCATCATCTTTGGTGGTCGAAAAATCGACCACTGGCCGGAGGCACTACAATATAATTACCACATATTAGCAATCGGTTAAAACATCTAAAAGGTATTTACATTTATCAAATAAAAGTCGCTAAGATACAACATGTTGTTTTGTCAGAGTTCGCCCACTTGTTGATGTTCTCAATGAAAATTGTATGCAGTTTATGCAAATAGTTCGTAAAAAATGTTCGTAAAGATAAAACCAATACGTTTTGGATTTAAAACATTTTGCATATGCTCTGGAAGTGGAGATTTGTTATATAGTATTTTATATGGTGCTCAAACTATTTTGGATTTACTAGATAATTAAAAAAATAAACATAGTTTTTTTTTTGACAATTTTTCCTATCATCTCATCTGTCTACGGAATGAGCACGGGAATGACAGCTGTAGCCAATGTAATTATCGATAACTCCTCAGTCGACCCAATGGCTAATGTTAAACTGTATTGCCCAGCCGAAAGCAATTGAGGAGTATAATCAAGATATCGATGGTTTAAACTTTCAGGACAATGGCTCTCTTTCATAAATTGATTTTCGACCTTAAGTCACAATACAGTGGGTTTACGTTGAGGATTTTAACATGCTCCATAATCCCCAAGGGTATGTGAATTTAAAGGATATGCCACTTTGTTGTGTTACTTTCTCTGGTCAAATCGGGTAGTCGGCATAGTTCTAAATTGACATATCTCGTCTGACCAGACCCCTTTCTGGTGCCACGGTAGTCAGTAGCCCTCGGAGTCACGGCTCCGGTCTGACTATTGGCTTATACCAAAAGTCACGGGAAGGGAGATCTTAAAAAGTCGGCTTCAAATACTGGTAAACGCACTTTTTGTCACCTAGTGGTTAGGAGCACCACGAGATTGGTCGAACACGGCAGGTGCTTATGTAAATGTTTTTACTCATAATCCCTTATCCTTTCCTTATTAAATTATTAGACACATACTATGTATATATTTACAAAGACTACTATTAAGTTTAATAATAAAGAAATTTTTTAATAAATTTCCATAAATTTAGCCAAAATCAATATTTCTTTACAAAAAAATAAAATAATTTTTTTTACTGTTTTCGGCCATTGGTCGATTTTTCGACCAGTCCATATAAAGACAACTACAAATCGGGAGACAAAATTTTGTGAAAAATATTCTTAATTGAAGTCTTAAAAGCACCTCCCTTCAAGGGATTTAAAAATTCCTGCTTGTTATGATAGCGGCATATAATGGGTTAACAATACTACACAAATAGATTTATGTAAATAAATCAATGTATGCATATTTTTCCATTGACATAAGTAATATTAAATACATACATACATACATACATATGTTTTTATTTTTAAGAAAATGGGGGAATTTTTGTGGATATGAAAATAGCTATTTAGGGGATTTCTGGGGTGAAGAGACACTGCAAATTAGGGATAAGGCTTAAAACGAAACTAGGAACATTGTTGCTGAGTGTTATCTACTAAAAATACAAATAATTTTCTCATGTTCTCTTAATAAATGTGAAAGCATTCGCACATGTGCGGTGTTTCGCAGACCTCTCCTCTGTAGTCAACATCAAATGATATGGTCCGCTTGCTTCTTTCATAATTTGAGATAAAAAAGAGAAGTTTAAATCACGATGTTCGTATTTCCTTCTGTCGGTTTCAATGGGTATCCTAAGACCCCAGATTTGTTGGAGACTTGGTTGGTATATATTTGTGTCACATATACTCCGCTCAAACAGCTGATGTTCGTGAAATTATGCGATCGCGAAATTTGGTTTGCAATAAATTGTTCGTTTCATTGGCTGTGTGAATGTAACTTTAACAGAACCACCATTTTCATTGTGGATTTAAATTACTGTAATGTGATTTTCGAGCGAAATTGAATTCATTGTAACAATTGCCAATGCATCTACTACGAATACGTCGAAAAACTAAATGTCAAAACTATCATGTTGTTGGTGTTGCCGCAATTAAAAACAAAGTTCTTGTTGAAAACTTCGATATAAAAATTAATGTATCTATGTTTATTAGAGCGACTCAAAATGTATGGAAGCAAAATTCGTGCTCAATGTACCCTCCTAAAAATGAACCTTGGACTTTTTTAAGATACCATTTTAAATATTTCGGCTCCAGCTTTGACCTCTCGTGAGCTGGACCATTTTGAAAAAGAGTCTATTTTTGCATGTTTTGTTAATTTGAGAATCTGTTTCCTTACCAACATATACAAATTGGGTATCATAAGAAAGGTTTTTTTAAGGCGCGTCCAACTGTATATACAATTTGTCCAAGGACGATCATCCATATCCTTTTTTTTAAGGATTTTCTGTAAAAAAAACGGTTTTTGAATTTTTTGTTCGGCGTTGCTTGTAATAAAAATGCCAAATTAACATATTTTAATCTTTAGTCGATTTAATTAAATACGTGTTTCAGCTTTTTTGGAAATTCGCGCTAGTTCGCGTTTTGACAAAAATGCAATGGGGTGGCAATCCTTCGATTTAAATATAGCAATATGGGTATCAAATTTCTTCTTTTACCAAGTACATCATCTTTGTATGTAAATAATATTATTTTTTGCAAGTTAGATGCATTTTACACGGTGCTCTGGAATATATATAAATGAAATTTTGTGGTAACTCTAATATGATTGCGAATTTAGTTTCTAGATCATGTATGGATAAAAATAGGACTAATGAATGAAAAAAAGAAATGATCCACGACTTTTTGGCGGCATATTTTTTTTGCAAATTAAAAAAAATTTAAGTCGTGGATCATTTCTTTTTTTCATTCATTAGTCCTATTGTTATCCATACATGATCTAGAAACTAAATTCGCAATCATATTAGAGTTACCACAAAATTTCATTTATATATATTCCAGAGCACCGTGTAAAATGCATCTAACTTGCAAAAAATAATATTATTTACATACAAAGATGATGTACTTGGTAAAAGAAGAAATTTGATACCCATATTGCTATATTTAAATCGAAGGATTGCCACCCCATTTCATTTTTGTCAAAACGCGAACTAGCGCGAATTTCCAAAAAAGCTGAAACACATATTTAATTAAATCGACTAAAGATTAAAATATGTTAATTTGGCATTTTTATTACAAGCAACGCCGAACAAAAAATTCAAAAACCGTTTTTTTTACAGAAAATCCTTAAAAAAAAGGATATGGATGATCGTCCTTGGACAAATTGTATATACAGTTGGACGCGCCTTAAAAAAACCTTTCTTATGATACCCAATTTGTATATGTTGGTAAGGAAACAGATTCTCAAATTAACAAAACATGCAAAAATAGACTCTTTTTCAAAATGGTCCAGCTCACGAGAGGTCAAAGCTGGAGCCGAAATATTTAAAATGGTATCTTAAAAAAGTCCAAGGTTCATTTTTAGGAGGGTACATCGAGCACTTTTTTTGGTGAGTCGCTCTAATGTTTATATGTTTCTATGTTTGTTTGTACCTTATAGCCGTCTTAACCGATCTTTATGATACTTTAACAATATATTACTGATGGTCTGAAAGGATCTATAGGCTATATATTTTTGGAAAATTGGAAGTGGGTGTGGCACCTCCCATACGAAGACATTATAGATTTCTTTATATCGGGAAAACGGCAAGAGCCAAAGTTTCCAAAATGGGTACAAGCATATTGGTTATCAATACACAACATTCGACAAAATATGGGAGGGATTGGAGAAGTAGCCGTGGCACAAAATAGATATATTTTTATCTGGAGAACAGTGCGAGAAAAATTACAAATAGCTTGGTCATTAAAACACAACCTCTTCAAAAAAAAAAATGCGCAAAATTGGAGAGGTGGTCGTGGCACCTCCAATACCAAGACATTATAGATTTGTGTGTGTCTGGAAAGCGGCAAAAGCCAAAGTTTCCAAATAAGGTACAAGCATCTTGGTAAGTAATACACAACATCTGACGAAATCTGGACGCGATGGGAGAAGTGTACGTGTCATTAAAAAAATATGTATATCTATAAAATGATATTTTTATAACATTCTGTACTTATCTAACCATGGGGAAGGGCTTACCTTATGTTAAGCTTTCTTTTAATTCGAGAGGCACATACGTCTTGTAGGCTTGATTTATATTCGTTTTGTAGGCTTAATGTATACTTACCCTCAATATTGAAATTCAAGCTTAATTATTATGTTTTTGAGACTGGAATTTCACTGTAATTCAACGGATAAATTTTTTTGCATTGTCATTTTCCAAAACCCATTTTGCTGGAGTATGCTATTGAATTAGAATGTAATTCAAGTATAATTCAAGGCTTGCAAATGGAAAAACAAATTGGAATTACACTTGATTTATACTTGAATTCCAGCAAAATTGTTTATTGGATTTGTAGTAAATTATTTAACTAAGTAGAACTTTAAATGAGCCAATTCAAGTTTTGGCTTCAGCCTACTGTTTTTGCGAAGTAAAGTATGTTGGTAAATGAACTACCCACACACGGTTAAACAGCAACGTACTTTTACTTAAGTACTAAAAACTATATTCTGTGTGTGAGTATTACAGCTGTTTGCCATCAAACTTTTCGCATAACGATGACTATGCATTTTCAAAATTTACAAACAATTTTCCAACTAAAAATTTCTAAACACACAGCAGATGAGCAAAACCACAGCAACTTTAAACTGTGCATAAATCCATTTTTCGGTTTTTTTTTTTGTTGGTGTTTGTGTAATATTTCGAAAATTGCAAGAGATGTTGTCGATATTATTTCAGTTGTGCTTGAATGAGGGTGATAAAAGCAGGCGAAAAAAAGGAACTGGCACAGGTTTATATACAATAAAAAAAGGAGTGTTCTCTAAGTAAAGAGTATGGAGTAAATGGAATCTAGAATTTGATGGTATGTAAAAATGACGTTTTGCAAATGCTGGTTATGTCTGTGTCTGTATAAAAATTGTATTTGCATTTATTGTTGTGTTTTCAGCACTTAATGTCTTTTTTAAAAGACTTATGACCACTAAATAAAAATATTGTTATTAAATTAAACTACAATTTGTTGCTTTTTAATTTAATCTGCTTTTATACGATAACACTTTATATCTGTTAACCACAAAACGTGAACTAAAATTGTTGAGTTGCTTTGGGGTTTTTGGGATTTTGCATAAAAACATTTTCAAATTTTATAAACACCCGTTTGATACTTGTTTTATTGGAGTTAAACACTCAAGTGATTTGCTTTTTCAATTTATGACTAATAAATCATTTAAATTGTTATAGCTGCATTTGTCACAAATTTAACACATTCAATTAACTTGTATTAAGAATTGAAAAGAAATGACGTATGATTAATATTATTCGTATATTGTTAGTTCTTAGTACTCATACGCTGACTACATGGCAAATAAAACTTATCCTATCACATGTAATTTATTAATGCAAATATTATGCTAATGTAATTATGACCCAAAGTTTTTATATGCAAACACAAAACTTTTAAAATGTGCAAAAAAAATTTTTGTATTTTGTAGAACATATTTTTACATGAAATTAGGTTATTTTTAGGTAGTTTATAAATTTGTTGCCAGCCAACATTAAAGAAATTATTAATATTGGTTTTAAATAGTAAACACAGTCGGGCCTCGATTTTCCGTGATAGTCGGGACCAGAAGCATTACGGATAATTAATTTTCATGGTTAATCGAATAACAAATTTGATTATAGAGTTTTTTTTAATATTTTTGTTATTTAACAAGTGTACATAAATATTTACATTAAAAAAATTTAATTCAAGAAGTTTATGTACATTTTTAAATTAAATAAGTATGTATACATTAAATTTTCTACTGAAAACATGAGGCAAAAAAGGACATTAAGCAACAAAAGAATACAATTTCATTAAAAAAAATAGTGTAATGTTTTTTGTCTAATATTTTTCAACTGCCATTACGGATAATAGAGGAAAGCATGGTTAATCGAAGCAAACAATTTGAAAACATTGCAAACAAAAAACAATAGACTGATCTTTGGCCATCACGATTAATCGGGGTTACCAGTTAACCGGATCACGGATAATCGAGGCCCGACTGTATAGTGGTAGCATAGTTAACATCAATTTTCTAAAAGGAGCTTCATAAATTTACATTTGAGGCTATCTATTTTGCTGGGTTGCAATCCCTATCCACTTAGAAAAATTTCAAAATTCTTTTTGTTGGGTTGTTTGAAAATAAGAGTTCTTTAAGCAGACAGGTAAACAGAAAGAAGAAAATAGATAACTTGACAAAGAACTACTGATAAACATGATAAAATAGATACCTTATGGAGTCTAAGAATAATATTTTATATATTTAAAATGCAATAATGGACTCAATATACACGAAATTACAATTCGTGGCGGAGGGTATCAAAACGTTTGTTCAAAACAGTACCAAATTAATTTATTATCAGTTTGAGTTGAGTTTGGCCTTAAAATAAATATACTTTTTAAAGTTTTAGATCCGAAGAGGAAATATTAAAAAAGTCTTACAAAGCATAAAACGCTTTGAAATCGATCGATTTTAATAAGTATTGATCTAGTCTATCAGTGCGGGGATTGCGGAAGACTCTGGTTTCCTTCAGACAATCGTAGAGCCTTTTGGATCAGTATTGGAAAAACGAAAGAAAAAAAAAGTTTTTTAATAAGACATTGCTTTAGATTTCTTTTTTGGGCAATTTATGTAATACATAAGTTCATCTTTCGTAGTCGATATTTCATAACCATTTTTTTCGTGGAAAAATTGCCATATTTTCAATATCCAAATTAAAAGTATTTAAGAATTTCTATGGTTAAACATATATCTTTTAACATTTTCTTTATTACCAGCTTTTATTAAACGGCTTTTTTATTTTCCTAAATTTAAACAAATAATGGAATAGAATTGAATTGATAACTAGTTTTATGTTATATCCTCCACCACGACTGTTGAATGAGGGCATATATAGGTTGTCATTTCTCGTGAAGCATCTACTAAGTTCGTAATGTATGTGTTTTGGGTACTTGAGTAAAAGTCTAACCCCCAATTAACCATGTTTGGTTAAAATTGACTATCAGTTACATATGCCACAACATATTTTAACTAGAAGTTAAAGTATTAGTTAGTTTTAACTGAAATTGGTGAAATTGGTGGTGGATTGGGACCAATAAGCAGGGACCGAAAATAACAGTTATATTGGAATTTTTAAACAAAAAAAGCTTATAGAAGTAAAAGTCGAAAAACTGATTCAAGTTTACCATTTTGATCCTTATGAACTTCTCTATGATAAAATATATTGATTTTTAAAATTTTGATTTTTATTGTTTCGATCAAAATTAGCAGTTATTTTTATTTTTTGAAAGTTATTTTTTGGTTTTTATTTTTTTGAACAAAAATACCAGTTATTTTTTTAATCGAGCACAAAAAAAGTTGTTCTTAAAAGAAATGTACGTGTATTCATAATTTAGTTGACTTTAAATGTGTAATCATCAGAGAAGACTAAAATGCTTTTTTTGCTTTCTTTTTAGCTGTTTTTTATAAAACCTGCTGTTTTTTTCTTTTTTTACAATGGTGTTGCTTTTTTTTGGATTTTTTTGTTTAAACTTCCCATTTTTGTATTAAAAACTTCGTATGTTACTACCAAGGCGAATTCCTCTATAAAAGTGAATTCGCCTTCGTTACTACCTTTTTGCAACTCTGTTTTCATTTTAAAAACAATCAACTGAAATCATAGTAGGCTGTTAAAAATAGAAATAAATAAAAAAGTTTAAAAAATGCCGAAAGAGAAAAGTAATAGAAATTTATTATTAAAAATGGTAAAAACATGAAGGTTTCTTTAAAATTGAAGAAAATTGGCTCTTTTGCAATATATGCTGCTGCAAAATAAATTGTTCGAAAAAGTCTAATGTGGATCAACATATAAGATGTGGGAAACACCAATTGGCGTCTTCTAAGCAAGAGAACCATCCACAGAAACTAATTACGGAATATCCAGTGACTCCAACTGCCACAACATTTCAAAAGGATCTTTGTAAAGCATTGTTAGAATCCAATATATCAATAAAAAAAGTTAGTTCTCCCAGTTTCAAAAATTTCATTGAGAAATATTTCTCAAATGTCGGTTCCGTCTGAAACTTGCATCCGCCAGAAATATATACCAGAATTGTATAGGGAATCTATAGAAAAAATTCGTCAAGCAGCCAAAGACAAATATATATATCGATTTCTGTAGATGAAACTACGGACAGCGAACAGAGATATGTTGCAAATTTTATTTTTGGAGTCTTAGAAGAATTGAAAGACAATAAATCTTATTTATTGAACATGCAAGTACTTGAAACGGCAAATGGCGCATCTATTGCAGCATTTTGTAATGATTCGTTACAAATATTGTGGCCAGATGGTAAAGTAGAAAAGAAATCGAGTTTAGATTTGATATTAATTTTCTGTATTAAGGCATAAAATATAACAAAGTGTTACTTGTAGTAACGGATGCAGCTGCATATATGCTAAGTGGAATATCTTCTCTAAAGGCAATGTATCCGAAAATGCTTTATTTAACATGTTTTGCACATGGTATCCATCGATAAGCTGAATTCATTTGAACAAACTTTGAAAATGTCAATAAGTTGATTTCCAATGTTAAAAATATTTTCTTAAATCGAAAACGCAAGAATTTAAAAGTCGTTTTTTTAATATGATTTTTGTAGTAAAAGAATTTTATGACAAATATTTCTCTATTAAAAAGAATTCTATAAGAAAATTATATAAAATGGAATAAGAGTGTATTAAAAAGAACTTGAAAGTTCTTGCGTTTTTTTTAATATAAGCAAACATATGTATGTTAAAAATATATGTTACAAAAACCAAATTTTTACGAAACCGCGAAGGAAACAACTCTTTCTAAAAATGAATCCTAATGTTGCACTTCCACCGTCTCCATGCCCAACTCGTTGGGGTACTTGGTTAGAAGCGGCCATGTACTACGCTGAACATCTTGAAGAAGTTAAAGCCGTTGTTTTAGAACTTGACAGTCAAGATGCCGACTCAATTGTGCAATCCAAAAAATATTTGAAAACTCCGAACTAAGTTTTCAACTTGCATTTCTAAAATACAATTTTGCAAACATTTTGATTGATATAAACAAATTGCAAACTGCGGGTTTATTAATTTCAGAGAGCACTAATGCTTTATCGGCAGTTTTTGACGGACTATGCAAGATCGAGGACGAACAATATAAAAAGAAATTTGAGTAAATATTAAAAAGAAATCCCGGATATCAGCAGTTTTTGGAAATAAAATATATTTTAGAGTCTGGTACTGTTCCAAAAGATGAATATGTAAAAAGTTTGTCCTCTAATGAAATTCTCTAATTTAAATATGCACCGTCAACCTCCGTTGATGTAGAAAGAAGCTTCTCTTTATACAAAACGCTTTTAACAGATCGACGTAGAAAATTAAAATTGAAAACATAAAAGCCCACATGATAAAGGGTGGTTAAATTTCAAGGGCCGATGTTGATTTTGAATAAAACACAAACTATTTAGGAAATTATTGTAATTTTATTTTATTATGATATATTGGTATTACTCAATTATGTATGCAACAAAATATCGGCCAAATGGGCGCCACGACCACGGCGGCACTCCTCCATCCGATGGTCCAAATTTTCGATGACCCTGAGGCATAATGGAGGTTCTATGCCGTTAATGAGCCGAATTATCTCATCCTTTAGCTCTTGCATTGTTGCTGGCTTATCGACGTACACCTTTTCTTTCAAATAAATGTCCAACGGTGTCAAATCACATGATCTTGGCGGCCAATTGACATCGCCATTACGTGAGATAACACGGCCATTGAATTTGTTGCGCAAAAGAGCCATTGTTTCGTTAGCTGTGTGGCAAGTGGCACCGTCCTGCTGAAACCACATATCGTCCACATCCATATCTTCCAATTCGGGCTATAAAAAGTTCGTTATCATCTCACGATAGCGAACGCCATTCACAGTAACTGCCTGACCGGCCTCATTTTGGAAAAAATACGGCCCGATGATGCCGCCAGCCCATAAACCGCACCAAACAGTCACTCTTTGTGGGTGCATTGCTTTTTCGACAATCACTCTTGGATTCTCATTCGCCCAAATGCAGCAATTCTGCTTATTGACTAATCCACTGGGGTGAAAAGGTACCTCATCACAAATTACGAAGTGCACGATATGCATTTTGATTTGAACGCCCATTTTCATAATAAGTCTGTGTTAATTAATAAAACATACGAGCATAACTACCCGCTTGAGTACTTGTAAGATACTCAATTTTATTTACAAAATTATTCTTAAGTACTAACATTGAAAACCTTAAACCTAACTAGAACTGATAAGCTATGATTGTACACATGCACACACTAGCGACCCTTAATTTATTACTCCTTAAGTGTTTTATGATCATGTTAAGGCATATGCGTATTTTAGTGATAAAAACAAAAGGTTGCATTATCTGTGTTAGTGTTTGCTTAAATAACCAATTACACAGAATTACATGCATATGGAAACTAAATTATCTCTTACTCTAATGACCTTTTTTATCTTTTATTCTTACAACTAATGGAAATTTCTTTTTATGGGAAATTCCATCTCCACTAAATTATCTCTTACTCTAATGACCTTTATTGTCTTTTATTCTTAGAACTAATAAATATTATCTTTTAATAATAAGCATGTTCAATTCTGAACATTCTGCCGGGCCTCCAGAGGAGCTGGAGCCGAGAAATCTAATTTAACTACAGTATTATTACTGCGGCAACACTGATATTTAATATACATACAAAACAATATTAGAATACCGATTATAATTAATATCAAAGATGCGTGTCCTGATACAGTATGGAGTTGAATTCTTTTTAATTCAACGTGGGATGCCTTCATTTTTTCGACAGCATTTTTTAAATAGTTCATGCTCATCTGACACCGGCAATGCGCATACTTTATGTATTGGACGCTTGAGTATGCTGTTTGGAAGTTTAACAGTCACAACTCTTACCATGCCATCTTTACCTTCATGTACCTCTGTCACCCTTCCCAGAGGCCACTTCGCAGGGTAAGTTGGTTCATCCTTTACCAGTACCACTGAACCTTTCTTTAAGTTCTCCCTAGGCTGTCTCCACTTTGCTCTTTGTTGCAATGTCACCAGGTATTCCTCCTTCCACCGATTCCAAAAATCTTTTTTTAATTTTTGGATAAGCTTCCATCTATTAAGTGAACTTATCTTAGACTCATCAATGTGCTCCGGACAGTCGATTAGGGGTCGACCGATCAGAAAATGACCTGGTGACAATGTATCTATAATATCGCTGCTCTGACTATCCACTTCTACCAGAGGCCTGGAATTCAGAACTGCTTCTATTTGCGTCAACAGCGTACACATTTCTTCAAAAGTCAGCTTTGTATCTCCAATTATTCTTTTTAGATGATATTTTGTAGATTTCACACCCGCTTCCCAAATCCCTCCAAAGTGAGGGGCTGCGGGGGGAATGAAATGCCATTGTATTTTTTGTGTTGCCAAAATTGGTATAATGGACTCATTGCTTTTTATTGCTTTTTTGAACTCTGCATCTAATTTTTTATTTGCGCCAACGAAATTAGTGCCATTATCCGAATATATATGACTACAAAAGCCTCTTCGTGCAAAAAATCTTTTCAGCGCTGCTAAAAATGCTTCAGTTGTTAGATCGCTGACAGCTTCTAAATGAATTGCTTTAGTTACCATGCAGACAAACACTGCAATATATCCTTTAAATGATTTTAAGCCTCTCCCTTTTGAACATTTCATCTGAATTGGCCCTGCATAATCTACACCTGTATGCATGAATGGGGAAGATGGCGTAACACGTACTTCGGGCAGATTCCCCATGAGCTGTTTGGCTGAGTCTTGTCTATAGCGCACGCATTTTGTACAATTTCTAATGTGTTTCTTCACAGCTGCTTTTGCCCCTACAATCCAATATTTTCTTTTTATATTTGCCTCTACTAGTCGATTGCCTCCATGAAGTGTTAAGGTATGTACATTGTCTATTATCAACGATGCCAAATGTGAATTTTGTAAAATTATTGGATGTTTTTGGTTATAAGGCAGACTTGAATTATTCAACCTTCCGCCCACCCGAAGAATGTTGTCGCTGTCTATAAATGGGTATAGACTTTGGATTTTACTAGTAGAGCTGACTATGCGGTTTTTCTTTAAACTTATAACTTCATTTTTAAATTCATATTGCTGATGGTGACAGATAATCAATTTTTCTGCCGCTTCTAATTCCGCAACGGTCAAGTATTCTTGATTATTACGTTTGCCTTTGATTATGTTCGTGAATCGCAAAACATAGGCCACAACCCTAGTCAGTTTATTTAACTTTGAATACTTGCCCATAAGTTCATTCAAAAAATTTAATTTTGTTGCAGTGTTTGTCATGAAACATGATATTATTGGCTGTTCTTCTTGATGTATTGGCCAATGTTCTGTTGGTTTCGACAGCCAATTGGGACCATTCCACCATAATAAATAGTCCTTTAATTTGTCGGCGTGTATTCCTCTAGACGCAATATCTGCTGGGTTATCTTTGCTGCTAACATGCTGCCATAATGCTGTAGGCACTAGCGTGTTGATTTCGTTCACTCTGTTTCTAATGAATTTATCCTTATTTCTGTTGTTCTGAATCCAACCCAATGTAATCGTTGAATCACTCCAAGCGTATATTTTTTGTTGACGTTTAAAGATGTCTGCTACTTTACGCAGTAGCCTCGCTAAAAGATGTGCTGCGCTAAGCTCCAGTTTTGGAAGAGTTTTTCTATTCGTAATCGGATTAACCTTGCTTTTAGCTGTCAGTAATGTCACAAACGACTTGACCTTTATATATACTACTGCTGCATACGCTTTTTCAGAAGCATCGGCGAACCCGTGCATCTCTAATTCCATATCGTTTTCCGTTTTAATCCATCTTGGGATAATAATTTGTTGAAGACTCATTATGTTTTTCGTAAATTCGTCCCATTCTTCTTTTAGCTCACTAGACAACACTTCATCCCATGTTGATTGTTGTAACCACAATTTCTGTATAAAAAGCTTTGCTACCAATGTAACTGGTGACAACCAGCCTAATGGATCAAAGATTCTGGCAACATCTGAAAGTGCTTGCCTTTTTGTTATTTTATCTTTTTGAATAAAATTAATATTGAACATAAATTCATCCTTTACTGGATCCCATTGAAGGCCCAGTGTCTTCACTGATTCGTCATCCTCAATTTCAATGACTGCATTTTTCTGAATGCTTTTAACATCTTCGATCACTTGTTTATCGTTTGATAACCACTTCCTTAAATTAAACCCGAATTTCTTTAGCTGATATTCAATTTTACGCTGAATACTTTTGCATTGTTGAATTGTATCTGCTCCAGTCATCAAATCGTCCATGTAAAAGTCTTTTTTTATTATGTTGTGAACAAGTATATCCTCTTCCTTACAGCTATCAGCTATGTAGAACAGTGATCTTACAGCAAGAAATGGTGCAGACGCTGTGCCATACGTAACAGTATTTAATTTGTATTCCTTTATGGGATCATTTTTGTTTTCTCTCCATAACACATGTTGATAAGATTGATCTTCTTCTACAATCTTAACTTGACGGTACATTTTTTCCACATCCGCTGTCACTACATATCTCCACAACCTCCACTTTATGATGATGTCAAAGATATCCTTTTGAAGTTTCGGTCCCGTAAACATTGTATCGTTTAAGCTATTGCCATTTGATGTTTTAGCGGACGCATCGAATACTACACGTAATTTTGTTGTTAGACTGTTTTCTCGTATTACCGGTTGATGCGGTAGGTAGTACTTTCCACTATGGCTCTTATTTACCTCTGTCATGTGACCCAGCTCTAAGTATTCTTGCATAAATTCGACGTAGTCCTTTTTTAGCTTTATGTTGCGATCTAGTCTTCTTTCTAATGATAGAAACCTGGCTAACGCTTGTTTTCTGGATTGGCCCAAATTGATGTCATCTCTAATTGGCAATTTTACTACAATTTTGCCATTTTGGTTAGCCATTGTAGTTTTTTCGAATATTTCTAGGCAGTGTTTATCTTCAGAATTTTCTTCAGCATTTGGAAGCTCTTCAAGCTCCCAAAACCTCTCCAGATTGGTTACGGCTGACAATAATTTGCTATTATTGCTGTTATTACTATAGACTCCTGTTAAAATCCAACCCAATTTTGTAGATTGAGCCACTAAGCCATTCTTTTTGCAAACCCCTTCTTCAAGAATATCGCCAAATACGTCAGCTCCAATCAGGATATCAACTCTATCTGACTTATTGTACATTGGATCAGCTAGAACGTAGTTGTCCCACTGACTGAGATCAATTTTAAATGATTTATCAGGTTGTGGTCCTGAAATTGAAGGTAAAACTACCGCATCTGTACTTATAGCTTGGTCACTATAGAAGCGTGGTTGAATTAATAGTTTCACCATTGCCTTTGATGTGGCCACTATTGTACTTCCCAGTCCTTGTATGTTAGTTTTGCATTTAATTCTTGGAAGTCCTAATATTTGTGAAGCTTCTTCTGAAAGCGCTGTAATTTGTGATCCCTGATCAATTAGTGCTCTTAGCATAATTAATTCTCCACTTGCTGCACGAACTTTTACCTGTGAGGTCGCCAGCAGTGTTGTTGTAGTTGTGTTTGGTTTTTTTATCATCATTGATTTTGATGTACTAGATTTTGGTTCCTCGTTTTTTTCCTCATCTTTATGTAGCAGCCTATGGTGTCCTTTTCCGCAAATACCGCATTTAGTTTTATTTGAACATTTCGTATCAAATTTGTGGTTAATGCATGTAAAGCATAATTTATTTTTATAAGCGATTCTTCTGCGGTCAGGCATTGGTAATGTTAGAAACTTTCTGCATACACTCGTTAAATGGCCATTCATGTTGCAGTAAAGGCACACTTGTTGTGCCGTGTAAAGTGTGTTGGAAACTTTTGTATTGTCACCCACTTTTTTCTGGTACTTATATCCTTGGCGCTTCGTAACTGCTTCCAAGGCTTGAACTTGTTGCTCCAAAAATTTCAAAACGTCAACAAGACTTTGAATTTCTTTTGCTTTCTTAACATTTTGTTCATAATACCGGAGACCATCATTGTCTAGTTTTCTGATTACAATGCGAGCAATAAACGGTTCAGCATCCGTTATCTTCACATCCATTCCTTTAAGCGCATAAATGCAACTGTTTGTTGTGTCCAATAGCTGCTTTACACTTGCGGATGACTCGCTGTTGACCATTGGTTGATCTAGTAGTTTGTCGACTTGGTTGGTAAACAACAGCCTTCGATTCTCGTATCTTTGTTTGAGAATTTCAAAAGCCGCCACATAGTTTATATCCGTCACTTTCAGGTGTTGAACTAGTTTCTTAGCTTCACCTTTTAGTGCTGTCACCAATCGATACATTTTCTCCACATTAGAGATATAATTGCAGTCATGCACAAGGCTCTTAAACATATCATGAATTGGAGCCCAATCATTTATGTCTCCATGAAACTCAGGTATTTCTATTTTACCTAAGTTTGAAATGCCACTGGCATCAATTCTTGGCTCATTGACCTGTTCCCTTGAAGGATTTTTTACATTTTTTGCACATAATGCAAGAGCCATGTAATACTCGTCCTCAATATCTTCCTTGAGGATACGCACTTCTTTAGTGCTGTTAAACGCGCATAGTTTTTTATAAACGTCTTCCAATGCTAAAAATCGTTTTTTTATTTGCTGCGTCTTTATGTCAAGTAGCTCGTTGGATGCATCAGATACTATTGTATGTAGTTCTGATATCCTTTCGCGCATCCATTCTACCTTTTCGATAAATTCTTCCCGCAGTTCTTTGGCTTTTCCTTGGACATTGGTAATGTCCTTATTTTCTTTTTTACCGGCTATTGATTGCGTCCATTGGCTTTCTGATGATGACGTACTGGCTTTTATTAACTGCTTCTTTTGCTGGTGAACAATTTCCTGATGTTTATCTGGCTCTTCTTCATTCATTACTTGTTGAATTAATTCAATATTTTCTGCTATTACATTTTCTATTGATTCAAAATACTTTTGTTCAAAGTAATCTTCAGACGTTCTTCCTGTTGTCAAAAGTGCTGTATTATTTGCCTCAAATTCAGCTCGAATCTGGTCAATACGTTTAGATACCTCAGGAATTCTTGTAGCGCGAATTGTTTTCAAGCTTAGTTTTGTCCGAATTGTAACTAGCTCATCGCCCAATTCTTTTTGGCGTTCAAATAATTTTGCTTTATTAGCCATAGCTAATATGCTTTATATTATTAATGTTTATAGAAATAATATCTGTGTATTTGGATAATTATTCACAACACAATCCCTGTTTTAGCCGAGATTGACGCTTTTTTTTTTTTTAACTCACAATCCCTGTTTAAGCCGAAATTGACGCTCTATAACTTTTTTGTATACTATTTTAAAATTTTTATTTTTCAATAATATCTAACGCTTGTTAAATTTATTATTCTTTAATTTTTATTTTCCACACTGGTTTTTTTCTCTCGAAGGACCAAATGTTAATTAATAAAACATACGAGCATAACTACCCGCTTGAGTACTTGTAAGATACTCAATTTTATTTACAAAATTATTCTTAAGTACTAACATTGAAAACCTTAAACCTAACTAGAACTGATAAGCTATGATTGTACACATGCACACACTAGCGACCCTTAATTTATTACTCCTTAAGTGTTTTATGATCATGTTAAGGCATATGCGTATTTTAGTGATAAAAACAAAAGGTTGCATTATCTGTGTTAGTGTTTGCTTAAATAACCAATTACACAGAATTACATACATATGGAAACTAAATTATCTCTTACTCTAATGACCTTTTTTATCTTTTATTCTTACAACTAATGGAAATTTCTTTTTATGGGAAATTCCATCTCCACTAAATTATCTCTTACTCTAATGACCTTTATTGTCTTTTATTCTTAGAACTAATAAATATTATCTTTTAATAATAAGCATGTTCAATTCTGAACAGTCTGGATAACTTTAACACGTTGTTGGATTGTGTATCTCTCCATGGTTCAAATTGAGTAAGTCTGAAATAGAGAAATGTCAAATAAAATTCGGAAAAAAACTTGGCGTTTAGGTGTGGTTCACATTCAACATCGGCCCTTACAATTTAACCACCCTTTAGTATATTGTAATAATTTTGATGATGTGGAAGAATTAGAATAAAACATTTTTTAGTGCTTTTTTTTTTGCTGTTTTATCAATTTTTTGTTGCTTTTTTTATAATTTCTTTTTGCTGTAAAAGTATTGAATATTGCTTTTTTTGTCTTCTCTGGTAATCATCATTGAGATTTCTTATGCACATTAAAATAAATATTTAAAGTCAACTAAATTATTATTAGGTTAGGTCAGGTTCCATTGGCAGCCGTGATCAAGCACAGCTCACGTGGGTCCATTAATTAGTTCCCGTTGTGTTACCATGTCACACCGTCTCCCATGGTTCCTAAGTTATCTGGCTGCTAGTGTTCCCACGCAGCCATCCGGTCGATTCAGTAAAGGAATCCTGTTTACATCAACGTCAGAGAGACAAGTTTTGTCCCCAAGGGCTCTTCGACCAAACATTTCGAGTCTTAGATCTCCGAATGCCGGGCAATTACAGAGAAGATGTTCCTTTGACTCTTCCTCCTCCTATTATTACACGTTTATTTCTTTAAAGAACAACTTTTATTTTTGCTCGATCAAAAAATAACTGTTTTATTTGATCGAAAAAATAAAAATCAAAGAATAACTGTTATTTTTGATCGAAAAAATAAAAATCAAAAAATAACAGTTAGTATTGTTAAAAAAATTAAAAAAATAACTGTTTTTATCTGACTTTTATGAAAAAGGAATAACTGTTACGGTCCCTGAAAATAAGATTTTATTTGTCGTTCTTAATTCCCAATTTATATTCTGGATAAAAAACATAGTTGGGGGTAGTGCACTAAATGTTGTGCAAAATTTGAACTTGCGATCAAAAAAGCTTCATACAAATATTGTATCACTCAAATTAAAAAAATGTAACTTTGTTTGTGCATGGTTTTTGATTTTTTTTTTTTCGAGGATAACCAAAGAACATTAAACAAAATGAAAAAAAAAATTTCGATTTTTATTTTTACAAATAAAGTTAGACCTCATCCTTGGAACTTATTACCTATTGGTGTTAGCAAAATTTGTCCCAAGTAGCTTGGAGCTATTTGATTAATCTTTCGAAAAACAATTTATTTGTTTTTTTTTTAATTTTTTAATTTTTTTTTTGCTCAAAAGAAAGCTTATGTCTTTTCCTTTAACCCATTTAAGCCCAAACAAAAACTACCGGACAAAAAATAAAATATTGTTTATTTTATTATTTAATTCATTACATATAAACAAAAAACAAAAATTTTTTTTTTTTTTTTTTTTAATTAAAGCGGTATACCCAAATTGGCACTACGGTCACTTTAAAAAAAAAAAATTTTAAAAAAAAATTTTTTTTGATGTTATAGAAATTTTCTGAAATTTTAGTTTATCAATAAGGTAAACATATATTGAATAATGTCAAAAACTTTGCCATAAGCCGGAAATAATGAAGTGTTCCCAAATTGGCACAGCGGGCGTAAATGGGTTAAGGTAGTTTTGGTCGCTTTTTGGGATGCGAGTGGCTTATGTATAAAAAAAACAATTTCAAACTCAAGACGATGGTTTTTAAATTTTTAGCATATGCAGCACTATTTTGAATTTTTTCCTAAAAGACTATCACTATAATATCACTATCACTCATGTTTAGTGAGGCTGGAAATTTGTAATTCATCACTCAACACCAACGAAATGATTGCAATATTTTTGCACTATCACTAAGTGTGATAAAAACACTGTAATTTGTTGTTGGGGGATAAGCTAGTTTCTATGCGCATTTCCCAATAAAAATTGGAAATTAAGCACGACAAACTAAATCTTATTAATTAAAAATGTTATCACGAATTAGTATTGTGGTTATTTTATTGAACTGTTTATGGTTTTCAATACAAATTTTGATATTATAATTTTAAGTTCATTGAAATTAATCTTCATTAAATTTTTTTTATGAAGAAGGGATTTTACAACATGAAATGAATTAAAATTAATTGATAATTTTTCATTCTTAACTGAGCTGGGAATCAAACTTAAGGTCTAGTTGCTATAGCTTACACATATTTAGTACAGCTTGAGTTTAACATTTAGTATTTCTATTATTCCTTTTATACGCATATTAAGCCTAATATAAATTTAATAATGATAGAAACATGTTTTTTTCCTTATTTAAATGAGATTTGGCTAAAATAATTATTTTTAACTAAATATCGAGCCCAATCATTTACTCAATTTACATATTTTTTTTTTTTACCTTATTATTCAAAAGTTATTTTTCCATTAAATATCCGATTTGAAAATAATTTTTTTAACATTTTTATATAAATTACCTACGAAAATTGTGTTGTGGTTTAATGTTGTTATTAAATTTGAGTTTGGCCTTTAAACCATTTAAAAGCCATTAAAACGTAAATATGTGTAAGTGAATAAAAACTGTGTCACAACAACAAAAACATATTTATACATTTTAATCGAAACAATTTCCGTGTGACAAAAATAAAGCAAAAACTGGCTTAACTACTTAATTCGATTGCATTTCCAAAAAAAAAAAATATTTTTTTTCTCTTATGCAATTTAAATGAAAAAAAAAACAGTTTCCAATATTGGTAGCGTACAAGCATATGCTTGTACTCTTTATTGAAAAATAAAAATTAACTTCAATGCACTTCCGGTTGTATTCCTAAAAAACATATTGCAACCGCGATACAATGCAATGGGAAGAAATATTTACATACATATTTGTATAAATTTAAATAAATTTTGGCCGAATTATGGTGCTTTAAGAACAGAAAGTACCTTATATAAATACCATTCTTAAGATATAAATAAATCTATTTTAACATGGCGTTTACATTTGCCAGTACTGGCAAGGCAGTAGCAATTCATTCAAACTTTTTCACTAATACATAAACACTTTTACAGCTATTTTGTTTTTGCATTGTTTTGCCAACTAATATGTATATGCTTACTGTCTTGCCAGTACTGACAAATGTAAACGCTGTGTAAGGCCCATATTTTGTCAGATGTTGTACATTGAAAATCAAGATGTTCGTAACTTATTTTGAAACTTTGGCTGTTGCCGTTCCTCAAATGTAGAGAAAGCTTTGCATGGGAACTAGCACTCCCACTTCTCTAATCCAGCCCATTTTTTAAGGAGGTTGTTTATTGATAACCCAGTTAGGCTTACCGAATTTGGAAAATTTTTCTCGTACCGTTCGAATAAAGTATTAAATATATTTCGTGCTATGCCCAATTCTCCAACCCCGCCCACATTTTAATAGATTTTGCGCATTGATAACCAAGATTATTGTTTCCACTTACATACCTGTGGCTCTGCCCGTTCTTCAGATATAAAAAAAAGGATTTTTGGGTAAAATTAGAGGCAGTCGTGATTTTTTTCTCATGTATCCGGCATTAATAGACCGATCTGGCTGAATTTTAATACCAAACTTTTACGTAGTAAATGTTACATAAGTGTAAAACAATCTATCTTGTCTGGGGTCTTCCAAAACCCCATCCCAACATACACATGGACATGGACATTAATCAATTTCGCTACTTATAATGATCCAGATTATATACAATCTGAATGACAAACTCTTATATACCCTTCCCATCTGTAGTAGAAACGAGAACCTTTGATACTCTCCGATTCTCTTTGATACCCTCCAATTTCAAGAAGTAAAGTTTTTCTTGACTGGGCCTTAAATGGATTCTGGAATAAATTATTAGCCAATCTTTTAGTATTATATAAAAGTATATAAGTATAAGTCCGATGACTTGTGTGTTAATTCATGCAAATTATGTGCCGAACTGTAGGCAACCGGACGAGTCACAGGTTGCGGATAGTGAACGGCCTCTAGATATAAAGACTAGCTGCGAATAAGTGTTTTTTTCACAAATAAGCAGTCCCGGACAGCCAGCGGATGTATGCCATGTTGGCAACATTGACAAAGTGAGTGAGTACCACCTTTAAATTTGTACTTCCCAAACATCGTATGTACAGCCAGTCTGATGGCTAAGATGGCAGCCCCATCATCAGAATAGGATGCAGTAGACTAATTTTTTTTTAATAATTGCTCATCCGAGATATTATGATTAACAAAACCTCAAATAATATGAATGGAGGCCCTATGCTCCTTATAGATAGAATCGATGGGAACATATGTATATATGTATTAGTTTATTTCGGACACACAGAAAATAAGTCAATGCAAAATCGTCGTAAACAATTTTAATTTTACATTTTGTAGCGAAATTTTAAAACGTATTATGAACTTCTTTAAAAAGCAACAACAAATTAATAAAAAAATTTTGACATTTAACTCTGAAAATTTTATGTATTTAATTAAATAATTTTCACAAAAAGAATACGGGAATTTTTAATATTGTTTTAAATTATTTTAAGCACAAAAAAATGTATATGTTTCTTCCTGTAGTGTTGTTGTTGTTTCTACACAAACAAGTACAACAGGTTTTTTAATGGATTCAATATTGAACAAAGTTATTTTCAAATTTCTCATTTATAATTGTTGGTGTCTGGCTGGTGTAAACAAATATGGTCAAACAACATCCACTTTTTAAGTGCAGGTGCCATCTGGCAGCCCCTCATGTAGAATGTAGCTTAGCTGTGCTATTAACGCCACCTGAAAAATAAATTCGCCGAGATCACTGCCTTTTAAAAAAACCGAACCAGCCAGACACACCATCAAATAAAAAGAATAAAAGTAAGAAAATTTAGAAGAAATAAAATTGAGAAATTTAAAATAAAACTAAATTAAAACCCAGCAAAAGAAAAGGTGATTTTTTATTTAAAATAAAAAGAGCCACGAACCAAAGTGCAGGGGAGCCACAAATCATAAGAGTTGTTTTAGTAGCGTATTTCGAAGCCACCAAGTAGACACGACCTGTCCTAACAAGCGAAATATTAAGACACCAAACCGAGTAGTGAGATTCCCCGGAGAACGTGCAACAGCCTACCCATAATTTAGCACCTTGGATAAATCAGGTAACCCGTGTTGCACCCAGACAATTCTAAATAAAGTCCCTACTTTACTTAGAATTTAGCCCAACATGTAAAATATACATTGGTATATATATCTGTGGCATTTTGACAAAACATCTTAAGTCAAAATTAGAAAATCGAAAAAAATTTGGTTAATCATACGAAGTTTCATTCAAATAATATTTTTATTTACTGTTTTAAAATTTTGTATTATAAACGAAATTTTTCTTTAATTTTGGTTTATTTAATAATTAAATAAAACTGATTTTTTCACCTCGTTTTTTTAAAAAACCTTTTTGGTATCTTATCTCGACTTAAAATATTTTGTCAAAATGCCACAGATATATTTTTTGGAGTGAAAGTTCGTTAAGCTACGGTCACACTTATTAAATATTTGATCAAATAAGCGTAACCCCTACTTTTGTTAATAGTTAGTGAGATTTAAAATGGTCTTAATATTACAAAATAAACTAATTATACTACTAGACATAGCAAAAAACTGTTTTTTTGTAAGTTGTGGTATTTTAATCAAAATAAATATTGATATTAAGCGAAATGATTTTTAAGTTTGGTTGCTGGTCCCGTTTTTTTCGTCAAATATTTGATAAGTCTGACCGTAGCTTTAGTGTCATTTCGACATATTTGTTTAAAAACAGATTACAATATCGAAAAATGTTGACAACATTTGTTAAACTGTTGTTGCTGATGTAAAGATTGACACTTATGTCCAATTTTCAGGATTGATAGGTGGCCTCAATATCACGACAATACAACAACAAGAGGTAAAACAATAACAATCAGCTGTTTTTTGAGACCACCTTGTAAATAAATTTACTTGTTAACGATTTTTTTTTTATATTTAGTAGTGCTACCGTACTTTTATCTTATTTAAATAAGACTTTTCGAATAAAATTCCAAAAATCAGTCTGTATTTAAATACGATTTAAGTTTTTATGAAAATTAAATTAATTTAGATTTAATTACTATCCTGAAAATTGGGCATTAGTTTCATAAAACTGCTCTGTGTGGTGAAGCAATGCGCGCAACGTATCCATAATTATTTAATGATTCCTATTAAAGAATTTTAAATGGTCTAGGAACCGTTAATTCCACAACAAAAATTTTCAATTTCTGTTAATTTATTTTTTCCTTTTCTTTGCTTTAAATACCTCCCTGTCTAATGTTAATATGGCTATTGTTATTTGTGAGATTTTGTAAAATAATTTGTTATTTAAAAAAAAATTTTATTAATAAGATTTTTATATAAAACATTTTTCTGTTTAAAAATGCTAGGATCATAAATTGATCGCACATCAGAAGAACGTAGGACGTCACGTCGTAAAATTTTTTTAACACCCTTAATTTAAGCCCAACTCGGTCGTAGACGTAGTTAAGCTAAAAATTACATAAGAATACATAAAGCCATATTCATAACAAATATTTCATTTTTTTTATCCTACGAAAAGTCGTTTCATAAACTTTTATTAATCAAAAATATTTTTTATGAATATGGGGGTTAAAAAATTTTAATATTTTTATTAATGTTTTGTTTCTTTTAACTTTATTTAATATTGAAAACTTGTGTTTGTACACGGAGAAAACTGTTGTGCATTATTTATGCACAAGCTGTTCATAACTATAAAATGATTAGGTACATTTTTGAATATGCAACTTTGCGCATAAATTATGCCTAATAATCATAAATTCTGCACAATCTATTGAAATTGTGCATAAGGTATACACAAAAAATGTGCACAGTTTGTGAACATTGTTTATAGCTTAATTATTTGAAAATTAAACACAATTGATCATAATATATGAACATTGTGCATGAACGACTATTAACACTTATTGTTCATGAGTTATGCCTACTTGTGCATGGATTTTGCCCAACATTTTGATATGTGTGTATCTTGTTCATAAGTTGTGCGCATTTATGCATAGATTATGAACAATATTATGTTCCTTGTGTCAAGAGCGCCGGTTGTGTTTAGAAGCGACAGTAGTTGAAGTGAATTGAAGTGAATATTATTTAGAAATATATAATTGTGCAAATCAAGAAAACCAGAGGTAAGTATTGAGTTATTATCAAATATTTATCACAGAACAAAGATAACTGATACAGCCAATTGTTTTTCTGACTGGGTAGTTGCTCGACGAACTATTTATGGAGTTCTGCTTCAGCTGATTTTGTTTACTTTTTGTTTGTGTTTTGCAGAAAAACTTCCATTGAAGTGCTAAATATGGAAAACTTCGCAGGTCAACAAAGAAGTGAATATATGTTTTCTACAAATTTAGAAGGAATTAATTTATATTTTAATTTAAAATTATGTATTAAAATCTATTACAGAAATTGAATTTCCTAAACCCTTTGAGCTTCATCCAATATTAAGCACTAGACTATGTTTTATGATAAGAATTTTATAGAAATGTAAAAAAATTAATTACTTTATAAATTATATAAAATAAACATGTTAATACTGAAGTATAAGATTTATTTAATTTTAATATGTGTATATATAATATTAGTTATAAAGCGCTTGTACTTTGAAATAAAGACATTTGAAAATAAAATGAAATTTTGTTTCTTTAATATTTGCAGGAGGTGTAAAATGTTTCCTACTTGTTCACAATCTATGAAAATGTTGTTCATAACCTATGCACAGTTGTTCATAGTCTTTTCCCAGTTGTTCACAATCTATGAAAATGATGTTCATAACCTACGCCCAGTTATTCATAAAACATGCTCATAGTGCTGAACTTAAGTTATGAACAAGTGTGCATAGATTATGAACAACTGTTCTTGGTCGTTTTTCGTGAACAATTTGTGCATAAGTTGTGCCCATAGCGCATAATTTCTGCACACAATTCTCTCCGTGTATAAAATCAGATTCATACGAAACTACGTTTATTCGGTGCAATTGTATTCCTACGGTTACGTATGAATTTGAATTCCTAAAAAGGTTTGTTTAATTTTTGTATACGGTGAACAATTTACCACGAGTTTACTATTTCTAAAGTAATAAATTTATTACTTTTTCTATTTTTCATAATGATGTTGCTGATGAAGTGTTGTTTGTTTGGTTTTTAATTTTTCACTCTTAAACTAAGTAAGCTTTAAAACACAATAAGCGCATGTAACATTTCTCTGCAGGCACATTGCTGTTAAAAAAAAACAACAAAAAATATTCACACACAAACAAAAAGTTTCAAATATTTTCCCTCTGCCCTTCGCCAAAGCAAAAAAAAGATCTGATAAATGGCTGCGTTTGACTGACTGGTTGGTTGCCTTTCCTGGTTGGATATTTGGTTTAAACAATGCAGGTTAAAGATTTTTTACATTTGTGTATGTGTATTGGGTGTTAGTAAAAATTTCTAACAAGGACTGCGCTAAGCTGAACTTGCACGAAAAATTTATCTCTTCTTAATAAAATCTTTTTAAATTAACTAATGCTAAGTTCACACTTAGGTTTTTAAACGCGTTTAAGCAAAATGTTGATTTAGCTAATTAAAGCCGTTCACATTACATTTGAGATGATTAAGATGACAGATGATTAAGAAAAAAACACACAAAAAAAACAACAAACAAATTTATATTTCTTTTAAGTATTAAAAATGGATAAAAACACTTTTATAAAGTTATCAGAAGATAATTTTAATCATTTTAATGATGAAATTGTGAAAATTTATGAATTATTTAAGGAACAAAATAAAAACATTCAGCAGAAATCTTGGCCGGTTGTACACGATCATGTTGGCGATTCTACATTTGAGGTATGTTCAGTGGATTCTATGTGATTTATTAAGTGATTTAGTTGTAATCATGTCAATTTGAAGTGATTAACAAATCACTTCAATGTATGGGTAATCATCTCGATTTTGAAGTGATTAGAGCTTAATCACGTTCGAACTGCTTAAACGCGTGAACATACTATAAAGAACAGTTTTTCCAGTGTAACAATTTTACTGAATGACAATTTACAAGAATTTTTTTTTTTTACATATATTGGAGAAAATTCTTGTTTAATTTGCCTGATCTCAGTAAATTTGTCTGTGTTTAAATTTCTATGTGAGTAGAGTATGTAAAATATTGTTTGTTAATTATAAACATTTTACGTTTTGTCACGGAGTTTTTTTTAACTTCCACTACATGCGGCTGTAAGGCTTTATAAGTTCATCATTTGGTATCTAACGCTTAGAAAGCCAGAAAAAAAGGTTTAATAGTATAAAACCAGCTTAACATCGAAAAGTTGATTGACGTCTAAATATAGTAAAGTAAATAAGGTTTAAGATTAATTTAAATTTAATCGACATAAATAGTGTAATTTATATGAGGGGCTTAAAGCACAAGGGGTTCAAGTGACTTATGTTAAATAATAATAAGACAAAAGCGATTGTTTCGCTTGTGCTCAAAGCGAAGCAGGTATTTATTGTCAAGTGCTTGAACTGTTCACCATATCTAGCGTCCAGATGAGAATCCTGCATTCACCTCTTGTGCTCTGAACAACTGCTCCGAACTTCAACTATAATTCCATATTTAAGCTCAACTTTAGAAAAAGGCACTTAAGCCCCTTGTGATTAAGCCCCTCATATAAAATTCTGAACAATAAATTTTTATAATGATTTGTATTTAATCGGATATCACTTTTATATATTTGTGAAGCGGACAACCCAATAAAAAATTTTAGTTAGAATTCCTTTATATTTGGCATAACTATAGTTCTGGCAGATATGAATAAGTGTGTGACATATTTGTTCTATGATGTTTATTTGTCGAGTTACGGGCTGGTAAAGTGATGCCGTTTTAAGAAAAAGTTTTTTTAACTTTTTTCGGATTAATAACTAATCAAACAAAAAAATGATTAAGTGATTATTAAAGAAAATCGATTGATCTTTAAATAAAAAAAATAGTTATTGTAATCAGGCTAAAGTTCATAAAACTTATTATTATAAACAAAAATAACCACAATACTAAACAAGTTAGAGTGCTATATTCGGCTGTGCCGAATCTTTGATACCCTCCACCGACAGTTCGAATGTTTAAGGAGTAATATCTGTATGATGTCTTTTTATTATTATTATCTTAAACTGTGACGATTTGTTATTAATTATGGTTTTAGGAGACTAAACTGCTTTCCGGGAGTAGGGCATATATGGGGCCTAGGGTAAATTATGTACCGATCTTCACGAAATTTCACAGTATCATTTATAGTCAAATAAAATTGTGAAGAGCCAAAATTTGTTATGATTGCATTATTTTTTACGGTTTTAGGCGTTTAGTGTTTTCCTAATTGTGGTGGAGGGTATAAAAAAAAATTTCGAAAACTTTTTCTAAGTTAGTCCTATTTTTTTTTTTTTTTTAACCGAAATTAGCCTATAGTGTCCTTATTATGTTGTAAAAGTTTTATTATGGGACGTCTATAATTTTAAAATTAAGCAAATTTCACTATACTCGTACATGTGGTTATTGCAATGTTGTACCGTAAAAGACAGGAAATGACGAGTATAAATTGAAAATTTTCTAACTTCGACCTGAATTATTAATTTCCTTTTTCCCGAAATTAGCCTACGGCGTACTTATTAAGTTAGAAATATTTGATTTGAATTGGTCATTTCGGGTTTTCTGATGAACATTTTTTTTTTTAATTTTTTTTTTATTTAAAGATCAATCGATTTTCTATAAAAATCAGTAAAATTTTTTCTTTGATTGGTTTTTAGGCCGAAAATATAATAATAAAAAAAAAAAATTTTTTGAAAACGGCAGCACTTTACCACCCCTAACTCGACAAATAAACATCATAGAAATAAAATATTTCGCACACATATTCATATCTACTAGAACTTTGTTATGCCAAATATAAAAAAATTTTAACAAACATTTTTTATTAGGTTGTCCTGCATGTTAAATCGAAACCAATAGATGGTAGAAATTAACTTAATTTTAGCAATACGACACTACTTAATTCGAACTTTTAGAATTTTGTCCACTAGTTTTTTGGTGTAAGTTATCAATGATACGGCACGGCTGAACATCGCATTTTTAATTTATTTTATTTCTGATATAACCTTACACACACTCATCAACACTTATTCTCCCGTGTGCCTTTAGATGTGTAAGAGTTTGTGTTTGTTTGTGTATAGAATAAACAATAAACCTGTGGTTAATTTGTTTAACCCTAGAATGGGTTGCTATTCTTTTAGTTTTTATTGGCAATGTATGATGGTTAACCTTCATGTACAGCAAAATGTGGTATTGGTTCGTGGCATTTCCTTTAGCTTTTTGGGTTTGTTGTACCCTTCACCAGTTGTGGTGAATTAGGGTATTCTCAGTTTAAAATTCCATGTGAAATAATAAAAATAAAATAGTTGAGCTCGAGGCCTGGGTTGTTCTTTAAAATTCTTCTTTATTTTTTCCAATATTTCGCTACTCTTCGAGTAGCATCCTCAGGGAGTATCTTTAATTTAAATATAAAAACAATACAAAAGTTAAGTATAATTTAGTTTCAAGTGAACAAACAATAATACATTTAAGTGTGATTGACAATTTTCATAAACAAACGACAAACACAATATTAATTTAAACAGTATTTATATATATTAACAAACGCACTCACAATGGATTTAAAATAAACAAACAAAATTCTAAAAAATTGTTTCTCCTTTCCTTATCGTTGTTTTTAACTCGTCATCATAACTACTACTAAACTTAATAATATTATTGCATTTTTCTATTCCCTTTTTTGACTAAATGTATGTAGTTGTTGGAACAAGTACTCTCTATGTCGCTCTTAAAATTGATTCGCTGTGTTGTTTTTGTTCTTATGATGTTTAGCATCTCCAGTATGTACCTTCGTTTGTAATTAAGTTCGGTTTGTAAAACTTTGACATCATTAAAATTAGGGTAGTGTTTATTTTCCAGACAATGTTTTACCAATGCAGTTTTTTGTGTTGGATTACTGAGTTTTAATTTGTTATCAGATTTGTGACCAGCGATTCTGGTCCTCAGTTTATTTTTTGTTGTACCTATGTAAACCATATCACATTCCTCAGTTAAACTTCCACTGCATGGTATTTGGTATATTAAATTAGATTTATCCATCATTTCGATTTTATCCTTTGTTTTACTAAATATTTTGGAAAGATTGTTGTCAGTTTTATGTGCTATTGTAATATTTTCACCATTAAATAATTTTGATTTTTCAAATCTTTCGGATAAATCAGGTACGTATGTAAGTGACTTATATATTTTTGGTTCCACGGCTACTTTATAATTATTTCCTACTTTTTTATCGTAATCACGGATAAGTTTGTCGGCAAGTTTTCTCGGAAAATTATTATTCAGTAAGATATTCTGGATTTTTCTTTTATTGTTTCTATGGAATTCAGCGTCACTTAGGCTTAGCACTCTTTTTATTAAATTGTTAGCGGTATTGATAATAACTCTTTTAGGGTGTTTCGAAAAATAGTTTATTATTCGACCAGAAGACGTTGGTTTTTGGTACCAGTCCAATTTTAAAGCGTTACCTTCCCTAATTACAATAGTATCTAAATATGGTAATTTAAAATTACACTCTTCCTCAACAGTAAATTTGATTCTATGGTGAAAATTATTTAACTTGGTCAATACCTCCTCAATTGCACTTTCCCGAACTATACTAAAAATGTCATCAACATACTTCGTCAAGATTTTGGGTTTTATCGTTAAATTTTCCAACACCGTCTCTAAAAGTTTTTCCATCACGCTGTCTGCAACTATGGGTGATGCTGGTGAGCCCATCGGAAGACCTTTTTTCTGTATATAAATTTTGCCGTCATATTTAAAATAACGATTAAACGATTAAACGTCTTCTGGTCGAATAATAAACTATTTTTCGAAACACCCTAAAAGAGTTATTATCAATACCGCTAACAATTTAATAAAAAGAGTGCTAAGCCTAAGTGACGCTGAATTCCATAGAAACAATAAAAGAAAAATCCAGAATATCTTACTGAATAATAATTTTCCGAGAAAACTTGCCGACAAACTTATCCGTGATTACGATAAAAAAGTAGGAAATAATTATAAAGTAGCCGTGGAACCAAAAATATATAAGTCACTTACATACGTACCTGATTTATCCGAAAGATTTGAAAAATCAAAATTATTTAATGGTGAAAATATTACAATAGCACATAAAACTGACAACAATCTTTCCAAAATATTTAGTAAAACAAAGTATAAAATCGAAATGATGGATAAATCTAATTTAATATACCAAATACCATGCAGTGGAAGTTTAACTGAGGAATGTGATATGGTTTACATAGGTACAACAAAAAATAAACTGAGGACCAGAATCGCTGGTCACAAATCTGATAACAAATTAAAACTCAGTAATCCAACACAAAAAACTGCATTGGTAAAACATTGTCTGGAAAATAAACACTACCCTAATTTTAATGATGTCAAAGTTTTACAAACCGAACTTAATTACAAACGAAGGTACATACTGGAGATGCTAAACATCATAAGAACAAAAACAACACAGCGAATCAATTTTAAGAGCGACATAGAGAGTACTTGTTCCAACAACTACATACATTTAGTCAAAAAAGGGAATAGAAAAATGCAATAATATTATTAAGTTTAGTATTAGTTATGATGACGAGTTAAAAACAACGATAAGGAAAGGAGAAACAATTTTTTAGAATTTTGTTTGTTTATTTTAAATCCATTGTGAGTGCGTTTGTTAATATATATAAATACTGTTTAAATTAATATTGTGTTTGTCGTTTGTTTATGAAAATTGTCAATCACACTTAAATGTATTATTGTTTGTTCACTTGAAACTAAATTATACTTAACTTTTGTATTGTTTTTATATTTAAATTAAAGATACTCCCTGAGGATGCTACTCGAAGAGTAGCGAAATATTGGAAAAAATAAAGAAGAATTTTAAAGAACAACCCAGGCCTCGAGCTCAACTATTTTATTTTTATTATTAAATTGGAAAGGTCAAATAAAAAACAACTTTAATATATTAAAACGGAGAGCACGCCGTAGTAACATCAAAATGGTTTACAATAAATTTAAGAAAAACAACAACGTCAGGACAAAGATAAATAAGTGTAATACAACAAGGGACAAGCACTTAAAGTTGAAAGCATCGATCACTTTTTTAATAAGGTGTAGAAATACGGGTATAATACCATCTTTTATATCGAATTCTACCAAAAATATACACAACATTTTCGAAACGACAATAAGTACAAAATCCACTACAAGACAAACACTTACAAAATACATTCAGAATTTTCACAGTAAAGTACTCAACTTATTAGTTACACACAAACATGAACTTTTAAAGCACAATGAAAGGGAAAAGGAAAATATTAAAACATCAATTGACAATCTTTTAACAAAAGATGAAGCAATGATATTGTGGAACAGTGAGGATCTTTTGACAAATAAATTGAAGGAAAAATTAAAGATTAAACATAAGGAAAAATTTGAAAAACTGAGGGAAATACAAAAAAGGGAATTGGAAATAAAATTTAATAGAAACTGGTTAAAAAAATTGACCAACACTGAGATACCTGAGGATGTAGAGTGGATTTTTTCTCTAGGGGAAAAACATGCACTTCCTGTAGCTAGGGATGAATTCCCGATGTTAAAATTCATAGCAGGTGGCGAGGATTTCATACAGACTATACAAGAAAAGGAAGAGCAGGAAATATCAAGGATGAGATTTACATCCGATGTTGATAATCACTTAAATAAGCTGAAAATTAATAACAGGGACAAATTCACATTGAATGTAATGGAAAAGGCGAAAAAGTTTTTGAAAAACAACGATAACCTTTTGATATTAAACGCCGACAAAGGTAACGTTACCGTAGCCATGGAGAGAGTGGAATATGAAAAAAGAATGAAACATATTGTTGGAGACATGATGACGTACCAAAGGGTAAATAAAGATCCAACAAATGGACTACAAAAGATTAATAATGATTTAGTAGAGGAAATGTTTAGTAAAAATTTAATATCGGAAAGCGAGAAGAGAAGATTAAAAACTGAAGTTGCTTTAGCACCAAGGATATATGGACTTCCCAAAATCCATAAAGAAGACTACCCATTAAGGCCAATATGTTCTTCTATTAACACTCCAGCAAGTGAGTTGTGCAAATATATTACTGTGATATTAAAAATGACTACGGAAAACTCAAGATTTAATGTTAAGGACTCAGTGCAATTTAGAAATAGGATAAAAGACTTGACTATACAGGACGATGAAAGATTAATTTCGTTTGATGTTGTATCGTTGTTCCCCAGTATCCCTGTCGATCTAGCTTTAGTAACTATAGAAGAAAAATGGGAAGAAATCTCCAGGTATACAAAAATGGAAAAGAATTTATTTCTACGAATTGTAAAATTCTGCATCAAGGATAATCGTTATTTTAAATATGACGGCAAAATTTATATACAGAAAAAAGGTCTTCCGATGGGCTCACCAGCATCACCCATAGTTGCAGACATCGCGATGGAAAAACTTTTAGAGACGGTGTTGGAAAATTTAACGATAAAACCCAAAATCTTGACGAAGTATGTTGATGACATTTTTAGTATAGTTCGGGAAAGTGCAATTGAGGAGGTATTGACCAAGTTAAATAATTTTCACCATAGAATCAAATTTACTGTTGAGGAAGAGTGTAATTTTAAATTACCATATTTAGATACTATTGTAATTAGGGAAGGTAACGCTTTAAAATTGGACTGGTACCAAAAACCAACGTCTTCTGGTCGAATAATAAACTATTTTTCGAAACACCCTAAAAGAGTTATTATCAATACCGCTAACAATTTAATAAAAAGAGTGCTAAGCCTAAGTGACGCTGAATTCCATAGAAACAATAAAAGAAAAATCCAGAATATCTTACTGAATAATAATTTTCCGAGAAAACTTGCCGACAAACTTATCCGTGATTACGATAAAAAAGTAGGAAATAATTATAAAGTAGCCGTGGAACCAAAAATATATAAGTCACTTACATACGTACCTGATTTATCCGAAAGATTTGAAAAATCAAAATTATTTAATGGTGAAAATATTACAATAGCACATAAAACTGACAACAATCTTTCCAAAATATTTAGTAAAACAAAGGATAAAATCGAAATGATGGATAAATCTAATTTAATATACCAAATACCATGCAGTGGAAGTTTAACTGAGGAATGTGATATGGTTTACATAGGTACAACAAAAAATAAACTGAGGACCAGAATCGCTGGTCACAAATCTGATAACAAATTAAAACTCAGTAATCCAACACAAAAAACTGCATTGGTAAAACATTGTCTGGAAAATAAACACTACCCTAATTTTAATGATGTCAAAGTTTTACAAACCGAACTTAATTACAAACGAAGGTACATACTGGAGATGCTAAACATCATAAGAACAAAAACAACACAGCGAATCAATTTTAACCTTTAACTGTGGAGGTGAAACTTTGGGGCATACCTTAGGACGTGGTGGTAAATTTTACCCCTCTAAATTTTACTAAAAAAAAATAAGTAAAAAATATTTTTTGATAATTATTTGTTTTACTACTACTACATTTTTAATTACAAAAAATAAAGAAACCAAAAATTATTTTTTTTTGTTTAAACAAAAAAGGTACTTTACTTCACACTCCTTTTTTTTTAATATAAAAAAAACGATACATCAAAAACTTATCAAAAAAATCTGAATATAAAAAAAAACAAAACTTAAAGGGCATTTTTGCACAGCCAAACATATACATTTAAAGATATAAAAGAGATCATGAAAAAAAATAATTATGTGTAGAAACTACAGGTCAACCATTTTGGAGGTTTCTTACTCATCAAAATCTGTATCCCATACACATTGGCCTACTACATTGCAGACAAATCGGCAAGAACTAAAGTTTCCAACTTTGGTCGATATATCTTGGTTATCAATACACAACTTCTGAGCGGGACTGGATAAATGGGCGTGGCTCCTCCCAAACAGAGACCTTATAGATATTTGTGTATCTGAAGAATACAAAGAGTCAAAGTTTCGAAATAAGGTACAAGCATCTTAGTAAGCAATACTTATCCCACCAAATGTGGGTGGGATTAGAGAATTGGGCGTGGCACAAAATACATTTTTAATGTCTAATGAACGGTAAGAGAAATTTGGTACCTCACTACAAAAATGGCCGGGATTGGAGAAGTGGGCGTGGCATAAAGCACATTAGTTTATATCTAAAGAACGGCAAGAGAAAGTTATAAGATTGCCCAAGCGGTAACAGCTTAAGTTTTGGAACAAATAGCTTTACTACCAATTTGCAACATCAGTCAAAAAGTGGGCGGAATTTGATTCTGTATATCTAAATAATGATAAGTGTAAAATTTTCCAAATTTGGTACAAATAGAATGGTAAATAATACCCATCATCTGTCAAAAAGAACAAGAAAACGGACGAGTGGTAAAAATAATTCCATGAAAATATTACGTTTATTTTGATGTGGAGTAAATTTTTTTCTACTAAAAACTTACGCTAACGCTGACGTGGTGGTAAAATATTTTCAAAGAAAAAATTACATAAATGATGACGAGTGGTAATTTTTACACCAGCATGTGCGTAGCTCTGCTCGTGCTAAGTCGAGCTCAGCCCAAACACAAGTGAATAACAAGGATCACGATATAAGAAGATACTAAGAGAATTAAATTGATTGAGCGCAACGGAAGAGAGTATGTTAGAAAAATATAAAGAGAGGGTAAAATTTACCACCACCTCAGTAGTTAAAGGTTAAGAGCGACATAGAGAGTACTTGTTCCAACAACTACATACATTTAGTCAAAAAAGGGAATAGAAAAATGCAATAATATTATTAAGTTTAGTAGTAGTTATGATGACGAGTTAAAAACAACGATAAGGAAAGGAGAAACAATTTTTTAGAATTTTGTTTGTTTATTTTAAATCCATTGTGAGTGCGTTTGTTAATATATATAAATACTGTTTAAATTAATATTGTGTTTGTCGTTTGTTTATGAAAATTGTCAATCACACTTAAATGTATTATTGTTTGTTCACTTGAAACTAAATTATACTTAACTTTTGTATTGTTTTTATATTTAAATTAAAGATACTCCCTGAGGATGCTACTCGAAGAGTAGCGAAATATTGGAAAAAATAAAGAAGAATTTTAAAGAACAACCCAGGCCTCGAGCTCAACTATTTTATTTTTATTATTAAATTCGAAAGGTCAAATAAAAAACAACTTTAATATTCCATGTGAAACTTTATTAATATTCATGTAAGACCCCATAAAGTAGGTTAGGTTAGGGAGAAAGGCCGTTGCGAAATCACCTTTACACCCTCAAGCAGAGACCAATATAATCAATTGTGATGCCTTAATTAGTGAAGGGATACTGATTAGAAAAGAATAGGAGAAATTAAGAGAGAAAGCATAAAGCTTTGTTCACACCTATTAAATATTTAAAGTCCTACACGTAGCCACTAGTTTTATTAAAAAAAATTTGCTTTTTCAAAACGTTTGACTATATTCATTGAATCATTGAATAGTTTTTTAATTACGTTATACAATTATCTTCTTACAAATGAAGTTTAGTAAATCAATAGAAAATTTTAAAAATAAAGATAAAGTTTAATCCACTTACTGGTCACATTTCTTTGGATTATTTCGTGAAATATTTTTTAGGTCTGAACATACTTAAGAATAGAAAAAGTATTGGAAGTTAGAAAATCGTGCCAGACACGATAGAACAACCCTATTAAATAGAAATCTGCCATACAAGTACTCAGCCTCCTGTTGCGCAGCCATGTCATTCCCATTGCGAATCACGAGACCACAACCCGAGACATCTCCCAGTTCGACTAAGAATGTACTACCTAGGCACCTTAGCCTGCTGTTCTGCAGCCTGAGGCAGTGACACAGAATGTTCTTAACTGTCTCTTGCTCCTCCGGGTTCTCACACATTTCCGAAAAGTCAGATCCCATCCTCACCGCCATCCTGCCGATCTTACAGTGGCCCGTGATAATACCTGTCATGGTTCAAACGCACGCCCTACTTTTGCACATCAGCGTAACCGAGTCGGATTTCCTAAGCACCGGCTCAGAAACCATTCACTGCTGCTTTCAAAAAAAAGCATATGAAGGCCTAGAGTAGTTTTTTTCTTCAAATAAAATCAGTATATAATGAAATAGTTGCAGTTAAGCCACTCTGGTTCTCATGGCCTCAATTGCAGTCTTATGGTCAGTAGTGTAGTTTTATTCCATTTACTTTAATCTTTCACTGCTACACTGTTTTAGCTTTTTTGCCGTTACTTCTGTTGATACTACCAATGATATTTGTTCCAGTGTAACTTTATAAAACATTTTGTTTTGTGGTTTGTTTTATTTGGTATAAAAATTTTTTGCTTGTTTAATTCTGCCCTTTTACACCCGTACTTTTTTAGTATGCGTGTATTTTTAGTTTTAAGTATATCGAAAATATTCGTAAATACATGGGTGAAATAATTTTATTGTAGAGTTCATTATTGACGCTGGTAATGCGGTTTAACACACTTCCCTAGTGTGTACTTTGTTGTCATAACTAAAACGTGGTAAATTTTGTGGCATTTTACTCACACCCTTAATTTATTACTTTTTCTGTTATTTGATATTTACACTTTACAACTTGCTCACATATTCGTTTTGTATGTGTAGTCATAATTCTAAAATGTTTTGTCGGTATTGGTTATGAGTTTTTAATAAAACAGGAAATGCTGCCAATGCAAACTCTTGGCAACATTTATGTGGCAAATAAAAAGTAACAGCGATACAACGACTTTGTTATTAAATTTAATAATTCTAGAATATTTAATATATTTTTCGTTTTTGTAAAAATTAATTTATTCAACAAAATTCAACTGAGGAATGTAAGTGGTCGTTGTGGATAAATGGTAGTCAGTTCTCAAAGGACACACAACAAAAAAAAGCCCAGTGTGGGAATTTGAAGGAGGAAGTTTGTGAATAATTTTGGCATTTTTTTTATAATTCATTGAAAATTTTAATTCTGCTTCGTCTTGAGTTGTCAGGTTTTCAAAATCCAGTTGTATTAACTCTTATAAAACATTTGTAAACATGAAATTGTCACTCGGGGGAAATACTCAAAGAAAGGGCTAATTAGAGAGCAATGCGTAGCCCTAATTTATGGATTTTTGCCATGGAGAGCGTAATGAGCACACGAAATTCACTTTTTATGTATGCTCCTCAAATACCGATGTAGTATGCTATCAGTAGTTTTAAAGACAAACTTAAAATCGCAGCTTATTAGTTAGTTTTTGACAGAATTCAAATAACAGATGCCTGTTAACATCATCAGTGTTTCGTTTTAAGTTAAGTGGTTCCAAAGTTAAAAAGTCGCAGACTTATTGACCCGCCTCCGTATCTCCAAAATTAAGAAAATAGTACACACCATTAAAATTCAAGAGAAAAGTTATCAACCAGCAATACTGAGTTTCAAATGGTTGCGTTAGGGCCAGGGGAAATGTAACCCTCTATATAAAATAATTAGAGTTGTACATTTTAAACTTCGAAGGATCAATAGTAAATTGTCTTGTGAAGAACAAAGTGAATACTAATTATTGTTAATTTAAAAGATTTTAGAAGCCAGAGTAATAAAACTTCCAAAGCATTAATAAAGGGTGGTTAAATTGTAAGGGCCGATGTTGAATGTGAACCACACCTAAACGCCAAGTTTTTTTCCGAATTTTATTTGACATTTCTCTATTTCAGACTTACTCAATTTGAACCATAGAGAGATACACAATCCAACAACGTGTTAAAGTTATCCAGACTTATTATGAAAATGGGCGTTCAAATCAAAATGCATATCGTGCACTTCGTGATTTGTGATGAGGCACATTTGCACCTCAGTGGATTCGTCAATAAGCAGAATTGCCGCATTTGGGCGAATGAGAATCCAAGAGTGATTGTCGAAAAACCAATGCACCCACAAAGAGTGACTGTTTGGTGCGGTTTATGGGCTGGCGGCATCATCGGGCCGTATTTTTTCCAAAATGAGGCCGGTCAGGCAGTTACTGTGAATGGTGTTCGCTATCGTGAGATGATAACGAACTTTTTATGGCCCGAATTGGAAGATATGGATGTGGAGGATATGTGGTTTCAGCAGGACGGTGTCACTTGCCACACAGCTAACGAAACAATGGCTCTTTTGCGCAACAAATTCAATGGCCGTGTTATCTCACGTAATGGCGATGTCAATTGGCCGCCAAGATCATGTGATTTGACACCGTTGGACTTTTTTCTTTGGGGTTATTTGAAAGAAAAGGTGTACGTCGATAAGCCAGCAACAATTCAAGAGCAAAAGGATGAGATAATTCGCCACAGTAACGGCATAGAACCTCCATTATGCCTCAGGGTCATCGAAAATTTGGACCATCGGATGGAGGTGTGCCGCCGTGGTCATGGCGCCCATTTGGCCGATATTTTGTTCCATACATAATTGAGTAATACCAATATATCATAATAAAATAAAATTACAATAATTTCCTAAATAGTTTGTGTTTTATTCGAAATCAATACCGGCCCTTGAAATTTAACCACCCTTTAGTAGGGAGATCGAACGGCTACACTAAGCTAGAAATTTACAATTTTTTTAGACAAGCTAGGCACTTGTCGTTTTAATCTAATTCGGGTACGCTGAATACAGTGGTGCTAGCCGTTTTTTTTTAGGTTAGCTCTGGGTTTCGAGATTTACCGTTATTTCGTAAATGGAGGAGGCTGCACAACATATGTTCGCGTTACTCAAAAACGCTTTAGTTTACTGAAATTACTAAAAAATCCGAAATTCCGCAATTTCAATGTATGACCGACCTCAATTAGTTTTTTGTCCTTAACATTTTCTCGAGACATACTTGCCCCATACAAATATTGCGTTTTATGAAATTTTTAAATTAATTAAAATTTTTCGACTTTTGTGAATAAAATCAAAAGTTGCTAACAGATTTTAATCATTTATGGCTTGTTTTGTTTGCAATTTTTGGTATAATAAACCAGTTATTTTACATATGCGTAATTTACATACGTTTTCCTTAATTTTCTTGCAAATTTAGCCGTAATTTAAGTACTTTTCTAATTTTAATATTTTGCAAACTTAAACTTCTTATAAAAGAATGTCAAAATAAAATGTAACAAAAGGCAAAAATCATGAAATTTGTCGGACGTATAAAAAGTTATTTATTATTTCAACTTTACTCTTACCTACCCGGAAGGATAAACTTGCCTTTAGCATATTGTACACTTTAGTTTAAAGCAAAGTGAGTTGTAATAATGGCTCTAAGGCCTGTTTTCACAACTTACCGATAGCTAAAAGTTGACTAATCGGCCTTATAAAAAGTCTTCCATTATTAAAACTCTACTTTAAACTAAAGTTAGCGAAAAAGTAAATTTAGGTTCATCCTACCTTCTAGGTTAAAGTAAAGTTGTAATAGAGGAACACTTTTTATACGGCCGTTAAAATCCTACCTTTAGCTATCGGAAAGTTGTGAAAACGGGCCTAAGAAGTTCAAGCATATCATGCCGGCAGAATCCACGATATGAAAAAACTCAACAGTTTTATTTTTTAAAACACCAAGAACTAAAAAACAAAATTGAAGAAATCAAACGATATCATGGAAGGGCTTATATTGTGGTCGACTAATTGACAGATATTTTATACAAAAAGCATGTTCATATTACTATTCGTTTGTATAGTGCTGCAACAAAATCATTTGAAATATATAATCCTGGCTAAGAGGTTTTGTTTGTATTTTTTCAAAAATATGGCTGAAGTCTACTGCTTCATATAGATATGCTTAACCACCAACAAATAAAAACTTTTTTATTAAAAATGAAATTGGAAAAATATATCAAAAATAGATTTATTAAATTTCTATAATTTTTTAAAACCAAAGTTCTTCAAAACTTCTAAGTCATATCTATGTATTTTCTTGAATTGTTTTCAAATTAACTTTTAATTTCAAAAACTAATTTGGTTCTTGTGTTTTTATATATTCGAACTAATCCGGTCATCCGATTATTATCCGATCCTTAACCGAAGCCCGGTTTTGTAAAAATAACAACTACTACGGCTATTCGAAAACCTGTTTTTGAAAAAACAAAACGAATAATCGATCTCCCTTCATAACTATGTTTCAATTTATTGTAATAGTAATTAAAAAAACTACCATACAAAGTTCATTTATTTTACAGCTTTTTTATGCATAATGATATTTTAGTTAAGGAGATCAGAATGTCAGATGCACCAATGCAATAGACGAAATGGAACGAGCAGTATTTTATAATACTTGTAAGGTCACCGTCCGAAAAAAATTTTAAAAATATTTTGTTCGTCGCCAAAGCTGTTTTTAATAATAAATCATATCCCATTTTTATTTAGAAACATTTTGTGAATCAATAAAAATATTTTTGAAGAAACAAAAAAATGTGCTTTGGACGGAAAAAAAACAGCAGTAAGGAAAAACATGTAATATCAATTAAAATGGATAATCATAAAAAAAGCAAATTTCGATCTACCAAAGGTTAACTATTGACGTCAGCAGTCGTTGATGGCTGCGAGTGTAAGACGGCAAATCCATCTGAGGAGATCGAGTGGTTGCGATCGAAACATGTCATGGTAACCTGCCGGCCAGGGTTCGAGCCCCGGCCCCGGCCACGGTCAAGAATTAAAGATTATCAATAACAATTTTAATTAATTTTCATATTGTAAAATACCTTTCTTCACAAAAATAATTTAATGAAAATTAAATTTGATAAACTATGGCCTAATTAAAAATATTACAAAAAAAAATTTGGATTAAAAACAATAAATAGTTCAACAAAATAACCACAATAATTATTGTTAAAGCTAAGGACCGAGCACTATGTGTACATTTGTCCTTCAAGTTGTGCTGAAAAAAGTCAACAAGAAAAAGAAAGACAAAAATGGAAAAACAAAAAATTGTACTTTGGACTTCAAGAAGAATTCTTGACAAAACTACGGAAAATACAGAAGTAAGGAAAAACATATAAAATCAATTAAAAAGGATGATCATTCAAAAAAGCAAAAGGTTAAAATACAATTTGGTTTAAGGATTGATGTTTGACTATTGACGTCAGCAGTCGTCAATGGCTGCGAGTGTAAGACGGCAAATCCCTCTGAGGAGATCGAGTGGTTGCGATCGAAACATGTCATGGTAACCTGCCGGCCAGGGTTCGAGCCCCGGCCACGGTCAAGAAGAATGAAACATTATCAATAACAATTTTAATTAATTTGCATGTTGTAAAATTCCTTTCTTCATAAAAATAATTTAATGAAAATTAAATTTGATGACCCTCGCGAATGGGTAGTCATCTTGCCGCGATGCGAGGGCTTAAGTACAAGGACGTTTAGAGTCATGCTGGCGGTAGTGACGTCAGTCAAGACCGGTAGGGCCTCCCATGCCAGAAGGGTCTAAACCGAGTACAAACCAAGAACTACCCCCCCTGTCTATTAGCGTCTGTTTCTCCTAGTTGGAGCGGCTAATGACTATGCGTCCGCTGGCCTTTTACGGTCAAATGTTGGGCCTTCTGAAGGCCGTCGGTCCGCAATAAAATCCATCAGCGTCTGTTCTCATATTGAGCGGCTGATGATCTGCGTCTGTCTCCAGAGGAGCGGCAGGTATTCTTTCGCCTGGCAGATAGGCATAAAATGCAACCCCAATTCTCACCCCCCCCCCCCGAAATGTCCGAAAATTCATGCCCTAAGTATCCGGCAAAGGGCTTCATAATCCCCGGAGACCCTACTACTACAGCGTCGGTATCAGGCTGTAGTAAGTTGAATGCTACTGAGACCTCGTCTAGCAAGGTGGTTGCGCCAGGCTCTGCTAGACGGTTAGCTACTAGTGCGCAAAAACTCGTTACGACTAAGCCTTCAGGCGGTCGTAAACCAAGCTTGGTACAGGGTTCTTCGAAACCAGGTACCTCTAAGGCTTCCCAGGTCCGGACGGGAGAAAAACCCGTCGAAACCCCTTCCTCGGGTGCTGGCTTGACGGTACAGACTCAGTCTGCCAGAAATCCAGTTTCCCAAGTGCCGAAACCTGTGCAAAGAGAGCACACGAAGAAAGATTCGATGCCCTCTGCTGCACCTCCCTCAGCCTCAACGGCAGTTATCAATAAACCCCAAAGGCACATAAATGCATCCAAACGGGCCTTTACAACCAGGCGCTCCGCCTACAAAATCATTAGCCGACTTGGTGGAAAACCGGTTGGTGAACTCACTGAGCAGGAGCAAACCTCTCTCCAGTGGGCAAAAACCCATATTGAGGGTTTAAAACGTGGATCTCCCTCTGCCAAGGAAGGCAATCCTGAACGGAAGCCAACCGAAGCAGCGCCTAAACGGCAACGGTCAGGGGAGGACACACTTCCTGGGACTAAACGGTCCAAATATACGCCTCAACGGCCGCAAAACAGGTCGTACAAAGATGTGGCTAAAGACCACCTCATTTGGGCGATCATTGACCGCAACGCTAGTGACGGCACCATTTCATCCAAGAACTGGAAGCTGGTTGTCGTCGCACTTAGTAGGGCGTTCCTGAATGTCTTAAGGGGTAACCCTGGACCACCACCACAATGTGAAGATGCCGGCTGGTATCAAGGTCACATTAAACTGATAGCGTGTGCAGATGAGCGTTCAGCGCTGCTGTACAAGGATGCCGTGGAGTCCCTGGGGGAAGTTTGGCAGGGCGCTAGGATTGAGGCAATACCTCTGGCCGATGTACCGCAAAGGCCCAGATCTATTGCCAAGATCCCCGCTGAGCCATCCGACCCCAAGGAGATCCTGGAAATTATACAGATCAGTAACCCCCAGCTACCCACACAGGACTGGAAAGTAGTGAGGGTTACTGAATCTGTCGAAGAGTCCAGGAAGGCCACTGTTATAATAAACAGTGACTCTCTGCCGTCACTTCGGAAGACACAGGGGAAGATATTCTATGGATTTGGAACTATCTTCCTCCGAGTCTACAAAGGTGATGACAAAGGGAAGCCTCAAGCTCCGGTGACTACCACCACATCAACAGCATCAACGGAGCATATGGAAGACGATTCCGCTATGTCATCGGCGAATGAAGACACCCAATCGGTCAGTGGGCTTGTGGGTGACTTCTTTGGCAAGATGGAAGTGGCGGACGATGAGGACATCCTACTGGAATCGGACGACGACCCAGAGGATGCCAACGTCACAGTCGTCCATAGCGATGAGCTATGATGAAGGTTACACAAATCAACCTTCATCACTCTAAAGCGGCGTCAGCTGCCCTTCTCCTCCGATTGGCTTCAGGCACGGAGGAGCTTGTATGCATCCAAGAACCATTGTTGTATAAAGACAGGGTTTGCGGACTCAGTTTAGACGGCTATAGTACTCTGTACGCAGCCGATCAAGGTAAGACCAGGGCTTGTGTAATGGTCAAAAACATCCTTAAAGCTTTCATTCTTTCTGATTTTAGCGATAAGGACACCTGCACTGTCGCAGTAGAAGGTTAAACCAGAACAGTTTGGTTTGGTTTATGAGCTGCTACATGGCACATGACCAGGGTGCTAATCCCCCAAACTCCACAACCAGGAGGGCGATGTCGCATGCCAACAGGCACAACATCCCTCTAATAATATGTGCTGATGCTAATGCACATCATACCATCTGGGGAAGCTCGGATGTCAATCCACGAGGTGAGTCGCTTTTGGACTTTATAGTAGAAAATGAACTAACAGTAGTTAATAGGGGTAGTGAGCCCACCTTTATTGTGACTAACAGAAGGGAGGTTCTTGATATTACGCTTATTAGTGATAAGTTCTCGGATTTGATTAGCGATTGGAACGTGTCAAAGGACTGTTCCTTCTCTGATCACATGTATATTGATTTCAATTTTTCTTTTAGAGCTGATTCAGCTAAACCCTACACGAATAGAAGAAGGACCAATTGGTCTATCTATGCGAGTGTACTCGGGGACAAGCTGCCTATGTGCCCGGTTCTCATAGACAGTGTGTCCATGCTTGACTCCGCAGTGGAGTCACTGACTGGTGTCTTAACTGAGGCAACAAACAAATCCTGTAAAAGAATCGACAGGAAGGGCAAAGCTAAGCCCATATGGTGGAATGCGGAGATTGCTGAAAAACGCAAAGAAAGCAGGAAACTCTTTAATGAGGCAAAACGTAATGGTGTTTGGGACAATTACAAGTCCTCAGTAAATGGATTCAAAAATCTTATCAGGAAGGCCAAGAGACAGTCATGGAGGAAATTCTGCAGCGATGTGGAAAACTCCTCGGAGACTAGTCGGCTACGTAAGATTTTATCCTCTAAACCAGCTATTCCATCGTATATACGGAAGATGGACGGATCCTGGACCACAAACAGTCGGGACACCCTTGAGGTCCTGATGAATACACACTTCCCAGGTTGCACTGATGAGGTGCCTAGGGAAGGAACATTTAGTGGCACTCGGGATATCTCGAATATTCCGATAACTCGCCATCGTGTGGAATGGGCGGTCAAAAGCTTCCATCCCTTTAAATCTCCAGGCCCGGATGGCATTATCCCAGCGGACCTGCAAAAGAACCTGGGAATATTGATGCCATGGCTCCTGGCAATATTTAGAGCCTGCCTGAGCCTCTCACATGTCCCATCAACTTGGACAACATATAAGATCGTCTTCATCCCCAAGAGTGGGAAGACATCTCACACTATGGCTAAAGACTTTAGACCAATTAGTCTATCCTCCTTTCTACTGAAAACACTGGAGAGGATTTTGGATATTCATATTAGATCATCATTGGGACCCAATTCCTTGTCACTGGCTCAGCACGCCTACACGAAGGGAAGGTCCACTGAAACTGCGCTTCACTCATTGGTGGGCCACATAGAGAGATCCCTGCACTACAAGGAATTTGCTTTAGTTGCATTCCTGGATATTGAGGGCGCTTTCAACAACGTTAGACCTGAATCGGTTATTAACGCAATGAGACATTTGGAAATCGACCCGGCGATTATTCAATTTGTCAGCAGCATCTTGCACTTCAGGCGTATCGAATCCAACTTAGGCGCCTCGAACATCTCCAAGGTTGCGACTAGGGGCACCCCGCAAGGTGGTGTACTCTCACCATTACTTTGGAATCTGAATATGAATACCCTACTCAGGGCCATGGAAAGGACGTGCTGCAGAACGGTCGCATATGCGGATGACGTTGCAGTTGTGGCTCTGGGTAAAGATCCCAGACTATTGTCTGAACTAATGGAGTCCGCATTGGACGTCCTAACAAAATGGTGCCAGGGATGTGGACTGGATGTAAATCCTGCCAAAACGGAACTGGTACTTTTCACAAGGAGATACAAAATTCCCAAATTTGATACCCCGAGGATAAAGGGGGTCTCACTGAAAATGTCTGACAGCGCCAAGTATCTTGGGCTTATATTGGACAGCAAACTGAACTGGAGGATGAACACCATTTCCAGGACTAATAAGGCGGCAACTGCATTGTATTGCTGCAAGAGGGCCATTGGTCTTAACTGGGGAATTAACCCGAGGAATGTATACTGGCTATACGAATGTGTCATTAAACCCATTCTATTCTACGGGGCAGCTGTTTGGTGGCCGGCGCTCAAGGTGAAGAGTCATCAAACTGGGTTTGAACGTACAATGAGAATGGTGGCGATGGCGGTAACAGGTGCCATTAGAACAACCCCCTCTAAGGCACTGTTTACGATTTTAAACTGGTTACCACCAGACATTTTGGCTAAAGGGCTGGCTGCGAACGCGGCGGTAAGACTAAGGGCCACCGGAGCATGGAGGGATTTTAATATCGGACATGCTAATATTCTGAACGAAATTAATTGGCACATGGATGTTGATTATGTCACACCCGAGCCGATCTTTGATCCTGGCTTCACGGTGAGCATTTTGGATAACGTGGTCAACTATGATGACCTACAAATTCCCGCGAATGCGATTCAAATCTTCACGGACGGGTCTAAAACACTGCATGGTGTCGGTTCTGGCATATACTCCGAGCAGCTTAACTGGAGCATTCCTATGAGGCTGCCGGACCACTGCAGTGTCATCCAGGCCGAGATAATGGCCATCCACACAGCCGCGAGACGCATCCGATACGGTGAAATATCTGGAAGGGATATTCACATTATTACCGATAGCAAGGCGGCAATAAGATCCCTGGAGAATGTGTTCATCACATCGAGAATTGTCCGAGAATGCCGGATGTCTCTGGATGAGATAGCGAGACATTCACTGGTCACCCTTAATTGGGTCCCCGGACACGGGGACATACTGGGGAACTGCATGGCGGATTCGTTGGCGCATGCAGGCACCACCTTGAATCGAGACGGTTCAACATATAATGTAGGTGCTTCGCTCCCAAGGAGCAAGCAACTTATATCGCACAAGTTTCATATTATCGCCAGTCGGAGGTGGCACGATGAAACTACCTGTGGGGAAACCAGGAAAATCTGGCCCGTCATAGATGAAAAAAGGACACGGCGGGCACTACAGCTGTCCAGACATCATCTAAGAAACCTGATTGCGGTTATAACTGGCCACTGGCCCATTGGGAGGCACGCCCAGAGGCTGGGGCTCCCTTACAATGACTTTTGTAGAAGTTGCGGCGACGAGGAGGAGGAAGAGTCAACGGAACATCTTCTCTGTAATTGCCCGGCTTTCGGAGATCTAAGACTCGAAATGTTTGGTCGAAGAGCCCTTGCGGACAAAACTTGTCTCTCTGATGTTGATGTAAACAGGATCCACTCCTTTACTGAATCGACCGGATGGCTGCGTGGGAACACTAGCAGCCAGACAACATAGGACCCATGGGAGACGGTGTGACATGGTAACACAACGGGAACTAATTAATGGACCCACGTGAGCTGTGCTTGATCACGGCTGCCAATGGAACCTAAATTTGATGAACTTAAGCCTAATTAAAAATATTAAAAAAATTTGGATTAAAAAAATATTTTTTTAAGTGTATTTGCATGTGTTCATTTCCTGTTTTGCGCAATATAGAAAACGTTTTATTTGGCCATTTGGTTTCAAGTGTGAATGTTTGCTGCATATATTTGCGAATAATACTGTGTATTTTAGTGGTTTTCCTGTTAGTCTGGTTAAAACATAAAACCATTCATGTATTTTAATTGTTGTTTAAATATAAACATTTTTTTATTTTGTATAGAACTTTAATTACGTTTTAATTATCTATAAAATATTAATGCGTAGCAAATTCTTGTAAAAGTCATTAAAAACAGTGTGAAGTTATTTCAATATGCAATTTTATTTATATATTAATTAATTAATTAAAAATTATGGCCAATATATACATTCTGCTGGTGTCTAATATTTGTAAATTTTTCGGTACATACAATATACTTCATTGCTATCCAATGAATAGCTAAGGTAAAATGTAACAAGAAAATACAATATTATAGTCTGGTAGTGTATAAAAGTCATTTCTTAAAATTTAAGGAATAGAACTATTACAAAAAAGCTTTATAAAATACATAACTGAAATGTAACTCATAGAATAAATCCGAAAAATATAAAAAAAAAAAAATGTTGAATATAATATAAAGTAACCTACGAAAGGAGATAATTCCCAGTTTCTATTTAATACAGATTTTATTAATATTTATTTTTCCTTGGGGATTGCGGGCTCCTATTTAAAGCAATAATCACATTATATCTCGCATGTAAAATATCTAACTTAAGGCTGGTTCTGTCATATTGAAAAAATATTCACAGGAATTTAAATGTGCTACTTTTTTAAAACTATGTACACGAAATAGGCCGAACAATATTTAAAAACGCTTCAGGTCGCCACACTTGCTTGAGGGGAAGATATAGTTTATTTTATATGTGAGCGGTTAAAAAATTAAAAGATAAATTTCCATAAAAAAAATAAGTTTAAAGAAATTAAAAAATTTAAATATTAGCGGACTTCATTCAGTATTAGTGATATAGTAGTGCAAATGCAAAATATCGTAGTTTTTTGTAAAACCCAACAACAAAACACACAAAGATTTCGTTATATTTTATAAAAGTGCTACGATATTTCTGTGGTTTTCATGGGCAACCGCGTATGTCTTAAAACAAATTGTTCAGGAAAGCCGAAAACCCATTCTAGATCAAACTATGGGCTAGGTATTGCACATTTTAAACTTTGTCATTACGTTACAAAACGGAATTGATCCATCTTTTTTTTTAATTTTTAGAAACATGTAAAGAGCGTTTAAAATTAGGCAATATGGCATCAACATCTCAAAATCGGAAAAATGGGCATACGCATGAAAACCACAAATTTTAAATTTCCTCTTTTGCTAGCCTTATATTGAACTCGGCTATTTGATTAACATTAAAAAAATTGTAAAAGCCACAAAATAAAAAATCGGTACAAAAAAATTTCAATTTATTTTGTACGAGCTGGCAGTCCCGGCTTCGCTCGGTAGCTGATTACAAATGATCGATGGAGCCGTTTTCTGATTTTAGGTAAATCGAAAAAGTGGGCGGGGAAATATTTTCTTTCCTTAAAACCCTAAGTTGGACCATGGCGAACATTTTAAAGAAAAAAATCGTCCAAATCGGTCAAATAAATAGAAAAAGTGGGCGTAAAAGTAGGCGTGGATTAATACGACCATTTGAAAGAAAAATTTGTCAAATCGATGGATCCGTTTTCTGATTTTAGGTAATTCGAAAAAAGTGGGCGGGGCAAAAGTTTCTTTTAGAAAAAAACGTAGTTTGAACATGACGATCATTTTAAAGAAAAAATCGTCCAAATCGGTCAAGCCGTTCTCAAGTTACGCGATCAGCAACAGACAACATTTCATTTTTATTATATAGATTTTTATGACAGTTATGAAAGGTGCTGTATCATAATATGATTGCTTCTAAATTTCTTATGATTAACATGATGATAATATGATTACTTCTTAACTTATTATGATTAATATGACAATAATATGATTAGTTCTTGACTTAGTATGATTAACAGAATAATAATATGATTAAGGGAAAAATATAATGATGTAATATTACGAGTATATTTAGTCATAATATGATTCAATAATAATCTTAAAATGGTGACTACAATCATGAATCTTATCATAATATGTTGCTCTTAGAAAATGTTTACCACAACCATGTTTTTCTTTGCGTGTAGTTTGATTTTTGTCGGTTAAAACATATTGTTTAACCCTTTCACGTCAACGGGAAACATTTTTCCCAAAATTTTAATTGGTTATTTTAGTAACGAATTTTTTGTTAATATTTATTTTTACAATTAGATGTCGTAAAACAGCAATGATTTATTGTAAATAGAAGTAAAAAGTTGGCAATACTTAAAAGTGTATAGTTTAATCAAGGAAGGGAAATTCCATTTTTCTCCATCGTAAGGTCGTTTTGATTTTGCTCGTTTTGTCGCTGATAAAGTTACGTTTCTAAGTTTTATAGAAGATAAATATTACGCGAAGAGTAAAGAGAAATGATAAATAATAACAAAAAATTGATCAGGGGCCAATAGTACTCCAACTTTGTATATTTACTCTATGGGAAACATTTTTCCCTATGGACGAGAAGGGAAAATTTACTTTAAGTAGTTTATTGATATTGCGTTTTTTTACATGTTCACAATAGTAATTATAAGTTTTAGCAATGACAAGCAGAAGATGTTGGGAGTTCCATTTACGCGAAAATTCAATATTACAGCTGGTAATGGCGGATAATAGTGATGGGGAAGACGAACTTCACCTAGATGAAGAGGACATTGAAGAGGCTGCAAATTTGGTTGAAATCGAAAATGCAGTACAATAAACTGGTCAAAACATAGCTGTGGATGCCAGTACAGCTCTTTATAAGGAAGAAGAACCTGTTTTCAGATGGACAAGTTGCTTTACACCTCATACATATTATGAAAGTAATTATCAGTTTGATCGCGTAAACATCTCTTCTGATAGGCAAGACATGGATGAGGAATCACTATTGACCAGTTGAGAGTATCGGCAAGTAGTAGCACGAAATCTGATAAGTGATTTTACATCAAGGCAGAGAGTAAGACCTTCTAAAAGGGAAGACGCGAAGCTGAGGTTAGCACAAATCGTAACTTACCAGCGTACAATATGTAAAAAGCGAACAAAATGAAGAGATGTGTAAATTGCGCTAAGAAACGTGTAGAAAATAAAACGCATTGCATTTGTACTATGTGCAACGTCCATATCTGCTTTACATTAGTTTTGTATTTTTAACCCAATTCATTCATAAAAAATCAATGAACTGAAGTATTTTTTTCCCCTTTATCGTCCATTGGGAAAAATGTTTCCCAAAAAATTCCACAAAATCCAAACACGAGATTTTTATTTCTTTGCAATTTTAGTTTATTTTGTATAAAAATCGTTTAAAAAAATCCAATGGATATTAAAAAATAACCCTGCTTTCCTTATGGACGTGAAAGGGTTAATAGTAAAACCTATTTAATTTTAAGGAATATGCAGTTTAATAAATAAAAAATTTAAAAATTAATATAAAAATCATTTGTTTTAAATAAAATGTAAATGATCCGTTTTTTAAATAAATTTTAAGTTGCTTAAAATGAATTTTCGTTTGAATTTAACTACATAATATTTTGAGTGTAGACAAAAGTAGGTCAAAAATGCCAAATTTTAACTTTCGAAGTGGAATATTTCCTAAGCTATAAGAGATAAGCTTTGCTGACTATTTAGTAGATTTCGCATAGAACATTTCAAGATCAAATTTTATTTGCTAGTTTAAATTTAAATATTCTTAATTAAAATTGCCTGCGTGAACACTGCATAACACTTGTATGTATGTATTAGATAATTTTGAATTTAAGTCTTCGACACTTAACAATACAATTACTGCAGTACTCAATCCCAAATCTAATTTCTTCTATTTATAAATTTTTATTGTTATTTATCTTTATTTATTCTATTGAATTCATATTCTTACAACATGCAATTTATTCTCTTGTTACGTTTGTTAACAATTGCCGGTTTCCGTTACAAATTGAAAAGGAAATTTCAATCACAAAACTATTCATGCATGTGTGTCTGTTCAAATAACAGGACATTCTGTACAGAAAGTACAAATTACAATAATATTTGATACTTTTTATTGTTGTAATTTATACCTTGTATAAAAGAACAAGAAAAGTAATAAGATAATAACTTCAAATAGAAGCAATATAAACTTTTTTATTGTTTAGAGTTTGATGACAGAAGCTTTGTTGGTATGTATAAGTATGTGTGTAAAAAAAAACAGAAACAGAAAAGTTTAAAGAAAAACGATAACAAAATGGACAAAAATACTAAAAAATTTTTAGCAGAAATGCAATTCCATGTATGATTTTGCATTTCAAATGTTTGCATGCCTTTGAAATTTCTTTAAAAAACAAACATCTCTGTGAAAGAAAGTTTATATTAACTTAATTACTGGCTGATAACACTGCTTTACAAATTTTTAATTTGGAAAAATACCAAGAACGCCACATGCCTAGATAAGTTAATTGGGACCTCCTGAACACGAAAAATGCTGTAATTTTTTTTTCTAAGTACCGTTTTTTAGATAACGGTACTTTTGTGTGTTTATGGAGTGGGACCATACACCGAAAAACACAAAAGTACCGTTATCTAAAAAACGGTACTTAGAAAAAAAATTATAGCTTTTTTCGTGTTCAGAAGGTCCCAATCAACTTATCTAGGCATGTGGCGTTCTTGGTATTTTTTGGCTGTAAACTAGTGTAATTGATTCAGTTTTTATATCCACACCACAATATATATGTGATGATGTATGTAACACATAAAAATATTCATTACAGATCCATCTCTTAGTTTGTTAGACAATTTTTCGCGAGTTTACAGTACCTGGAACCCATATAATGAATCCGTTTAAAGAAAGTTATGTCATTAAGCCAAAGGTTAGGTTTAAACATACCTAATATTTGACGAAAAAATCCAAAAAAGCGTGATCAGTCAATTGATCAAACTTGAGCTTTATTTTCAACAATTTCTATTAATTTACTAATCTTTTTTTTTATTTTATGAAATTTTAGACCGAATCTCGCCATTTTAAATAGACTGCTCTTATAACAATAGAAACAAATGTATCAAATTTCATTAAATTATCTTTAAAATTAAGACTTACGCTTTGTGCATAAATTGACACCCTGCGAAAATGTGTGTAAGTTGTTCTTAAAGCACATATAACGTCACCAGCAATTACAATATTATTATAAAAAGGAACGAGTTGTGATAGGTGAAAACACACAGAAAGCAAAACAAACTTTTAAGTTTTTTATACATAAAGTGCAAGTCGTACTTAAAAATTTACGTATGAAAAACAATATGAAACCGCGGTTTCGGTTTTAAAATGATTAAAACCGGTCGGTTTCGGTTCGGTTTTTGGTTTTGAACATATCAAAGTTTAACTTCATACATAAATATAAAATTTTTTTGTATGTAATACAATTTATTTATTTGTTTCAAAACAGGTACTTTTTTGAACCCTTAATTGTTAACCTGGGCCTGGCCAGGCATTTTTTGACTTATCTCCAGTTTTTTTTTTTTATATAATTATAAAGTATATTAAAACGAAACTTTATGTATTCCTCAATCAAAGTGTTTTTTACAATAAAATGAGAAAAAAGTGTAAACGCCGTGGGCGACACAATTGGCCAAATGAAAATTTTGTGCATATTGTATCCACCTGGGCCCTATTATATATGTACTGCAGTAAATAAAATCAAAATGAAACGTATCAAAAACATACTCAACACATAAGAATTCCTTTTTTACTGTTTTTTTGAAGAATTATTCTATTTCCCGACAAAATGTTCCTGCTATAGCCATAAAACTCTATATAAAAGTAGTCCCAGCCTTGCCCAGGCGTTCGTTAGTGTGAGTTGTTTATATAGTCACAAAAACTCCATACAAAATACTAGTGGTCCCAGCCAGGCCCAGGTGGTAGTTTGTGCCAAACAAATTAGGTGTCTACTAAAGAGTTAAAAATGTAACATGTGTTTTTCTTAGTACACGCAAAGAAAAAACATGGTTGCGGCAAACATATTCTTAGAGCAATATATTATGATAAGATTTATGATTGTAGTCACCATATTAAGATTATTTTTGAATCATATTATGACTAAATATACTTGTAATATTACATCATATTTTTTCCTTAATCATATTATTATTCTGTTAATCATACTAAGTTAAGAACTAATCATATTATTGTCATGTTAATCATAATAAGTTAAGAAGTAATCATATTATCATCATGTTAATCATAAGAAATTTAGAAGCAATCATATTATGATACAGCACCTTTCATAACTGTCATAAAAATCTATATAATAAAAATCAAATGGTGTCTGTTGCTGAACGCATAACTTGAGAACGGCTTGACAGTTTTGGACGATTTTTCCTTTAAAATTATCGCCATGGTCCAACTTAGGTTTGTACGAAAAGAAAATTTTGCCCCGCCCACTTTTACACCCACTTTTTTCGATTCACCTAAAATCAGAAAACGGCTCCATCGATTTGACTAATTTTTTTTCAAATGTTCGTGTTAATCCATTTTAAGATTTCATCGAAAAAAAAATTTACCACGCCTACTTTTACGCCCACTTTTTCTATTTATTTGACCGATTTGGACGATTTTTTCTTTAAAATGTTTGCCATAGTCCAACTTAGGTTTTTAAGGAAAGAAAATATTTCCCCGCCCACTTTTAAGCCCACTTTTTTCGATTTACCTAAAATCAGAAAACGGCTCCATCGATCATTAGTAATCAGCTACCGAGCGCAGTCGGGACGGCTAGCTAGTACAAAATAAATCGAAATTTTTTTGTACCGATTTTTTATTTTGTGGCTTTTACAATTTTTCTTAATGTCAATCAAATAGCCGAGTTCAATATAAGGCTTGCAAAAGAGGAAATTTAAAATCTGTGGTTTTCATGCGTATGTCCATTTTTCCGATTTTGAGATGTTGATGTCATATTGCCTTATTTTAAACGCTCTTTACATGTTTCTAAAAATTTAAAAAAAAGATGGATAAATTCCGATTTTTTAACGTAATGACAAAGTTTGAAAAGTACAATAACCTAGCCTATAGTTTGATCTAGAATGGTTTTACGGCTTTCCTGAAAAAATACGCGGTTGCCCATGAAAACCACAGAAATATCATAACACTTTTATAAAATATAACGAAATCTTTGTGTGTTTTGTTGTTGGATTTTACAAAAAACTACGATATTTTGCATTTGCACTATTATATCACTAATACTGAATGAACTCCGGTAATATTTTAATTTTTTAATTTCTTAAAACTTATTTTTTTATGGGAATTTATCTTCAAAAAGTAATTTCAATTTTTGGGAATACAAAATTTTAATTTCAAAAGATTTTGTTATTCGTGCTTAATTCCCAGTTTTTATTATTTATCTTTTAATTTTTTAACCGCTCACATATAAAATAAACGACACAACTGATCCAAAATTATTTTACAATTGGCGCTAACATAATATTGTTAGGGTAAAAATAGTTTGATTGCATGTTAAACATAGTATGATAAATTTATAGAAAGTTGTCATGTTATGTCTATTAAATATTATGATATGGTTGTGAGTAAATTAATATGTTTTGAAAGTTATCATAATTAAGTTGTTAAAAAAATAATTATTTTTCGGTCAACAATACTCAAATTTATAATTGCGATAAACATTGATATGTTTACAGTAACTATAATATTGTTAATATTAAATATAAATAACAATTAATTGTGTACGACAACAATATATTGTTACATTAAACATAGTGTTGTTGCCGTAACCATGCCCAACCATATTTTTTCTCTGCGTGTACATAACAAAATGAATACCGAAAAACATTATTTTTTGGTGGTTTGTTTTTTAATAACAAACATATATGTTAAAAAATAAAATTATTCGTAAAATAACTATATTTTTATTAAATTTTAAATAATACATTTAATTTAATAACCCACAATCAGTTACTGTAATAATTTTATAAGTGTGGTATTTTACATATAACCTTTTGTTTAAAAAGGATTTTTAGAATATTTATCGATTTGACGGTAATTCAGAAAAATAATATATCAAAAAAATCTGGAGAAATTTACATCTTAAATTTTCAAAATACATATTGCAAAATTTGTCTTTATTTAATTTTTGCGAAAACCACTTTTTTGCTATTTTTTTCAAGAGAAAAGCTTGTTAATGTTGTACGAATTTGCGAATTTTTTTTTCTTTTTATACCCTTCACCACAGGTGGAAAAGGGTATATATAAGTTTGTCATTCCGTTTGTAATTTCTACAATATTGATCTTAGGCCCTGTAAAGTATATATATTTTGGGTCCTTATGAGGAGAGAAGTTGATTTAACGATATCCGTCCGTCTGTCCGTCTGTCCGTCTTACGTTTGATATGTGTTTTCCGGAGACTCCAGACATGATAGCGGCTAGGTTGTTTTACATTTATGTCACATATAGTCCACCATTTCTTGCTATTGAAATTCAGCCAGATTGGTCCAACAATGGCTGAGATATGACCAAAAAACCACGACTGCCTCTAATTTTTCCAAAAAATCCCTTGTGGTTGTTGTATTTTTATTACTTTTTTCTGTATATCTGGAGAACGGCAAGAGCCAAAGTTTTCAATTTGGTACAAACATTAAGGTTATAAATACTCACCATTCCACAAAATGTGGGCGGGATTGGAGAAGTGGGCGTGGTTCCTTCCATACAAAAAGTATTAAAAATTGTATAAAAACTTGAATTTTTTGACTGTTATATGACCTATGGTTACGCCTTATATATCAAAAGATCGGAAATTTAATTAATAAAAAATATTTTCTGAAAAACTCGGGAAAATCGGTTCAGATACGAAAAAGTTATGACCAAAATATTAATTTTTTTTTGGAAAATACCCATTTTCGAGTCCAAGTCTTACAACCAAAATAAATGGCAAATTTCTTCTTTAACACGTCGGTATATAAATCTTTAAAATCGGTTCAGAAATAGCAGAGTTATGACCAATATACTGAAATCCCAAACATTACTCTTTTTTGTAATTAAGTTTGTTTTTTATACCCTTCACCGAAGGTCCTGCACCCTATAAAGTATATATATTCTGGGTCCTTATGAAAAGCGAAGTTCAAATCCGGTTGTCGTCTCATCTCTCCCCCCCCCCCCTTCGCATTTGTTTACATATACTAGCATAATGCCCAATATGATTTTCGTTTATTATTTCATCTATTTAACGAAATAATTTTAACAAATAGAAACTAGGAATTTTTGTGTTTTTTTGCTACTTAAAAACTCGCCAAAAGAGATAAAAAATGACAACAGTGCCTTTACAAAAAGAAAACAAACAAAAAACTGTGTTGAGTTGTAAACAGTAAACGGTCTATTTTTAATTTTAATGATATTTAAACAGCGTTCCTTCATGGTAGGGGGTGTGTTAAGTTAGAAACTGTGAGTTCCCTGGTTCGAATCTTGGTTTTTTAAAAAGAATATTTTGTTAATATTGTTATGTTCCAAAACAATTTTAAAAAAATATTTTAAGTATTGTAAATATGTATGTATATGTAAAAATTATTTAGTTGCTCTGTATTCTGCTCGCACAATGGTGAAGGTATATAAGATTCGGCACAGCCGAATATAGCACTCTTACTTGTTTTCCATAAATTTCTGAGGATGGATCCATTAACTACAGAAATATTTATGAGAGTAGTTGTTTTAAATGGTTGTAATGGTCTGTTCTTTAATATTAAACCAAAAAAGTGTTGGCTGCATTTTGGAGATGTTCTCTTTACAAACATGAACTGTTTGTGGATAAATCATGATTTATGCTGCACTTTATTGTGTAAATATTAAGACCACCATAGAAAATAGTCCTGTGTCATCACATGGTAATTTTGTCTTTCCTTTTTTTGCATTTAACCTATTGATGCAAGTAGTTTGGTGCACATACATGTGAAAAATAAAGCGGTACTTCGTAAATTCGTTGGACGTTAATCCAAAGACGAACCTTTTATTCCTTTTATGTAAGTCATTGCTGATGCCGACGTTAATCTAAAGCAATTGTCACTGCAAGTTAAAAAATATTACATTGATGCTTATTCGGTATTTTTAAAGAATGCTGTATCAATGTCGACTTGTTATTGAACATTTGTTTAATAAATATCTAACAAAATTTAGTAAAAAAGCATGTCTTTGGCTTAACCTATTTTAGTTTCATATCGTCACCTTAAATGCAAACGGAAGTAGCAACATTTTTTATTTATTTTTTTTTTTCAAAGAAGAAGCATAAAGCTTTATAATATCGTTCTTGGAGTTTTAAATTTTTTTAATAAAGTCGCCATTTTTTATCGCAGAGATTTAAAAATTTGCGTGAACATGTAGTTTAACAAAATTAACAAAAATCAATCAAAAACTCAAGTTCGAATCATTGTGTAGTTACGTCCGTTTGCATTTAAGGTGACGATATGAAACTTAAACAGGTAGATGGTATATCTTGGAGGCTTCAGTTATTTAAGTTTTATCCAAAGTCGGCCGGATTCTAAAATTTTAATACTAATGCACTTAAAACACAGGTTCGGTTCTAGATCAGTTCTAGTTCAATTCTAGTTCAGTTCCTGTTCAGTTCTAGTTCAGTTCTAGTTCAGCTCTAGTTCAGTTCTAGTTCAGTTCTAGTTTATTTCTGTTCATTTCATTAAATAAACTGTTTTGTGTAAATTTAATTTTAAGACGTTATAGAGAATGTTGTAGTGATGAAGAATACAAAGTACTTTTTATGATTTTTGTTTAAGCATACTTTTCTGTTGCATGTATTATACATTTTACAAAGTGTTTGCTATCTGGACATAGAATGATTTACGAATAATTTTAAGTTTCTTTAAAAATTTACTTTAGAGGTATATTTGTAAAAAGATCTAGTTTAGCCCCTTAAATGCACTTGATTTTTAGTTGTTTTTTCCTAAATAGATAAACTTTAGTTAAGATAAAGTTGAAGTTATTTTGTGTGTTTTGTGTTTGTTTAATTTAACATTCTATTGATTTGTTCATTCTCTACTAGTTAAGGATGTGGTCCTGGCACAAATAAATACCTGTTGCAGTTTAAAATTGCTTTTATGTTTGTGATTAAATGGTTTTATGTATCAGGAGAGTTTTGTGGTAAATCACTGAATGAGTTGTAACAAATTTTACTTTGGAAAAAGCTGGTAAATGTTTCAATTAAAGGAAAGTTTTACTGAGGTCAAGGGGAAAAATAAATTAAGCAGAGCTCCTTTTACCAGTAGAGTAAATCGAGCACTTTCAATTAATGTTTTTTTTTTAGTTTTACTTTCACTAGTTTTCGAAAAAATATTCATTACATAGAAATTTTTGGTGAGTTTATAAATTGCTCTAAATAGTTATACGTAGTCCTTGAAGTAAATAAATGGATACTTTTTTATGGAAAACATTACAGTCGTAAAACAAGTTAGGATAATATATTTCTGTTCTTCGCAGCCCTCTACCAAAACTCAATATATGTTGTAAATTAATATGGTAAGAAATGAAAGAAATTATTTATTTTTAAATTTGCGAAAAACTGGCTGTAGTTGAAAGCTTGTCATATAAAACTTATTTATAATGAATTATACCTTAATAACATTTGTATTCACATATTATAGTTTAAAGTCATATGAGTCTTATTTATGCCAAATGGAAGCACAATAGCGACTTATGATTCTTTGTGCTGGTTCACACTCTTCAAGTTTTAGCCGTCAGCCTTGAGATTTTTGGAGAGAAGGAAAAAGAGAATGCTAATTATTTTCCTCTCTTTTTACTAAAAATTCAAGACTTGACGGCTAAAAGTTGAAGAGTGTAAACCTGCACTAAGTGTTTTCGTTTCATGTGAAAATTATTGCCAATTATAGAAAAATCCTTAATAAATTTGTGTTAGAATTTTAGGTTTTATGATTTTTATTTATGCAAAATGTTTGAATGTAGGATGTTTAGCGTTCTTTTGCGTATTTCGGGAATAGTGACAGCACCTATTGATAGCTATGACGAATAGTGAGACAATGCACTTTATAATAATTTTTTTATAATATGGGTAATTCCAAAGTGTTGAACGTGACAGTCGTACGCATCAAAAATGCAATAACATTTTAAGCAACAAATATGTTTACGTTCTTTTAACCCTTAAATTAAAGCACTAAGAAAGCACTATTATCTATGCTTAAGTTTATGGGGGGCGCAATTCTAGGTCAAAGATAAGGGCAAAATAAGTAGCGGTTCGAACGTGAAAAAAATAGAAGTAGTTTTTGTGGCCATGTATAAAAAGGGGTGATTCAGCGAAACCTTGCACAATTTTTTAGTAAACTACTTCCAGAATTTTACGTAGCATTGTAACATTAAAATGTCTTTGGTTTGATTCCAAAATGTTCTGTATTTTTTTTGTTTAAGCCAAAATCTGGTTCGATACGTGACATTTCGAACGTGAAATTTTTTCCATAATAATTTAACTGAATAATGATTAAAAAAAATAAAAAATTTACCGTTAATCCGAATAACATAATTCTCTTCGACCTCTTCCTTAGATTACAGACCATGTAAGAAAATTTTTTTGGAATAATTTTCATCAATTATCACCTCTTTTAAGAAAGAAAATATTGAAGAAAACATACAATAAAACATTCTCACAAATAAGAAATTACGTTTGCACAATTTTGCAGTCTGATTGTTTATCTAAGTGAACAAATTTATGGGTAAATTTTTGAAATTAGTAAAATCTAAATATTTCTCTATAACAATATCGTAAAATAATCAGCTTTTAATAACTTTAAAATTTTCGGTCACGGTGGACCTTTTGACGGAAATGCCCATATCATAATAATTTCTGGTAATATTTAACTTATTCGTGGTAAAAATTTATAAAAATATCAGTTTTACAACATTTTGTTCAGCGAGTAAATAAATGCCGTTTTGTCTGCACATGTTTTCGCTTTAGCATTTATAGTTTTCGAGCAAATCATAAAATATTTGTTATAAAAGATTAAAGACCTTTTTGTTTCAGCTTCCTAGTTTTCTAAGAAATCTTTTTATATTTAAAACGAAATCCCATTTTCAATACAAAAGCTTTCGGACATGTTCTAGAAATCGAAATTTAATAGATTAAAAATCAAGCCTACTTTCTGATCTGAAAGTTCATAAAAATAATAAATTTATACATATATGAATTTTTGAGTACCAATTAGCTTGACAAGAACATCTCTTTAAACCAAGAAAAGCTACGGTCATTATGTAAATAGTTGAATCTTAGATCTCTTTAGATTTGCATTTCACCTTATTTCGATTTCTAAAACATTCCCGTATATTTCTTTTAAAATAAACGGTTAACAGTCAGAAAAACTTTTGGCTGAATCTCGTATCAACACTATTTTACTTTTTTTCAGAAATTTAATCCAGTATTCCCGAAGAATTTTACTAAATAAGAATTCATAAATTTCAAAAAAATACTTAAGTTGACAGGCAAGAATACTTTGTCAATATTTTAGCTTAACCCCTAAAGTGAAAAGCTTTCAGCTAAATTCTTTTCATAGAAGCTTATTTTAAAAAACAATAATTTTAATAAATTTTAGATTATTACTACTTTGAGCTAAAAAACTATTTTGAATTAGCGTGGCAGAAAAAACGATTATAAAGCAACATGCGGAGCGAAGGCAGATCTAACCGCATGTTGCTTTACAGTACAACAAAATATTCCAAAATGCAATCATGCAAACTTTGATATGCAACGAGCACACTTTTTTAATTGACAATGCTTTTACAAATTTTAGAATGGATATGCATTTGATTTGTAGTGTTGCAAAGATTTACTGCTTGAATTAAACACTGATTTGACGTTATATAAATACGCTTAGGAAGGACGCCAATGATATATTTGACTGAATCTTTGCTACTCTCCACAATGAAATAATCTGTTGAACCTCCACGACTATTAAGTAGTAATTCTAAGACGATTTAACCATGTACGCCTATCTGCCTGTCTATTGAAAACCAGAAAATTCACATTTATCGGTAGAGTGATTCTAGTATTAAAAAAAACTTAATTGGACCAAATTTTACCACAACATAATTATTAGTTACGGCTTTATAGTCTTTTCCGTGAGTGGGCCTTACATGGGTATATTAAGAACCGATCTTCTTGAAATTTTGAAGTGTGATTTTCAGTCTTATGATAAATCAAATTTAACTAAAGTATAATGCTACTTGTTTCGTTCTTAGGCGTACGAAAACGTTTTCCGAGATTGAGTTTTATATGCGCCCTTAGGGAACTTGGACAGACCAATTGTTAATAGCATTTTTATTACATTTAGATTTTATATATGTAGCCTTCAAAAAATATACTTACAATGGCCGCATTCTTATGAAAAGCAGGGTGTAAGGATTAAATTGGTCTCTCACTTAAATTACATAAGCATTTTGAAGCTATACGGCTGCAAAATGACTAATTTGTTTGAAAAGTAGAAGTTCACAAGAAGTTTCAGATATGCATAAAATCGACAAAACATAAATGTTAAAAAATAAAATTATTCGTAAAATAGCTATACATATTTTTATTAAATTTTTACAGTACGGAAAACGAATACAATCAGTTACTGTAATAATTTTATGAGTGTAATTTTCCATAAATTTTTTAAATAACGCCTTATAACTTTTAAAGTCTTTATGAAAATGAAACAAACCAACAGAAAGATCAATTTATTTTAAAAAATTTAGAAACAAATATTTTTGAATTTGCTCAGCTTTTGTATGTGTATTTGCTTTGTACCCAGTTTATGATATTATTACTCATACACAACTTTTACGTTTAATTTGAAATCATTTATTGGAGTTAATACGATGTAGCTCTATGCCCTGCAATAAATTCGGAAAATCGGTTTCAGAAGTTGTGTCGTTGTGACGTCGTTCTGCCACATTATTTACTACATGTAAATTTTGAAATTTGTTCTTTGCATTTGGAAATGACTTGTTGGCTTCCCAATTTTCTGGTTCTGTTTTTAAGAGATCAATTAAAATATCGCAAGCTTCAAAAACAAATGATCCACGACTTTTTGGCGGCATATTTTTTTCGCAAATTAAAAAAATTTAAGTCGTGGATCATTTCTTTTTTCTTTCTTTAGTCCTATTTTTATACATACTTGATCTAGAAACTAAACCCGCTATCATATTAGAGTTACCACAAAATTGCATTTACATATATTCCATGGCCAATGTAAAATTTGTAAAAATCTAAATTATTTACATACAAAGATGATGTAGTTGGCGAAAGAAAAAATTTGATACCCTTACCCTATTTAAAACGAAGGGTTAGCACCCCATTGCACTTTTGTCAAAACGCGAACTAGCACGAACTTCAAAAAAAGCTGAGACACGTATATAATTAAATCAACTAAAGATTAAAATATTGTAAGTCATAATTAATTTTTGAAAAATGCTTGTTGTAATATTATTGTTAAACATATTTTCTTTAATTTAAATAGACAAATGCCTTGATAAAGTGAACATATCATTCACGAAACGTTGGGAAAATATGGATTTAATGCATTTTTAATTACATATAGAACTTAAGGCCGTATTAGCTAAAATAAAATTTTATTTAATGAACATTCACATTGGCCAAACAACAAAAATATAGATAAAATATGTTAATTTGGCATTTTTATTACTAATAACTCCGAACAAAAAATTCAAAAACCGTTTTTTTACAGAAAATCCTTAAAAAAAAGGACATGGATGATCGTCCTTAGACAAATTGTATATACAGTGGGACGCGACTTAAAAAAAAACCTTTCTTACGATACCCAATTTGTATATGTTGGTAAGGAAACAGATTCTCAAATTAACAAAACATGCAAAAATAGACCCTTTTTCAAAATGGTCCAGCTCACGAGAGGTCAAAGCTGGAACCGAAATATTTAAAATGCCATCTCAAAAAAGTCCAAGGTTCATTTTTAGGAGGGTACATCGAGCACGAATTTGGCTTCCATACAACTTGAGTCGCTCTTATGTACATATGTAATCTATTTTATTCAAATTTGTTTATTAGTATCAGTATCGCATCGCCTACATTCCTTCCACTGCTTTGAAATTTCTCATTATTTTTTTGACATTCTGGCAAGTTTATAAATTAATAATTTTCTTGAGTACAACGTGCGCCACAAAATTCATTATTTCTTGTCGCTAATTGTTCGTAAATACATCTTGTTGTTTCCTGTTGTTTCAAACGCAACAACGTTTTTATTGTTGATTGACTCCAGGGAATATTATTGATTCAATAATTGCAGATGTTTGTTAATATTTATTTAATTTTTCACCAACGTTTGTGTGTTTAATATTATAATCGATGACTGTAATATTAATTTGAATACTAATTTTGAAGCGGCATGTGATTAATTATATTTATACCCTTAAATAATGATTAGGGCAAGTTTAAATATGCCTAAGCAACCAGTGAAATGCGCATAGGAATAGCTTATCCCATCAACAATAAATTTCAAGTGTTTTTATCAATAATAAAAACTGGGAATTAAGCACGAATAACAAAATCTTTTGAAATAAAAATTTTGTATTCCCAAAAATTGAAATTACTTTTTGATAATAAACAGGCAAGTGCGCTGCCTAAAAAAACACTTAATTGACAACATCTTTTGTAAGTTGTTGTTTGTTTTTATTTTGTTTTTCTTAACCTACTTACAACTACAGTTAATGTTTAGAGAATTTCAACTAATTGTAGTGGGGAATGTAAGATGAGATAAACCCACTGTTTATTGTTGATGTGTTTTGTTTAAACTTTGATATTATTACAAGTAGAACTGTTGCTATAAGTCTTATACGCTTAACAGTTTTATTTGGTTTAATATCTTTAGTTTTTCCAAAATCTTTATGGATGAAGTTTCCTGATGATCTGGCCTAAGCAACCAGTGAAATGCGCATAGGAATAGCTTATCCCATCAACAATAAATTTCAAGTGTTTTTATCAATAATAAAAACTGGGAATTAAGCACGAATAACAAAATCTTTTGAAATTAAAATTTTGTATTCCCAAAAATTGAAATTACTTTTTGATAATAAACAGGCAAGTGCACAGCCTAAAAAAACACTTAATTGACAACATCTTTTGTAAGTTGTTGTTTGTTTTTATTTTGTTTTTCTTAACCTACTTACAACTACAGTTAATGTTGAGAGAATTTCAACTAATTGTAGTGGGGAATGTAAGATGAGATAAACCCACTGTTTATTGTTGATGTGTTTTGTTTAAACTTTGATATTGTTACAAGTAGAACTGTTGCTATAAGTCTTATACGCTTAACAGTTTTATTTGGTTTAATATCTTTAGTTTTTCCAAAATCTTTATGGATGAAGTTTCCTGATGATCTGGCCTAAGCAACCAGTGAAATGCGCATAGGAATAGCTTATCCCATCAACAATAAATTTCAAGTGTTTTTATCAATAATAAAAACTGGGAATTAAGCACGAATAACAAAATCTTTTGAAATTAAAATTTTGTATTCCCAAAAATTGAAATTACTTTTTGATAAAAAATGTTTAATGTTTAAATGGATTCACTTGAAAAAACACAAACTAAAATTTTTAATTGGTTTTATTAAAACAAATTTTTATTACAAAGTATTTTTACATGTCGACGACTTAATATGCAAACCTGCTAGCTCCTTTTCAGCACTTTTTACAGGAGAGGCAAAAAACTTTTAATATATAATATATGCAGCTTGAAAGGATAATCAAAAATATAGTTTGTTTTACTCACTTTAATACTCAAATTGAAGAAAAACAATATGCTGGTCGACGAGGGGTATCTTGCTCTACCACACCGCATCAAAATTTCAATTAGCTTAAAAAGTGGATCTAGCAGGTTTGCATGTTAAGCCGACGATGTGCTTTTAAAGTTTTCAAATTTAAATGGTCTTCGATTGTAACACAAAATCATAGAATATATTGAAAATAAACGCACAACATCAGTCAATGTAGCTGCCGCATACTTAAATTTTTGTTAAGTTTTGTGAAACTTTTATTAGCTTAAGCAATGTAAGAAACTGATCGGGATGTTTTTTGATTTTGTTTTTTTAAATGAATTTGACAGGCTTTTGGTTAATGTTTGACAAGTTCGTTCATGCTTGTTATAGTTGGGCCTAAACATTTCGATTAAGAACTTTGTTAAGTTTTAAAAAATATTTTATGTTAAACCTTTTCTTATATGCCTTCTATGATGGATAAACTTTCACGTAAGGAACACAAAACAAAGCGGAACAACACACTTTTAAAGGTCTTCGGTTATCTTTCACCATACGAGCTTTTAAGTAATTTTAGTTTCTTTTGCCATTTTTGGAATGTTTTTTTTTGAAAACAACTTAAAAACAACGCATCCAAAATTTTTAAGTAAGCGTTTATTTTAGAAAAACAAAGCACGGTCTAATTTCTTTAATTTTTTGTTAACAATTTTGATATAAGAAAGTGCATATGAATTAAAGGGAACGATATAATATCATAATTTGATTGCAACAGCTTGGCTCAAAAGCAATTCTTTTGTTGAAAACTCCTGCTAACCCACGTAATATGCAAATTTATGCAAAGCATATATTTTTGGGAAACACTTTAAAATTATGCAAATGCATATTTTTCATGCAAAATAAATTTAATGCTTGCCCTGATAATGATAAATATTAAAATTCCAATTACGTCAATGAAATTGCTTAGCTGAGTTAATTTAAAATAATAATTATGAAACTTTCAAAGTCTTATCTTTTCAAGCAACGAAACACTTTTACTATATCGGTAAATAGTTGAGTAAGTATAACACAATAAGTAAAAATGCACAATATCGGTTGTGCTGAATCTTTCAACCTTGTAGAAGGTGGTATTTTATAACTGTGATTAATTTTGAAACAATATTTTTACGGTTTAAGGTATAATAAAGTGTGTTCCGAGAGTGCCTATGCTGCCTTAGTTTATTATACCCAATTAGTCAGAAAATTAGAAGAATAACTTTTAGTTACATATGGATGTGTCAGAAGTTTTATTTTATAACTATTAAATTTATTTATGAAATAAGAGTTACAAATACAATTACAAATTATATTATAACTTAATTATGTGAGGAATAGTAACGTAGAATTTCAGCCCGTTGTAGTGAAACAGACCAGAGTCTCTGGTGGGAATCGAACCCGTAACTGATAGACTAGCTCACTACCAACTAGCCTACCGGGGCACCCTATTACTATTTAATTATTTGCGAGATCCTTAAAAATTATTATTTTATTATATTTTCCATTCAGAGTAGAGTAACAAAGTAAACATAACAAATTAGGTCATAATAATTTGCTGTTATATGAGGAGCTGCGAAATATGGCCCCAAAAAATAAATGAAAATTGACCGCAAAACTGGGGCTATTTTTCGAAGGCATGTCATAACGTCCAGTGTCATAGTGTCAATGAACACTATGACACTCCAAAAAGTGTCACAGTGTCCATGGACTTTATGGCACTTTTAAAAGTGTCATAATGTCCGTCAGAGCAGTGTCCTAATGTCCACAATTTAACTTATAACCAAAAATATAAAAATAATTATTTATTGATAGAAATTTTTTACAATTCGAAGCTTTGCGTCATTAAAAGGTTGCTGGTTTCATTACTGCCAAGCTCTGAGACGCAGAGGTCAAAAGATAAGGAGGTTTGGAAATTTAATAAAAAGAAATAAAGACTGTGGTGATTGGTACCGAAAAATCCTAAGTCTGCCATTGGTTGGCTTCGCTAACTAAAATTACTCTGCACAGCCGGCCTTCTGCCGGGCGCGAGGATTTTCTCTTATATGGTATAACAAACATCGGCTTCGCTAACTTAAGCTTTTCTGCGTAGTCGGCCTTTGTTCGGAAGCAAGGCCGATTTAAGAAGCTTTACTAAGCGAAACCGGTACTTGTTATACTATAAAGGAGAAAATCCTTGCGCCCGGCTTAAGGCCGCCTATACAGAGAAGCTTCAGTAAGCGAAGCCGGTGTTTGTAATACCATAGAGGAGAAAATCCTTGAGCCCAAAAGTGTTTTCGTTATAAATTTAATACATACACCCAAAGAAAAAGCAGCAAAACCATTTTTAAAAAAATGTTAACCATATTATGTTTAATTTAACCAAATCATTGTCACCGACAACCATATTATGGTTAAATTAGTTTTTTTAAAAATATTTTTCATATTATTCGAATGTGTATTCTATGTCAAATACATTCCTCAAAAGCTTTTATACTTTTTAATAGTCTCATTCCTTCATTATTTCACAGGAATATTTTCTATGCACTATCAGAATTTTTGTTTGTATATTTCTGTTACGAAGCTTACCTTAGCTATCCTTTGGTTAGCAATGAAGTAAATTGTAAAGAAAATTTATACAATTACAATTTACTTCATTGCTAACCAAAGGATAGCTAAGGTAAGCTTCGTAACAGAAATATACAAACAAAAATTCTGATAGTGCATAGAAAATATTCCTGTGAAATAATGAAGGAATGAGACTATTAAAAAGTATAAAAGCTTTTGAGGAATGTATTTGACATAGAATACACATTCGAATAATATGAAAAATTTATATAATAAATGTAACTCACCATGAGAAATAAATTCCCAGATTCTATTTTTTAAAAATAGTTTTGTTGGTTGTGACCTTAAAACATGTTTTTCTCTGCGAGTCTGTAGATTTTTTTTTTGTATTTAACTTCTTTAGTAATTATGGACCTTATGACACTTTTAAAAGTGTCCATAACGAAAAATAGCCCCAAAGTAAAAATTCAAAAATAACCCCAAAAAAACAAAAACATTGCCCCAAAATTGAGTGTTGTTGTGTCTCATGTAAAATATTGGGCCGTTCTTCACTTTTCTTTTGGGGCCATATTTCCTGGGATCATTTTGCGCACCGCCGCTATGCTTCACGTGCCCGGCAACTCTCTTTGTAGCATCTTGAATTTCACGCATCAATAATTTACACCTTATTTTGTGGAGTTAGGTCTTTTAGCTTCGGATACATCCATGTCTACAACGAATTTATGACAATAAATGCACTCCAGCACAAAAAGCGAAAAATTCGGTACAAAAATATCAAAATTTACACCATCCGTTGCACAGTGTTCGATTTAAAAATTTTGGTGGCCAAAATAAATTACTGAAAAACTAAAAAACGTAAAAGCTGATTTTTGGCAAAGTTATTTATTACATTTTATAGAAGAGTTGTGCAAAATTCGACAAATCTACCTACAGGCTCCACTACTTTTCATTACCCAAGTATGAAAAATACTAAAAATTTAAAATAATTATTTTAAAATTTTATTTTGTAAAAAATTGGATATTTTTTTTTTTTATTTCTATCAACTTAATTTTTTTATGAAAATAAAAATCAAGCAAAATAAAGAAAAATTCCTACTAGTAGAAAAAATTTCCGAGCCCTTTAATAAATATAAGAGCGCTTAAACTAAATCAGCTTTCAGTTTTTTTTTTTTTATATCTGACACATATGGGCATGACTTATATGGTGCCCAAAATAAGACACTTTCGATTAAGCCATGTCCGTCTGTCTGTCCATCTGTTGAAACTACTTTCGAAAAACTCAAAAGAAAAAACAATGTTGGTGTCAAATTTCTTTTAGTTACCCTAAGCAGTTTGGGATTGTAATCCAGCAAAATCAGTTCAGTAGGATAAGAGTTATGAACAGCGTTGCCACAACCAAAAACAATTTTTAACCCAAAGGCCCGCCATAGGTTCCCAAATTTGGGCAATTCGGATATTACAAAAAAGAAAAACGATGCAGAATTTTTAAGCTTACTTTTTTGAGGAACTCGACTAGAAGATTTCATTTAAAAAAAATTTTAAAATCGGGCTTAAATTAAGAATATTTTAATTCTAATTATCCCAAGTTGCCAATGGCAGTTCTCCTGATCCATGTTCTTAATTGTCACCTGAAATTTTATTAATCGTTTACAAAAAAAAAAGAATTTTTTCAAAATCCCCCTGTGCGTTGTTTGTGTTTTCTTTTTCAAAACTAATAGCGGAGTTCAGTATTGCTCTTGCAAAAGTGCAAATGCAAAATATCGTAGCTCTTTTGTTAAATCAGACAACAAAATACACAGAGTTTCTGCTCAATTTCATTAAAGTGCAACGGTATTTTGTATTTGCTCTTTTGCAAGCCTAATATTAAACTCCGCTATTTAAAAAAAAGTAACTAAACATTTGGCAGAGAATAAATGTTTTTGTGAACAGCAGTTTTGTTGTACCCATAAAGTCAAAACCAATAAAAAAAGAGCATAATTTACTAATGCACTATGAAGAAAATCCAACAAGATGTGGATGGTGTGGTCACGTTTAGTACTTACTCGAAAAAAAATTATTTGATGCAGACCTTTAGTTTATATGGTCTATACCACTTTTGTTACGCTGAAATCTAGCTTGTGTGCTGGAAATGCTTTTGCTGAGTGCCCCGCTTATTCTGCATAACATCACTTGATTTCATATTTTCTTTATGGACGAAATTAAAAATATTCCTCGTAAGTTCATTCATGCACTAGGTATACACATTCATCATTTCATATTTTTCCAAAGAGTCTATTCGATTATTATTTCAAAACATTTGTACCAGATTTATTTATGTTAGAGTTATTTATAGGAATATATCTTTTATGAGTCGATCAATGTTGAAACATAAAATCTGCATATTTTATAAAATAGTTTGGCAGTACACTTAAAATTGGGTTTAGGTCTAAAGAACACGTTCCGTTGTGTAGGGTATATAAATTGATGAGGTGTAAATGGGGTTACCTGGTTCTGGATGAATGCACTGGGGAGACTGTGGCACAATCGAGCTTTGTCCGGTAATCGCAAGCAATAACTTGTCTCGTTTACACACACACAAACGTTGGTGATATACAAAAACCAACCCTTATTTTTTGTGGCTCACTGGCACTTAAGTAAAAGACACTTCTGTTTTTCCTTATTTCAGTTTCAATTTCACGTTTTCTCTTTATTTAATTCTAATTTTAGGCTCTTTAGGGCTCTTTTTATCTTTTACACAATTTTCACTTTGGCCCAATTTACAATTAATTTAATAATTTTTATTTATTATCTGCCGGCGTCTGACTGGTTGAAGTTTTATATTACAAGTAAAAAAACAAACTCATCCTACAGGTGACGTTCACAGCCCAGCTGGGCTACATAACACATGAGGTGTTGCCAGATGCCACCACCACATGTAGTCCCGTTGCACACAATCAAAATAGTGGGAAACATAACGCCCGGTTTACACCAGTCAGACGCCAACATAAATTATATTATATTCCAATTTGTTCCTATATTGCCTTTACATTCTATTTGTAAACCACTTGCCTATTAAATCATCAGTTTAAGGTCTCTATTTATATAAAGCACAAGCGCATAGTATTTTATTTAAATTTTACTTCAAATTTCTTACAAGTATTTATACATCAAATGCCTAGTTATTGTTAAAATATTAACTTTTAAGACCATTGCACATAATCGGTTTTGGGTTTCACAATAGACTTGTAATGGTTGTAACGCTAATTGGTTTTAAAAGCATATTTACACTGTTCACCCCAATAAGTGAAAATGGTATTATGTGCTTGTGGTGTTGTTTATTTGTTCCACCTACTTGTGCGCCGTTTAAATAGTATCACAATCACCACCTAGTCGATGAGAACGTACCTGTTAATCTTTGTGTTTATGTGAAGCCGTTGATATATTTATTATTTAAAACATAAATACATGCAGCTAAGTTCTAAGCTAAAGGGCGCAATTAAACACTTATTGAATGAACTTTTGAACATATGAACATATCACTATGATTCATGAAATTTAGTAAAATGTTGTTATTTTACATAGGCTTTTTCCAACATTAGATGCTTTAAAATGCTAAAATAGCTGCATGACTATGCACGAAAAACTTTCTTTCAAACAGAAATTACCTAAAATTTACTTTGGATAAGTACCCACTGCTCGTGGTGGCTTTTCGATTGGTGGAATTAAGTCAACGATTTGGCATAGCCATTTTACAAAAGATCTCACGAAATGGATTTTTGCTACCATTAATCGCATAAAAATGTTAAAATCGTTTCAATAATAAGCACGAAAAAAAATTACGTGACATTTATGTAAATAAGCAAGAGGTTGTTGAGGGCAGTTGATAAAGTGAAGTCCTTTAGTGCGGTCGTTTTAAAGTTGATGCCAAGTCGTGTATTTTAATTTATTTTCAACTACACATTTATATACAGCCCAATTATGAATAAAAATTCCCCGGGAGTTTTCTCCCTTCTCCCGTTTTTCCTATGTAAATTCAATTGTATAAATTTAAGAAGGGAGAAAACTCCCGGGGAATTTTTATTCATAATTGGGCTGATAAACTTTAATTTTGTAAATCGTTTAAATCAAACCTAATTTTTACCAATTAATTTAAATAAACTAATAATACCTACATACTCAATAAACAATTAACTTATTATTTAATTTCACATTTATATTGGATAAGTTTCTTAATGATTGCAGTTTTCGCAAAAAGCTTTAGTCTGCCTAAACGCTTTTAAATAATACGAGTAGTATGGCGACAACATTTGTTTAAACATAGTTGATTTCACTTAGTTATAGAATAAATCCAAAACTGACGATAGGTACAGTATATTCCTTACAATCACATTAAATTCATTAAAACTCAGTATCGAATAAAAATTTTGCAAGTAAGTTCTTGCGTTAATGTTAATACATATATATACCAGACTTTATCAGATTCTGTTATTCCCACAAAAATCCCTTTAAATTATGTAGGGAATCATTTAGTCGAGCTTTATTTTCTTACTTTAACTACTTAAGTAGTACAAAACTTATATGATGAAACAAAATTTTCTTTTTTGTAAATTGTAAGGAATTTTTCTGCGGGGCTGGCGATTTTCCGTATAATCTCGAGTTTTCCTATGATCGTTGTAGCATCGCGGCCAGACAACAAAACCAATACCACAGTCTAGAGGTTTTGCATTACGAAAAACACTTTAAACCTAATAAATCTTACAAAAACTAACTTTGCGTTGGTCTTCCCCCGGTATAAAGTTCATCTCAAGGATATTGCACCTTTTGGTGTAATATCATCCCGGGAAAATTAAGTGCATACATTCCTGGGATTTGACAAGGATCCAACAAATCAGGCCGTCTGAAGTCTTCGTTATATCTTGAGAACAAGGTACACACCAGAGTATCATGTTAGCTGATGCCACGGGAAACCTGTAGCCCCCGGTGAGTGCAGCTATTGGTTGAGGCCTCCGTTAGTATGCTTCTTGTGGGAAATGTTTCCTGTCTTTTGCAATGATTGTCTTTGAGTAAGCTTCAATTTTCTGATACAAGTTTACTATTCATCAAGTTGTTTTCCGTCCGATGGTGGAGTGCCTTTTTTTTAAGCATACACTTACAAAAGGCTTCAATGAAAGGCAGCTTTTTTGACGAAGAGATGCTTTCGGGGATCACGCAGTGGCTGTTGCTTATACCCAAAACTGTGGAAAGAAAAGATGTTCACTTGTGGAGGGCACTAGCTGCGAGGACTAATCATCCTTAGGTGCTGTTGCTATTCGACAGAAGCTGCTCGATTGTAATATAGCGGTTAGATAGCTCTAGTTTCTTAAAAAGGGGCGAGTGTAAATTGCTATCGGCCTTTATACTCAAAATTGCTACCTGAGTGTGAAGTATTCATGCGCCAGTGAAAATATCAAATCTATTTCAACGACTTTTAATGTTTGAATTACTAGCAGGAACATCTGTTCTTCTGATTTGAGGCAAATTATTTCAGCTCTTTTGTTTTAACAAAATTTTATCAGGATTCTAACAAGAGCGATAACAAGCAGTTTGGTACGAAAGGCATACTTTTTCCAAAAAAAGATCAACTGGTTGCATAAAATGACTACAGATTATCACTAGGGTTGGTATTTCCGTGCAAATGCATGTTTTTTTTTTTCGATAGTCTTAAAACGATGCCGACCAATTATCTTTCCGAATCATTAAATTTGCGTTAAAATCGATTTGTTTTTGCATATTTTGGTGAAAATTATTGTTTTTGAATATTTAGGTTTTAAAAGCATATTTTGGCATATTTTGAGTGACTTTTTCTTTAATTCCCATATTATCATGGTGAAATTACTACAAGGTGGCATCACTACGGCATCTGGTAATTTTTTGCTTAACTGTGGTGGAAACCCAAAGATGTCATTTTTTTTTTGTTTATGTTTACATTCTAGAAAAAATATTTAAAAAAAATAATTTTTGTGCGGTTTTTAAATGAAAATTGTGCATAACAATTAAAATATTTGCAATAAACAAATCGTATGTGGTTTTTATATGTGCGTCTTTAGTTGGGCTAACAGTTTTTTTTTATTAATAAATAAAAACAGAAATAATTGTGTATGTGACCACGTCGTGTGTTCGTTTGAAAAATGCGTATAATTTTGATATGCGCTTGTGCGCCACTTTCTTTAAACCTCCAAAGGAATTGTAGTGAAAAAAAAGTGGAAAAACAATTGTTTTTAATTCAAAAAACATTAAAATTTTAAGTATGAATCTTTTAGTAATTTTTTCATAATATTTTTCGTTTTATTTGTTGCAGATCAGCGTTGCCACTGAAAATTTTCTATTCGACCAAACTTATTAGCCAAAATCCTTTGGACTCGACCAGTTTTCTATTTTTGATACATTTAAGCAAGTTTAGTTATAATTAACTTCCAGTTATAGCTGTTAGTTTAAAACTTATTTTTTATATACCTTTAAAATAAAATTAAAATTTGTTTTGCTTCTACTGAAAATTTTTAAATTTTAAGTTAACATGGAGCCGTAGGTAAATTATGGACCGACCTTCACCATATTTGGTGTCATGAAAAGGTTTTTGTTGAAATTTAATGACAATCAGTGCATTCCGCTAAAAATTCATGTTAGTTTTTAGGGAGGTAGTTTCACATTTGGGAGCATAACTCTTTTTCTAATAAAAACATCTTTGAAGAACTAGAAAAAATTTGTAACCCAAACGGCTAAATCGACTTAGAAGACCCAGAATATATATACTTTATGGGATCTTCGATAAATATTGAAAAAAAAAAAAAAAAATAAAATTCACATAGAATGATAAACGTAGTAATATGATAAATTAAATTTCTCATTAATGCACAATTTGTTTAATAACGAAATTGTTTCAGAATTCCTACTTCTTAATGTTTAGCTTTCTGTTTCTATTCGCCCTTCCAGAAATAGCACTCCACTTAGACTGCAATATTTTCATTCTCATTATGCAATGTTTGGACGTATATTGATTTCTATGATCCTTTAGCATTTTAAATAACCATTTTAATATCTTAAAATAGCTTTAGTCTTAAGTTTTTTCGATTTTGTTATATATGTATTTAAACGTGTAACATTGTCCTAAGGTTTAGTCTACCATCCTACCAAGCGAAAATTATCCGAGCAAATGTTGTCGTAAAAGACAACCAATGGCAACATTGTTGCACATAATTTTTGACAGCACGGAGTTTATTACACTAACAAATTTGTCTGTTTTTGTTGTATTGTTGTACAACAACACCTAGTGCTGCCACCTTGTAGTAATTTCACCATGCATATTATAAAAAAAATTCTTAAAAAATTTTTTGAATACACAAAAAAGCCTTCTAAGAAAAATTTTAAAATTAATAAATAAATTCTTCTTTGAAAATACAAGATTTTCAAGATTTCGGCAAAAGATCCTTCTATTTTAAACCGGTGCAGCACCTTACATGGTTAAGGCTTGCAATAGGTTTAAAATATTTTATCCAAAACTGTTACAAGATACTTGCTTGGCACATGAGGTATACCGCGTTGCAGAGGAAATTAGAAGCCAATTCGATCATTTTGCAATTTTTAATAACATGTATCCCTTTGGCTCCCCTTCCACCGCAGCCAGTAGTAACAAGATGGGGCCCGGCCATACGCTTTATAATTATATACAAAAACTTTTAGTAATTTAAGAATGTTCGAAGAACTTCTTGATACCGATGATTATGCAATTAGTATTTGTATTTCCCAACTACGGATATATTGGTGAAACAATTATTAATAAGGAGGGATTTAGTGAACTTAATACTCAAGTCAAATAAATTGACGTAGCAGAAAGTAAAATTAACAATCTGGCAGGAAGAATAGCCCGACAAATTAAATATAAATCCAAAAGGTTTTGTTAAAAAAATTAAGGAATTCAAAAAATAAAGTAATTTTAAAATATTTTTTATCTGATCCGGAATCAAAGTGGTATCTGAAAATGAATTTTTTCAATATGCATTGGCATTCTTTAACCCTAGTCGGACGGAACAGGTACAATTGTACCTTTTCCGTTTTTAAATTGCGATAACTTTTTTTCTACAAATAAAAGATATCTGAAGTCTTGTGACATCTTCAAACTTTTGATAACGATTTATATTTTCAAAAGTTCACGAAAATATGTACTTGTCTTACCTACTTTATAAGGCCAAGTTGATTTGACACTCTTAAAAGGCTGACAAGGTACAATTGTACCTTCATATTTCTTATATGAAAATAAGCAAAGAAAACGAATTAAAATTAATTTTATTATATTTATTTTATAAATACGCTTTAGTACACTTGATCACTTGAATTTACATGAGAAATTGGAAATATTTTTATTGAATTTGTGTGCATGATATGCATGTTGTATTTTGAGTAGAGTGCTCAATGCAAACAAGTTACACGCAGATCACACAGGATTTTCTAGTCATGTTTACGTTTTTCACATTGGCAAACATAGCAACTCCCAACGACTGGAGAGGCTCCACGTCTACCATAAGGTACTTTGGAAACAGCTACCAGATTCGACGTTGACGCAATTGACTTTCTGAGTAACATTTCTATAGCACCTAAGTTCTCCAACTGCAGGTATGGCCTCTAAATAGAAACAGTTGCTCCACGATGGTGATGCATTCATTTGACTTGTATGATTTCTCTACATTTTTATTCATCATAGTCCAAATGTTTCGCAATAAAAATACCCAAAATTAAATCAAATTTCGGAAAATGGCTGAAATGTTTTTGGGAACTGTTTCGGAAGAATTAGGAAACTTTTTTGTTGTCTTGTTGTAATAAGCTTCGCAGACTCTGTGTACTTTTTAATTTGTTTCTCTCAATATAATGTCACATATTTCTTGAGTAATAATGGATTTGAATATTTCTTTTTCTGAAAAAAAAACGCTATTTGATGAAGGTCCAACTTTTTGGCGTAATATGTTATGAAATATGGTTTTGAACTTGCTAAAGGTTCACTGCACCATTGAGTTCCATCTTTTCAAGTCAAAGTACTGTTTTCACTTTGCTCATCTTCAGTACTCTCATCTGAGTCGTATTCTTTTTCGCACTCTATGACAATTTCGTTTTCAATGTCTTAGGCGCAACAAATATCTCTTCATCTTCTGAACGTTTAATCATTTGCCTTATTTCATCGAAAGTAAATTTAGTTACAAAATTGTTTACATTACCTACAAAGACGATGACGTCTTATAATAGCAAAAGTTTGGATAACACTCATAGTGAATTAGTGAATTTATCACAATTTTATGTAATGCTTTGGAAAATTATCACAATTTTATCTATAGGCTTCCCCCGTTTCGGAAAGTGAGTTGTACACAGGTTTATTGTAGTGATTCCACGTTTTAACATTATTAGAAGTTACTGTTACTAAATTTAAATTTAAAAGTATTTCTATAATGGTTGCTTAAAAAAATTTGACAATTAAAGTAAATTATAACTTTATTTTAGACAATTATCTGTATTTTCAGTTATTAAGAATTTTTGTGTACAATAATTAAACTTATTAACCGTGAAAAGTCTAATTTATAGTGAAAATTCCATGTAGGTACAATTGTACCTGTATCGCCTTTTAACGTTGTAAAATTCTTCCGTTGGACTAGGGTTAAATACAGGACAAAGTTTTGCACTTATTTGTTTAAACAAACAATAATTTAAATTAGTTTTTTAGGTTTTTAAAGTTATTTGAATAACAGTTTTTATATTTTTCTCAAATAAAAAGCGTTTTTTTTAATGGAAATTTTTTAGGTTTTTGAAAATTATGAAAATCTCGTCCCTTATTATCACTAAGCGATTACATCTTGCGTACATTTTCATATCGTTCATGAAAAAGCCCTGAAAATTATTAACTCTGTTATTTTTTTCCTGAGCCCAACAAAACTTTAAATAAATATAAATGAAATCCGAACTAAAAATATTTTAAAAGCTACGAAAGAAATTCAACATTTAATTCATTTATTCATAGACTATTGATAAAAAAAATTAAAATATTTTTTTTTTGTTGTTAGTTTCTAAAAAATACCATTTACAAATACATCAAAAAAATCAAATAAATATCCATTCATCTGCATATCTCTGCCATATATCAGGTGACTATACATTCAAACGCCAACGAAATTTATAGCAATCATAGATATTTGAATTTTATTTCAACTAGCTTTTTGCATAGTTTGCATATATTTGTGTTCAATTTTATCATACATTTTTTTCCAATATTTTTTTCAACAACAATTATGACTAACTACAACAATGAAAAAATATTTTCACACAACCTGATCGATTTATTGAAGTGTAAAAACATTCTTGTATAAATCACCATGATAATTTTTTCATAGAGAATAGCATCATCACATCAACAATTATAAAAGCAAAAGCAAGCAACTCCTTATTTTTCTATTCTTGCCACCGACATAATTTCTTTACCGATGTCATCGTGATTATCTATGGAAAAGTCCCCCATACAAAACGAAAGACAAGAAAAAAATTCAGATTGAATAAAATATTTGCAGCATAAAAATTACAAACAAAAAAATTTCTAGAAGATTTAAGTCATTAAAAAAATATAATCTATTTGTTAGATGGATGACCTTCGAATCATGGAAATTTCTTTTAAAATATTTAAAAGCTGGTATCTTTAAAGTGAATAAAAAAGTAGGCGAAAACCCTAATATTAGGCTAAATTTTATTGGCATTCGAAATCAAGCAAAGCTTATGTGGGTCCACTTATTATTTCCTGGTGTACAACCTCCCTGCAGGAAATTTGTGTCAATGGTTCTTAGAGCACTAATACCGTGACTAGTGAACAGAATATTATAATAAAATGGACCGAATTGTGATAGGTTAAAACAAGATATAAAACTGTACTGGTGATAAAGTTTTTAAGGTGTAGTTGCTCCAGGGGAAAGGTTATGGACACAAAACTAGTCATGTGCTGGATTTTTTTTAAGTTGATGCTATTTGTTTTTATTACTTTATATGAAGGAGATCTTTGATATTAATAGAGTTCACTCGGGACAATGTCTGCGAGAGGAATTATTTTATATGAAATTTAATGCTTATATTAAGCTTGCACTGTTGCAAAGTGTCAAAAAAATGCCAAATAACCCCTCCTAGGGCATCGCCATGGCTAAGTGACAAGCTTCCTTTATATTAAGGAGTAGAACTAAAAGCGGTCCCTGCTACCTAAAACCTGTCACGTAACAAGTGTGGTCCTAGTTCCCTTTCCCCTACTATAGGTGTCACCAATTCCTAGGTATCCTTCATAAAAACTAATTTTTATATGTCTAAAGTAAAAAAATCTTAATTCAAAATAGTGGCATGAAAAATTGAAAAAGAATTTCAATTTCAGTATTGGAATACTCCATATTGCCTTTTAAAAAAGTAAGTGTATTGCAAAAAAATATCTTCAATATCTCAAATATTTAATAGGACTGAAAATATTAGTTTCACTTCTTTCTTTTAATAAGATTTAAGAAAGCCATATTAGTTTCACTTGGTCCTTAAAACTTATATTTGTTTAGTTTCGTATACAGCACACACAACTATTCTATTCTATTTGTCATCTACACTTAGATGACAAACTTTAGATTACAAAAAATATTTTTTAGAAAACTTTTTAAAAGTATGTACTGAAGTTTCTTCTACCTTTGCTGCCTAAAAGTCAAACTAAATTTAACAGAAAGTAGCAACAATGAACTTTAAATTGCTCGAAGAAATTTAAACTATGACACTTACTAAAATCAAAAGCTTTAACACTAATTAGTTATTATGGACATAAAGGACAAACTATTAAACTTGTTAAAAGTAGAAGCCATACGCAAATTAAAAAAACAACTTTTCCATTTCCTTACTTTATGAATTTTTTGGGAAAACTTTGAAAAAGTTAAATTGTATCGAAAACAAAATTTAAATTTTAAACTTAAATTGTAAAAAACTTAATAAAATGTTCAAGAATTTCCCCAAGCTATTTAATAGTTTTCATACAGTAAACTTCCAAATAAAATAAAAGAAACAAAAATTGACGACAACAAGAAATTAAAACCTTTTAGTATTTTCTCTTGAGAAAGAGAAGCAAAAAGGTAAAAAAAAACAAAACAAAAAAATTAAAACCATTATTCGTACACGATTACGCTGATGAAGTTGATGTATGTATATAGATTTGAAGAAAAAAATACAACAGACCTTAAAGTATGCTACATTTTCTTGTGTATTTCTACAGCCTTAACTCTTACCCTGTATTCATGGGTCAAAATTGCCCAAACAGTTTTAATTGCTTCTTATTTTAAAAACAAGTCAAGGATTTTTGTTTTGAAATTTATGTCCAATTACTTTTTTTATTGAATAGTATAAATATATATTAGACGGCAAACTCAAAACAGTTAAAAACACTCCTCTGTATGTCAACCGATTTGTACAAAATATGCGCCATTTAAAAGGAATTTACTCACAGAATAATTTCAGAGCTACAAGCGTTCAAATTTGCTTCTAACAAAAATGCAGTACACATAATTAAAAATTTTTTTTTTTTTTTCAATTATCAAAAATTAAAAAAAATAGGGTGGTCGATTATTCGACATTTTAAATACGGGAAATTAAATTTCTTTCTTTTACTTTTCCGTACATCATGTGATAATTTTTAAATTTTCTACAATATTGTACTTAGAAACATAATATTATAGGTGAAGGGTCATGAGAACCTATAAGATAAAAAAATGTTGGTAGTTTTTTTATATCTGGTGCTCTTTGAATTTTTGTTGATATTCGACCCATAAAGATAAAATTTAACATGCATGGCCCTGACTGAATAAGAATATGTAAGGGGGAGCTTTTTGTTACTTCTTCGTTCTACATCTGGTACTCTGATTAATTTTCTTTAATATTAGACACAGGCACATAAAATTAAACATGCACTGTCCTGGGTGGATGACAATCTATAAAGGAGACTTTTTGATACATTTTTGTTTTTCAATTGATATTTTCTGATATTCTTTATATTGAACTTACAAATTAAATTAACTCAAGTAGAAGATAAAATATGAACCGAAGGTTGGTCCCTCGCCAAATCGATCCACTAAGACTCAAAAAATAAATGCTCGGAACATGTGAATTCATATATACTTAGATGAACTATGTTTTCCTCATTTTTATAAAAATGGGGGATTTCATGTCAAGTGACTCAATTTTTAAATCGATTTAAACCGATTTGGATGAAATTTGCACCAAGGGTTAGTCAGTCCTTTGCTAAAAATTGAAAAACCCTCGTCTAGAGTTAGAAAATATTTTTTTGTTTTTTTTTACAGAAGCCACTCGCATCCCAAAAGCGACCAAAACTACCTTAAAGGAAAAGAGGAAAAAAAACATTCCGCATAAAAAAAATAAAAACAAATTTTAAATTTTGAAAAAAAATTAAAAAAAAAATTTGTTCAAAAGATTGGTCAAATAGCTATCGAAACTACTTGGGACAAATTTTGCTTTCACCAATAGGTAATAAGTTACATGGATGAGAAAGAACACCAGTATAACCAAAATGTCAAACTTTGACCCCCTCTAACTCAGAAACTTTTTGACCGATATTGTTGAGAATTTGTGTCTGATACTACGACTATCCAACAAGACTAACCTTGGTGCAAATTTCATCCAAATCAAAAGACATCGATTTAAAAATTAGGTCACTTGACGTGAAATCCCCCATATATATAATATATACATATATATTTTTTTTTATTTCAGTATTTTACAAATAGGTTCCGGTAAAAAATTAAAATTTATACCGGTCTAGTGACCCCCCTGGCTTGACAGGCTCTTGATCTTTTACCAAATTCTTAATCACTTTTTTCAATAAAGCGTTGTCAATGGTTGATATCTACTCGATAATGTTGTTTTAATGTCTTTAACTGTTGTTGGATTATTGCAGTACACTTTCGATTTGAAAAAACCTCTCAGAAAATAGCACAAAGGTGTCAAATCGCACGATCTTAGTGGCCAATTAACTACTCCTCTATGAGAAATAATGCAATGTTCTCACTTTTTTTAAAGATCCACTGTTTCTCTTACTGTTGGCAAGTCGCACCATCCTGTTGAAACCACATATTCTCTACGTCTAAGCCCTTAATATTCCGCCACAAACAGCATCTAATTTGGACACACTTTAAAATGGACAAACTTTGTATATTTGACAAAGTTGACCCACAAATATCACATGCATTTGATTTTTTTTTAGTAAAGGATAAGGGTTAAATGTATGCTAAAGTTTTTTGTGCATATATGCTGCCTTTAAGTTGTTTTTTTTTTTTTTTTTTTATTTGCTTTCCATATTATTTTAATGTTTCTGTATTTTATGGACCGTGCAGGAAATGTCACTAGTGAATCTGTACTGATTCACTATTGACACAGTCACCAGTACTAGTGACTTATTATACCCCAGACAACGTTAGTTACCATAGACATTTAACATGCGCGTGTCAGGGAACATCTACTACTGATATTGGAACTATTGAAGAGTACATTTTAGTAAACTTAGTCTGCACATTTGGTACGAATATGAATTCATTAGAATCTTTTTTATTATTGCTTCAACTTTTATTGGAATAATACTTCTCAGCTGTTGTTGATAGTGTTTTTTTCGTATTTAAGGCAAATATAGTGGCAAATGTGGTGGAGTGTAAACACTTCGCTGACAATGCCATCAAACAAAACTGGTGACTTAGAGACACTTGTACCCAGGTTTCTTTCAGGGTTTGTATTGTCCAGTTGTCTACTCACATGAGCAATTAGATTTTGTGTGGTATGAGTGTGGTAATCTTTTACTGCCTAGTAGAGCAGTTTTGCACTATAATAGACAAATTAAGTTAAAATAATATAATAATTTATATATCCACACCACCTTTTGTGGATGGCGTACTTTGCATTTGTGCTGATGTCCTACACCCACATTTTAGTAAGCTGATTGATTTATAATCACTTTTTAAATCAATCTAACTGTGGCTGTCCATGTAAGCTACACTCAAAAAAAAAATCAATCCATCCGTACTCAAATCAATCCGGAGCGGTATCAATAGTACGGTGAGTACGGATATTCTTGAAACAAGTACAAAAAGATTGATTCAAGTACGGATTATTCAATCCCAAAATTCTCACTTTATCCATATTTGATCCCGAATTCGTACTTGAAGTTATCCGAAAATGAGATTGATTTAAGTAAAACTCAGATTGAATCAATCTCAAAATGCGCTTGATTCAAGTATGATCAAGTTAATTTTATCCCCAATTCGTGCTTGAAAAAAAAACCATAAAAAAACAAGAAAGAAAAAGTGATTATGATTGATAAAACACCAACATAATGCCGATATGGTTTTTACTTTAAAAATCTTATGTACATATTTAACTAAAAATATAAACTAAATGAGAAGCAAGATTTCAAATTTACTTTTTAACCCTTCATGGTACACAAGAGTCTGGCCAGACCTTTGTTTAATGTGTATAAATAATTAAAACATGCGTAAGCCGGAGGGTTAAACATTAAAATAATACATACATATATATGTATATATATGTTTTCCTTCTTGTTCTGTTGTTTTTGTTGTTACTACAATCAAAAAGCAAATCGTTTTGTTCGAACTTGTGTCGTGTTTTTGCAATTGTACAATAAATTTTGAAAAACACACACGTACGCACGCATAAAAGAATGCAAAGCTGAGAGATTAGACTTATGAGTTCTCTGAGAACAATACGCTCACTTTATAATTTAACTCTCAGAGTGGCAATACCAACGTAAAGTTCAATCTTTTTTGTACTTGATTTGATAATTTTATACTTATTTTGAGAAATTCCGGGATTGATTTTCGAAAATGATCCCATTTGGATTGTTTTAAGTACGTTTGACTGTTTTTCGTAATCAATTCTTTGAGCAGGCCTCGTGCTAAAAGTGAGCATAAAAAGATCAATTTATCCCGAGTGTTTTTCTTTCTGTGTAGAGATGCCAATGCCGAAAGCGAATCCAGGGATCTAAATCCCGGGATTTTCGGGATTTAGTCAATACCGAAACTGTTAACTTAATTATTTTGTTTTATCTCTTTTTAAGGAAAATCATCATGACATTTTCCCTTGTAAGGATAGCGAACACAATATTGATCTTTAATATTTATTTGATTAACTCTGTTAATACTGTCATTTAAAACAAAAGAAAAAGTTAAACTTTGTTGTTCTTTTAAGCGTGTTCAACAATTATAAGGATTTCACCGTGATAAGTGCTGAAAATAATTTTAGAATTCCACTGGTGCATCAAATTCAAAACTTTAACTCTTTACAGCGTTAGGATCATTAAAGTGTTTTTCGAGAATGGGCTTAGTTACTACTGAGGTAATTGAATTAAATATAAATTTAATGGTAATTATTTTTTTAATTAAATCAATTTACACATAGTTTTAATTAAATTAATCATAAATTAAGAAAAAAATCAAAATTTTAAATTTTAACAAATTTTAGTAATCAATATAACATTATATTTAACTTTAAAATAATTAATTAAAACATTTGCTTGTTAACCTTTTTTAAAGACGTTATTTTTTAATATCATTCATCATTCAATTTTCCTAAACCTCGAATCCCGAAAAATCCCGGAATCCCGGGATTTGATTTTTTTAAGTCCCGAATCCCTGGATTCACAAAAACTAGTCCCGTTTGGCATCCTTAATGTAAACCTTGTTCGCAAAGTACAGATCGCAATTTTACAGATAATGTTTAACAAATGATATATTATACAGATGGTTTGAGGATAATATGTAAGAAATCCTTTAAACAATATCCAAATTGGACTAATTGAAGTTCGTTACGAGTATGATTTATTCCGACAATTGTTTTTTTGTTCAGTTCCTTTATTTTAATCAAAAGGTCGATGGTTAAAATTTAAGATTAGTGCTCGTGCTACATATATGTGTATAAATTAACCCTCTGTATATTAAAGGCTGGTCATCTCACAATAATTTCCATAGTAATACTTGTTGTAACCTATCAAGTAAGAATTGCGATCCCATTATAATTTTAAAAATTTTAAAAAGTCAAAATGTGTTATAATAAATAATTCATAAAAAATAATTTTATAATCGCTGTTTGTTTTTTTTTTTTCGTGAGAATTTGTACGGTTAGTGTCCAGATATGAGTCATTACTCTAGTACTTTTAATATTTTTGACATATTTGAGTAAAACACGAAATAAAGTGTTTGTATCTTGTGGGCTACATTACGCGAAAGGGGAATCTATTTTTTACAGCCTCCAGCAAATTTATTATAGTGCTATTTTATATTTTTTGGTTGAGAATATCTATTTAGACCTTAAAATATCTAACTTTTGGTTGTTTCCTAAGAGCGAATGCAAATAAATCAAGGTTTATTATGTTAACGAGAAACTTTCGCCTAGTAGTTAGCGAAAGTTTCTCGTTATATAGGATCGTTATGTAGGATGTAGGATGAGAACTTAACTCACACCCTTACACGCCGACTTTTATAAGGTTAAATCCAAGCAAAAACGAATAGAAAACCTCCGCAACACTTGCATTCACAAGTAGTTCGCCAGAATCAAGTCAATCACTGGCCTCAATGGGCAAAAACGAATTCGACGTAACTATCCAAAATATGTAAAATTGACTGATTTTGTGTGAGATACGCATCGTAGATTTGTGTTACTCGAAAACAAAAAACTATTTGAAACTTTTTCGTCTTATCTGACCTTTCATAACTTTTTTACTTTTGATTTCCCTTGCTGCTCGTTGTTGTCTGTAGGATATACTCCGTTTTTATTGAATTACTCCTTTAAAAAAAAAAAAATTTAATTTTAAAAAATACGTATTTTTAATGTTAACCTCTATGTGAATTCATTGAAAATTTGAAATTTTAAGAAGTTGAGTTATAGAGGGTTAAGGAGACGAGGTATGAAAAAATAAATTCAAAACGTAATTCTGTACGATTTTTAAAAGGAATTTCCAACCATTTGCCATTAAAGTTAAGATAATCCATTTTATTTCAATGAGTATCCGCCTAGTAATCATTAGAAGTTTCGTAATGTTAATAATACTCTAGGGGTCTTTAAATATTTGCCTTAAAATTTCACATAAGAAACATATGGGTACCGCCACAGGAAAGTCTACTTTTCGCAACGTTACGCCACCAAGTACTTTGTTTCTTTGTATTTTGGTTTAAATCGCAATTAAGTGAAAGAGAGGAAAAATTTGAACAACATGGGTCTAGAATATATGATGAATTGCGTGTCATGACACTTCATGTCATGACACTTCTGTGGAGGTGCCCATATACCACGCATTACTTAAGGTTGTTTAACACTGTAAAATTCAAGTAGAGTGTAACGTAAATGAATTTGGCTTACCCTTTTAAATTGCTTTTTAAACCCCAGTAAATTGTCGGCCTTGCCCTCAAGTATTGGTAAAACTTCATATTAAGTAGTCGGCCTTTAGTCAAACTTAAAGCGATAAAAAAATCATTCACAGTCCTTGTTTCCATATGGAAAGTTAAATTTTTTCTTTAAAAAAAATTTACATTTTAACACTTGTGCGTGAGGAAACAAGTGCAAAAAATTGTTTTTTTTTTTTGTTTTATTGCGAACGAAAAGGATACAAGAACACAAGAAAATTCTTATGAAACCAAGCGCGTTACGAACATAACACAATTTTTGTTACACTCTCTGTTCAAGGTCTTTAAAGTGGAAAGTATTAACACTCAATTTACAAGATGGTGTACGTAGAGAATGTAAATTTACAAAAATTGTAAAGGAAAAATTTGAAATCAGACGATTGCAACGAACTTTAATGGCCTTCACCCAAACCCAAATGTTTGATATCTCACACCACTTGTAATTAAAGCTTGTTGTGAAACAAAAGTTTAAAAAGAGTTAAAATTTATGAAAATACATATAACTATACGAGTTTTCATGTATGAGTTACCCATCTAGTAGGCGCTGTACTAGTGGCTGTAAAAAATAAAAGAGAAGAGGAATACAATTTGTTTACTATTCAGCAATACAGAAAGTGGAAGCAAGGATCTTAGAAAATAGTACCGGTTTAAAAATAAGGATGTGGCCTACGAGTGAACTCGCTAAAATATGTAAAAAACGGAAACCAAGTTTTTATTTAAATGAAGATTTATTAAATCAAACCTTTAACAAATTTTATGACAACTTAAAATACTGTTTAGAAAAATAATACAAAAAGAAATAATGTGACTTTTACTAAACTATTGCCGAAGAAAAATTCTTAAAAATTGCCAGAAACTATTTGCGCATTGTAACGCGCTTTTAATCTCGTTCATGTAAATTCACATTTACGGCCACACCATAAACATTGACAAATCTGTTTTAGACATTAAAGGGAAAAAGCTAAAGAAAGAAAGTTTTAATAAGAAAACAAGAAAAAAATACACACAAGCATACGAACATTCATTAAAACTGCAGCTTTATGTTAAATAGAAAACAGCTTAAAACAATGAAAAACAAAAGAAAACTTTGAACAATGTTAAAAGGAATAAATAACAATGTTACAAAGTTACTTGTTCTCATTCTCTTTAAAAAAATTTTGGAAAATTTACTTAAAGAAGGAAGTTTCAGAAAAAACTCCAGTTTTTCCGTTAATTTCCCAGCTGCGTTTAAACATTTTGGAGGAAACATGCAAATTTATAAATTTTTGTTTCTTAAGCCCTTATGACACTACATTTTTAATGCATTGTTCAAGTTTTGGTGAGCAGTACAAATATAATGTAATACAAAAATTTACCAAGTGCAAAGAGTTAAGCTGTATTAAGATAAATGGCAAACCGTCAAAAATTTAACTAAAGTTATCGATAAAAAATGAAGTTATGTCAAAAAAAATGTAAAATTGTTTAACTTAAAATTGACATTTCCAGCTTGAAATATTAAAAGTGTTGCTGAATCAGGTTTATGGGCAAATTCAGCGATTTACCGCTTTCTGTTTTTAGGTTTCTCATAAACAAAAAGTTGGCAACATTTAATAAAATAAACAAAACAGGGATGGCTAAGTTGTTTCAATTGTACTTTTTTGTTGATACTTTTTAAACTAAGATTTATAATACCTTTTTTTGGTGTTTTTTATGAACATAAATAAAATTAATTTCAACTAAAAAAAATCTTTTAGTATTTACAATTAGGGTAAAAAAGTAAAAGTTTTAAAGGTTGTTGGTACAATTTTAAAAATTCTCAACGCCATCCCTGAAACAAAACCATAACAAGAGAAAAAAAAAACAAAAATCTTTATTTACATTATGTATAGTTAGCTCTTTCTAACATTTACTGTTTCTTTCTATCAATTCTGTATCAATTAATGAATAAAAAATGTAGTGTCATAAGGGCTTAACCCTAAAGAAATGGCAAAACTAATTTTTTTAGTTCAGCGTAGTTGCCAAAAAATAAGAACGCTTTAAAAGTGTGGTTATGATTAAAATGATCACTTGTTATATGGCATAATCTAATGGTGGATCTTAACCACTTGGTGAGTTATATATGTACTTACCAAATACCACTGTGTGTGCGAGAATAATTTTTCAAAGTCAGGTTGCAACTTAGTCCTTGTTTAGCAACCGGAGGTTTCTAACCTACAAAGCTTGAGTTAATCCAGCGAGGTCTGTTAAAAAGCATCTGCACGTAGCGATCTCCAAAGGCCGGACTTTCACACAATGTGAAAAAAAAACTGAAATAATTCCTCTCAGTGGTTTATTGGGTGTAAGCCACATCCACTACGTGTTCCCAAAGGTATAATTTTAAAGAAGGGCAAGACTTCCGCAAGAAGACAATCTTCCTGAAAATGGAAACACTTTTTGCGAGCAGCATACTAACGGAGGCCCCAGCCAATGGTCAGACTCTAGAGAATGCCAATAAGTTAAATTTTTTTTAATACTTATGACTAGGGATGCGATTTCCATGCAAATGCATGTTTTTTGTCAAAAGTCTAAGATCGATGTCGACCAATTATCTTTTCGAATCATTAAATTTGCGTTAAAATGGCATCGATTTGTTTTTGCATATTGTTGCATATTTTGGTGAAAATTCATATTTTGGTTTTAAATGCATATTTTTCCATATTTTAACATTTCCATATTATAAAAAAAAGTTCTTCCAAAAATTTCAAAATTGTATAAAAAAATTAAAATTTTTTAAATCAATTAATATTTTTTTTTTTTTTTGAGCTCTGCTTTAAATACAAGATTTTGACAAAAGATCCTTCAATTTTTAAACTGTTACATGTTACTTGCTAGGTTACATAGAGTTGCAGAAGAAATTAGAAAACAATTGGGCAATTTCACGCATAAGTCTGCCATCAATGGAAAAAATTTATATCTGATTTTGGTAGTAAAAATACTTAGGTATGGTGGCAACATCATGTTACTTTAAGTTTTTATAGTGTCAACAATTTTTTGATATTTTTTTAAAAAATTAGAATTAAAAAAAAAATAAGTTTTTTAAGTTTTTGAAACATTTATATTTTTTAATACTAAAAAGGGTTTGTTTTGAATAATTTTAGTTTCAATGTTGGTTTCTTATTATTAGTGATTTCGTTAAGGTGGAGTTTATATTCCAAAATAGCATTTTAACGAGTTCATTAATTACAACTTTGTATCTTTCAAATAATTATAGAGTTCCTATTTATGCGCTGTGATTTCAATTCTAACGTTTCATTTAAAAATACTGACTTTTATACTACACAAAGTAAGTGTAGTGTCGGTAACGTTTTAGGCTGTAGTGTCAGTCACAATTTATTTTACTAATAAATATTTTTTAAATAACTTAACGCTTTTATTTCAGAATTGTATAATAGTTTGTTTCTTGAACTTTCTATAAATACACAATGTAAAATTATTACGAAAATGCAGAGGAAAATTATTGAAGTTTAAAAACTCTCTCGAAAACGACTTCCTTTTGCATTTTACTAAATAAATGATATTTCAAATATCAGTGGTTGCCATTTTTTTCTCTATCGGATAATTGTTGAAACTGCAACTTAGCTATCTTTAAATTGATACTAAAAAAATATTACTAATCGTTATATAAGACAAAAAAAAGCAAATTGTGTCAAATGTAGAGTCAGCCACATAAGGAATTTCCCAATTCAATAATATTGATTTATTGACTTCATACGGATAACAATTTGAAAGAATACTCCAAACGTTTTGCAAAAAAAATATGGGATTTCAAACAATAAAACAAATTTCAACTATTTTTGATCAGGAATCAAATGTGGGAACTGAATTAGTTAGAAAATAAAAATTATCTAAATAAATTGGCATCCTTCAAGTATGCTTCAACTTCGGTTGACTTTGAGCGATCATTTTCCATGAACAAAAGCTTTTTAACAGACAAAGGTTTACTTTTGATGATATAAAAAAGTATTTATTTGATTTTACAAACAAAAATTTAAATTATGAAGTTATTTAAACTAAGTTTTAAGAAATGTTATACCTATGAGTAACAATGGAATAAAAACCACAACAGCATTTTTTTTAAATAGTTTTTAGTGCATATTTTTTATTTTTTTAATGCATATTTTGGAGTTTTTAGTGCATATTTTATGAGCATATATGAGTATAAAAATCATTGCACACTTTAAAGCTCAAAGCAAAACAATGTCAAATGTATGAACGAAAAAAAATGAACAATATAAAATATTAAATTTATTTAACCCATTTATTGCAGTGTTGCAATATTAAAACAATATTATTTTGTTTGCATTAAGTTATTTTTTGCCATAAGTAAAGAACCAAAATGGTTTTTCATGCTTAAGAAAAAAAAATAAATTCGGTGATTCAATTTTCAATTTATAATATCATCTTTATTTCATTTTGTTTAAGTATATACATATTTACAAGGATTGTTGATGGTTTTGTTTAAACTTTGATATTGTTACATGCAGAACTGTTGCTTATAATTCTTATTCGCTTAACAGTTTTATTTGGTTTAATATCTTTAGTTTTTCCTGAGAATCTCGCCTAAGCAACCAGTGAAATGCGCATAGGAACAGCTTATTAACATTAATTCCAGTGCTTTTAGCAAGAAAAAAAATTGGGAATTAGGCACGAATAACAAAATCTTTTAAATTTTTTATTAATTTAAAAAAAAAATTACTTTGACGTTTTTACATTTTGACCGATATTTGTCGTTAATATTTCTAAACAAAAATATTTGTTTATTTAACATAAAGAAAAATAAATTCGTTTAAGTAACCGACTTTTTTCGTTATTTAACGATATCGGTAATTAAATTCAAAAAGTTTTAAAATTGCAGTACAGTTTTGAACCTTTCTGCCACCTTGTACGTATGATTAATATTTATTTATTATATTCAACAGCACATTGCTCATACGTCATACCGTACGTGACAGATTTTTCTCTTATATATACATATATACAAGGCATGAAATATATTTTTTGAAAATGTATGTACATAAAAACTTTAAACAACCATATGATACCCAACACTATATATAAAAAAAAAAAAAAAATTGGGAGTGTACACTATTTGTGACTCTTGGCCAATCAAGATTTTATAAAAGTAATTTGTGCCGAATATTATTAAGTTATCTCAATCCAGATGAGATTTGTTTGCCCCTAGCCGATTTAAGGAAGGGGGTTTATATGGGACCTATGGTTAATTTTTGGACCTACCCGCACAACATTTTGTCATGACATAGTCCCTATTGCAAAAGTCATTGTCGCCAATTTTGTATGTAAATACTAACATTTATAAGGAATTTATGGCATTAAAAGCTATTTAAACTAAATACCAACAATATAAGATGATGCTTTAAAAGCTTATAAAATTTTGATTATACCAATTTAAAGTAGCAAATATCTTGCTTTGAACTTTTATTTTGAAGCACCTAAGACTGTGGATCAGATATTGCGTGGTGAGCAGGCTGGTTTTAGACAAGGTCGATCGTGTGCTGACCACATTAATACCTTGCGCATTATAATTGAACAGTCCGCTGAGTATAACACCCCTCTTTTTTACTTTTCGTCGATTTTGAACGGGCATTCGACACTATATCCCGAAACTCTATGTGGTCTGCATTAACCTACAAGGGAATTCCTGATAAAATAGTAAACATTATACGTGAGCTATATAGGGACGCTCAATGTAGGGTACGTTTCAATGGAAATGAGAGTCGGTCATTTGTTCCAGGCACAGGTGTGCGAAAAGGCTGTGTCCTGTCTCCAACGTTGTTTTTGCTACTGCGCGATTGCGTATTGGAACAAACCAACAGAGATGCACCATTCGGTATTCGTTGGGCATTGTCTGATTTTCTATATGACATAGACTATGCCGATGACATATGTCTAATGGCCCATCGTTTCTCGGATATAGAAGCTAAACTTACAAGTCTGTCTGAAAACGCCAAAAAAATTGGTTTAAAAATTAACATAAGTAAAACAAAACTTATGCGCATAGGTACAAATATCGCTACCCCATTAATAAATGTCTAAAATTTGGCGAAGAAATAATATTTCTCGGAAAACCAAAATCCGCATTTTTAACTGAATTGTGAAGTCAGTATTACTTTACGGCTGCACCACATGGAGCTTAACGCAAGCTACCACAAGAAAATGCAAACTTTCATCAACAAATGTGTAAGACAGATCTTTAACATCCACTGGCCAGATCGTATTTCAAATGAAGCACTGCTCCAAAGAGCAAACTCCTTGCCAGTATACATTTATATTCGTAAACGGAAGTGGACGTGGATAGGCCACATATTGCGAAGACCACAAACAGAAATTGCAAGAACAGCCCTCGACTGGAACTCCCAAGGACAACGCCGCCAAGGTAGGCCCCGTACCACCTGGATTCGTTGCCTTAAACAAGAATGTTTACTTGCTCGAGTACCCTGGAATCAAACAAAAACAATTGCCAGAGATAGAATCAGATGGAGAGAATTTGTTGACGCCCTATGTTCACACTGAACTCTATTTAAGTATTTATGGTGTTCAGAAATGTAATTCTATTTATATTTAGAAAAATAAAGGACATATATATAAGACTGGCCAAATAGAAATGACAAAGACAAATGTCCAAATGTCACAAACCAAAAAATATACCGCTAATCGAACTATATATTTGGTCTTTCTGCATGAATGTTGTTGTAACATTAATTTTAAAGCATAATTCCATTGTTGCCAGTATCTGTCTTTAATCGGAAGAAAATTGTTAATTGCAGTTACTAAAAGTGAATCAAAGAGAAAGTCAGTTTAAACTTTTAGTTTTTGCTTTTTAAAAATTGTAATAAGCTATAGTAAAATAGTTGGTGTTTTATTTCTTTCTCATGGAAATGCCCATAAGTGTGGCAAAAAATCTGAGCTAGAAAAATTGAAATTAAACAGGATCACTTCCGGGTTTGAAGTGCGTTATACGTATATAAAAAAGGTATCCAAGATCGAAAAATTTCAATTTAATTTAATTTCCAGTTTTGCAGGTGAAAATTTTTTTTCTCAAAATAAAATTTTTTTGTTTTAAAAATCAAACTATATCCTTAGAATCGTCTATCTCAGTTTTTTCTTTCTTTTTTTTTTTTTTGTTTCATTAGGTTCGAAATGATAATTAAGAAAAAACAAAATCTAAAACGGCAGCACTATGGCAGGCCATAATTCGATAAATGAACATCATAAAAAAGTACTTGGCACACACATTCATATCTAGTAGAGCAAAAGTAATGCCAAGTATGTAGAAATTGTTTTTGTTTGTTTTTCTGCTTTACAAATAATATCTCGTATTTGAAATTGTCAATTTATATCTGACGTTAAACTCTGTCAAATTTTTAAGTGATGGGTCTATAATTTTAAATACATCCCAAATATTTATGTAAATTTCACTCTCAGAACTCACTTTATAATATGACTTCAACCTTAACATATAATAATAAGTCATGAAAATTGACGAACTTTTCGTTTAAAAAACTAAAAATTAATAACGCGTCCTAAATAAAATTCATTCCAAAAAAAAACCTATAAATTTTAGTAAATGGTATCAAAGATCCAACAAGGCAGAATACATCATCCATTCTTGTTTTTACTGTTTTTCCTGTACTATATTTTTTAAATTGAACCTTTTGTTGATATTTTCATTACTTACTTCTCTATTTTAAAAATGTTTCAATGCAGTAAAGATAAAATTTAATAACTTCTTTATTATGCTAATGAAAAATACTTTATTAATTGTATCGTTCGCTGTTCTTTCATAAAAGAACACAACAAATATTAATTTAACGCGAGAATATTAATGCTTAACATTAACAAATTGAGAAATAATTCAAAAGAGCAAAAACAAACCCAGATGGGAAAATAATAAAGAAGAAAATTATGTTTCTTTTTAAAAATTAATTAATATATTTTTTTTGCAAAGCACGAACGACGCATATAGGGGTCAAAGGAGGCATTTTCACGGATTAATTAATTCCAAAAAAAAGTTTAAGTACCGTGGAAACTGAGAGAACCTGCTTAATGTTCACAGAATTTTATATCACAAGTTAAAAAAAGAAATGTCAAATATGTAACGGTGCTTTTGTAGTGACGCGTTAGAACTTAACATTGTACAAGAAAACTAAAAAAATAGGCAGAAAAAACTCAAGACTTTATGCAATTAAATAATATTTACCTAAAGTTATTTTGAAAGAGGAAAAATTTAACTGTGTTCTTCTTTTTATTAAAAAACTTTTTTTTTTTTTGCTTAAATTTGTAATACAACTTATTTGTTGAAGTGTATGTGTTTTTAAAGATTATATTGGAAATACAAGGAAAAATGGATTTTCTTAGTTTAAGTGGACATAAAGTTATTAATTGGACTCAATTAAGCACAGATTTTAATATTATTTTAAAGCTTGAAGAAATTAGAGTTATTTTAGAAAAATTTATGCTGCGGATCATTGCGCCGCATAAGTTATGTATAAATTAGTTTAAGTCACAAGCGTTGAGTTTACCAACAGAAAGCTCATTGCGACTTTTGCATACACTTTTGTTGCTGTTGTTGTTGTTCTTAATGTTTCAGTTTTTGATTTAACCCTCAAACACCCAAGACCGCCTACAGACGGTCATCAGAATAAATAAGTATTGAAGAAAACCTATTTATTTTACGTTGTTACGATGCAAAAAATTTAAATGAGTATACAATTCTCAGTATAACAGTACCAATTGAATTGAATGATTGAGATAGGGTGGATGAAGGAATCATTCTAGTCAGAACTTTGATGCGAAAAGACAAATAAATTTCAAACTACATATTTAAATTTCAGGTATTTGAGGGTTAACTCATTACCAGGGCAAGTTTAAATATGCAAAAAAAAAAAAAAAATTTTGAAATATGGACGCAATTATACCGAAAAAATCTTAAAAATACGCACAAAAATATGCTCGCGAAGAAAAATTTTTGCAAGGAGGTTTCGAAAAAAAAATTTTTTTTTGCGAACTTAGGGGTCGCCTTTTAACATTTTCTTTAAATCTTAGGTATTAACAGTCCGCTCTTAAATATGTTATATCAATGTTTTTGTCTCCAGAAAACAGTATTGGGAGAAATTTACCACAGTGCACTAGAGACGCTTGTTGGCTGTCCCTTTTTTGTATGTAGTTTTATAACTTCACTGTGCTAGTTGAAAAAACAGACAAGCCGGGCACCTGGCGTTTTAACCGAATTTGGGCACGCTGAATCTAACTTTTTTTTTTTTTTTTTTTTTTTTTTTGTTAAGTTCTTGTTTTCGAGATATACCGTTATTTCGAAAACAGAGGAGACAAATGCAGCTACGCTTATAATTTTTTCCAGACATATCAAAAACGAAATTGCAAACAAACTTCGTTCGTCCTGCTGGCTGTCCATGTAAACCTTGTGCGCAAAGTAAAGGTCGAAATTTTGGAGATAATTTAGAAACATGAGTTCTTACTGTCACAAGGATGCCCACAATTTAAAATGGTGAGAATCGGTCTATTATATCACATAACTCCATAAAAACTTCTTTCCGGAATAGAGTCTGTGTGCCCACAAACCATCTTATTATGTTCGTATTAACGTTAAATTTTGTTCAAACTTATTTTATTGCAATTTAAATTATTCCACTAAATTTCATTGGAATCGGTCAATATTTGAGGAGTCCAAAATAAAATAAAGCAGAAATGCATAAAATTACTCGGGTATCTTGCCATACGATTGAAAGTGTTGAAAGAAATTTCGGCAAAAAAAAATCCATTTCCAATTGCCATACGTACCCGGTGCCTTGTCAATCGCATACGGGATAAGCTTAAAGGTCCAACTATAATTTGCATAAGCTTGCTGAAGCTTCTGTCAAAAATTAACAAAAAGCCTCTTGCATGCATTTAAAAAAAACCAAAACAAAACGAAAAAACATTTGATTCCGTACGGAAAAGGAGAACTGCTTCGCACTTTGCTTAAGCAAATGATATTCATTAAACTTAATAAATAGTTTTCATAAGTTCAGTACCGAACGAAACTATTTTCTGGATTAGTAATTTACACAAAAATTTGTTTCATTACACTAAAGTCATATTGGTGAGTATATGAGCATATCTACCTTATATTACAAGGATGTTTAAAATTATGTTTTTTAGGTTAGTCCTTAAACCTTCAAACAATCAAATTTTTTCCCTCTTTCTCAATATGTGCACATTGTGCACTGCACAAACTAGACACAGGGTTTTTGTCTTCTTTCGAAATCGATGCGATTTCTTCCAACAGAGACGATACAGCGACCAAGTCAGGTCTATTGTACCCACTCCCCTTTAGTTGACCAAAAACCCCTCCTCTTTCCAAAGGAAACTAAGTTGGTCTTTCACCGGTGATGCACCGACTCGGGACGCGGCTATTGCGTCTTGCACTAAGTGTCTCCTTCTTGCCAATACCAGCGCCGGGCAGTCAGATAGTATATGCCCCGTGGACTCGTCCTTATCAAGACACAGTCTACATTCCTGGTCCTCTGCCAGGCCCATCCGAAACAGATGGTGCTTGGCCGTGTGGTGACCTGTCAGCTAAGCCACCAACAGTCGTAGTTCTTTTCTATTGGCACCCAACAGAGCGTTACTCTTTTCCTAACGCCCAGCTCCTGTAGCCTTTTTCGGCATTCCGCCACCAACTTCGAGGACGTTTTCCAGGAAAACAGGGTTTAAAAACAACAAATCAACTTACTAAATAAATCATAAGGTCACTTAATGTAATATATAATCTTAACCCTGTGCGCTTCGCTACCCTCATTGAAGTAAAATTAGTGCACAGGTAGGCTAGCTAGAAGTGGGCTAGTCTATCAGCCCCGGGGTTGCGGGTTTAATTTTCGCCATAGACTCTGGTTTCTTTTCTGCAGAGAAGCTTAGAGCTTCGCGGGGATTAGCTTAGGGAATATAAATAGAAAAAAAGGAATACAAAATTATTTAGATCTCGTGCATTGATTACGAAGCAATTTTTACCAAATAAAGATTCTTCCACTATTATCCTACTCCAGATATTTAGACATTTATGGTATCCTTTGTATGGGAGGTTCACACGCTCACTTCTTCAGTTCAACTTGGCTTTTGACTAATGTTTTGTGTTGATAACCAAACTTTGTGATCCAAATTTGGAAAGTTTTAGTGAAACCGTTCTGTAAACAGTTTATTGAAGAAATTGTTGTGCTACCGTTCTGCCATCTACATGGTGGCACTGATATTGTTATGTTGGCGTATTGAATTTTGTTTTGTGTGCTGTCGTCTTGTTATGAGTAGTAGGGTGTAGTATTTTAATGACTGTGTTTTGTGCTGCCTTCTTTTGATGTGTTTTTGCATCATGGGTTGATGTGATTTCTTTTGCTTGCTTTCTATGAGAGATGCCACGCCCACTTGAAACTTTTAATTACATTGAAAATGTCTGGTTATTTGTTCAGTATCTTAGGAGTCTATTGGACCAAACAAACACACAAAGAAACGCATTTTAATTTTAATATACATACATCCAATAGTCGGATGAAAACATATTCCGTACTTTTTCATTTCCGGAAACGTATAGAAAATTAAACGTTTTTTTTTTTTTGTTAGGAAAATGAAAAAAATATATGTATAAGATTAATGTCCTGTTCGCAATTTTCATACAAACTTTAACGTTCAAATAGTTTAACAGACAGTTATGATATTTTGCAAAATAAGTTCTAGTTTTAAGCCACAAAAGAAAATACAATGTACGACTTAGGATATGTGTAGACAAGTTCTGAAAGAAGTCGCTCAGCTTTTTATTTTAAATTTTGCCTTTGTCGCCAAATGTTGATGAAATGTATTTGTTCCTCACGTCGCACAATATTTATTTACACCTTCCAGTAGCCCGTTTCTGTAGTTCTCGCATCTTAACATTTTTGGCATGAAACGGGTACATTGCAACAAAAAAAAAAAATATATAACAAAATAAAAAATTGATTTTTTCACAGATGTGTCTTTACTTTGCGAAAATAACCTGTCATTTGAATAATTTTTTAGTAACTTTTCTATAAGTTTAATTAGAATTTTAATAAAGTGCTTTTCATTTCAAACACACAGTTTTATTTGTAGTTATACTTCCTTAAGTTTTTCTTTACTGAAACAAAAGAAATTTAGTTAGTATGCTTCCTAATTTTTTAAATTTCTTAAAGCAAAAAAAAAAAAAAGCCAACGTTTTCAATCAATTCAAAAAGTACAAGAGTTTTGCTCCTTCATTGTTGTTATTTCATTTTATATATCCTCAAGCTCTAATAGACTTGGATTAGTTTGTCTTGTTGTGGTTTTGTTGTTCTGAGCTATGTCAAGTTGTTGTTATTGTCTGCTTGTTTAGAGTAGAAGGACCTGATCAGCATGTCTATTTGAAGTTGTATTGTGTATGCTCACCACTTATTATTTTTTTTTAACTATTTATTATTCTTATTGGGTTTGTTGTTTGTTTACTTTTGGCCTTTCACAAACAAAAACACACTCCGACACTATAAGTAACCAGCTTCTGCTTTTAAGTTTCGTCTTTTAAGATTTCGATTGTTGTCATTGGCACTGTTGCTTTAAATTTTAGCTTATGTTTGAAAGTTTTAACATGTTGATATTAGGGGTTTCAAAAAAAAAATTTTTTTTAATAATCTTCTCAAAAGTTTCTAGAAGTAGTAGCTAAAATGTAAAATACGAAACAAATTGTTTTGGTCGTCGCGTAGAATCAAAATTTGAAGCTAATCTTGTGGTAAGGCTTTTTTATACCGACTAGAAGCTTTTGAGATGATGTTTTTCTTTTTTTTTTTAAGCACCCTATTGTATAGTTACTGCTAATTTATATACAGCATTAAAAAGGATACTTTTTGTGTAAGTTAAGACAAGGGTTTCTTATTTCTATGACTTTTTCAATTACTGGAGAATATTGAGGATGTTAGTTAGAAAAAAATATTTTAAAATTAGGTTGCAGTCTATCTTAACTGACAAAATTTAGATCTTTTTTGTGTTTATACAGAATTCCCTTTGTTGAATCAACCCGAACTCCTTTCAGTATTAAAAAAACACTCCAATTTAAAGCCAAACCTAACAGACATTTACCACTATGGTGAGTTGATTTCTTACCAGCGCTGGACAGTTGCACAGGGAGTTTTCTTTAGTTCTTACGTTATTATTATCTCCGCAGCTGTTCATGTCTTTAAATTTATAACTTTCTTAAAATCTATAATTTAAGGTTTATTATTATTTTATTAGATTTTCATTATGGCTATGTTTTCTTCGAGGAGTTGACATGATTTTGAATTTAGTTCGCAAAGGTAGCTTAAAGGCCTATAAGCTCCACATGCTTTTTATACCTTTCGCATGTAGAATCACAAAATTATGTCTCCTTCCTAAAACAAAAACTTCATAATTTAGTCCAGTATTATTTGAGTTCTGAGGACAATTCTATATCGATCGAAGTGTTTATTTAAATTGTATTATAATAACGATCGTTATTAAATTTGGACCCTGTTTCAATCGTTTGTGTTATTTCCCAGGAAGCATAAAAAACGTTTACCCGGGAACTTTTTCCTGCATATAAACTCTTATTTAGACTTATATATGTTTTAAGCTTATATCAAAAAAAGGTTTATTCTCTTTAATTTCCATAAAGCTTAATGTGCATGAGTATTTGAATTAATAGTGTGTTTGTCCTGCTTATATTAATCTGTTTGTCTTAAGCTTATGTGCCTTTTTGTACATTAGAATTTTCTTTTCATTGGTTTTTGCTTATGGAAATTCTATATTCGACAGTTAAAGAAAAGCAAAAAAAAAAAAAAAAACGTTTGCCTTAAAATTCCATATCCAAATATTTTAACAAATTATTTTGTTTTCCTTAATTTTGGCTGGAGTTCTAAATACTTTAATTAATGATCCTTAACTTATTTCAATTTACCGATCACTTTTTGAGTCCTTTTAAAAATGCTTTCTGTAGTTATGGACTTCTTGATTTCTCTTTTTTAAAGCGAAATGCAAAACTTTATTGAAATATTTTCGTCCAAAACATCAGTCGCCTTGTACCTGTCGCAAAGTGCAGCAAAAAAGTTATCGTTGCGGCAAAATATGCATCATGACTTTGACTGCAAAATAATATGACACTGCAAAGTATTATGATGATTTTAAACTCAGACTTTACCTCCATGATAGAGAAAAATCTATTAAACAGACCAACTTTTTTAAGATTTTGAGATATTGGACTCTTCATTAATACCTTATTAGCAGGGAAACCATGAATATGCAATTGCATGTTTTTAATTGTACGCCCAACAAGGGCAGAAACAATATATTTATCCGACTTAGAGCTTTTTATGAACTTTGGCATCGATTTGTTAGTGCATATTTTTGCATATTTTACCGTTTGCAGCATTTTTTTTGCATAGTTTAGCTATTTATTTATTAATTTATTTAATAGGAGTTACAAATACAATTACAAATTATATATATATAAATTCCTGGGATTCCTAGTTAGAACAAAGGGCCAGAACATTTGTACTGGTTTCATTAATCATTTTGTTTCGGATGAGTGGGAGATTAACCCTCTGCATCCAAGGCTGGTGTTGGGGCTGCCAACTTATTGCCTCCAGCCCGACAGCTTCGTTGCTTACACTAGCTAGTACCATAACGGATGTTATAATACCATTGCCCGGTGTCCACCTGCCCCTGAGGGTCGGAGGTCGTGAGTAGAGCTGCAAAACTATCGATAGTCGGCCCATCGATAGTTTCGATAGTTTGCTTAAAAACTATCGATACTATCGATAGTATCGAAAAGTTTCTATGTGCCACTTCTGTGGACACGGTAGTCAATGAAGGTGGTAAAAATTAAAAAGTTTTAAAACTTCATTTACAGAAAACGTTTTTCAGGTATAAAGACCAGCATATCCACTTTCACTTTCAGTGTCATCTATGGTTTAAAATTAATATAAACTTTATATAGAAATACTGATGGTTAATTGTCATCAGGGTTGTCAGTTTGTTTCACATTCGACGTCAAAATATTCAACTAAAGTCTAGAAATTTAAAACGTTATTTCGTAACCCTTGCGTTGAAAATGTATTCATATAAAATTCTTTGAATTTTAAAAAATTTTTCAAGGAAGCAGAACAAAGTTTTTACAAAATAATTCCATTAATTTTTTTTGAGACTTCGTTAAGAAAAAAATGACAAACAGGTAAGAAAATAGCCACATTTAGTGAGAAAACACCACTTCTAAGAACCCTGGTTGCTCTTTGAATTAATTTAGTTTATATAACATTATTTTAATATGTAAATTAATACACAATTCTGTGGCAATAACGAAAAAGTGCTAAAGTTAATTTTTTAAGAATTAAAGGTGATTTTTGAAAATTTACTCCTTTTCTAATATAATCATAATTTATCTGCCGTTATATTATTTTAAAGTTTTTATTCCTAAACAATCCTTATGTCACAGATCTGAAGTAAACTTAAGTTTTATTCCAAATATTATTACACATTGAAAAAAGAAAGATATGTACGCAAGGAGTCATTTTTCGATAAGTTCCTGAAAAGTCGTACAAAATAATTGAAACTTTTATTATGTGTAACTTTGATTGTGAAGGTCTCAAGGGTGCCAGTGTTTCTAGTTGTTGTTGCATTTGTACTTTTGAATATGATGATCTAAAAAGAAACTTAAGACAAAGCAAGTTGTCATTAAAGATAAATATTATTTTAAATATAAGCAAAAATTAAGAATAATTAATTGTATTAATTTTTGGCTAAGTGTGTAATACATAGAAATCAGGACCGATCTTTTAGTATACCGAATCACTTTCTAAAGAGATCTAACGATGACCAACCGTCCGTCTGGCTCTTTGTCTGTTCATGTTAACCTTGTGCGCAAAGTAGATAATTTGATCAAATTTGATAAATAGATTTTAATTGAACTTAGGCCGAAGTGCGAATTGGTATAGATGGATAGAAATTCTTTATTTATTATTTTTTAAATAACTTTACAATAGTTGATCTTAATTGTAAAAAATTATTTAAAAATAAACATAAAGAGATTTACAGCTTGGTTTTTTAAAAAACTGTCAGCTGGGAGATAGAGTGATTAAAATTTCTCAAAAATTTTATTTTGCTTTATTATTTTCCTATATTTTAAAGCAATTCTTACATAGTTATAAAGACTTTACCAATCAGCAACTTCAGCACCATTTAAATGATCAATAATTTCTTCTTCTGTTAAAAAGTATAAGGGAAGTACCGAAATCTTATTTCCTTTAGCACTGGACACCGGCCCAAAAAATGCTGTACAGCTTCCTTTTCTCTAAGGTTGCACAAGGAACAATTAAAATTATCCCCTACGCGGTAAGATGTTCCGTTTAGCCACAAAGAATCGGTAAATTATTTTACATTTCCACATAACTTCTTTTCGTATTAGTCTATATGTTCGTAGGCTATCTTATTATGTTGGTATTTTGATTAAATTCGCCCCAAAAAAAATATTTTAATGCTAATTAAATTATTTTCGAATCAATTTAGATTTTTATTTTATTTATTTATTTATTTATTTATTTATTTATTTATTTATTTATTTATTTATTTATTTATTTATTTATTTATTAATTGAATTGCTCCATACACAAGACTTATTTTGCAGTATGGAACTGAGAATATGTTAAACTTAAAATCGTTAATTAATTAATAACTTAATAACTAACTACAATTTTTATATAAGTAAACAAAAAACAATTAAATTTAAACAATAAAAAAAAAATTAAGATAATTAAATTTAAATATTTAAAAAAAGCATAAAACAATATATTTTAATAATCAAAAATTTAGATAATTTTATATTTTTTTAATCTCAAGTAATTATGTTTCAAAGTGCTATGCTGAAAACAGTTTAACAATATTTTCCCTGAATTTTCGTGCGTTACTTAAAAGTTGAAGGCTATAGGGTATAGAATTCCAGAGAGATACTGCGAATATATAGAAATGCCACTCAGAAATTAAACTTTTATATCCCAACGATCTAATTCTTTTCCCCCTGCTTATGTCAGAAATACAAAGTTTACCGTACAGGTGCTCAGGTTTGTCGGTAAACATTATCTTATGTAAAAAAACTAAAACTCTCATGTTCAGAAGATTATCTAAGGAAAGACCATAAAGCCGAGGTGAAAACAAAGAAACACTAGAGCGCCTTTTAAGTCCATACACGTACCGTACAATATTGTTAAACGCAACGTTCAATTTCGCCTTACTAATCGTATCAGATTTAGCAAATAGCTCACAGCCATACAGTAAAACTGGCATCAGATAAGTTTTAGCAAGAAGCATTCTTATTCCTAAAGGTGTACAATGCTGGGTCCGCCAAAGAGTTCTAATCAAATTAGCCAAAGCTTCAATCTTAAAATAGCTTTAACTTCCTTTTAAATGTTACCAATAATAAGCAATTTAGCGAACGTCCCTTAATCCCTTTTATATAAAAAATCTCACATGAATAGTGAAAATTCGCCCGTCAATACAATATTGTTTGGGATTTACCGATTATAGTTTTATGATTGTTTTTATTAAATGGAACTGTTATAAAATTGTTGAATATTTTGTTTTAAAAACAGCAATTTTTAACTTTTTTGTGGCATATTTTTAACAATTTTCAGGTCTTATTTTTAAGTTTATACTGCATATTTAATGCGCATAAAACGCGTTTTTAGAGCATATTTCTGGTTTTCCTGCTTATTAGCAATATCTTAAATGTTATCTTCCTGGCTTAATAAATTCCGCTGGGCCCGTAATTATGGTATAATATATCAAACTCCAATATTCTTTTTAAATTAAATGAATACAAATATTTTCCTGCTTCTTAAAGACTTTTGCTAACCTGCATAATGTTTCACTCATGCTAAATAATCATTGAATTATTTGCCTGTTGCAGTATTACTGCCAGTTTAAACTTCCTTTACTACGACTAAAACTTTTCTTCTCTTCTTTACCCCTGCCACAATACCACATGCCGCATATTAAATCATAAATCATAATTTGAGACTAAGTGCAATAGTGGTAGAAAGACACGTTAAAGCAGCAGTAGGCAAATTTAAAATGCAGCCGCATTAAATTGAAAAATGGTACTAAAGTAAATGGGAATAAAAGAAAATGTGTTTAATGCATAACTAAAAAATTAACTATTTAAAAACAAAGAGATTTATTCAATTTTTTAATCAGATCAGAAAAATAAAGGAAAAAACTTTGCTGGAAAGTTTTTCTAATAATCATCTCCCCAAACAGCAGACCGAAAGTCTGTGTACAAAATAAACATCAATCAATAATACAAGGGAACAGCATTTTCGTTGCTTGTAATATTTCGACCAATACAGTCCAACTTCGCTAAACTGAACTTCAAAACAACTTAGCTCTCCCTATTATGAATTCATTTATAAAACACTGCTTTTCGTTTAAATTTTTGTGTAATTTTAGCTCCTTATAATGAATTTCCGTATGGTGAACTTTTCTTTTCAGTGAACAAAAGTTTTAAATATAAATGCGACTTTCATGCATTTTCGTCCCCATATAATTAATTATCTCAAACGCTTTTCTGTTAAGGGATTCCAAGAGATGAAAATAGAAACCAAAGAAAATAAAAATTTTGACCGCAGTGTCCCGGGGAAAAATAATGTCCGACCATAGTAGCATTTCCTCTTTGAAAAAAAAAACTCATTAGTAATTAAAACAGTAAAAGAAGGAGTAACAAAAATAAATTGCACGAGGTCGTCAAATAAATCTTTTGGTTTTTTAACGAAACACAGGTTTCTGAAACATATAAATTTTTCACATAGTCTCCTTTGAGTTCTATACACTTTGTCCAACGTTACTCCAATTTTTTTTTTTTCTTTTTTTCACCGCTAAAGGCCGTTATACACTATACCACAAAGTATTTGGAAAATGTTCAAAGAATAGTTAGATCAGGGAAGCATTTTTGAAAAATACGTAAGACTTTGTGGGATAGTGTGTAACGGCCTTAAGCAATACTCAAATGGATAACCGCTTCAAGTTCAAGAGTGTAATTCGAACTTAAATACATGTTTATTTTAAATAAAATGGGAATAAATAATATTTGCAACTGATTTTATGATCCCATGCAGATTCATTATAGCGAAGGTTGACAGTATTATAAACTTTCGGGGTGCTGATTTTAGGTCCGATTTAAGATTTTGTGTATCATAATTTCTAGGCGTCAGGATATTTTAAAAAGTAATTACTGTTGGTTTCAAAAACTAAATACTGAACGATTGAAATATAAATACGAAATGAAATGTTCAAAAAATAATTTGTTTGAATTGTTCTTTAAAGTTCAAAACAATAAAGTTTTTAAAAAAACGTTTTAAAGAAACATACTTTTTTGTTTTTAGAAACTTACATTCAAAACTAAATTTTAAAGTTTAAATTGTGAATTTTAATTAAACTTGTAATCACCCCTATTATGAAAATGCAAATTTAAAAGAAGTTATGGGCACAAATTTTATTTGTAAATTAAACGTTGCAAAAATTTGAAAAAATTTACTAAAATAGCGAAAATAAGCACCAAAGCAATAAAGCTACGCGAAAATTGCAAAAATTCGGAAAAGTTGTCACAAATAGCGAAAATTCGCGAAAATTTTTAATATTTCAAGCAATACATAAAATTGATTGAAAGTCCCTAAAACTATAAGGAATGGCAAAAATTGCAATATTTGCTGAAATTTGCAAAAATTTGCTGACAGCGGCATGATAGCAGAGTCTACTATTTATTACAAATCCTTAAGCCGTAAAGAATCAGAAACTTACATGAAAAAATCGCTTCAATCGCGAACCTGGCTAAAATTAGCAAAAAAAATGGCAAAATTGGAAACAAACTCAAAAATTTATTTCAAATCGCTAAATCGCAAATAATAATAATAATTTTTATCTTTGTCATGTTCAATTTTAAGTTTTTAGTTCTTTTTTTTCATGTTCAAAATATTATTGTACTGAAAAAATTAATATCTTTTTTTTGTGTTTGTTTTTTAACTGATGGAAAAAATTTTTATTTTGTACGAAAAAAATTTTATTTTCGGTTTTATAAAACTTGTTAAGTCAACTTACTGTACTGCATTTCTGTATCTCTTATTGCGTAGCGCATAATTGTGCGCTTATATTTTTTAATGTAGCATTACTGCTTCGCAAAATGATAAAATTTTTTATCGGGAGTACGAAAAACTACAGTTTCTAACCTTTTTGCTTAAAGCCAAAAATACTAATTCACATGCTGCTACACCAAAAATTTCCTTTGTGGTTCATTTTTTTTTTTAGTTGTTAAAAAACAAGCATTTAAATTATTATTTATAAATTATTTTTATTTTTTTTTTTTTTAATTCAACGATATTTCTTAAACTACTGGGCAGATTTAAAAATCATGTAAACACGGCTTAAAAATTATTTTACTGACCAAAATGGAATTTTTTTTTACTGAATATGAGCAAATCCTGCGTAACGAACGCTACATTTGCACGCGTTTTCTGATTGATGTATAAATATTTTTTGGTCTTTCAAAAGAGATAGCTTCAACTTATACAAAGTATTTACTGACATTAATATGTTCTTACGAATGGCATGTATCATAATTTCTTATCAGGTATTTGTTGCGAAATAATTGATCACAAAGTTTTGTGTTGTACGCCACAAAAAGTGGAAGTAAAGGTACGCTCGTAACTGCAGTTGTTGCGCATCAGTTACGAATTATTAAAGTTGAATGTTCTTTAATGCATCACTTGTAAGAAACTTGGCATTACTTTCAGGTGTCAAAAGTTTTTTTATGCAGTGATGCCCCAGTTCTGCAGCAAATATTGGGAATTATTGCATCAGTTAATTTTCTGATGCTTTTTCTTGAAATTTATAAGAAAACTATTAGTTTTGGTCAAATATTTTCAATAAAGTTTTCCATCGCGATTGTTGATAACATATTTTTTTAATAATTTTATGTTCGCTCATTAAACTTTTAAAATTTTGCTTGTGTTTAAAAGTTCAAATTTTGCACAGCTGTTGTGCAGTAAAAAAGCATCAGCAACACAAGTGCAACTGGTGATCACGCATCGGCAACAAAATTTTGCATCCCTGCAGCAGTGGTGCACAGTTTTGATGCATTTACGAACGTACCCTAACTTTAAAAGTTGAAATGTGTTTTCCTAATTTTTAGCGAATTTTGCATCATAAGGTATACAAAATCCAATTCCTAAAAGGAAGATGAATATAAGAGAATTCTTAAATCACTTATTCGCAGCCAAAAAATGTTGGGATTTTTTGACAAAAGCCGTGAACCATTTGTGACGCATGCCTCACAACGCACGCTACAGTTTTTCCAGAAGTTTATAATAAACCCAATTTTATTTATTTTAACAAAACAAACTTTATTTTTATGAATTGCATTTCTTAAACTAATTTTATGATTATTAATGAATGTATGAATGAATATAAATTTTTTTTTTTTTATCGAAATTTTTATTTTGATGAGTGTGCTATTTTAAGCACATAAAGCACCTTAAATAATGTTAAATTCATGTATAACATTAAGTGATCAGGGGTGAGGTAGGATTTGGTAAAAATTATTGTATTAATGATTATTGAAATACATATTTTTTAATATAAAAATTTAATTATACATCTAGTCTGATATTGAAAAAAAATTAATTTGAAAATGTTTGGTTGGTGGATTTTTCTGGGATTTGCCCATATGGCAAACCTTTCTCAAGTAATGCTAATATATGTCATGAAAGTGCCTTAATTTTTGAGATAATGGTATATCACGATAACTAGAGCTTATTAAAGCAAACGGAGTCCAGATTCGAGCTCAGCATCTTAAATAACCTAAAAAAATAACTTTACATGAACAGCCAGCCGGACGGACGGATAAAGTTTGATCGGCTCAGAAAGTGATTTTCAGTCGATTGGTATACTAGAAGTTGGGGGTAGTACTAATATTTGTATATGTTACACACAAAGGCACAAACACATAATACCATCTCCACTATTATGGTGTGGGTATTAAAAGGGGTGTAAGGAAATTATGTTTTTTTAACTCATTCTGTAGAGCGATTCACTATGCTTTTTAAACCACAATTATTTGGTTTAAAAATGTTAACAACAAAATTAACCATTTTGCTGTTCACTAACACTTTTAACGATAACTGCTGGTGTTTAAAGCCAGCTGTTTCAGTCAGCTGTTATTTTTAACAACACAAATTGTGGTTTTTTAACATAATTCGCTTAAAAAAGTGCTTATTTATCGTTGTACCTGTAACGTCGATTAATAATGAGGCTTTGATGTATAAACCTACAATTTATCCACTTCTTGTCACACGCCAATATTTCGCAGAGCTTCTTATTTATTTATCGTAAAGCCAAAAACTTGATTCAAATCCAATTAAAAAATTAAACAAATTAATTTAATTAAAATTAAATTAATCAAATAACCAAACTTTTTAATATTTTTTATTAGGCTTAAGTTCATCAAATTTAATTTGCATTAAATTATTTTTATGAAGAAAGGAATTTTACAACATGAAAATTAATTAAAATTGTTATTGATAATCTTTCATTCTTGACCGTGGCCGGGGCTCGAACCCTGGCCGGCAGGTAACCATAAATAGTTCAACAAAATAACCACAATACTAATTATTGTTAAAGCTAAGGCACGAGCTCCATGTGTACAATTGTCCTTCAAGTTGTGCTGAAACAGGTCAACAGGAAAAAGAAAGACAAAAATTAAAAAACCAAAAAATGTACTTTGAACTTCAAAAAACAGAAGTAAGGAAAAACATTTAAAATCAATTAAAATGGATAATCATTCAAAAAAGCAAATTTCAATCTACCAAAGGTTAAAATACAATTTGGTTAAAGGATTACCGTTTGACTATTGACGTCAGCAGTCGTCAATGGCTGCGAGTGTAAGACGGCAAATCCCTCTGAGGAGATCGAGTGGTTGCGATCGAAACATGTCATGGTAACCTGCCGGCCAGGGTTCGAGCCCCGGCAAGGTCAATATTGAAAGATTATCAATAACAATTTTAGTTAATTTTCATGTTGTAAAATTCCTTTCTTCATAAAAATAATTTAATGAAAATCAAATTTGATGAACTTAATCCTAATTAAAAATATTAAAAATTTGGATTAAAACCCATAAATAGTTCAACAAAATAACCACAATACTAATTATAAATCAATTAATAAAATAAAATAATTAATAAAGTAATAAAAATAAGAAATGTTTTACGCACTTTGCAAAATACTATTTAAAACAGAGTATGAAAACAAACAAAACATTTCGCAAACGTTTGCAAAATGTACAAAACTATTGAACATTTTTAAATTGTATTGTACATGAGCAAAACCAAAACAAAAACTTTTCAAGTGTCAAAGAGAGAAAACGAAACAATTGGCTTTCCACTCATCTGCATTATTTAATTTACCGTTACAATCGTACATCTGAGTACAAAACAGATAGAGAAACGTTTTGTTTGAGTAATTGTTTTAGTTCTTGCTTGGTTTTTGTAGTGGCATAACAAGAGTAAAATCCACAATGCCTCGTCTTTTTTTTTTAAATTTATTTTTTTTTCTTTTTTCTTTGAATTACTTTTTATTTAATTTAATTTGTTTTTTTTTTTTAATTAGTATAGTAGTCAAAAAAAGCATTAATAAAAACAAAAAAACCTAAAAACCTCTCTTTTTATTTCACTTAGAAACAATAGTTATATATATATGACTAAATATTATAATGAGTAAATCAATTACCAAACGTTTGTCAAACGTTTTTACTCTGAATTTTTCAATATTGTTCTTACTCTTTTCTTTTCCAGCTGTGTACTTTTATATTAATGTACAATTTGCGCTCACGAGCAAAAATAATACAAAACAAAATGGCACAATCATTCTCATTGTTTTGGTTTTGATTTGTTTTACTCACTGCAAAGAACAAAACAAAACGAAAGCAAACGTTTCGTTTTATTTGTTTTCGTACTCTGATTTAAAATCTATAAATTAAAAGGTTGTTGTTGTTTTTTTTTTTTATTCTTCTTTGTTATTATTCTTCTTTGTTATCCTTTTTGGATGTTTCTCTTGGCAGAGTTGCCACAGTATATCAATTGGTTATAAATAAGTTAGTGAATCACATAAATGTTAGTGAAAACATCAAAATGTGTGGTTAAAGGTAACACCTTTTAAAGTGCTAAAAGTTAGTGAATCGCACTACTGAGCAAGACTTTCCTGTCTTAATAAGAATATAGAAATGCACTAAGAAGAGTGCATAAAATGAACATACAGAGTAGTATTTTTTTTATATAAGACACGTCTACCATTGAAATAAATGTAAGAAAAATAGCTTATGCAAATATATCCTAAAGTAAATGTATAAGTAACGTACGTATTTTAATGCCTCCAACAATCTAATTAAATATTTTTAGCTTTAAATCTTTTTTGAGAAGTTCTTATTATTCATACTCTTCCTGCAAAGGATGATTTCTTTTAATGGAAATAATTATTTAAAACTTAGTACATAGGTAAATTTATTTAAATCTACAAATTTAAAAATATATTATATTAAAAATTATTTTTTGTAATTTACGTCTTCTTGGCTTCTTAAAAGTAAAATATTTTCAGTAGCCATAATTAATATTAATTTACAAAAGCAAATATTCTTCCACATAACTTAATAGCATCTAATTAAATGGTGTTAAAAAAAGGAAAGGGAAATTAAAATATAAGATTTTTGTCGAGCAGGGCAAATTTCTTAAATCTTTTCATATTAAAATTGTTTATGTTTTTAAATTAGGCTTTAGTTCATTAAATTTAATTTGCATTAAATAATTTTTATTAAGGAAGAAATTTTACAACATGAAATTAATAAATTTTTTTTTTTTTTATATAATTTTTACTCTTGACTGAAGACCGGCTCGAACTCAGGCCGAATTTATAGCTTTCGAGAATATCAACCAGAGAACGGCTTTGTGTTATTGAAAAAAATTCGCGTTAAGAACACCTTTAAATGCACTCTTTTGCGTTCATACAATCAAACTTTCTCAGCCACACACATTCGCTGGTTTTAAATCATTCAAATAATGCAAAGCGTATTGGCTTTACCATTTGTTAGATATCGTTTAGCTTCGTCTGTCCATAATTGCTTTGGTAAAGAACAATTACAAAAAAAGCAAGAAAACATTGCTCTGATGCATGGTCCGAAAATAAACAATTAATATCGCTCTTAGTGTTCGGTTCGGTGGATTTGTGGAAAACACAAACTCTGTAGTGAATAAAAAAAAAAAAAAAAAAAATAACGTTGCCCTGTCATCTTCACAAAAATAATACTGTTCTTATCCAACTCAACAAAAAGTTGACATTTAATTTCGCTAAGTTTTTTTTAAATCAAAAATTTCATTGTGTTCGGTTCAGCTCATGAGTGTTTGTTCGTTTCAGTTGTGCTAGCCCTATTTGCTGGTAAAAAAAAACCCTAACATTTTTTACAGAAAAAAAAATACATATACGAAAAAAAAAAATATAAAACCAGCAAAAAAATTTAACACAATTAAAACACATACACAATTGACACACAAGGTATTCGTGCTGTAGTCATTGCTAAAACTTTTTGTTTGTAAATTTCTTCATCAGTGTAAAAAGTAGCACTATAGAACATTAAAATAAAATGTTTATCTACAGTATCACTACAATTGTTTTGTTTTTTAGTTTTTTGGATATATTGGATATGAGTGGTTTTTTGATCTCATTTTTCAGCAGAGTGGTTGCGAAGAACAGAATGTTCGGCTCTTTCTTGGAAATAGTTACGAACGGTATTTAGGGTAGTGTTCGTCTACACAAACACTTAAAAAGATATATATCCTGGGTGTGTGAGTCGAACGCTAAAAAATGTTCTATTTATTTTCAAACACTGCACTGAAAGAATTTTCTTCAGAATACCAATAAATTATGACATTAATCCCATGAAAAATTGCATTAAAAAGGAACCTATGCAGCTCTTCGTTGGATCAATGAAACCTGTTTCTTTAAAATGTATTTAGTGAATCATTGCATTAGATCTATGAATGTTATTCATTGGATGAATACTTTAAAAAAAGTAAAAAAATTATTTTTTTGGATTTTTTTTTTTTTGATCAAAGTTGTTCTTATTCAACTTTTTTTTCACCAGAGTCGCTGGCGGGAATCGATCCCGCAACCTCGGCGCTGATAGACTTTTTTTATTTTATATTTTTTTTTTGAATTTTTTTTTTATAATCCAAGTTGTTCTTATTCAACTTTTTTTTTTAACCAGAGTCGCTGGCGGGAATCGATCCCGCAACCTCGGCGCTGATAGACTAGCTTACTACCAGCTAGCCTATTGGGGCAGTGTAGTTTTTGAATAAAAAAACTATGTTTTTTGCCATTACTCAATTAAGAGCGTAAATATGAGATTAAATTGTCATAACATAACAACAATAACAACGTTGATTTTTTTTTGACGCATAATAAAAAAATACCACATAAAGAGAGAACAAGCTTTTTCGTATATATCATTTAGTTGACAACAGTTTTAAATAACACACCCTTATTTTTTTAAAGGAGAACATTTATTTGTTCATGGCTTAGTACATACTATATGTATTTAGGTATGTACTTATTAAAGAAAACTAAAAACATACGTATTTATGGATTAAAAGTTTTTGTTTCATTACTATAATGACATTTTTCATTGTCATAATGAAAATTTAAATTTATGAAGGCACGCTTTTTCGAAATATTTTTATACTTTTAACTATTGAGACTATAGCCTCTTAAGACCCGAAAATTAACCCACTGAATTTTTACATTTCTTTTATATTTTTTATTCCTTTTGGGGAGCAAATAAGACAACTGTATATTTTTTTTTTAAATTTTTTATTTGAATTCTTAGAAATTACTGGTGCACATATGTGTACCTCAGGTTTTAAAATATGAATACTTTCAACGTAAATCCTTAATTTCTTAAAATTTGAACTGAACCGATTGAGTAAAGGGCTTATTAACAATTTTTTTTATCTTATGAGGTGTAATTTAAATTTCGGTTTTTATTTTTTTTTTAATTTTTTTTATTTAAAGTGGTAGAAAAAGAGGTGCACATATGTGTACTTCAGGTCTTAACGATTAGTTATTGAGGAAAAATGTCCAAGCAGTGAGGTTTTTTCAAACTGTTAAATTCAAATGTAAAAATAATGGCTAAAACTTCTAAGCCCTGCCGTTTTTTGATATTTTTTGAAGCGCAGTAGCTCAAAGCAAGTAATAAAACTGTTTCTATTGGTCACGAGATGTCGCTTGTCTTTAAAACTTGTAATAAGTTAAGGTACACATATGTGTACCCATGGTCTGAAGAGGATAGAGTTATTTGAATGTTAAAAATAATTTATTTTTTTTTTTTTCAATTATTGAAATTTGTTGCTTTTATAAAAAAATTTTGATATCATAAATTTAATGGCATATTACATTAGATGTATGAAATAATTAAATCTTACACTTTTCAAGTAACAATTAAACATATTTTTAAGGAAACTATAATTTTGTATTAATTTATGAATAAAGTTATGTTTGTATATTGTTTTTTATGTTCCCAATTAAAATTTTTTGTTTAACTTGGACAAACTTTAGTTTTCATATATCCAATGAATCGACTTTAACGAAAATACTTCATTATAACTACGAAATTCCATTTGGACAATGAAAATGTTCATTTAACCAGTGACATTTTTTTTATGAAAACGATTCATTAAATATATGAAGCAATTTTCTTTCAGTGTGCTCTGATGTTATTTGTAATTTATAACCGTCTGCCAAAGCTTGAAATTTCAGCGGGTGTATTGTTTTCACACTTTTTCAACAATTTTAATAACTCCCTTCATTAACTGAAAAACATTGGTCTGCATCACACCTGCTCTGATGTATTCAGGAATTGCTATAGATTCGAAAGAAAACAAATTGAAATGAAACGCAAACACACATTGTTACAAATGCAAAAACTTATAAATAGAGGAAAGTCATACACCTGAGCTCATTAACAGTCATCGTTGTCTCATCGAGTGGATAATGCCTGCTTGAATGAAAAAGCATAAGAATGCGTGTGATTTGATTATCTTAATATCTTAATACTAACATATTTTTTTATGATATTAGAATCTAGGGCAATTATTTGTGAAGCAAAATAAAGGCCAAATGGTCACCACGGCTTCGGTAGCATTCCTCTATCCGATAGTCTATATTTTCAATCACTCTGCGACATAATTGAGGTTTAATGTCGTTAATGTGCCGAATTATCTTCTCCTTTTGCTCTTTAATTGTTCTTGTTTTATGGACGTACACTTCTTCTTTTTAATATCCTCAAAGAAAAAAGTCCAACGGTGTCAAATCAGACGATCGTAACGGCCAATTACCATCGCCACGATGTGATATAACACGGTCATTGAATTTCTCGCGCAAAAGAGCCGTTGTTTCGTTGGCAGTGTATCAATTTGCACCATCCTGTTGGAACCACATATTGTCCAGGTCGATATCCCTAATTTCTTTCCACAAGAAGTCCGTTATCATCTCGCGATAGCGAGCATCATTCAGGGTAACTGCTTGGCCGACCTTATTTTCGAAGAAGTACGGCTCGATGACGCCGCCAACCCATAAGCCGCCCCAAACTGTCACTCTTTGCCTTTTCAACAATCACTCGAGGATTGTTATTTGCCAAATTGCTGCAATTTTGCTTGTTAACAAATCTATTATGCTGACCAAAAAAATCACGAGGTGCATTTTGATTTGAACGTCCATTTCGATAAATTCTTCAACAATCTTAACTTAGAAAATAACAATTTAAAAAGTTATTTATTTTTTGTCATTTGTCGTTGAAAACTCTCGCATTAATGATAAATTTATTTTACTACCATAAATCACCCGTATTGGAGGAGCTTATAATTATAGAATTGATTTTTTATTTAATACACAAACGTTTCCAAAAAACTTTTAATTAAAGAAGAATTAATTTTTTTAAGTTCCATAATTAAACCGAATTCGGTTTTCGAAATAACTTCGATTAAAAAGAATCCGAGGAACTTGGAGGCGGAATATTGGAATGTAAATTTTTAAAATGCCAAATTATGTTTTAAAGATAAAGTTTAAAAAACGCTATAGGTTTTCCCATGGTAGAATAAGTACAAGGTATAGTCATTAGAAATTTTTTTCTCAATTTCAAAACCCATAAAACGTCAAACAAAAGAAAATATGGAAAAAAATTAAAACAAGCGTAGACTAGCTCACTATCAGCTTGCCTACCGGGGTACTCAATATTTTAATATGAAAAATAGAATGAAACTTGAATTACAGTCATTTAATTATAGCAAATAGAACTATTATGAACCTATAGAACACTTTGTGAATGACTAAACAATAAAACAAAACTAATGGACCTATTACGGTTTACAACTCAACTCCAATTCAGTTGAATTTCTCAGTTTTCGTTATCTGGGCCCTATTCTACAAAACAACTTATCAACTTTTCACTTTGCACTTATCAAATTGCATTTTTTGGCAAAGTTACAAGTGTTTCAGTTCCACAACATTCTTTGCAAATCTCACTTTGCACTAAGCTAAATTTTGCAAAGACTTTGCTCTCTCTGCAAAAACTTTGCTTTCTTTTGCACTCTCTAGCAAAGTGAATGAGCAAAGTGTTCCACGAAGTATTTAATCATCTTTGCATTTCTCTCTTATTACTTTTCACTTTGCATTGCTAAAGAGAAATTATTAAAATGAGCTAAAAAATTAGAAATGAAAAAATACTTGCAGTGTTACATGTTATTAAAGAAAAAAGATATTTTATTTTCTAGTTAGTTTTTTTTTTTATAAAATTATTGTAAATATAGTGTGAAAATTATTTCTTTTTATAAGTTATTTTTATTATATAAACCAATTTTATTTTTGAATGTGTTCAATGAGACAAATTTAAATTTTTTCAATTATATTCGGCTGGTGTCTTATAATTATAAAATTTTCTTTACATACACTCACAATATTATTACAGTAACGGACTGTAGTTTATTTAAGAAATATTCCGTTCAGTCATTTTTAAATATATAAACATTTAAAATTCCAAGCAAATTTATTTTTAACTGATTCTAACAGTTATTCAAAAAACTAAGTGCATATTAATACTGATTTTCAGTTGCTTAATATTGTCCGTTGATTGAGTTAAATTCTTCTTTATGTTAAAGTAAATAAAAATGTAATTTAAAGCAACGAAAAGTTCATTTAATTTTTACTGTCAAAAATTCAACCGCGAATTCCGTAAAAACAAATCAATATTCAGTTATCTTATATAAATTAATTGTCAAAAAATTAACTACATATTCCGTAAAAGCAAATAAATATGCAGTTATTTTATAAAATTTTACTGTCAAAAATTCAACACCATATTCAGTAAAAACAATTAAATATTCAGTTATTTTATGTAATTTTACTACCAAAAATTAATTTTTACTTATCTATAAAAAATTAATTGCTTGTTTTGTGTAGGCAATTCCCATTTTCTATTTGTTAAAATAATTTAGTTAAATACATCAAATTTTAAAAGTAAAATAATTGCGAAGCCATATCGGTCATGCTGCTGGTGTCTTATAATTGAGAGTTCTTCTGTAAACAACGTGGTCAGTACAACAAAAGTAAAATAAACGTGTGTACAGGGCTGCCAGATAAATTTGTGAGGAAATCGTCAGTTTCCTGAGAAAAAATATATAAATCGTCTTTATCGTTTCGAAAAATCGTCAAAAAAAATCAGAATATTTAAAATTAATTTTTTTTAAGCAATTTTTGTTTGATTTTTATAAAAAAAAACATTAATAATAATTATCGTAGAAGATTCCTCTCACGGGAAAAACTGTAACATGAGTGACATTATTCCATACCACAGCAAAAAATCTTCAATCGTTGTGGGAATCGTTTAAGACGTGGGTAAAGATAATCTAACGAGACTTTCATGTCAAAAGTCTTAAGCGACTCATGTTGATATTCTCTAATTGTTGAAAACATGATTTATACAGGGAGTCGTAAAAGGTTCATTCGATGATATTTTGACGAAAGATACACAAAGTGTAACATTGTTGTTTTTGTACTCTGAAAGCGTAGAAAAGCGGCACGCGTTTTCTAGTTTTTGAATAGAGCGCCCTGAACGCTTTGCAATTGGAAAAACCGATTTTGACAGCTCGTTTAAAAGTTTAGTTTGAAGCTACTGTTAATTAATAATAGCAATTTAGCTAATTTTTTTGTCAATCTAGCGTTTTTATCTCTATTTTTATTTAGATTTTTTTTTGGGTTTTATTTAACAAGAAAGCTATCCCTACTGTTCGTGACACAACGTTGACGCTCTTGTTTCGGTATGGCATATCAGCGGACAAGGTAAGCGAAAGAAAACGTTCCGCCTCCCTCTCTTGTTAAGGTAGGGCGATTAAACATTCCAAGATTATAAAACGAAATTGTCAGAAAATGTTATGTTTTATTCAGACTTTGGAGACTGAAAAAATCGTCAACTTTATAAAAAAAATCAGCAAATCAGCACTTTCCTAATTTCGGAACAAAAAATCGTCAAAATGACGATAAATCGTCAAATCTGGCAGCCATGCGTGTGTAACTGGGTAAGTAAATAAAATATTCTCCCTCTCTCGTTTATAAGAAAAACAAGCGGACAGGTGTCTGTCTGGTATTTTTTAGAAATTCGGCTCTTTTGTAAAGTAAACGAAAATTTAATAAAATAACTGAATATTTAATTGTTTTTACTAAATATGGGGTTAATTTTTTGACAGTAAAATTTTAATAAATAACTGAATATTTAATCGTTTTTACTAAATATGGTGTTGAATTTTTGACAGTAAAATTTTACAAAATAACTGAATATTTATTTGATTTTACGGAATATGGTGTTGAATTTTTGACAGTAAAAATTAAATGAACTTTTTGTTAAAAATAAATGAAAAATAGGTAGACCGGTTTTTAATTGAACTTTCATTTATTTTATATTACAATTTCAGTTAATTTTACGTACAGAATATTGTGTGTGTGCAAAATTTACTTCATTGCTTGCTAAAGGGTAGCTTCAATAAAATATGTAACAAAGGATGGCTTAAGCATTTAGTATATAAAATATTAAAGGAAAGTATGGCAATTAAGCTTTAAAATTGAAATTGATTAATTTAACATATTCTAAAAAAAAATGGTTAATTATTGTAAATATTTGGAACATAAATTATAAAAACAGGCTTTCTGGGAAGAAGAAGCTCAATCTTTTCAACTCGCGTTTGCCCGAAAAACATGGACATATGCGTCTACTATGACATCGACAATCCTATGGATGGTTTTGTAAACTGCTGATTTTACAACACCATGCACAGCTGCAACTCCATGGTACTGACAACCATTTCCGAGCCGATGCAAGCCCACTAGCAGTTGATTTTCAGCTGACAAAGAATTACTGCGCTGTTTATTGTGCACTATTTATATTTAAAATTAAATCAACTTTGATTTGATTTAAGCGAAAGCAATCTTTAAATTAAAGTTTTGTTGTCCCGAAAAGTTAGTTCGGACTCTATAATTTCTTTTTATAGCCGCGTTTCCACTATCGTCCAACAAAAACTCGCGTCTTAACATTTTGAAAGCTTCACTAACTATAACAATATGAATTTGCAAGGAGATCCTTTACCTTGCAAATTTTTCACAAACTTATCAAAATTTGCTTTGAAAATAGAATTTGCTTGCAAAGTCTTTGCAAATTACACTTTACAAAATTAACTTTGCACTTTGCACAAGAGAACGTACATGGAACAAAAAATAAAAATTGCAAAGACTTTGCAAATTTCACTTATCAATTTCAACTTATCACTTATCAAAAAGTTTTGCAAATTGACGAAAAATTTGATAAGTGCAAAGTGAAAAGTTGATAAGTTGGTTTGTGGAATAGGGCCCTGGTTTACAACTCTGTTATAGTACAGGTATTAAAAACATCAACAATTTACCACTCACCACTAGCATTTGCTTTACTCTGAACTCAACTGAGTTCAGTTGTAAACCGTAATGGGGGCATAAACCTTTATATTAGTATTTTCCTTTTTTCTTACAAGCATCTAAAGAAATAAGAACTGATATCGTTTAAATTGTCATCAATATCTTTAGATACAAATATATCATAAAACGTAATCTAATCCCACAACAACTGTTACAACAAAAACAGCAGTTATCATTTGGCTACAATCCAATGACATACCAAAACTATCTATTATGTCTTTACTTTTCAATACAATAGCCTTAATTATTCTTCATCATCATTTATACCAAAAAAAAAATATTTATTTAAAAGTAAGAAAGAAAAAAATACTTATCAAGTATCACAGTAAAGTCACAAACAATGGCTGGCAATAAAAACAATTTTGTTTTTGAAACAAACCATTTATTTCAAAGATACAAATCTATACAAGCGAAAACTAACTAGTAAATGATAACATAATGAAGACGAAAATTCTTAGTGACAGGCCAAAGATACTTTGGCATTAATAATAACAACAACAACAACAGCTACATTAACAATACTAATGGGTGATAATTAGAAATCCTTTGGAAATATGTACATTAGGGTGGGTCGATTTAGTAGTCGATATTGTGTTATTTTAGTAGGTAAAAAAAGTCGGCTGATTTAATTTTTTTTTAAATATTACCTTTCCATGGTGAAATTGTACGCTAAAAACGATGGTAATATTAGTTTTTGTCGAAAAAAAATTATTTTTACGCGTAAATTTTTTTTATGGAGTTTGTTAAAAAAAGTTTGCGAATCTAAGATTTTTTTTAATATCTCCTATCCAAGGTAAAGTTTTACGCTTAAAACGAGGGGGATATTTTTGTCCTTACAAATCGGCTCCCCCTAATGTACATGCAATAGCAGAAAAAACAAAAATAATTTTAATGAAAATGGAAATGGAAATGTATATAGAAAATAAAGCAAGCAGTGACTGTGGCAGTGACCGATATAACCTTGATAATCAGCTATTTGGCACATAAATGATAATTTAAAGAAAAACTGTAATGAAAAACAATGAAAAGGATTATGATTGTGACTTTGGTATTGTGCAACATATATACAAAATAAATTTCATAAAAATAAATAAATTTTATATTAAAAATAAAGGAAAACTAGTACACGTTAGACAAGCCTGACCATATGATAACCGGCACCACTAACTGGTCTCTTTTTTCAAACTACGGGCAATTACGACAGTGAAAGGAATTTGCAAAAACTGTACTTGTATAAAATGTTACCACGTAATTATGGTTTTTGCAATAAAATAAATTTTGCTTTATGAGAAACTTAAATGGAAGTTGGGCAAGAAATGATGTTGAAAAAGGAAATCTGTTTGTTAATCATTTAAAAAACGTATTTACCACCTATTGCTGCTAGAGCAGCTGTTCCCCTAAGATTTGAGATAAAAGAAATCGAAAAGGCTATTTGTGATTTAAACCCCAAGAAGGCTCCTGGTTTTGATAAGATCAGCAACAAAATGCTTTTTGAGCTACCCAGCATAGCAAGGAGAATTATTCATTTAATTTTTAATGCTATTTTACGCCTGGAATACTATCCTCAAAAGTGGAAGGTTTCCTTAGTCATCATGTTACCTAAACCAGGAAAGGATCACACAAAAGTTGAGTCATATAGGCCTATAAGCTTACTTTCAAATATATCAAAGCTGTTTGAGAAGCTGTTATTGTCAAAATTAACCCCAATTCTAAATGAAAACAGATGTATTCCTAACCACCAATTCGGCTTTAGAAGACAACACAGCACAATTAAGAAAACCCATCGTATAGTAAACGCAATAAGAAAAGCCTTTGAAGAAAGAAAATATTGTTCCGCTCTCTTCATCGATGTTTCTCAAGCTGTTTCTCAAAGTCTGGCATGAAGGCTTATTACATAAATTGAAGCTCAACTTACCAGAAAACACACACAAGCTGTTAGAAAGCTACTTAGTCGGTCGAAAGTTCATTATTAAAGAAGGTTATTATTTAAGCTCTCCTCAGCCAATTGAAGCTGGAGTCCCTCAGGGAAGCATCCTGGGCCCACTTTTATACTTAATATATACCTCGGATATGCCAACAAACAACTACACCCAAACTTCAACATTTGCTGATGACACAGCTTTTCTAAGCGTGCACGAAAACAGTCAAGAAGCATCTCGATACCTACAGGATCATATATTTCAACTCGAACTGTGGCTAAAGCAATGGAGGATAAAGGTCAATGAGCAAAAATGCGTACATGTAACATTTACCTTGCGTCGGGAAACATGCCCCCTATTAAAATCAATAATCATTTAGTGCCTCAAAATTCGCATGTAAAATACCTCGGTATTCATCTAGATCGCCGTTTAACGTGGAAAAGCAAAGTTAACCCAAATGAAACTAAAAGCAATTCAAATTAACTGGCTTATTGGAAGAAATTCTGTTCTTAGTCTCGATTGTAAACTACTACTTTACTACTCTATTTTAAAGCCAATATGGTGCTACGGTATTCAACTATGGGGCACTGCCTCGCCCTCAAATATCGAAAAAATTCAAAGGCGCCAAAATAAACTTCTTCGAATAATCACAGCTGCCCCTTGGTATGTTAAAAACTCAAATATTCACAAGGATCTCAATGTTCCTTTAGTAAAAACTATGATTACAAAATATGCAGTAAAATATTTAAAAAGGCTTGAACAAGACCCAAATCCACTAGCTCGAAATATTTTAAACCATGGCGGCCACAGTCGCTTAAGAAGAAGAGACACTGCAGCACTTACCCAATTAGATGAGCGATAAACACCTACATATGTGAACAGAACCCGTGATGAAGAAAATTTTTGTCTGGCACTGGCAGGACATAAATAAAGTATTAGGATAAGATTTGATTAATTATTGTTAGTTCATATTTAATATATGAAAATTCAATAAAAAATAATGAGAAAAAAAAAAGGGGAATCTTTTACATTTTTTGTCAAGAGCAATATAATTTTCAATCGATTGCGTGAAATTCTTAATTACGAACAACATTTCTAGAGGAAAAGAAACTAACAGAAAACTTGTCTTGTTACAGTTCTAAAGTGATAAGGACCGATTCTAGTTCTATAGCTTAATATGAAGGGGTCTTGTCACTTAAACATGGTGATTTCACAGAAGAGTGTTAGTTAGCGCCTTTTCGACACTTTGTAATAAGTCACTGAAGTAACCTTACTGGATACCTTCAATTTCGAATAAAATAGTGCAGATGTTGTCCATGTCCATGTTAATATGATAGGTGAATTTCAAATAAAATAATAGAGCCAAATAGAATCAGCCACTATCCGCACAAAATCTAGTCACATGACTTTCCTTTTAGTAAATTATCACTAGTTAAGTGATATGTCTTATTTTTACCTTTAAAAACTCGTTTCTTGTTATTGTATTGATTTGTTTACTGGTCACGGGTTAAGTGCTTTAGTCTATAACGTTCTATCCATTTTTCAGTTTTAAAAGTAAAGCTATCAGGCCTGTTCTGAAAATCACGTGATTTCAAATCACGTCACTGAAAATCACAACGTTTTTGTGTTTTTCGATGTGCTTTTGGAAATTAAAAGTCACACCGAAAAACATGAAAACATAAATGAAACTTTATTCAAATACAGTTAAACGTTTTTCAAATTAGTTAAATAAAACCATTTTAAAAATTTTATAGGGATTTTTTTTTGCTTTGCATTTCTGATCCTTAAATTAATTCGTAATTTGTTTACTGATTTTTTGGACACGTACCACTGATAACGTACTAAATCGTGCCGTAACCACAGAAATAGCTCAATCGACATAATTTTCAATTTTCGTTTTTTTTTTTAATAAATTAATTAATTGGCAAACTTGCATCATCTTCTAAAATGTTATGGTCATACAAGCTACCGTTACGATTTTATAGCAAAAACAATTTTAGCTCAAGCGCCATTTCTAGTATGTTTTCTTTTTTTTATAATAAAAATAAACCTTCTCCTGTAAAATTTTGTTTTTGTCGCTTAAGCTTTTTCTGCGGTTGTGGCTCGAAATGATAAAATTTGTTTCCAATTCTGTGCAAAGATACATCTAACTCCTTAAAGTACTTTAAAAAATCAAAAAGAAGGATTTAAACCATAAAATTCCTTCAACTTGCGAATTCTTTAAGCGTCTAGACTCGAAATTTGTTCTCCTAAAGTATTTTCCGCAAAACATTTCAAAGTATCAAACAGAGTTGAAGAGTCCGTATTTTTCCCTTTAAGCCATTCTTTAAAAAAATTACGTATTTTATTCGAGTATCCATAACAAAAAGAATTAATAATAAAAATAAAGGCAGTCGTAGGCGGACAACTTTTTTCTTTTCTATTTATTTTTTTATCTATTTACAAAAGCGAATAATTTGTTGGACAAATTTTTGCGGAAATCGAAAGTTGCTGACTGTCATTCATGTAGTTCACGAAATAATTTTGTATTATCTTTTGAACTTTATTAATTCTTACTGTCATTAAGATATAACAATCACTTGTGAACTAAAACGGCATTATTGTTTAAGTAATATATGCTGCTTAAAACTGCATATCCAAGAAAGTTGTGCTATCTTCGTTATTGTGTTATTTAACCCTTAAATGTACATGTATATTTTAAAAAAAATTTAATTTTTAAAAAGTTAAACTGTAAAGAGTTTTAACTCAAAAACAATTGCAGATAACTAAAAACTGTTTTGCATTCATTTTACTAAGGATGTATTTTTTAAAAGATAGTCACATGTTGTTTTCGTTTAAGACATTTGCCACTTTTGGCCAACGACACAACACTGTGGTACCCCCTGAAGGGTTGGTGATAAAGGGTAATTTTTTTTTTAGAGAAATATTTGGTATACAAATAATGTGTTTTGCTTATACATTTTACCTTCCTAGAGGTAACTACTGGGCAGTTATGAGCTTTTTTTTATTAATCTTCCTACAATTTCGTTCTCACAAGCTTGAACCCTTGAACCCGGTGCTAGCTCAAATTGTTTTTTTTTTTTTTAACCCCATGCAAAATTTCCCTTTGTTTTTGTTTCAGATAAGCTCTAAATTTTTTCATGGTCCTAAATATGCTCAGGATAATTCTCAAATTAATTACTAAGTCCCAGGAAATGATAAAAATGCTGTAATTACATTTATTCCACAGCTGCTGACTGACTAAAAACTATCTCAAACCAACACAGTCTACTATAAAAACCCTTGGGGAGAAAAAAAAAATTTATGTTTATTATGTGTTTAAGTACTTTATTCAAGGTCATCATAATATAAATACATAATTACAATCTACATTGACAGTTCAACGAATTTTTATTACAAAACTTAGTCATTACTAAAATCATTACTACAACCACAGACAACTAAAATCACCACTAGCTACTAGATACTACTTATAAACATAAATTATGCCACAGTAGTAGTAAATTGTTCGTTATAATAAAAAAATGTAATAATAATGACAACAGTAATTTGTTATTTATTTAAATGAATAAATGAATGATTCAGTGTGAGTGACTTAATGAAAATAAAGAAAAAGTAAAAATAAAAATAAATTAATTAATTACTCTCTGACACAATATTTTGAAATACACTATAAAGCCCATTTTCACAATATACCGAGAGATAAAGGAAGGTTTTTGTCGGCTGTTAAAAACGTGTTCTATTATAATAACTTAACTTAAAAATAAGATAAAAGAACTGACTATTGAAGACGATGAAAGATTGATTTCGTTTGATGTTGTAGCTTTGTTTCCGAGTGTGCCTGTTGATTTAGCGTTAGTAATAATTGAGGATAGATGGGAAGAAATTAAAGGATATACAAATATATCAAAATCATTATTTTTAAGAGTTGTAAAATTTTGCATTAAGGACAACCGGTACTTTACATTTGACAAAAAAAAAAAACACCCAAAAAAAAGGGGCTACCTATGGGATCTCCAGCATCTCCGATAATTGCAGACATAGTTATGGAAAAACTTTTAGACTCCGTAATTGAAAACTTATCTCAAAAACCAAAAATATTGACGAAATATGTGGATGACATTTTTTTGTATTGTAAGGGAAAGTGCAATCGAGAAGATGTTGACCAAATTAAATAGTTTTAACAATAGGATTAAATTCACGAGCGAACTAGAACGCGATTCAAAGTTACCATATTTAGACATTGTGATTATAAGAGAAGGTAATATATTAAAAACAGATTGGTATCAAAAACCAACAGCGTCGGGCAGGATTATTAATTTCTTCTCTAAACATCCAAAGCGAATTATAATAAATACTGCCAACAATATGGTACGGAGAGTGTTTCGACTTAGTGATGTGGAATTTCACAAGCATAATAAAAAGAAAATCCAAAACATATTATCTGCCAACAATTTTCCAAAAAAACTAACAAGCAAACTTATTAAAGATTATGACAAAGACAAGAAAAAGAGGACTAAATCAAGTGAAGAACCTAAAATATATAAATCATTAACATATATTCCTGAAATGTCAGAAAGATTTGAAAAATCTAAATTATTTAATGGAGAAAACATTAAAATGGCGCACAAAACTGAACAATACCTTGGAATAATTTTCAGTAACACCAAAGACAAAATTACAAATATGGAAAAAGCAAATGTGGTTTATCAGATCCCCTGTATAGGTAATGAAACTGAAACGTGGAAGAAAGTGTATGTTGTAACAACTAAAAACAAATTTAAAACTAGAATTGCAGGACATAAATCCGATCAAAAACACCGGCTGAACAAATTTATTAAAAAAAAACAGCACTAACAACCCACTGTGTTGAGAATAAACATTTTCCAGACTTTGATAAAGTACGAGTGTTAGAGAGCGAACAAAATTATAAACGACGTTACATGCTAGAGATGCTACACATCATTAATATACCAACTACAAAAATGAATTTTAAAATTGATGTGGAGAACTGTTCTCAAAGCTACAAACATGTGATTAACAAGGGGAAGAGAGTAAGCAATACGTAGTTTTTTAAGTTTAGTTTAACATCAGACGCTGCAAGGAAATGAACAGTAATTTTCCGTGTTAAATATATATTATTATTTATTTGTAAGTTTACGTATTAATTTGTACATGTATGGTTATTGTTGTTTTTTCTATGTCGTTTATTATGATTGTTATTTTTTGTATGAGTTTTACATTGTACTTATATTTATATTTATAGACAAGCCCAGATGATGATACTCAAAGAGTATCGAAATATCGGCAACTATTAAAATAAAATTTATTTTCAATACTGGCCTCGAGCTTGAAGTAAAAGCATTTTTATTTATAAATAATAACTTAACTTTAACCTAAACGTGATAACGCGATACGTTTAAGGGAGGTACATTCTACCAGGTAGTTTAAAGGAAAGTTGTAATAATGGAACACTGCTTAAACGGTCCATAAAACCCGAACTTTTGCTATCGGTAAGTTGTGAAAACCAGCCTTAGACCCTAAATGGTGTCGTTAATGGGTACCGAAGATATGCAACGCATATCGAATCAAATTTCTTCATATATTTGCATAAATTATCTAAAGTAATTTTTGGGAATACAAAATTTTAATTTAAAAGATTTTGTTATTCGTGCTTAATTCCCAGTTTTTATTCTTGATAAAAACACTTGAAATTTATACCGTGTTCAGATATCCCTTTTTTATTGAGTCAATATTCGGTTTATTGACATAATTATCTTTCTGTTCACATATATTCAATTTAGCCAATTCAATTTATATTACTACTACATACAACGTTCAACGTAAACAAAAATGTACATGTATAAGCAAAATGTAAACAACTTTTGACATCTTTAAGGAATAAACATCTGACTTTTGCGGATACCTTGTAACAATTTCTGGTTAAATGAAAAATAAAATTATTTCTTCTTAAAACTTTTATACAGCAAAATTAAATGCACATATGTCAATAAGGATCCTTCACCTTTTTCTGCATGTTGTTATTTGTTTTTTTTCATGCATTTTGCATCGTTCATTGCAGTAACATATTTAACTATACATATTTACATACATATTTATGTTTTCAATTCTGTCGCTCTCATTTATTAAGTTCAACTTCATGACCATATATGGTAATTAAATTCGGCGTTTACAGGTCAAATGAGTTGTTTTCTTTCAGATCACCTTATGCTTACCATGTTAATAATTTTGTCTTTTTCTAACTTCCAATTTTTTAATTTATTATTAACGATCGAACCCAATTCTAACTACGCAATTTTTTTATGCACTTTATTGTTTAACTTTTACTTCAATTAAGTCATTGCCTTTTAAACTGTTGAAGAACGAACAAGTGCATAAGTAAAACAAAACCAAAAAGAATTAAGTAAAATCAAAAAGTGCAGAAATTTAAAGTTGAAGTGAACTTATTCAATTATTGAATAATAATTTTATTTGTGTCTTAAAGCCAAAAGTTTTTTTAAGTACGATAATTTTTGGATGACTGTATCATTTTATGGGAAATACTTGTGGGAGGATACAAAAAAAAAATTAAAACCAAGGTAATGTGGAATTCAATTAGTCGTGCCAAAATCCTACGGTAACTTTCTTAATCATTAGAATAAAGTGACCACCTGATACTTGGGTTTGCAATCTTCCTTCGGAACAGGGATTTCCAATAACATAGACAAATAATCGGGTACAAAGAAAAATGAAAAAGGGAACTCCAGTTTGCCAAAAGGACTTGAACTTTATAATTTTCATTCAACCACACGTGGCATGTGGTCAACTTTTGGAACCTTTTGACTTACATAATACCAATGGTCTACAAGTAAGCATTGATAATCTGGAAATAAAATATGTTACACAAATAAACGGGCTTGACACCAAATAGTTTAAATCAATTTTCATGCATTTTCTCATAAAATTTCGGATTACGTAATACAAAATTTAATAAGCTGAACTAATTTGTTTTGATGAGTTATATAAAATTTTTCCATATACCGATTTAAATAATACTTACTTGCTACAGTTTTCTATAGTTTGATTTAAAATTAATAAAATAAATTTTAAAAATTTTTTTACTGCAATCTATAATATATAAAATTTAGTTTGCCCTAAAAATTGCAGAACTTAACTAATTACCTCTTAAAATTTAACTAGGAACTTAAAATGCTGAATTGAAGAAAATAATACTATATTTAACTTAACTTTAATAAATTTATTAATAACAATATGTACAAATGAATTTAATTAAAACTCTTGAATTTTAAACCAATTTCTAAAATAAATTAGATTTCAGTCTCTAAAATAATTTTTAAATGAATTTAGAATAATTAAAATCATTTGTACTTATAATTTTGCTTATCACTATAAAACAAAAAAAAAAAATATAAAATTATAAGTATCTTTCTTAATAACTTCTCAATTACATGTAGCTAAACATATTAATAATTACAATATAATTTGAGAATTCGTTTAAAGCCAACAACAAAAAGAAAAGAAGAGAAACTTCATTATCATCTCGTTTTGCTGGGCCCTTCAATCGAGACAGCTGTAATTTGGAACACCAACTAGTATGTTGTGAGTAATGAAACATAACTATTTTATTATTGTAATTATTAGTATTTTTGAATATACATTTGGTTGTTGTTTTTTTTTTCTGTTCCCTTATTTTTTTTGTGGTTCATATTGCAATTTAAAAGAATAGTAAAGTTGAATTTATTTAGTATTACCTCAACAACCTTATGGTAAAGATCATTTTTAACAAAAATGATTATTAATGTATGTTTATCTTATTTCATTTTAATTTTTTTTCAATAAATTGTTTTTTTTTTACTTATTTAAAATGAACTTCTAAAAATCTTTTAAATGGGAAGGGTAACGAAGGTTAATGGCAGCAGAATGTAAGTTATAATTATTAGTCTTCATTAGGGACAGATTTTAGTAAATGTTAGGGTAAGATTCTGTCAAGGCGTTTGGCTAATGGTCAATTGGGGAGGGAGCAAATTTACCCTACGTGGCACTACACCTTGCCATGGTTTTTTTCTATTGTCTCTTCTAATTCGGTTTTGTTATTTTAATGAATTTGATACTCTTTGGTTAATAGGCATTAAGAGTATTTATATGTAAATGCGCTAAAATACGGGTTTAGAACCAACATACCACATATATGCTAGCTGGGAAATCTGTTTATATGCCACCTAAACTTTGTGTTTTAAATTCACACACAATTGATACGGGAAATAAGTGTCGATTTTTGTTATTCACGTAACAAGTAAGTAGCGCGTTACATATATGGCGCCCAACGAAAAGGCCTACATGAAGGTCAATTAAAGCATTTTTTTCTAAATATTTTATGATAAGGGTTAAAACTCGAAACGAAACGGTTTTGATAACATCTATTCTTACGGTAACTGCAATATTAATTCGTATAAGTCCTAGTTAATAAAGGTTATAAAAATTATTCTTTAGTAGCGATACATTTAAACTTTGCACAACAATTTTTAACCTATCTTATAAATTTTTCGCTCGGAAAGTCCTAATCCTGAAACTCAAATTCGGTTTTTGATGCTTCTGTGTTTTTACAGCTTTCACTTTTTCTCGCTATTCGAGTCCGGTTTTAATTACAACGTTTGAAATTTCGACAAGCTGCAGTTTAGTTGAAAAGTGTAGAAAATATTTAGGATAAACTGCTAGAGAATAGAAGACAAATTTTCGAAGACTTAATAATTAACTGTTATATTTTCCTTTTGATTATCCTTCCCTAAAATTAAGAGCTGATTAATAAACTACATTATTAATATTATTATTATTCTAAGTATATATAAAATAATATCACATATTATAAAAACTTTTTCGGATACCATTTTTTTTTATTTTAATTTTTTTTTAGTTGTTTTTTTTCTAATAAATATTTTCTGAGATAAATCATTTTGGTCAGTTTTACAAAGCCTTTAAATTAATTTTTCATTTTTAAGTTCATTCGTTATGAATACACGTTCACAAGGTAGTAGTAGTAATAACTTGAAGGGTCGTAGTAAAGGTACTTCATCTTCACGAAATAATATTTCTATTGAAATTCAAGACAATCCATCCACTTCAAAACAAAGAGTAGTACATTCTCCTATGGTTAAAAATACCTCAATTCCAACTCGGGTTCAAGGCAGTATAAACTTGTCCTCAAATTTTGACGATCCAAATATTTTAGTAATGAGTAATCTTAATCCTATTTCGCAACCATTTGTCCCTTTAGAAGGACAAGCCCTTAATACAACTCCTGGTGTAAACATTCCACCTGAGTCTAATTCCAATGAATCTAACCTGAATTCAGCCACGCCATTTGATACTTTATTAACCTTGATGGAACAGACCATGCACAATACCAGGGAGGAATTCCGAAGGGAACTTTCTTCAATTAGAGACAGCATTTCTCAAATAGGGAACGCAAGTAATGAAGGTTCTCAGGGCCAACATATAAATCAGTCTAATGGTACCTATTCGAATGCTCCCAATTTTAATTTAAATAGATCTTCCAATATGAATGCTGCAGTTATTGATTCACATATTAAGTTAGAAAAATGGAAGATTTCTTTTGACGGGACTGGTTCTGTTTCCGATTTTTTATTCAAGGTAGAAACTCTTAGCAGTCGAACTCGATGTTCTAATGAACACCTTTTGTCTAACTTTCACGTGCTTCTGGAGGGAAAAGCAGAACAATGGTACTGGCTTTTCACGAAACAGAATCGAGACATTACTTATCCAATTATAAAATATGCTCTTACGAAGGAATTCGGGTTTTTAGAATCAGAGCATGATATTTTGTTAAAAATATCTTTGCGTAAGCAACAGCCTAAAGAGTCATATGATGATTTCCATACCACTCTAGTATCGATGAATTCGAGAATGAGGAGTCCTTTACCAGATCCCACATTAATTGATATTATTAAGCGGAATTTACAAGCAAACTTGCGATTTTTACTATTTAGTTCTGAGTCTAGAACTTTGAATGAGTTTAGGGACATCGCTCGAAAGGCTGAAAAGATCCTTCGAGATAATAAATCCATTGCACCAAATGTAGGTCCAATGAGGAACGTAAGTGAACTTGACTCTATAAGTCCTGAGTTAGATGATCTAGAGTCGGCTGATCCACAGCTTGAGGCTCTTCAAATTTCAAAAAAGACAAATAAATATGACTATTCAACCATCAAATGCTGGAACTGTTTGTCGAATGGTCATTCATATATATATTGCGATAAGGACATTAGTGAACGGTTTTGTTTTAAATGCGGACAAAAAGGAGTTTTAACGCCCTTTTGTTCAAATAGGCACTTGTTTCAGGGAAACAAGAAATCGGGCGAAATGGCTACCGGGGACTTTCGTCCAACCCCCCAAACCCCGAGTTCAAATTAGAACAGGATTTTAAAAAGACATGTAGTATTCTGAATTTTGACAGACCACTGCCAAATAATTATAACTTTGATATTCAACAAAATAAATTTGCAACTTCCAAGGATGCTTCGACGCAAACTCCAACACTTGAAAAAGTAGATGATGAGGGAACTAAAATAAGTAAATTTATTGACAGGCGGTATTCAAATTATAAAAATCCTTCTCTTAAAATAATGAAATGCAGGCTGAGATTCAAGAAACGTAGATATTATTCAAAGCTTTTAGAATCCACAATTTTACAGGGTCCAGATGATCGACCTTACGTTAAAGTAAGGGTTTTTGATGATATTATTACCGGTTTATTAGACTCTGGAGCTAATGTTTCCGTTTTAGGACAAAATTGTATAGAATTTTTACAGCGAAATAATATCCCTTATAGCCCGATAAAATCGTCATTGTCCGTTGCAAATGGTTCAAAGCAAAATGTCTTAGGATTTTGTAAATTGCCTATTTGTTTTAAGAATGTAACGAAGGATATTGTTTTCTACTTAGTTCCTACACTCGGCCAGGAAGCGTATTTTGGAACTAGTTTTTGGCGCGAATTTGCTCTTGCTCCAGACATAATTCCAATTGTTTCGTCCTTAGAACTTCAATCTTCAAAATTAGAGGATAGAGATACGAAATTTCATAATCTTACGTCCGAACAAAAGCTTGTATTAGAAAAGGTTGTTTTAAAATTTCCCTCATATGAAAAATTGGGTTTAGGGTGTACAGATCTATTGGAACACCATATAGATACTGGAGATGCTGTTCCGATAAAATGTAGGCATTATCCTTTGTCACCTCCTCGACAGGAGGAAGCCTTTAGGGAAATTGATCGTCTTTTAAGTATGGGGGTTATTGAGGAATCAAACTCGCCCTGGTGTTCACCAGTGGTCCTTGTAAGAAAACCAGGCAAAGTTAGACTTTGCATTGATTCTCGAAAGCTAAATGCCATTACTAAAAAAGATTCTTACCCCTTACCCCACATAAATGGCTTATTAAGCAGACTAAAAGATACATTTTTTATCACTGGAATAGATTTAAAGGATGCATTCCTTCAAATTAAATTAACAGAAAGTTCTAAGGAGAAAACAGCTTTTGTCGTCCCAGGTAAGCCCTTATACCATTTTAAATATATGCCATTTGGTCTATGCAACGGTCCTCAAACCATGAGCAGGTTAATGGATAAGGTTATACCATCACGTTTACGTGAAAATGTGTTCATCTATTTAGATGACCTCCTTATATGTAGTTCTGATTTCGACTCCCACATTGCACTCTTAAAAGAAGTAGCAAACTGTCTCAAATCTGCAAAACTCACAATAAACGTAGGAAAAAGTAAATTTTGTCAAAGGGAGATTCGTTATTTAGGGTATATTGTAGGAAACGGCACCTTAAAAGTTGACCCTGAGAAAGTCGAATCGATTAAAAATTTTAGTGTTCCCAAAACACCAAGACAAGTTCGCCGATTTGTGGGCATGGCCAATTGGTATAGGTCATTTATAAGTAACTTTTCTGACCTGGCTGGTCCTCTCACGGATTGTCTGAAGAAATCCACAAAACCATTTAGTTTGAACGAAAATGCTATTATGTCATTTGAAAAGTTGAAAGATGCGTTGTCATCCGCTCCGGTTTTAGCTCAGCCAAGATTCGATCGCGAATTTATAATTCAGTGCGACGCTTCACGTTTAGGAGTTGGTGGTGTTTTATTCCAATATGATGACAGTGGTAAAGAGCATCCGATCGCTTTCGTATCCAAAAAATTAAATAAATCTCAGAAAAATTATACTGTCACTGAGCTTGAATGCATGGCAGCAATCGTTTGCGTAAACAAGTTTAGACCATATATCGAAGGTCTACCGTTCAGAATAATTACTGATCACTCATCCCTGAAATGGCTCATGTCCCAAAAGGATTTAAGTGGACGATTAGCACGTTGGAGTCTAAAGCTACAACGTTATGATTTTCGTATCGAGCATAGAAAAGGCTCGCTAAATATTGTACCAGATTGTCTCTCACGCATGCATGTTGAACAATTGTCCTTATCTGATATTCCCTTGGAAATTGATTTGACTTCTCCTGATTTTGATAGTGTGGAATATTCTAATCTCAGAAATTCTGTTAATGAAAATAGGCAAAATCTACCCGATGTGATAGTTCACGATAGTCTAATTTATAAGCGTGTACATTTTAGACAGGGTATTGAGAATGAGGAGGATAATTTATGGCGGTTATGGATTCCAACGTCCTTGTCACAAACTGTAATTAAGGCTGCACACGATGCAGTTGTTTCCTGTCATGGTGGGTTTATAAAAACGTTGGCACGTATACGCCAAAAATATTACTGGCCTACTATGGTCAACGATGTAAAAACGTACGTTCATAATTGCGAGAAGTGTAAGTCGGTAAAATCATTCAATCAGGTATCTAGGCCAGTCATGGGGAAACAGTTTACCACTAATAGACCTTTTGAAAGGTTTTATTGTGACTTTTAGGTCCATATCCACTGACTAAAGTTAAAAATTCTGTTATTTTCATTTGTCTGGATCATCTTACAAAATTCCTATTTTTAAAGCCACTTAGGGCAGCTACGACTGCTAACGTAATTTCATACCTTGAAGCAGAGATTTTTCCTACATTTGGAGTACCCAGATTCTTGCATAGCGATAACGCAAAACAATTCGTTTCTAATGAAATGAAAGCATTTTTGAAATTATACGAAATTGAACATATAAAAACGGGATTTTATGCTCCTCAGTCAAATGCGTCAGAGCGCGCCAACAGGGAAATAATTACCAAAATTAGATGTTTTCTAGAGAATCATAAAAATCATAGCGATTGGGATAAATACGTGCCCCAAATCCTATCGATTTTAAGAAGCGATTATCATTCGTCCATTAATTGTTCCCCCTATTACGCCACATTTGGACAAAATATGGTGCAGCATGGCTCCGCATATAAAATTTTGGAAAAGCTGGGTTGCTTAAATGGGGAAGGGGTTGAAGTCACTACTAGTAGTGATAAATTGCTGAGAATAAGGGAAAAAATTCGAGAGAATCTAAATCTCGCACACGAAAAAGCAGCTAAGGTCTACAATTTACGTACACGTCCGATTCAATTCGAAAAAGGTCAAGTGGTGTTCAGAAAAAATCATATTCTAAGCAATATGTCGAAGGCTATAAACAAGAAGTTTATGCCGAAATACATCAAATGTAAGATTCGTGGAAAAATTGGCAACAATCTGTATGACATAGAAACTCTTAAAGGAGATTACGTTGGAAGGTACCAAACGTCTGATCTAAGATCATAGTTTTGAATCTTATTTTAAAAATTTGTAATATTTCAAGCTCAAAATATACGAGATTTTGCCCGGCTATCGTGGGTCGTGCCACACTTTAAATGACCATCAAGCCAAAATCGACTTTCAATATACTTATTGGCAAATCCCACAAAACAATCGAAATCCTATTTCTGTTCGTCTTTTCATTTTAGCAAAATGCTAGAACGAAGCAGATTTGTAACGATTTCTGGTTAAATGAAAAATAAAATTATTTCTTCTTAAAACTTTTATACAGCAAAATTAAATGCACATATGTCAATAAGGATCCTTCACCTTTTTCTGCATGTTGTTATTTGTTTTTTTTCATGCATTTTGCATCGTTCATTGCAGTAACATATTTAACTATACATATTTACATACATATTTATGTTTTCAATTCTGTCGCTCTCATTTATTAAGTTCAACTTCATGACCATATATGGTAATTAAATTCGGCGTTTACAGGTCAAATGAGTTGTTTTCTTTCAGATCACCTTATGCTTACCATGTTAATAATTTTGTCTTTTTCTAACTTCCAATTTTTTAATTTATTATTAACGATCGAACCCAATTCTAACTACGCAATTTTTTTATGCACTTTATTGTTTAACTTTTACTTCAATTAAGTCATTGCCTTTTAAACTGTTGAAGAACGAACAAGTGCATAAGTAAAACAAAACCAAAAAGAATTAAGTAAAATCAAAAAGTGCAGAAATTTAAAGTTGAAGTGAACTTATTCAATTATTGAATAATAATTTTATTTGTGTCTTAAAGCCAAAAGTTTTTTTAAGTACGATAATTTTTGGATGACTGTATCATTTTATGGGAAATACTTGTGGGAGGATACAAAAAAAAAATTAAAACCAAGGTAATGTGGAATTCAATTAGTCGTGCCAAAATCCTACGGTAACTTTCTTAAACATTAGAATAAAGTGACCACCTGATACTTGGGTTTGCAATCTTCCTTCGGAACAGGGATTTCCAATAACATAGACAAATAATCGGGTACAAAGAAAAAGGAAAAAGGGAACTCCAGTTTGCCAAAAGGACTTGAACTTTATAATTTTCATTCAACCACACGTGGCATGTGGTCAACTTTTGGAACCTTTTGACTTACATAATACCAATGGTCTACAAGTAAGCATTGATAATCTGGAAATAAAATATGTTACACAAATAAACGGGCTTGACACCAAATAGTTTAAATCAATTTTCATGCATTTTCTCATAAAATTTCGGATTACGTAATACAAAATTTAATAAGCTGAACTAATTTGTTTTGATGAGTTATATAAAATTTTTCCATATACCGATTTAAATAATACTTACTTGCTACAGTTTTCTATAGTTTGATTTAAAATTAATAAAATAAATTTTAAAAATTTTTTTACTGCAATCTATAATATATAAAATTTAGTTTGCCCTAAAAATTGCAGAACTTAACTAATTACCTCTTAAAATTTAACTAGGAACTTAAAATGCTGAATTGAAGAAAATAATACTATATTTAACTTAACTTTAATAAATTTATTAATAACAATATGTACAAATGAATTTAATTAAAACTCTTGAATTTTAAACCAATTTCTAAAATAAATTAGATTTCAGTCTCTAAAATAATTTTTAAATGAATTTAGAATAATTAAAATCATTTGTACTTATAATTTTGCTTATCACTATAAAACAAAAAAAAAAAATATAAAATTATAAGTATCTTTCTTAATAACTTCTCAATTACATGTAGCTAAACATATTAATAATTACAATATAATTTGAGAATTCGTTTAAAGCCAACAACAAAAAGAAAAGAAGAGAAACTTCATTATCATCTCGTTTTGCTGGGCCCTTCAATCGAGACAGCTGTAATTTGGAACACCAACTAGTATGTTGTGAGTAATGAAACATAACTATTTTATTATTGTAATTATTAGTATTTTTGAATATACATTTGGTTGTTGTTTTTTTTTTCTGTTCCCTTATTTTTTTTGTGGTTCATATTGCAATTTAAAAGAATAGTAAAGTTGAATTTATTTAGTATTACCTCAACAACCTTATGGTAAAGATCATTTTTAACAAAAATGATTATTAATGTATGTTTATCTTATTTCATTTTAATTTTTTTTCAATAAATTGTTTTTTTTTTATTTAAAATGAACTTCTAAAAATCTTTTAAATGGGAAGGGTAACGAAGGTTAATGGCAGCAGAATGTAAGTTATAATTATTAGTCTTCATTAGGGACAGATTTTAGTAAATGTTAGGGTAAGATTCTGTCAAGGCGTTTGGCTAATGGTCAATTGGGGAGGGAGCAAATTTACCCTACGTGGCACTACACCTTGCCATGGTTTTTTTCTATTGTCTCTTCTAATTCGGTTTTGTTATTTTAATGAATTTGATACTCTTTGGTTAATAGGCATTAAGAGTATTTATATGTAAATGCGCTAAAATACGGGTTTAGAACCAACATACCACATATATGCTAGCTGGGAAATCTGTTTATATGCCACCTAAACTTTGTGTTTTAAATTCACACACAATTGATACGGGAAATAAGTGTCGATTTTTGTTATTCACGTAACAAGTAAGTAGCGCGTTACAACCTCTTTGTTTTGTTGTAATTTAATTTGCCAAATGTCAAAACCCTGTTTAGTAAGTTGTGTTATGCTCAATAAACACACTTGTGACAGGGTCGCATTTTAATTTTACTCAATATTTATAACAATTTCGTATTAATTGAGCAATAACTAAATTGCAATTTTATATGGATATGGAATTGAGCTCAATTATGTCATTTATTGCGTAAAACTCAATTAAGGTGCATATCTGAACACGGTATTATTTTGAATGGGATAAGCTAAACGGCTTAAAAAACTTACCTGGCAACATGCTTTTGCAAGTTGTTTTTTTTTGCATTTTGTTTTTTCTAAACTTACTTACAACTAAAATTAATGTTGGAAGAATTCCAATCAATTGTAGTGGGGAATGTAAGGAGAGATAAACTCACTGTTTATTGTTGATGTTTTTGTTTAAAGTTTGATATTGTTACAAGTTGAACGGTTGCTTATGATTCTTATACGCTTAACAGTTTTATTTGGTTTAATATCTTTAGTTTTTCTAAAATCTTTATGGATGAAGTTTCCTGATGATCGCAACCAGTGAAATGCGCATAGGAATAGCTTATCACATCGACAATAAATTTCAAGTGTTTTTATCAAGAATAAGGACGAATAACAAAATCTTTTATATGAACATAAAGAAATAGTTTTTTTTTAGTTCAAGTAGTATAAAAATTGAGCTAAAAGTTGTATGTTTATTACGAAAAAAAAAAAAAAATAGATTAAATAAAAGTACAGTTTTAGAACTCCGATCACATTTTCTTTCTGTTTAACTCAAAATTTTGCCCAAGTGTGTTTAATTCTTACCGGTTTTTTTCATATAGTAGTCTTTAGAGCATCTGATGGCACACACTGGTTTAAGAGCGACATTAATTAATTTTTTCATGTCTGCTGATCTACCCGTTTTTTCTACAGTTTGTAACAAACACTCTAATTATCATGTATCCAAAATATAAGGCTTATATCTTTATTACTTTTTTGTCCAGAGACATTCAAAGTTGACATAAATGAATGCGTTTGAAATGACCGTATTATATTTGGTACCTTCAATCGCTTCATGCTTTTAAAATACTCTTGTAATGACACTATAATCATTTTTTTTACAATTGGTTGTTATAAATTATATATATGCATATAAAAAAAATTTTGAATATTAAAACAAAAAATTTCTTTTACTACTATAAATTGCCCAAAAATATTTATTTTCGCGAACTTCAATGGCTTGTATATATTGATCTCCAAAGACCTCTAGCCCGATAATTATATCAAATTAAAGCTTGAAGTCTCAGCTAACGACTGAGTAGCCGAAAGCAATTCCGGTATAAAAAACTAAAAGAAGTTAGGAAAAATTTCCTTCACAAGCATGGTATTGCGCGTAGGAATGGGCAAAAAATATCGATATTTTTAAAAAAAGTAATCGATAAATATCGCCGATATTTAAAACACATATATTTTGATATATCAATTTTGAAATACACTTTCGAATTCGATCGAAGTCTTTATAAAGAACTCAAAACTTTAGCCGTTTTTCAAACAAAAAAATTCGGGGTTTTTTTAAGATTTCATATGGTTTTTTTTTCTTCCCTTTTGGTTTTGTTTTAATTGAATGTTTGTTTTGATTGAATTGTTTGTTTTTATTGAATTTTTTTAAATTAAACACTGAAAAAAATAACAAGATTAAGTATGTAATTAATAAAAATTTTTTAAACTATTCTAAAATTTTCAACAATTTTCTTAATTAAATTGTTTGTAAATTGTCATATTAACAATTTGTTTTAGTTGAAAATAACCTTTTTCTTTGCGGTAAGTGAAGCTGTTATTTGAAACTTCTTACCGAAATTTTAACACGGTTAAATTTATTCTAGTTTTCAAATGATATTTGATGATTGTGTCAAGTATCCGTTTTGAGCACATGTTAAGACCTTCTGCTGCATCCCATCCTAAGTTCGTTTATGTTAGAGATATGTAATTGTAATGAGATTTTTATTATATTTATAAAAAAAAATAATTTGATCAGCATTTTTTATCCATCTCTGTCTGTTAAAATTGCAATACATTTTTTAAAATTAATAAGCAACAAAACATATTGTTAAAATGACAAATTTGTAATTAATATTTTTATTTGCTTGCTAACTAATCACCCCTATTATAAAAGTCGTCGTCGACGTCGACATTAATTTTAAATTGTTGTCACATCAAGTCGACGACTACATCACTTCGACGTTAAATTGGTATTTTATAAGAATGTTGTGTCGACGTCGACTAGTTATCGAAAATTTGACTGAAATAAAATTCCATCTCTAATTATTTTTTTATTATTTATGTTATAGCTCACTTTTTAACGCTATTTATGCTATTTTCCGACATATATTTTTTTTTAACCGACTAAGCTATTTCAAATAAAGTGTAAATAGAGTTTGTTTTAAATTTTTTCGCGAATTTTTGCCATGTTTTCGATAAAAGATATTTTTTTTACTGTAAGTTTTCAGATTCTTTAAAGCTTTAACGTTTATTAATAAATATAAGACTTCTATCAAGCCGCAGTTAGCAAATTTTGCGAATTTCCGTTAATTTAGCAATTTTCACCGAATATTTGCCATTCCTTATAGTTTAAGGGACTTTTAATCAATTTTATGGCTTGTTGGGAATATTAAAAATTTTCGCGAATTTAAGCCATGTTCGCGATAGAAGCAATTTTTTCCTATAAGTTTTCTGATTCTTAACAGCTTTAACGATTTTTAATAAATATTAGTTAGACTTTGCTATCATGTCGCTGTTAGCAAATTTTTGCAAATATCCGCTAATTTTGCAATTTTTACCGAATTTTCACCATTCCTTATAGTTTTAGGGACTTTTAATCAATTTTATGGCTTTTTTATATATATTGAAAATGTTAGCGAATTTTCGCTATTTTTGCAAACTTTTCCGAATTTTCGCAATTTTGGCTCTTTGAGTCAATCTTCTTATATTAAAAATTTTGGCGAGTTTTCGCTATTTTAGCAAACTTTTCCGAATTTTCGCAATTTTCGCGTTAAATTTACTAATAAAATTTGTGCCCATAACTTCTTTTAAATTTGCATATTTAATTTTAAACGTATTTAATAAATTTGTTTACATTTCATTTAAATTGTCTTTAACTTTCATTTGAGTCGTCGCAAAATTTCCTGTCGACTAAAACAGGGACAATTCTACTCGACGTCGACTTAAAAGCGCCTTAGAAAATATCAATTGACTGTCAATAGTTATCGATTATTGTCAATAACGTCTCAGAAAATACCATTACTGTTCAGGTTCCGTCGTCTTGTGTCGACGTCGACTTTCATAATAGGGGTGAATATTTTATTTAATGTTACAAACTCATTGTTAAAAATATTTGTTGAATGTGAACAATTTTAATTAACAAAAGTATTTTTTATATTTGCATATTCGGTTGTTGGTGCCTTTTCAATTAAAAAATTAATTGTATTGACAAATATGGTATTCAATATGACAATTGATTTGTCGTAATTTTTTTCTGTGAAGAAACAATAAAAAGTAACAATGGAATTGCATATAATATGTTTGTAAATTAATCTGGATGTACATAAGTGTATTAAATTTTTTAATAGTTTCAGCTAAATACGCTCGATAAATCGATATTTTAAATTAACAAATATCGATACAATTAAAAAATATCGATATGATATAAATCGATATATTTTTTCAATTTGACCATCCCTAATGCACATGCAATAACAGTTTTTTTTATTTTGTTTTTATTTTGCTTGATTGCAATGTTGCTTTGTTATTAAAAAACACACAAAAGACAATAGTTCACTGAAAAAAATTACGACAAATCAATTGTCATAATGAATACCAAATTCGTCAATACAATTAATTTTTTAATTGAAAAGGCACCAACAACCGAATTTGTAAATATAAAAAATACTCTTGTTAGTACAAATTGTTGATATTCAACAAATATTTTTAGCAACGAAGTTGTAATATTGAATAAAATATTTGTTAACAATTGTATACAAATTTTAATTACAAGTTTTTCATATTAATAAGATATTTTGTGAAGAACTAGCTTATTGCCTTTTGAACGAATGAAATGCATGTAAATTATTTGTTAAATTTATTTTTATTGAAATTTGTATATGTATGTCTGTGGCTTGGTGCTCAAATGGCCAATGTCAAAATATTAACTTTGGAGAAAATTGAAATTAAAGTTTTTTTTATAGAAGATGTCGTAGTGAAATTGGCTAGCAAAGCCTTTATGAAGCTGTTCTGGGTTAAATTAGAACTTTGCTGTTTAAGCAAAATAAAAGCGAATAATAAAAGACGCCTTATGCAACGATTAACTCAAAACAACAAAATACTGACATTGGCCTTTTTAGCACCAAGCCACAGATATTAAAAACTACATCACAAACACCATAAATATATATTTCAGCATACTTATTCAGACTTAGAACTGGATGCACAATAATGTTTTAACATCTGCATAAAGGGGAATCTTGACTACTATCTGAAAACTAAAATAAACGAAAGACCCCTTAAAATCTTTTAATTATTCAAACCATAACTTTACTTACCCTAAAGATTAATTCTGTTTCGCAACAATCTGCCTATCTTTTGGCCTTTTATTGATTTAAACACAAAATATTTAAAATTTTTTTTCATATTGTACTTATATAAATGTATACAAGGTATATTTACACAAGGTAGACTCATTTGGGAGTGTAGACATTTTGCTCTATAAAAGGAACCATGTTGTCAAAATTGTCTTCATATAAAACAAAAACAATTAAACGCACACATGTACAAACTTTGGCTCATATACACGCAATTTGACGTTGAGGTTCCAACTATGGGTAAACAGCTGACAAACATATGGGCCAACGAGTTTACCTTGTGTAAATATACCTTGTATGTATATATATATATTTTTATTTTTTTTTTGACACAAAATAAATTTTGTTTATGTATTTATTTTTTAACTGAAACAAATTGTTACTATGACAATTTACAAACATCCCAGTTGGCCAAATGGTCATAGATGCAAATGTCGTCAACGATGTCCTCAGGACATTTCAAAATTTGTCGCCCATATAAAATTGATGAAGACAACTTAAGTAATAAAACATGTATTTTGTCGTGTATAAATCGTATTTACGACTTTATATGAGACATTTTCTTAAATTTGTCTTCAACAAGGCTTTATTGAGGACAACGTAAGCGACCATTGCATGCAATATGTCATGTTTCAAAACGCATTGGCGACAATATGCATGAAATTGTCGCTCATCTTGTCCTAAATAAGGTGATATTCAAAACAAATTTGTGAAAATGTCTCATAAATATGGGACTAGTTGTCAATATTTTTTTTTGTTTGTTTTTGTATTAAAAAACAATATACAAAATAATACAAAATTTTAAAAACGTTAACAAAAATGTTTCTTGAATGAAAATTCGTATGAATAAAAACAGTTCTTTCAACTTTTTAAATTTGACTTAAGATGTTTTGTCAAAATGCAACAGATACATATCTATCTATTTCTATACAAAACTCTACTGAAAAAGCGCATTGTCATTAACCTATCGGCGACTAAATTGTGGATAGTATCTGCAATACTGTCATCAACGACACTATTAAGGTAATGTCGCTTATAGAACATCAACGACGATATGAGAAAAAAGTCGTTTATGTAGTCGCCAATGACAACTTTCACCACATTGTCACCCATATGGTCGTTAACGACAATGTGCATGATGGTGTCGTTCAAATTGTCGTGTACGATTTTGGTGCCCTTTGTTCGAAAAAGTCGTCGACGATTTGCTCTGGCTGTCGCCAACATGTCGTCAGCGATTTACTATGGGTCTTGTACGCGTCGTCGACGTTGTCTCGAACACATGGCCAACTGGGATGTTAACTAAGAAAATTCTTAAAAATATTTGAAAATCTTTAAACAATTTTGATTAATTACTTAATAACTACAGTTATTTTTTTCTGTGTTGCTTTTAAGAGTAAAATGAAGTAAATGAGTAATAACGCAATTTAGTAAAATGCAGTAAAGTTTAGTAAAAAATATTAAAAACTTTTGAGTTCTCGAACGCATCTAATATCAAAACCTAATAAAATAACTTATTCCCATAATTTTTGATCCTGTTTTTGTTGTTAACATTTATGACAAAAGTTTTGAAAACTTACATACTTCTGTTTTAACCATGATTGATGGAAATGTTGCGAATACCATCACACAAACATCGGGAATGGCTGTATGTTTTATATGTCAAGCTAAGCCAAGCGAAATGGACAATTTAGAAGTATTAAAGACAAAATCAGTTTCAGAGGAAGGGCTTCAATTTGGAATTTCTTCCCCTTTACATGGGAGAATAAAATTTATGGAGTGCATATAGCATACAACAAAAGTTTTTCAAAGTGGGGAGTAAAAAAAGATACAAAACATGAAAGAGAAGAAGCAAAGGCTGAAATCCAAAGAAAAAGAAGAAATTAGTTCTAGGCATAAATGTGGACATGGTTAAACAAGGAATGGGCTCAACGGACGATGGCAAATCCTTCCATAACGGCAGATGTTATTGGTGTTGATGAAAATTTTAATAATCGCTTTAGTACAATTTTAACGGTTATAAATAGTGATTTTGAAATAGATGCAGAAAAATTTAATGTTTATTGTTTGAACACTGCAGAACGATATATACAACTGTACAGCTGGTACTATATGCCTATTACTGTTCTAATTCATGGAAGTTAAATTGTATCAGCAGCAATATTGCCACTTGACGTGTTATCGGAGGAAGCTCAGGAAGCTCGTAATAAAGATTACAGAAGTTATCTCCTAAGCCACTCCAGAAAAACTGATCGCATATCAACGAATGAAGATGTCATGCATATGTTAATAGCGTCTTCAGATCCAAATATAAATTCATACCGTAAACAGCTCAAGAAGGATATATTGGAATTTTCTGATGAAGTAAAAAATTTGTTATGTTAGTAAAGGTACACCAATTACTTTGTTTTTAATATATATTTTCATTGAATATGTTGAATATATCGAATTTACATATATTTTAATCAAATAAAAAACACGAAAATTTAAACCAGTGTAGCTGTTTCCTTGCTCACAAGGAAAATTTTGAATTTTGTGTGAGAGGTAGGCGTGGTTGTTAGCAGATTTTGCTAATGTTTTCACTATTGGTAAATATTATCATAAAATTGCAATAACCAAAAAATTGTGACTCTACAATGATTTTTAACTTTTGTGTTATACGAAAAGAAGGTGTGGTTGTGCTCGGATTGTTTTCATATTTGCAGTATTTCTTTATCACAATCAAAAATTAGTCCATGCCGAAATTCAAGGCTCTACCATGTTTTCTTATATTTAATGCCGCCCATCGTATGATGCTGAACCACTGTGTGACGTGGATTACACTGATGCCACGCTTGCACTGCGAAATATATTTATTAGGAACAAATCTTCAGCTAGTGAAGTCAACTTCATCGCTAAGAATAAGAGAAAATTAATATTTATTATCTGTAATGTCTTTCCGTCAAATTAAGCTTCTCTTGCTAAGTCAAAAAATTTCTGAAAACGCAAACTTAAGCGACGCAAATCAAAATCACAACGAGTTAAACTAAATTAACACAAATTAAATTAACAACTACAATTGATCATAATATAAATAATGCGACGCAATGCGAAAAAACACTACCCAAATACGCAAAACGAGGCCTTAGTGTACTTAACTGTTTCTAACATACATATTACTGAAGTAATTTTGGTAAGGATTTTTCACTTGTGGAAAGTAAAAAAGACTTTCATTTGTAGTAATTTGTAAAGTTCTATTAAAATTTTAAAACATTTTTCTTTAAAATTGTATTTATCTATACGAAGAAAGGAAGGAAGTTATTCTGTAAATCGCATTAAATAGCTTGCATTGATAATACTATTTAAATAAAGTTTTTTAGGGTTGAAACAAAAAACAATGTGTTTTAAGTAAGATCAAGTGTTTTAAAAAAGCCTTTTTTCTTGCAATCCTAAAACACTTGATGCTCACTATATATAACACTCGTTAAATTAGCTGTCAGCCTTAAAATAAGAATCAGGACATACAGCAACCGACCCGAGTCAGTCTCACAGGCCGAATGTTACTAAATACACCAACACGGACGCATTATATAAGCACGTGGAGTAAGTGCACTTTAATAAAACTTGCTATAAGTCCTGCACCTACAGAGAAAGAAAAACACTCGGAAAAAATTAAGATTTTTATAGTAACTTTAAGTACGAGTCGTACTTAAAAATTCAAGTACAAATGACACTAAAACGACCCTAAATGGGATTTCTTTCGAAAATCGATCCCTGAATTTCATAAAATAATAAAACATTCTTAAACCAAGTAACTGAGAGTAAAATTACAAAGTGAGCGTATTAATCTCGTTTAACTTATCAAAGTTTGTTACAGACACTGCAACAACACCACACAAGTTGCTAAAAAACGGTTTGCTTGTTGTGTGTTGAAACAACAGAACAAGACGAAAACACATTATGTTCATGTTTAAAATTGAGAACTATTTATTTTCATTTAGTTTATATATTCAGTTATATATGTACAATATGTTTTAACAGTAAAGCCCATATCGGGAATGATGATGGTGTTTTATAAATTTTGTAAGGTGTAAAACGGGTATGTAAATCAATCATAATAAAATTCTCCTTCTAATTTCACTAATTTTATTTTAGAATTGAATCAATTTTATAAAAAGTACTTGAATCAAGCGCATTTTGAGATTGGTTCAATCTTAGTTTTACTTTAATTAATCTCATTTTCGGATAATTTCAAGTACGAATTCGGGATTGAATGTATAACTTAAGTATTTCGCGATTGAAACCCTGTACTTAAATCAATATTTCTGTACTTGATTCAAGAAAATCCTTACTCACCGTACTATTAATATCGCTTTAAATTGATTTGAGTACGGATGGATTGATTTTTCGTTTGAGTGTAACAGCAAGCCAACGCGAGTTACGTATATCGATATTGATAGCGTTATCAAAAAGTATGGAAACAAATAACAATACAAGTCAACGACACTAATAAATAAAAAGTCGTTGCCTTTGATTACACTGTGAAATTCAAATGAAATATGAAATGATTTTTTATCAATTATGCCAGCAAGCATAATTGCTAAACAAAGGCATTGACACTCGCAATACAACAAAATGCTAATAGGTTTGTTTTGATTGCTCAATTTTATTAATAAATACAACACCCATGGCTTTTGATTGACTAACCAATACCAATGGTTGATTGCCTTTTTACAATAAGAAAAAACCGAACTCTAAAGTTTGACATATAAAAAATAATGTAAGAATAAATTAAATTTCAGTGTTCAGACCACCAAAGAAACGCAAGTGTTTCTAATTCGCGCGGGTATATGAAGGTTACATTATACACGATATATGTACGTTTGCCTGTTGAAATCAAGATATTTCTTGCAAAAGAGGACAAATGCGTTTGATTTTATAAATAGGCCTCAATGGTTCAATATTTTCCTAATCTTGTTACCCATAATAAGACTTTGAAAGTAAAATAAAGACATTAAATTTTATTTTGGTTCCTTTATAAAATAAATGTCGAATTTGTTTTTGTTTTATTTTATCCACTTCTCATTTAAACTAAATAGTTGAAAATCTGTAAAAAAAATTTTACCAATTAATTTATATGAAAAATATATTTTTATTATCAAAGTTATTTACGGGAATACAAAATTTATCATTAATACGATTTCTGTATGACGTGCTAAGTTCCCAATTTATCATATTTGATAAATACACTGAAATTTATTGTTGAGGGAAAGCTAGCTTCTATGCGCATTTCACTGGTTGCTTAGGCCAGCTCATCAGGAAACCTTTTCCTACGATTTTAGAAAAGCTAAAAATATTATACGAATAAAATCCTAAAGCGAATAAAGTTTTAAACACTCAAAGTCTTACTCGTAACAATATCAAAGCTTAAACAAAACAACAACAATAAACAGTGAGTTTATCTTTTCTTACATCCCCCTACAATTGGTTGGGTTCTTTCCGACTCGAATTGTAGTTGTAAGTGGGTAAAAAGAAAAAACAAAATTAAAGAACAAATTGTTTCATTCTATTGTCTTCGTAAGAAAACAACAAAAAAAAACCAATTTGCCAATTCAGTTTTCTGCACGGGCACATGCGAGTATATTATCAAAGTTATTTACGGGAATACAAAATTTATCATTAATACGATTTCTGTATGACGTGCTAAGTTCCCAATTTATCATATTTGATAAATACACTGAAATTTATTGTTGAGGGAAAGCTAGCTTCTATGCGCATTTCACTGGTTGCTTAGGCCAGCTCATCAGGAAACCTTTTCCTAAGATTTTAGAAAAGCTAAAAATATTATACGAATAAAATCCTAAAGCGAATAAAAGTTTTAAACACTCAAAGTCTTACTCGTAACAATATCAAAGCTTAAACAAAACAACAACAATAAACAGTGAGTTTATCTTTTCTTACATCCCCCTACAATTGGTTGGGTTCTTTCCGACTCGAATTGTAGTTGTAAGTGGGTAAAAAGAAAAAACAAAATTAAAGAACAAATTGTTTCATTCTATTGTCTTCGTAAGAAAACAACAAAAAAAAACCAATTTGCCAATTCAGTTTTCTGCACGGGCACATGCGAGTATATTATCAAAGTTATTTACGGGAATACAAAATTTATCATTAATACGATTTCTGTATGACGTGCTAAGTTCCCAATTTATCATATTTGATAAATACACTGAAATTTATTGTTGAGGGAAAGCTAGCTTCTATGCGCATTTCACTGGTTGCTTAGGCCAGCTCATCAGGAAACCTTTTCCTAAGATTTTAGAAAAGCTAAAAATATTATACGAATAAAATCCTAAAGCGAATAAAAGTTTTAAACACTCAAAGTCTTACTCGTAACAATATCAAAGCTTAAACAAAACAACAACAATAAACAGTTAGTTTATCTTTTCTTACATCCCCCTACAATTGGTTGGGTTCTTTCCGACTCGAATTGTAGTTGTAAGTGGGTAAAAAGAAAAAACAAAATTAAAGAACAAATTGTTTCATTCTATTGTCTTCGTAAGAAAACAACAAAAAAAAACCAATTTGCCAATTCAGTTTTCTGCACGGGCACATGCGAGTATATTATCAAAGTTATTTACGGGAATACAAAATTTATCATTAATACGATTTCTGTATGACGTGCTAAGTTCCCAATTTATCATATTTGATAAATACACTGAAATTTATTGTTGAGGGAAAGCTAGCTTCTATGCGCATTTCACTGGTTGCTTAGGCCAGCTCATCAGGAAACCTTTTCCTAAGATTTTAGAAAAGCTAAAAATATTATACGAATAAAATCCTAAAGCGAATAAAAGTTTTAAACACTCAAAGTCTTACTCGTAACAATATCAAAGCTTAAACAAAACAACAACAATAAACAGTGAGTTTATCTTTTCTTACATCCCCCTACAATTGGTTTTTTATTTAATTATATTTTACTTGATTATTAAAAATTAACTCACCTGCATAAGTTACTCAACCATTAATAAACCACAAAAAATTGTTAGTTTGAGCGAAATCTTCAATACCCTGCACCGGTAGTAAGAATATTTAAGTAGTGGTTTATTTTTGGATATATGATAAAATATGAACAAATCCTTATAAAACTTGATTCTATCAGTGATGTTCTGGAAATCGTAAACGCAAAACGCAAGAATTTGGAAGCTGTTTTAATAAACTTTTAATCTAATTTTTATATTTTTTTTTATAAAATTCATTTTAGTAAAGAAATATATATATTCTTTTATTACAGAAATCTTATGAAAAAACGACATTTAAAATTATTGCGTTTTGCGTTTTCGATTTCTAGAACACCCCTGTATAGTATTGCAATTCGTTACGGTTTTGGGCATATTAAAATCAAATCCGAGGGTATGTTTTATATGGGAGCTGCATATGTTAAATTTTCGACGATCAACATAATATTTTATGATTTTATTTCCAGTCATAAAAACCTTAATTGGACAAAATTTCAAAAACATATCACAACTCGTATCGGTTCTGTGTAGCATAAAGTGATTCTTAGAATGGGTTCATTTATGTATTTGACCAATGGTAAATTATAAGCCGATCTGCAGAAAATTCGTTAAAGTAGTTTCTTGTAATTAAAATATTTTTAATACAGTTATACAATTCTAAGACGTTTTAGGCGTATTAAAGTGCTTTGCTGTAAAACCGATTATCACAAAAGTACATTGTGTTATTTCCAGCCAGAAAGAAAGTTATTTTGAAGTAATTTTTTTCTATGTTTGAGTCTCTGTTACAATGTGATAAAAAAAATATATGTGCTGCGGTTTGTAAAAAGGCCAAGAATATATTTAAGATTCATTTTTCGGATACTTCCCGAAAAATTATTATGATTTATTTTTATATAAAAACTAAATTTAAAAGGGCTTTTAATTGTGCATTAAGTTAATAAAAGAATTCTCTTTTATTTTAATTGATTTACATGTTCTTCCTTACTTCGGTTTTTTTTTTTTAGATAATCATTCAAAGCAAATTTCGATCTACCAAAGGGTTAAATACAATTTGGTTTAATAATTGATGTTTGAATATTGACTGCCAGCAGTCGTCGATGGCTGTGAGTGTTAAACGGCAAAACCTTCTAAAGAGATTGAGTGGTTGCAATTAAAACATGTAAGGGTAATCTGTCCGTAAAAGCCTGGGTAATCTGTCCGTAAAAGCCTGGGTTCGAGCCCAGAAGGAAAAATTATCAAAAAAAATTTTAATTAATTTCTGGTTGCAAAATTGCTTTCTTCATAAAAATAATTTAATGAAAATTAAACCAATTAAAAAAAAATTGAACTTTTCGTTGGTAGTGCCACTCTGAGAGTAAAATTACAAAGTGAGTGTTTTAATCTCATTTAACTTATCAACAGGGCTGCCAGGTACTTTTTTCCTTGTCCCCAAAAAATTAAAAAAAATATCCCCAAATTAAAAAAAAAACCCTTAAAAAGTTAAAAAATAGTAAGAAAGATTTTTATAAGAAATCCCCAAAAATCCCCAAATAAAAATGTTTAATAAAAAAAAAATAATTATTTTATTTTGTTTGTAGCGACTGGTTTGGCATGTTTTTTTAAATCCTTTTGGAGATTGTTCAATCGGTTTAAGCCATCCTGATAATCAACAATAAAAATACCTATATCCTTCATTTATTTAATACATTCGATGCATCATAACTACTTACCAATAGCCTAGCATTTTTTTTCTGAAACTTTATTATATTGTCTTTCATATTTACTTATTTTTGGGAAAACATACATATTTGCTTGTAAATTATCTTTAAAAATCAAAAATTTTATGTGTTGTCAACGGTTTTAGATAGTCACATTTTTCACGTTGGTGTTAAGAAAATGATAGAAAACTTGATTTTGGTCATTTCTTAACACCAACGTGAAAAATGGGACTATACGCTCATTCATTTCTTGTAGGGAAGTTTATTAAGTAACTTATACCCACTTAACCAAAATGGTAATCTTAATTAGGACCCTTTACACTGTATGTATAAGAGTATGTATAAGAGTATATATAAGAGTAAGATAAAAGTTTTGCTACTTTTTTTCATATTTTATATACGAAACAAATAAAAATAAGCGTAAATAATTAAAGAAGGGAAAATATATTAAAAAAGTGTAATATCCCCAAAAACTCCCCGAATTGTTTTTTTAAATCCCCAAAAAAATCCCCAAATGACTTTCTTTTTGCTCACATGAAATCCCCAACTTTGGGGATAAATCCACAAGTCTGACAGCCCTGCTTATCAAATACCACACAAGTAGTTCCAAACGATTTGCCTGTTGTGTGTAGAAATAACAAAAACAACAGAAAAAGGCGAAAACTCTTTATTTTAATGTTTAAAAATTAAAATTAAAAGCACGAGCTCTTATTTAGTTTATACTTTTAGTTAAATATGTTCATTTATTTTTTTAAATTAAAAACCATAACTGCAATGCTGCTGGTGTTTTTTAATTAAAATTCTGTAAGCTGTAAAACGGGTAAGTAAATCAATCAAAATAATCAAAATAATCAAATCAAAATAAAATTCTCCTTATAATTTCACTTTTGTTTTTTTTTCAAGTACGAATTCGGGATTAAATCAACTTTATAGTACTTGAATCAAGCGCATTTTGAGATTGATTGAATCACATTTTCGGATTATATCAAGTAGGAAATCGGGACTGAGCATGTATAAGTTTAGTATTTCGCGATTTAAAATCAGTACGTGATTAAATCTTTCTGTACTTGATTCAAGAAAATTCGTAGTGAGCGTACTATTAATACCGCTTCGGATTGATTTGAGTACGGATGGATTGATTTTGAGTGTAGATTAAAAAAAAACTTTTTAGCTAAATTTTATATCGTTACTATATATTTGTCAGCGCTAAAGGGTGTCTTATGGGCGTGCTTGAGCGACTGTTCCTACTTATATTTTTTTTTTACATGAACCAATTTTGTTTGCTAATTCTGTATAAAAATTAATTCTATTTAATTAAAATCAATCAGATGTGAATTTATACCCTTATAATATTTTATATAATTAGATGTTAAAATTAAAAAAAAAAAAACATCCTTTTTTATACAAAATTTTCAACAAAACTCTGTTCAATCAAGTCTTTAAGGTTTTTTTATTATTTATTTTTTAAAATTTTATTATTTAAATTTAAATTGTTGTAAACAGTTATAGTTGCAAATTTAATTGTAACAGCAATTAAAAGGAATTCTAAAGAGAAATAATATATTTTTAAATAATTTAATTCGACTCATATTCAGTACCGAACAAACTTTGTATATAGGAAGTTGTTACACCAATATCGTTCAACGATTTTGTTTAGCACTACACTTCTATCGCTACAAAAGCCTAATACTGGGGAGACATTTGTATTCGATATATTTTCCAAAACACACCAACCTAGTCTCGCTTGACTAATTATTCTTCCCATTGCAAATATCTCCCCCTGTACAAGTGTTTGGTATGATTTTGCTCACACATGAAGCGATAGAACTAGCCAATTATTCTTTATATGTGTGTACAAAGTTAAATTAGTTTGGTAATGAAAACGAGTGAAATTTAATTGGATTTTTTTTTCACTCAGCTCTCATACAAGGATTACATATCTTTCTTTTCAACTAAGATCTTATTCTGACCCATTTTCATATTAATATGAAAATTTTGTTTAATATGTATGTCGGAAAAACTACTTTTTTATTTTTTCTTATCCTGACTGCAATTTTATTATTGTCCTAGTTTTTGTGGTTGCAACTATTGTTACAGAAAAGTATTTAGTATTTGCAGTTAAGTATAAATTTCTATAGAAAATTTAATTTGGGAATATTGTCATACATACACATATTTCTATTTATGTTCTAGCCAAAAATTTAATTAAACTTTCGTTTATTGTTCAATTTCCAGCCGACAAAATTAAATATTAAATAACCACAATGAATGTTTCTAATTCATCATAAAATCATTATGGGAAAAAAGAAATTGTTTTTTTTTCAAAATATCAAATTAAAAGTATAATAAAATTATATGTAACTATTTAGTGGTTTGTAATGGAAATCAAAATAATATCATATTTTTTTACAAATAAGAAAATAAAGGTGGTCCAACTCGACCATATAATACGCTACAACGGTTCCTAACTTCTCCAAAACTGTTTTTATGTTGATTATACAACTTTCAAAAGGTGAGATTCACAACAGAAGGTGTTTCTTTAACACATGGTTCGTGTCTTAAATAACTTATATGGCATTTTGGAGAGTGAACAAATTTTTATTGGACAAAAATAAACTCTTGCTTTTACTTCTGATTCATTAAATGAAAACAGTTATATTCCAGGCAAAAGCAAAAAACGAAAAGTTGTACACAACAAAGAACATCGGCAGTCGACATGTTCGGAAGTATTTGGTTTGACAGACAGAAACTCTTAATAAATCCCGAAGTTAACGAAGATTTAGAAAAAACTTTTTTACACATCACTTTTTTAGCTCTGGTTACTCTAGATTGGCAGCTAGATTGCTTTATTGTCTAGACCTTGCTCCGTTTCATTGCTAATTATTTCGATCGCTGCAAAATTCTTTTACTGGAATACGCTTAACTTCCGAACGGGGTATTCGAATTTGAATTGTTTCGTGTTTGGCCTACAAAAATTAGCAGTTATTTTTGGGCCGAATCCACATATTGCCACAATGATGTGAAAACGAAAAAGATAATAGGTGTGTTCATTTACAGAAAATTGTTGCTTATTTTCAATAATTGTTACTAGTAAGTGTTCACGTACTCGAAAAACTTGCAACGAGAGAATGAGAAAAGAGCATTAAAATTTTAAACACAAAAAATTTTATGAAAATTTCTGGACGTCGTTTTCTCAGAACTACAAGTTACAAATCTACAAGTAAAGTACATTAAAAAAACCACCAATTTGACAACTTTTGTTTCTGTTTTAAATGTATTTCACTTCTAGATTTGTAACTTGTAGTTTTGAGAAATGGCCCACTGATAGTAAAATGTTTACCAGCAAGAGTTATTCAACCACCTGTTTCATGTTTTTGTTTACAAAACTAAAATAATTTTTATAATTTTTAAATTAAAAATTTTTCAATAACATAAAATATTTATTTTTCTAAAATTTATGAACAATATTCTTGCAGAAACTGTTCAAACCAATTTAAATTAGGAAGAAATAGTCTCGTATCTTACAGCTGAATTGTGTCTCTATGCCTAACTTGCTAGTTTTCGCTGCTAAAGCGTTCATTTACTTTTTTGCATTTTTGAGAAATTGGGAGAAAAATTAAAGTAAATGAACACACCTTAAAAATTTAAAATCTATGCTCGATTTTGCGTTTTGAAAAAAGGACATACATAGTTCTAACTTTTTTTTATTGAATTTGAGGTAACATAATTGTATTCGTATTTAAGCTTTAGACTTGTGTTCTCTAAACCAATCAGGGAGGGCACCATGTGCTCCCAAAGTAGGGCACCTCGGGTATTACAAAAACTCAAAACGATCCAGAATTCTAGTCGATTTTTTAATTTTAAATATATTTTTGTTAATTATGGACCAAAGTATATAAAGTACCAAAACCCTGCACATGCACTGGTTGTAGCTGTGTGAACTTAACACAAATGTCACAAAATTTAAATTGAGAACTATGACTTAAAACCCCAAATTTTATCAATATTTCATTTGTTGAAACAATTTAGCATATTTTTTTTTACATCACTTTTAATTTAATTTCACTGGGAAAATGTTTTTATTTTGCACAAATCAAAAAAATATTTTTTATTAATTTTTGACAATAATTTTTTCTGTGGTGGATTTTATACTTAACGAAAAATGTTGTTATTTTTTGTGTTCAAAATTACAAAGAATTCAAACAATATAGTATAATTTAAAACATTTTCATGAAACTCTGTATGTCTGGTGAAAGCTTAAAATGTATCAATACATATACATTCTTTTCACCTACATATCGTCACCTAAAACTCAAAACGACCTATCTAACATTTTGAAAACTTTTCAGAAGAAGAAAAAAACTATTTAATATGATAAATTGAAAAATTGTGTGAACTTGTTGTGTACTGTTTATAATAAATTTTTCTTGTCAAACATACCAGTTATTTGACAGTTACCAATTTTGCATATTATACAAACTGTAAGTTATACTATTATTCCACTATGAGCAAAACAACTTGCTTTGGGCAAAACGTGTCAAGGTGTTTCCATTATGTAAAACTGGTTTTGGTTTTCGAATTTTCGAAATTAATTTGACATTTATGTTGTAAACAAACATGAAAGCAAAAAAAATTTTTGGAAAAAAAATATTTTTCTTTAACATGAAATATCCTTTTTTGTTTTATAATACACAGATGTACATATATGTACGTATATAATAGCACATAGTTTACTACCATTTTACTATATTATTTTATTATTTTTACGCTGCAACCAAATAAATCTGCTGAAGAGTTGCATAAACCTATTTAAAAAGTCTTGATATTTTGGTAAATATGTCACTTTTTTCGAAATTGTCAATCACCAATAATGGATAACCCAGAGTTGTATTCATGATTTTCGACATGTTTTGGAACAAAACTAGTTTTTGTTTGAGTTTTTCGAACATGAAAAATGTATAGGAAAACAAATAGTAAAACACTTGTTTTGCTGTAAAACTAGTTTTGTGGCCCAAAACATGTAAGTGGAAACGTACTATTAGGTCTTTTAGCGTTTATCATAAAATCTTGCGTAGATAGGGCCGTTTGTGTTTTGTCAATAAAATAGCTAATGTTGGTAGAAAGATTCCAAACTAGGTTGAGGATATTGTGTTGGTGCAATACATCAGATCAGAAAGAAAACGTCGATTTTTAATTTTGTATTAATGGGTGATTTTGTAACCGTATTTTTTTTAAAAATCTAATAAAGCATTTAAATTTGCATCAAATATTCAAAATTTTTATTGAAATCGATAAATTGGTCTTTACCAATTACTTTTTTAAAATAACTTCATGTAAATGTTGCCCGTGGCTCCTCAGAGTAAAAGCCTATATATTTTGCAACTTTTTATGGCATTGCCAAATTAAAAAAAAAATGCTTAAAAAGTATTTATAAAATCAACTCTAAACTAAATAACAACGTAAGAATACCATTTGAACGTACATACATTTTTTCTTTGAATTGAAAAAATATTAAAAAATGTAATGTTTAAAATGAACTTTGTAAATAATAAACCAATTTAAAAAGAAAAAAAGCTTCAAAAAAATGGAAGAAGCAGGAATAATAGAACACTGGAATGCTTATCTGAAAAAAATTTTTATATAAATAAGTTATAAGCTCCACTTGTAAATTAATAATTTTGTGTATTTTTTACGGTTCAAATTTATAAATAATTTTATTAAAATAATCACAAGTGCATTCGTCTTGGGATATTGTCAAATAGAAGGTGCATTGTTCAAAATATTGTTTCGGAAAATCTGAAAATTGAAGGTGAAAACGAAATGGGTTGCTCACGTCAACTAAGTGCAACTATGCTATTTTGGACAGTTGCAAGGGTAAAAAATTGACGTGAATACCTTTAGTAAGGATTGGGAATTTAGCACATTAAAACTGAATCTTATTAATGAAAACAATTTTTGACTCCCAAGAAAACTTTTGATAGCAAATATGCAAGTGGAAGTGCAAAAAACTGAACTGGCAACAATGAAATAAAGTAATTTGTTTTTATTTTTGTTTTACAACTACTTTAAACTACAATTAGAGTTGACAAAACAATTGTAGTCGGTATTGGAGGAAAAGATAAGTTCACTGTTTGCTGTTGGTGTTTTGTTCAAGCTTTGATATTATTACGGGTAAGACTTTTGAGCGTTTATAATTTCTTTTCGCTTAACAGTTTTATTTGACTTTTGAGCGTTTATAATTTCTTTTCGCTAAACAGTTTTATTTGAATAATATATTTAGCTTTTCTAAAATTTTTGGATGAAGTTTCCTAATGATCTGGCCTACGCAACCATTAAAATGCCAATTGGAATAGCTTATCCCACCAACAATAAATTTCAGTTTATCAATAGTAAGAATTGGGAACGTAGTACATTAAAACTAAATCTTATAAATGAAAAAATTATATTTTTATTCTTTTTTATTAATAAAAGGAATCGTTTAGTTAGTGTTTTTGCTTTTTTTAAACTCCTTCATTTATAATAAGGGCTCCAAGCCCTTCCGACTTAGACGCATTTTTTTTTTTTTTTTTGAACTTCGAGCTAATGCCAAATTGTATTCAAATATATGACATAATATGTCTCTTATAATTTTGTGATGAAAATACTGAGTCCGAAAAAACAACTGAAAAACTTTATCATTTGGAGTTTCAGGAGTATGGGATTAGTTTTGCAATTTCAAAAAGAAACTTATGGTGTTTTCTTTTCTAAAAAAAATACCACCTTCTTAAAAGGTGCATGTATAAAATGACTTGCCAACCCTGTAATAATGCTGTGTGTTATTTGAAAAGAACTAAACACAATTTATCAAAAAGTGGAATGCCCTGTTTTTAACAGCTGACAAAAATTCTTTAAAATTAAAGAAAAAATCAAAATTTGTTTATTGCATCAACAACAAAATTAATGACGAAATTCCAGTTTGCTCGAAAACAGTTCAATGTAAGTAAAAGTAGACTTAAAGCAACGTTGGCAAAACTACTGGACGCTTAGGGTGAAAATGGTGCTGGAGACGAAAATGCAAGCGCGAAGATTTACATGTTAATTGCCTGCGCTCTCGTGCTTTCGCAAATTCTATGTACGTGTTTTTTCATACGCTGACATCTTTAGCATCCACTTGTTGTAGCCAAAAACTGACTGTTGGAAAATATAGATTGATTCTTTTTGCTGGTTATTGCAACAAGTGCCTTATTTCTATAAAATAAAAAATATTCATATTTTTACTTTTTTTAAATTGTTAAAAAACACTTATCAGTTTTCTTTAGTTTTTTTTCATAAAATATGTAAACATGAAAATACCGTTTCCAGATTGCCGATTTATCGACGACAAGTTTTAATGATTTTTTGATTTGAAGACTTTTTTTGAGAACACCAAAGTTTATATTGCATGATAAAAAAATTTTTGTTTAAGACAAAAATTCACAAGAACCATTTCCGCATTTTATTTCAAAATACCTTTAATTATTAATAAAATTATTTTTGATATTTGGCCAATTTGTTGTTAAATTGATTTGTTTGTTTATTTAAGCTAATAGGGCCTAAGGTTAATTAATGTAAATAAAAAGCAATTTTTTATTACAGTTTTCCCGACGTTTCGTCGATTTTTTGTCGACTTTTTCAAGGGAGCGTAATATGAGCTTTTCACATTAAATTAAATTTCTCCTTTTACATGTAACATTAAAAACATAAACATATAAACATAAATTTAAAGTTAAACACATATCAAAACCAGGTATCACTGTAACGATTTAGTAATGCAACCTAAATCGTTACAGTGATACTTGGTTTTGACATGTCGCAATATTTCCCAGCGTTGTTCAAGCGTATACACAACCATATTCGTTCAGCGAAAGGATAAAACTAATTATCTGTCAAATCAGACATGAGCTAAGTGTTACCATCAGGGCTGTGGAGTCGTTAAGGAAAAGTTATAACTCCGACTCCGACTCCTTTTGGTGAAATTTTTTAAGTACGACTCCGACTCCGACTCCGACTCCGACTCCGACTCCTACTCTAACCTAGCATTATTTAAGAGACTAGTTTTTATTTGACTTTAAACTCTTTTTTAATTTAGTACCTGTTAAATGGTTAAATATAGCAACAAAATGATTCTGTAAAAATTTCAAATCGATATTTTAATTCTAACGTGCCGCGCATTGAGCTTTAACCTACTATATGAGTAGGAAAGCTGCAAAACATTTTATTGGGATTTTGGAAAAAGTGCAAAAAACATATAGCGCCCGATTAAATAGACTAAATGAGTTGAACCTATTTTAATTCTAAAGTGTTATGACATTCTTGACATATAACTCAACAGTTGAGAACTTTAAACCAACTGAAATATAGAAAAATAATGGATTTAATTTTGGAGCGAACGAGTTTTGTTACGAACTTTCGAAAGAAACGAGTTTTGCTTTAATCCGTATGGGATCATTGAATTTTAGTATATTTTAAAGGTTATATTAATTTATTAATATTATGCAAACAGTGCTAAAAAATGTAAAAATAGTTCTGTAGGGGAGAGATAAACTACACCAATTCACATCTTTTTCAAATAACGTTTTTTATACTGTTGGAATTTATAGATGTGTGAATTTCCATAAGTCCTATCTAATGTAGCTTTCGAGATAGAAAAGTTGAAAACAGCACCAAGTCCAATTGGCTTAGACGTTAAGGCATCAAGTGTACTTAGTGTTGTTTGCCACAAAGGACAGTCCTTTTTTGTAAATTGTGAAGTGAGGTCTTTTGTTTTTAATATACATTTTATTTATTAAGTCAAATCATTCTCAGGAAAATTTAATATAGTTTATTAAAACATGCAGATGCGCCTTCAGTTGTTAGTTCTACAATTTATATAACACATTTTGAAGTGAAACGTAATGTAAAAAAATGTTGTTAGCCTTTTATTATTTTTGGGAAATAGCACCCCTTTTGTTGTTGGACTTGGTGCTGTTTGTCTCAAGGCATGGAACAGTACCATAGAAGGTAACGAACCTTTTATGACGTAATTTTTTAAGTATATCAACGACATAAAAAAAAAATGTTAGGATCATATAAAATATTCGTACAAATGCACATTTTTATAACATAAATATCATTTGCGATTATCAACATGTTTTCGCGGTCTGCTGTAAAGCTTTCAAAATGTGGCTTGATGTAGTTTATCTCCCACCTGCAGAGTTAAAAAAATGTGAATTTTTAGACAACTAAATTTAAATCTTTTTCTTCAGTGTACTCGCCATTGCATTTTTCCGTTTCTAATTCAATATTATTATTGTCCAAGACCGAAATTTGAAATTGCAAGTCTTTATTATCTCTCCAATTTTCCCTAAAGTGAGTAGATAAAAGTATTCTCAAGTCATTTTTCGGGTTAACCCCCACATTGATGGGAATTATATCTGGAACAATGTCATGTATTTTTCCGAGTTCATTTTCCTTTTATTCTATTATAATTCACCTTGAAGGTTGGAACTTAAAATGTAGTTCACTTAATGCTTTCACCACAGGAGCTACAGCTGATTTCAAGTCATATTCATGAACATGACTACAAAAATATTTGTTAATATACGATAAATAAAAAACAACATCTTTACAAATTTAATTTTTAAATTCCTTAATTCGGCTCTATTTCATTAACGATATCTTGGCGAAATTCAAATAGTGAACCCGCTGGTTTTTGTTACAGAAATTTGAGGTCACATTAAAACATAGAAAAGGACATGCTTTGATACAATCTATATAACTATTCTTATAAATTGTCAAAATAAGATGTTATCTCAATTTTTTAATTTTTGAAACTCACCTACTCATATGAAAAGTATACTGGTCCTTATTTTCTTACTTCACAATTTCAAAAAAGCAGACCCTTATGGCCAATTCCACTAATTTATTTAAATATCAATTTATGTTTAAAATTTGCTTTTTTATGTCAAATAAAATTATTAGAAAAATTATATTAAAATATGAATTGATATTTAAAAAGAATTGGAGAAATTGGTCATTAAAATTTTTTGTTTTAAAAAATATTAGAAAAATTTTAATGCAAAAAAGTCGGAGTCGGAGTCGCTAGTTTTTGTGGGTACTTCGACTCCGACTCCGACTCCGGCACAAAAACCTCAACTCCGACTCCTCAACTCCGACTCCGACTCCACAGCCCTGGTTACCATTCACGAAATAAGCACTAGTTGAAAAAAATAAACGTTAGATGGCGGACCCGTTAGTTATAGATGAAGTGTTAAATTCTGCAATTGAACTTGGCTCTAAAAGGCGAATAACGTGACATTCACTTACAATGGAACATCTGAACGATCTGTATTTAACATGATATTGTACTCATGTCAAGAGAACGGCATATGCAGTCTATGCTGAATGATCTATCTCAACAGGCAATACAAATTGGCGATTTACTTGGCTATTTGTACCATTTATATCATTTCAGCGATTTTTTTTACAGTTTGTCATATTTTGTTATCGTTACTAATTTAAAAAAAAAAAATCTGGCAACATTTTTTCACATGATTTTTGTTTTGTTGTCATTTTAAATGAAATTTATATTCAGTCACTATTTAATTCTAAAAGTATGTATGCAGGTCGGAACACCAGTAATGAAATCTATGGGGCTGAAGTGCACGATCTTATAGACTTGTGTACTTAATATTAGTTTTTTTTTTTACTGAATATTTGATCTACATTTTATGTTATTTATAAAAACAATAACAGAAACTAAACAAAATTTACTTTCGGCGAATTTTTTGTATTTTTTCTCAGTTTTTGTCGATTTTTGACTGTAATATTATACTAGCTTTTTTTGTATGCAAAGTTTAATTTTTTTTTAAAAAAAAAAAGAAAAAAATGTTACGAAAACTAAACAAAATTGGCGTTTGGCGATTTTTCGCGATTTCTGACATCCGGCTTGGCGATGGAGCTCAAAAAAATCTGACAACCCTGCCGAGGGGAGCATCGAGGTGCAGTTTAAGGAATGATATTGAAAGAGCGAATAATCATCTTTTATGGTTGCAAGTTAAGGAAGGCTACATCAAATAATCGGCAGAAATAAAAATCATTTACTACAGCACTATGCGCTAATAATAATAAATTAATTGTTTCGTCATTACTACACAGTAGCAAATTTTTTTTTTTTATTCTTCCTTCAGACAGTCTTTTTAACGTTCAATATGTAATTTTCGCACAAACCGGTTATAACTTTAAGACACAACTATAATATACATAAGTTGGCTTAAGCAATTGTGCGAATACATATGATTCATATGCGTCGAACCATATCGAACTTTTCGTTAAATTTTATGAAACTGTCATTTGCTTAAACAAAGATCGCACTTTCCGATCGGAATCAAATATTTTTTGATTTTGTTTTCGTTTTTGAAATGCATTTGAGACGCTTTTTGTTAGTTTTCGACAGCAGCTTATGTAAGCTTATCCAATTTATAGTTGGGCTTTAAGTTTTTTCTTGGCATTTTTTATTTAAAATTTTTTTATGAGCTGATTCAAAATTGAAATAGGACACTCTGTTCAAAAGGGTTGCTCACAGCAGTAATATTTTTTGTGTTAAAATTTTAAGTCATATGATATTACGACTACCTTGTAAATTTCCCAATTATGTTTGAATCCATTTTTATAAGTGCCCCGGTAGGCTAGCTGGTAGTGAGCTAGTCTATCCGCGCCGGGGATTCGGGTTCGTTTTCCGCAGACAAGCGTAAAGCTTTGCGGTATAAGCTTAGGGAACTAAAAAAAATATATTCGTTTGCGTAACAATCCAAGAAGATTAACGAATATTTAAATTTGCTTAAAAAAGTTCGAAGATTTTATTTTAAACAAATAAAATCAGTTTTTTTTTTAAAATTTCTTCTGATAATTAAAAATTGGATTTTTAAATTAAATCTCCAGTTGATTTGGAACCATGAAAAATTTCCAAACTCTGGTGGGTATCTGTATTTTTTTGTATGACTCACGTGATTTGTTGTTACACTTTAACTTCATCTGATACAAAAAAGATTTAGCTGCAGCCTGTTTTTTTTTTTTTTTTTTTTTTTTTTTGATGTCATACTAAAATGTTTTGCAAATGTGATTTTAGCAAAACAGTTGTATGTTTGCGTGTAAGAAAAAAATTTTGTTTTACATATTTCAGTTCATATACAGTATGTCATCTCAAGTAAAAACATTTTACAGAGAAAACTAAATCACCAACTTTAAAATAACGTGCAACAATAATAGTAAAATGTTGCACAACTGTAGTATATTTAATTAACAAGACGTGGCATAGCCCTCAGTTACAACTTAAAACTGAACTTCTTTATTGATTTCTTTTACTTAATATATATAGTAACATAAAATAACAATTACAATAATATTCTTATCACAATAGAATTATTCTTGTTATTCTTATTACAATAGAATTAGGGTAAGTGAAAATACTCAGTTAGCAATTAAATGTAATGTTAGTAACTTTAAGTCTTTGAACTTAAAGTGTGTTATTCTTTGTTTGAATGTTTCTTACAGTGACTAAATTGTATGATCATATTTCAGACAATTATATTTTAAGTAGGTCACAGAAACATTACTCATTTGGACTTTAAATGTTTCTTGAAGTGACTACATTGTATGATCGTATTGGTGAATTATATTTTAAGTAGGTCACAGAAACATTACTCATTTATTTCACTCATTTATTTCACTGGAAATATCGCTGCAACAATATAGTAGCACAAAAACATTTTTAAAGCAAAACAACAATTTTGGAATTAGAGATACAAACATACAAACAAGGGAAAAATAGAGCAAAAAAAAAAAGAATTCTGTCAAAATAAAATGTTTTGAAAACCACCACTGAAATCCATAAAAAATTTCTGATGGCTAAAATAGATTAGTTTAAGATTAATACTAAAAATATTTTTAGTTTAGTTTGATATAAACGGAAGTTGGGTTGTTCGTATACAGCCACACACACACACGCACACTAAATTAAATATGCAGAAATTTAAAAATGTTTTTCATATGCTTTTTTAATATTCTTTCCATTGTTATAGAGTTTTTCTAAAGCCATAAAAATAAAATGGCGGTAGAGTTGGTAGTTCGGATAGTACTTTTTTTAATGGGTAAGAACATATCAAAAAGATGCATATAAAAACAATACCTACAGAAATGTTGATTTAGGGTATCGTTCACTATTCCGTTTGTAACACTGATAGATATTGTCCTTTGATTCCATTTTGTTAAAAATGGTGGCCTAATTTTTTTTTTTTGTTTGCATGTTATAACTGAATTCTTGAAAATTTTTCATTAATGCATACGGTACACAATAACGCCATATAATTATCAAACGTTTTAATTTTTCTCAACGAACAATTGCTTTAACGCAGTAAGTTTGATTTCATGATCAGCTTCCATAGTCCTTTATCATTAAGAATTTACTCAGCCATTTTGAGAAACGTGTTTCAGTGGTCGATCGAAATATTCGCATTGAAAGCAGCGTGGAAGCTGTGTGGCAGAGTGTTGAAGATGATTTATATGTCTTAGCTCGTTGTTGTTCCGGGCAAATTGGCATTTCCAGAACAATATAGCAGAGAATTTTAAAGTGGGATCTTAAAATTAAAAAATTGTACAAGCGCTGCTATCGCAAGACAACCAACAACAGCTTAATTAGGTGGTAGGTGATGCGTAGCAATTATAAAGTCTCTCCTACTTAAAGGGCAACCTCTCCTGTACGTGGTGCATCCAGCCGATAACAGACGAGGCTCTGCCCAATGCATGCATTGAGGCATTGCTGGCAGCCCAGTTCCAGGTTCGGAAGATTAGCCCAATCAGTTATTCATCTCAAACTACAACGATTACCGAAACCGTAGCAAGTCAAGATCAAAGTTTGTACGCGCTTAAAACAATAGTTGGGACACCCCATATAAACTTTAATCGTACTTAAATACAAACTGATTTTTTGAGTTTTGTTTGAAAAGTCTTATTAATTTAAATATTTAAAAATTAAATTAAATACCAAAAAAAAATATCATAAAAAAGTGTATTAACAGCTATCTGTTATTGCTTTTCTTGTTGTTGTTGAATTGTTGTCACATTGAGGCTACCTTGCCAAGTTATGATAATGGAAAATTTAGTTGAATTTTAATATACCAGCTTGGTGAATTAAGTTACATTTAAGTGCTTAGAGAAGAACGAAATTTTATATTTAAAACGATTTGAAATATGAATGTTACATAATACCAAACCTAAAATTTGGCCGTTAGTTTTGCCTTAAGTTCACAAACCTATTTCTTTTTTTACAGTACTTTTTTACGGTTACTTATCGCGCTATTTAATATTCAAGACTGTTTCAAGAGAAACGACAAGTCTTTGGCTTTATATACAAATCTGCTAACTCCCTTTTAGCACATTTTACAGGAGAGACAACAAACTTTTTATATTTGCAGCTTGAGAGTTAAACTTAAAATATGATTGGTTTTACACACTTCAAGACTCTAATCGAAGAAAAACTAAATGCTGGTCGACGTGACGTATCTTTTTCTACCACACGGTATCAAACTCTCAATTTACCTTAAAAGTGGATTAAGCTGGTTTGCATATTAAGCCGACGAAGTGTTAGCAAAAATTTTATTAGAAAAATTTTAAAAGAGAATCTTTCAATATACCCTGGTTTTTAGTAGGGGTTAAACCAAATCCGGCACTGTCGTTCTACCGTTCTAACTTTTTTTTTTAAAGATGCTAAAAGATAAAAGCAGCCTTAAAAAAGAATCTGTTTAAACGTTATTTTCTCTCATTTTATTTAACTCGCTTTTTTCAAGATTAATTTGACGAAATTTAGTTTGTCTTCTCTTGTCTGCTTAGTACAGGGTGGCCCAAAAGGAACACAAGGTCTTAAATAGTCTATAACTTGTTTATTTAAATATGATTTGCTTTTATTTTTTTAAGGTTGTTGTAAATAGAAAGTTAGATTACTGAACAATGCACTATAATAATTGAATTAAAGATAACAATTAGCTTGTTCACGAAAGGCGGATTCTAAGCTTATATGAAAACAACGAGCCTATCGTGAACAACCCAAATAATTTTTTTAAGCAATGTGATAAGATGTCCACAAAAGGGATTTAAAAAGATTAAACAGCAAGGAAAACAATGAGTATATATAAGATATTCACTAGAGCACCTGCGTGTTGGCACATAGTGAATATAAGTCTTGCAGGACGAACGTTTCCATAACTGGAAAAAATAAGCCCTAAAGCAGCGTTTTCTTAATCACTCCTCCCGCGACTTTTTGAAGTGATTGTGTTTTTTTTGTTTTTGGTTCTCTATAAAATTTTAAGTTATTTTCATCTATAATTTACCAAGACGATACTCTACGTCTTCCTAAATTATAAGGAAGATTTTTTTGCAAAAGTAACTGCTAAGTAATATTACACGAAGCTTAGAATATCGTAACTGAAATTCAAACTATGAATTAATTAGAAATTTGCAAAGTTACCATCTTTTACGACTTTAGGAATAAAGTTTATAAAAGGGGTAAAGTTAGGATTTCTTATAATTTTTATTTTTATTGGTACATAAGGTATTTTTAACGTTACAAGTAATAGTATCCATAATAGAATATTTTAATATTTATTTATTTACATATAATCGTAAATTAAAATAATTCAATATTTGCTGCAAAACTTTTAGTACTACCTCAAACCTTGTAAATTATAATTATTTTAATATTTTTAATGTTTAATGATGATAGTTAAATAAATAAAAAAAAAGAAAAATGTATTTTAATCTTACTAATATTATAAATGTGACAGTTTGTTTGTTTGGATATTTGAATGTTGAAATGTTTGGTAGTTTGTGGCTCAATCGCGCAAAACCCACTAAATGGATTTGGATGAAATTTGGTTTTAAGTGGTAAAAATGGTTCGGTACTTTTTATCTTCTTGATAAATATAAATACAGATTGCATATGGTTCAGATTTAAAGAAAGGTTACTTTTTGAGAAATAAAATTGGTAATTTTTAAGGGGTAAAAACGGGATAAGCTGGTAGTTCATATATAAAGAAGCTTGCATGGGGCTATGTAGAATTATGGACCGATACTTACTAGTTTCAATAGGCTTTGACTATAAGACAATTAAAATGCTTGTACCAAATTTACATACGTATCTGAAAACTGCAGTCGACTGCTAACCAGCCAGCCGGACTGATGTACAAAACTACAAAAGTTTAAAAGTTTTTACATTTTCCAACATATTTAAATTTTTGATACGTTTTTCTGTTGCAGGATATAATAATTCCCGATACCATAAGCCAAATCGCGTTAAAAAAAAAAAGATTTTTAGATCCCATATATATAAATCTTTTTTTTTTTTTTTTTTCTTTAATCCAGATTAAAAATTTTTGTTTCAATTGTGGTAAAAACGGTGCAAAAAAAATTGAACTTCGGTTCTTTTTATCTTGATAAATATAAATACAGATTGCATATGATTCAAATTTAAAGATAGGTTACTTTTTGAGGGATAAAATTCGTAATTTTAAAGGGGTAAAAACGGGATAAGCTCGTAGATCATATCTTTTTGATAAAGTTGGTTTACATACAGACTATAGCCTACATTACCATACAATGTACAATCTGGGAGCCCAAGTGAGGAAAAGCTGGTACTCTTAGTATTTTTTTAACGTTGGTAGTTTTTTTCTTTTCGAGAAATTTTGTATAGAGAAGGCATATGCCCCAGATTTAAATAATTGGTACTTTTTATAATGTAAAAATGGAAAAAATTGGTACTTTTGCTACTTTTTCTCTTTTTAATAAATTTGGCTAACAGAAAACATATGGACAGCTAAATGTCAGTTGCTCAAGTGCTTAAAACTTATATGTATGTGTATGCGAAAAATTATGATTCTTCTAATGTTGTAATAAATTTTGAGACTTCACGCTTAATAATTTAGTACCTTACAGCCGTATTTATAATGGAAATTTGGCATGAAGTTAGCACAAAGTTTATTTATAATACACTTGCCAAACTCTGGCTAACGATTTGCTAAAGTCTTTTTAACCAGCTGCCAAACGTTTACCAACTTGTAAGAAACAGCTGTTTAATGTTACACAATTTGGTTGGTTTTATTTTAATTACTGTTTTATTTTATGTTTCTTTCTTTTTTTATTTTATATTAATTTTAAAAACTTTTTTAATTTGTTATATGTGGAGGAAAAAACAAAAAAAATTTACAAAAAAATGACAAAACCAGCGATGATTAATTCAAACGTGTTGCATTTTTCAGTAACATAATGTGGCATCATTAAAATTCAGAGTTGATGAGTTGATTTTTTTTAGTTAGCAGATGGACAAAAGTTTGTTATAAATAAACTCTGTGCTTACAAGCTGCTAGGCTTAATCGGCATTCTAGTTAGCAGCTCGTTGTACGTAGTATACAAACTGTGGCTAACTTTTTGTTTAACGAATTATAGTCTTTTATTGTTTACTACTAATTCAGGACTTCACGTTATTTGTATCCCTATAGCCCAATGTATATTGTTACGAAAGTAACTTTAGTTAAGAATTAGTTGTAATTCTTAACTTATAATTACAACTAATTCTTAACTAAAGTTACTTTCGTAACACTGCCCCTAATAACTAACTAATAACTACAACTAATCCTTAACTAAAGTTACTTTCGTAACACTGCTCCCCACTTAAGCCTATTCGTCCCGAATAGGCTCAGAATCACCTCTTCCATAAGCGGCTAATCGTTCTAAATTAAGAAACTTTCATTTTGGCCCTTGGCCTTTTATATTTCCGTATTTGGTTTACAACATCATTTAATTTCCTTATCACCTTATATGGCCCATTGCAATGTATTTGTGGCTTGCCAACTTATCCTGCCTTTGGTTGTTGATTCATTGACAAAACCAACTGGCCCTTCTTAGATCCTTCAGAAGACACCACCCGATCATATCTGGACAACTTTCTATGGTCACGCACGGACTTTCTATGGTCGTACGGATTTCTCCGCTCCAATGAAGATACCTGCTTATCTTCGGGTATAGGTAGTGCACTACAATTGCACTGTGGAAGCGATGCACAACCTCTGTTTGCTGTGCTCCTGGCTGCCACACGCTTTGGGCAGTTTCCCTTAAAATTTTGTCTTCCACCTATACTATTGGCCCTCATAACCTTGGCCGATACGGGCTCTCTTCTTTGCGCCGTTATCCAATCTTTACTGGGCTCTACCTTCAACAAGCGACCCTCACTGACGCATTCCCTTCTATCTGCCTCCGTACAGTGCCTGGCTTCCAATCTGCTAAGATGTCTTACCTGAGCAACCAGTTTTTCTCGTTTTTCAACTTTTCTGTGAGCTGACGATTCCTGACGAGTACATGCGAGAGGCTGTCCCACACGAGCTTCACTTTTATACCCAACATCCAGGGGTATTTCGTAATCACACAAATACATGATTTGCTTTCCCATATTTAGACTTATGTTATGACTTATCATAAAATCTGCGCCAATCAATACTTCGTCTACAATGTCGGTCACAATAAACTAATGCAAAGTGACATAATCGGCAATTCTTAACACCACACGTGTTTTCCCATAGACAGTAGCAGGCTAACCTGTAGCTGTTCGCAAGCTCACTCCGCTTAGTGGTTCGACAGCTCCCTTAACCAAGTCAGGCCTTATTATCGAGAATCCTGCGCCAGTGTCGATAGTCAAAATGCGCTTTTTCCATCGATGTAGCCAAATGTCGTAATACTAATAAACCAAAACGTTATGAAAGGCAGTAACGTAACAATATTTATTCAGCTGTAGAGTATCAGCTTGTGTTTAGGCGTTCAAAGGAAGTGCCAGAAAATTTATGAGTCTCTGAAATAAAAACTACACGCAGAGTAAAAACATGTTCAAATATGGTCACCTCCAACAAAAGTATTTTTAAAGAAAATTTTGAACATATTATGTTTAACACAACCATATTATTGTCACCGACAACCATAGCATGGTTTAATTAGTCCTCCATCAAGATGCCTCAACCATATTATGATTGCCTCTAAGCATGTTATGGTTAATTATGACAGTAATTTGTTTTATAATTTACAATAGTATTTTATTCTTTTGCAAGAGCAACATACTATGGTTGAAAACCAAGTAATTATAAGTGTTAAACATATTTTAGTTATTTTTAACCATAACATGTTCGAAGGCAATCATAATATGGTTGTGGCTTGTTGATGGAGGACTAATTTAACCATAATATGATTGTCGGTGACAATAATATGGTAAAATAAGACATAATATTTTCAAAATTTTCTTTAAACATAGTTTTGTTGGAGGTGACCATATTTAAACATGTTTTTTCTCTGGGTGTAGGCTGTTTTAGCCGTTTGACGTTATAAATCAAAGTCTATCTTTATTTACAAATTATACTAAAATTCAGTTATCGATTAGTATTACTGAATTAATTATTTTCCACATTAACAAGGTTCAATAGCCATTGAATGTGCTGACGCTTGCATACAGTGTCTTTACACTCGTGGTCATTAAACTTAATAGAATTATGCTGATGTTTAATTTATTAAATAAAAATAACTTAACTTAACAAATAAAATGTCTTAAATTACCTACAGTGTGGTACGTAAGTATACGTACACTACAATGCTGTTTATAGAAATATTTTAAAATAACATAAGAAAAGATGAGAAGACTATATAAATTAGCATAAGCCGGATCGGTTTCAATAGTACGGTAAGTACGCATTGGCTTGAATCAAGTACAGAAAGATTGTTTCAAGTACGGATTCAACGGATTATTCAAGTGCGAAATACTTCACTTTTCCATTTTTAATCCCGAATTCTTACTAGAAAGTACCAAAAATTAGATTGATTTAAGTAAAACTTTGATTGAATCAATTTAAAAATTAGCTTTCTTAAAGAATTATTAGATTGATTTAAATCCGAATTCGTACTTGAAATAATCCAAAGTAGAACATTATGTTTTCTACTTTAAAATTTTATGTTCATATTTAACTAAAAATATAAACTAAATAAGAACTTTTGCTATTGATTTTACTTTTTAAACATGAAAATAATGTATGTCTCTCTTCTCATTCTGTTGTTTCTACACAAAACAAGCGAATCGTGTTTAAGCTACTTGTGTGGTGTTGTTGAAGTGTCTACAACAAACTTTGACCAACACAAGCGTATGCACGCATAACGAATGCAATGCTGAAAGATGAGATGAGAAAGTATAACAAAAAATAAGTACTTAAACTTACGTAGGGTTACTGTGGTATTTATGAAAAGAAAAAGTAATGAAAATAGTACCATAGTACTGAACTTTCAATCACTGTTACAAACTAAATAAATTAGTTCTTTTGACCCACCCTGTAGTGTTCTACGTGATTTGTTGTTGGTCTGTTTTGTTTTCCTTGTTCCTGGCTCTAACTGCCAGTCTGCATATTTAAAATAAAAAAAGGAAACTAAAAAAATTATTTTTAGCATGACTTATGACTGGTACGGTTTCTTAGGCTATAATAGCACTTTTTTATAGTTATACCTTGCACATGTACTACTTCATATCGTCACCGAAAAGATACATGGTTTGATGTATCAACAAAATAATTTAAAATAGAGTTTTTTTTTTATTGAATACGAAATTCAAAATATCGCGTCATCAAGTAAACGGGTTTCTTAAACAAAACGGCATATCACCACTTATGCTTATAAAGAGAAGCAAAAGTTCATTGTTCGGCTCCGGTGAATTTTTTATTATTAAAGTAATTTTCGATGGTGTGCACACTTTGGGATACATTGTGCAATTATATCAGCACAAAATAATGTTATGTTAATACTATTTAACATCTACCGGGCATGTACCGGACAATACGAAAACGGTCAACATTTGCGATTCTGACTTGAAATCGCATAATAAGTGTACTGTAAATCGCAGTCGCAAGAAGAAAGTCGTCTTCAAATTGCAAAAGAATGCTGAAATCTACCGTTTTGCGATTTTAAATCGTGCGATTGTCAGAACATGGACGTATAAAAAATGCGTTAGTCTTTAAGTGATCTTGTGGATGATGTTTATCTGGGATATACGGTCAATGCCATGATGTAATAGGAATAAAAATATTTAATTGTAGCCAAATTTGATATCTATACCAAGACTTATAAGGAATTTATGGCATTGAAAAGTTCTTTCGGTTGAGATATTTTTATAGCCGCTTTGGCTTAAAATGAACCGATTTTAATAAATCTTGGTAAAATGCTTTAGGGCACAATTCAACTTAAATACCAACAAACAAGGGCTATGGCCACAAGAACTATAATCCGTAAAAAAGCTTATATGGGGCTATGTAGAATTATGGACCGATACTTACTAGTTTCAATAGGCTTCGACTATAAGACAATTAACCCTCCGATGAGTGAGAAGGTCCCTAGAGACCTTTTTGCCTTTTCAAACTGAAATTACTCCTACTTCGGCCATTTCAATCCCCAAAGTTACTCTGTATTCCAAGAGTATTTTGTTGCGCATCTTTTGGAAAAAAAATCAAGCCGATCGGATCATTACTTTAGGAGTTATTGAGGTTTTAGTGAGAATAGTACGCGGAGTGAATAGGTCCGTATGGACCTTGTACTGAATTTCCCTAATAAATGCATGTTTTTGGGCATCATTATAATTTTTTTATTGTTTCAACACATAATTTACTTGTTCTAAACACAAAGACCTAAACTCAAAGACATTAGGGATGATGATAAAAACAAAAAATTCTAAGAAAAAATTCTAAGAAAAAAATACTAAGAACAAAAAATACTAAGAACAAAATACTAAGAACAAAAAATTCTAAGAACTGGTTTATTGCTAGTAGTATAAAATTAGAATATTGTGCCTTTCCTTGTCTTTAAAAAAATTGAAAAAATTATTTTTGTATGTAGAATTTAGTTATAAACCATAAACACAAAAAAAAAAAAATCAGAAAAAAAATTTTTATATGAAAAAAACATGATTTACAAAAAAGGTCCGTAGGGAACTTTTCACACGGCCGTGAAGTTCAGAACTGTCCCTCATCGGGTTAAAATGTTTGTACAAAATTCACGAACGTATCTGAGAACTGTGGTCTGAATTTTTTTCACAAGATTTACATTGACTGCTAACCAGCCAGCCAGACGGATGTACAAAACTACAAAAGTTTTAAAATGTTTGTATTATTTTCCCAATTGATGATACATTGGCTTGTTGCAGGAAATAACAATTCTTGATAACTTCAGCCAGATCAAAAAAAAACACAGATTTATTGATCCGATATATATTTTTAGTCTCACTTTAACCGGATTTAAAACTTTTGTTTTAATATTGCAAGTCGTTTACATTTTAATCCGTTTATTCCTTCTCCTGTAAACTTTTAAGAAAGTGATGATACGTCCTTTTGTCTTTTAGGTAACTATAAACTCTTTAAAGCCATATTTATATAGATATATACAGCCATATAGTATAAAATTCTTATACTCAAAACTTAATACAAAATGTCATCAATCGTGTTTTGTATGCAACATTGAGAAGAACAACTAACAGCAAATGTGAATACAAGCAACAGGAAAAAAATGTTTGCTACGAGTAATAAAAGAAAAAATATAAAAAAACCATCAAGTAGAAAAAAGAAACCATAAAAAGAAAATAGAACTACAAAACTGTTTTCTTTTTTTGTGGTTTAACTACATTTAACAGTAAGTGCAGCAATACAAAAAGCTAAATAAAATTGAATTGTTGGAAATAAATCCATAAATATTTTTCATATAAAGTATCTCGATAATCAAGTAACAAAGGTAAGTTCCTTTAATATTTTCTAGGCAAAATAGATTGAATTTATATCAAAAATAAACTGACATAGTAAATATGTAAAAAGAAAATATTTATTAAACACAATATTTTTAATGCTTTTATGATATTGCTTGATTTAAAATCACGTTGAAAGGAAATAGCATAAGCGACAACAAAATTTCAGATAAACAATAGCACAGCTGATACGTTGATGATAACGGAAACGTTATCGTCCCTAAAGTCCCTACATTACATTAATTACAGACAAATTTTTTAGTTTCCTTCCAAAACAAAATTATGTTATGAGAATAAGATTCATGAAAGAGTTCTTCGTGCCGAATATTATCGAGATATCTACATCTTGAGATTTTTAATCATTAGGTGATTGTAGGGTTAGTGTAATATGGGACCGGAGGTCAATTCTATATCCACCAATGCAAATATTCAGATGATACAGTAGCTCTTATAGAAGTTATTGTCGCAAACTTTATTTCACCAATACCAATATTTAAACGGACGTTATTGCATTTAAATATATTCTGGACGCTATGATCAAATGTGGATCGATTCCAATACAATTTTGTAAGAAAACTTATGTATGTGAAACAAAAATTTTTTGGCCGAATATAATCTTAATACAAACTATGTTAAGCGGTGTTTGCGAGTGGACTACTCAAATGATTTTTTTTTTTTTTTTTAATTAAATTACTGTTATTTTAATGCTTAACAATCAATTCCGATATGCAAAATTTCCGTTCGATGTCTATCTGATGTATTATTGTAGTAATTTTGCAAGATGATTTTGTGTTTCACAAAAATCTGGTGTCTTAATTAATGAATTCAACACTTCCTAATTGTTTTCTGAGAGAGAAAACGCATGGCATGGAATTTATCAAGACAAGATTAAACTTTTGCAGCATTATTTTTTTTTAACAAAAATTCTTAACAGAAACTTTTTTCGATTCAATTCAGTTCTTGCTAAAAAAAAAATTCGCTGTGCCTATATATATACATAATTTACAAAAATTTCATGTTTGTGAGGAAAATAATCTTTAAACATATTAAAATAGATGTTAAAATTAAAAAAAAAAAAAAAAAAAAACAGTATATACGCAGTCAGGTTTTTATAAACAATAAATGCATTTTTTATAAATTTTTAAATCACATTTTGAATTTTTTTAAGCATGTTTCGTGCGCATATTTTTCCTTAGTAAATGCATAAAATCGCGCGCCCTTGTAATAACCAATGTGGAACGATTAAGTTGATCTCAAAACTTAAAATTAATTTTTTCAGTTTTTTTTATATTTTTACTGTAGTGTTTCTATCAGAAAAATAAATAAATTAAAAAATGCTAAACAATTGCTTTTTATTTTGAACTTTGGTCACAAGTGTCCCAATTGTCGTTAAAGGGCAAAGCCTTTTACAATTGTTGGTAATTGCAAATATTTAGCATTTGTAATTTAAATGAAAATATTAAACGTTTCAACAAATTGTTTCGCTGGTCACGGCTCCCTTGTTGCGTTATTTGAATTAGGTATTTCGCTAAAACTTAATAGTAAATAATTTTAAAACACTTAGGCCGGGTTTTTGAGATGTGGATTAAGTTTAAACTTAGTTTAACGTTGTGTGAAACTCGGATTTTCCCGGCGAAATGTGATTTTTTATTATGTATTTCAATTAAAACCAATGTTTTAAGCAAAACTAAGCTGTTCCGTCAAAATGTTGTATATAAACTTGATAATGACGGCACAAATCTGTATTTAGATTAACTAAACCTAGTTTAACTGAGATCTCAAAAACCCAGCCTTAAGGATATATATTAAGGGTTTTCATGATATCGCTTGAAAGTCTCACAATCCGTGTAAACTGTGCAAATGAACTGTAAAAAACTGTATGAAAATTCACACTCAAAGAAAAAACATGGTTGATGTAAACATATTGTAAGAGCAACATATTATGTATGATAAGATTCATGATTGTATTCACCATATTACGATTATTTTTAGAATTATAAAATATCTTATTATGACCAAATATATTCGTAATATTACATCATGATATTTTTCCCTAAGTTATAATTTATTTCATACTGTTATCATGTTAATCAACACAGGCTTAGAAATAATCATATTATACAAAGTAATTACGGTTTAAAGTAATCATAACATATCTGAAAGAATCATATTATGATTAAAAATATGATTACTGTAATCATATTATAATCGTTGGTTATCATAATATCGTTGTTATCGTTTGTCGTAGGTTGCAATTATTTATAAATGTTTTAATAGAATTAACATATTTTTTTTATTAAAATAAGATTAAACTTACATTCAATTATCAATAGTTTTTGCACCAATATTTATGCACTTTCACAATAATAGAAAAAACATTAAAATTTGTTTAAGACCAGTTTACATTATTATATTTTGTATAAAAACATGTCAAAAACTCAAGTAATATGATAAAGTGTGATAGTGTAAATGCAATGTGTCATGAAAATGACATGTATTACGAAAAACAATTTGACATTATTTATAAATGTTTTAATAGAATTTACATACTTTTTTATTAAAATAACATTAAACTTACATGCAATTATCATCATTTTTTGAAGTTTTTCAAAACAATAATACTTTTCATTTGATCAGGGTTGCCTTTTTATGTGTTCATGTGTGATAGTGTGAACAGGAACTGTAATGTTGAATTAGATTTTTTAACAGTCACAACAAAACTCGTTAGATTTCTATATCCTAAAGTAGTATGGAATACGTAAGACTTGTGTGATAGTGTAAACTTACTCTTAGCAATGCTATTTTATTTAACAATTTTTTTTTAATGATCCATTTGTTGTCTTTTTTCTAATTTCTTTAAAATATTACGACTGAACTGATGCAAAATTATTTTACAAATGGCGCTACAAATTATTTTTAGAATAAAGATATTTGGATTGCATCTTAAGCATACACTATGAATACAAGTATAGAAAGTGTAACGTGGACATAGCACATTTAAATGAAACCTTATATATATATAAATTGATAACTATTTTAGTTTATTTACCTATATTGCAATTTTTTATGTAACATGACCTACCCCCCATTAATAATAAACAATAACTCTGAACGTCCTTACTGTAACAACCACATATACTCATCATATTGAATGCACTTATTTAATGTGCTTTATACGTTGCTTGTATCAGTTCATTTTTAAATAAGTATGAATGGACAAAGTTTAGTTACAGTTTCTTACAAGACAAAAATCCGCCTACAAGTCTCGGAACATTTTTGCAAAATACATAAACCCTGAGTTTGGTATAGAATACATACTTACAGTGACTTCGGTCATCTGTTCCGTCAGTAACTTCGGTTATCTGTTTCCACAGTGATTTCATTCATCTGTGCTTACAGGGAATTCGGCCATCTGCTCTGACAGCAACTTTGGTTATCTGTTCCCACAGTGATTCAGTTCATCTATTCTTACAGTGACTTCGGTCACCCGTTCCGAAGGAACTTCGGTTATCTGTTCCTATAGCAACTTCGGTCACCTGTTCCGACATTAACTGCGGTTATCTGTTTCTACAGTGTTTCAAATCATCTGTTCCTACAGTGACTTCGGTCAAATGTTCTGACAGTAACTTCGGTTATCTGTTCTTACAGTGATTCAGCTCATCTGTTTCTATAGTAACTTCGTGTTCCCTTCATGATTTAGTTTATTTGTTCTTACAGTGACCTCGGTCATATGTTTCAGTAGAGTAGAACAATTTGTGTACTTTTGTAGAAACTAGTCTTATGAAATATTGTACATATTTAAACAGCAACAGCGTTTTTGAGTGCCCGAAGCCGACCTAGCGACCGAGCCGATCAGACATAATTGCTGAATTCACAAAGATATCAAGACATTCTGCATGCGGCCACTCGCGCATTTAAACTTTAGCCGAACATCAAACCATCCGTGCAGTTGAACTCGTGTACTAGCCAAATGCTCTCATAGCTTAACCGAACTTAAATTATTGCAGCTATCGTATCGTACTAACTTTTTATTAGCATTAGAAAAATACAACAAGAATATCTCCATTATTAACCCCTAGAAAGGGCAAGAGCAAAATCTTATCACTTAAGGTTCGCAGAACCGTAAGCATACCCTGGACACGACTAAGCTTCCTCAGCCGTAGAGAAAACCACTTTGCAAAAGTTATCATGTTATGGCTATTGGTACATAAGATTACTTGTTTTTTTACGTTTCTTATAAACTTACATTTATTGTTTAAAGTTGCACAGACGGTAAAAAGGGGCTTTATGAAATAAGTTTCGTAATTTTGAACATTTTCACAAATGGCAATTTTAGGAGATTTCATGGAAACCCTTTTATAACTTTTGGCTCAAAAATTTTATAAAAGAATTTTTCATAAAACATAAAAGAAATTTTTCTTTATATTAACAAAACCCAGGAAAAACTTTTTGATTTTTAGTAATAGGTGGTAGTTCTTTCATACGTTACCTGGTAAGATGTTGTCATTATTCTGAAAACTTCAATAAGTACTTACTAGTAATGACTTCAGCAACTACTTATTGCTTCTATTCTTTTTAATAATCAGCTCAATCAGCTACTTATTAGTTGTGTTGTTTTCAGTACTGAATATTTACCCTCTGGAAACGTACTCAATAACTACTTATTAGGTCTATTAGGTAGTGGTTTTTTGGCTCTTAGTAAGTATATTGTAAGTACTTACAATTCAACTTATTCGTAGTTAAATAATAACTAGATATTTTTTTGCTTTTAGTAAGTGTATTATAAGTACTGAATTCTGTGGACACCTTGAACAAAAATAAGTAGTTATTCAGCCGAAAAATAAGTAGTGTTTATTTTTCTCCAATATTACTTGCTAACTTATCAGGTAAGTAAAGTTTTTGCTGGGAAACTTTAACTACGAACAAATCTGTTATTTTTTCGTATTATAAACGAAACTTTTGTCAAAACTATGAAAAAGGTAGAAAAGAAGAATCGCCATAATTCGTTATTCTTCAAATCGAAAATCTCAATAATTCGTAACAAATGTGTGTTCCACTGAAAAAATCGTGTTAAATCGCAATAAGTCCATACATTTTGATCTACTCGTTAATTCGTATTTTTTTTTAACACAAAATCTGTTTAACTTTCGTTTACCTCGTTAAAACGAAATAACGTTTAATCGGAAATCTGAGTAATTCGAAAAAAAGCTGTGTCCTTGCGATTACGAATTATCGTTGTAGTTAAAAAAGTTTCTTTCCTAAAACTAAGCATGTGTTATTTTCAGTCTATTTTTATTAGCAAAACAGATTTTTTTTAATTTCTCTCAGCTTTAATAATTTTTTTTTTTTATTTGGTTAATTCTTGCAATCTCTTATTGGATTGTTGTTTTGACTTAATTTTGCTGCCACAAATTTGATTGAAATTCTTTATCAGGTTTTGTTTGTGATTTTATTTAAGATTTTTTTTTGTTTTGTTTTGTTTCGAATTATATTCAACCATTTGTCTTATTTGTTCGTTTTGTTTGTGATATTGTTTAGATGTTGTTTTTATTTATTTTAGTTTTATTTATATTTGTTTTTCTTTTTGTTGTTTATGGCTTTTAGTTTATTTAGTTTATTGCATAGTTTTATAGATAGTGTGAATTATTGCATAATATTTAGATAATGTTAGATCATGTTTTAAAAGCAATAAACTTTTTTTTGGCATTTTGATGATGTTTTTTTTTTAAGTTTTTTTTATAAATTTTTTTTCTTCTCCATTTTTCTCTGCCATACAAGTCGTCTCAAAGGTTGGCAAGTTAGTTCTTTTAAGATTTTTTATTGTGGTTGATGTTTTGTGTTTCAAGATACATATAAAAAAATGTACATAAATAAATGAATTGAAAAAGAAAAAACAATACATTTCAAAAGAACGATTGATTGAAAGTAGATTTTATAGTGCCTAGATAAATAAACTTAAAATGTTTTTATAGACTCAATTTCATTGATTGTGAAATATATTATTTAAAAAAAAAAACTATTGAAAAGTTACATACTATCAGTAAATTTTTTCCTTTAATGTTTTCTATTAAAAAAAGTTAAATCATTATTTACTTTACTTCACGGTTCCTTAAATAAATACGTTTATCCCCTAATCTTATAGTCATTTATTATACTAGTTTTAAAAGGCTCTCCTAAATCGTTTATAGTAAAAACAGTAATTGACAATGATTTAAGCAAAACCTGAAAAAAATCTAACACAAATTTATACATTTAGGGATTTATTTTATTTGAGGAGGCAGTAAACTATAAAATGTTGTATACAAAATAAATTTCCCTGTGTTTATCAAACAAAACTTTATAAACATTTAGATTTCAGTTTTAGAAGCCGAACTTCTTAATTAAAAGTTTGTTGTGTATTGATTTGCCTAAATTTGTTTGTCAATTATGAAGTTGTATTGAAGGAAATTATTTAATTAAACTAAAAGCTTTTTGGTATGTTATAAAATTTGGCTCAGTACATTTTTATACGCACAAGTGTGTAATGTACGATTGTACCGATCTGTGTAACACATAGACATTTGGGTTTAAGACCCATCTTTTGGTATATCAATCAAGTAGGAACCACTTTTTGAATTGATCCAACGTTATCTGATTGGCTGGTTGTATGTCCTTGCAAACATTTTCATAAACACAAAGTTTAAATCCAATATAAAAAAATTTTTTTCTAAGCAAAAAATAAAGTTCCATAAATAACTGTTATTTCTGAGGAATAAATAAAACTCAAGAAATAACTTTTAATTTCGAAGCAAAAAATAATAAAACTCAAAAGATTTATTTCCTAAGTCCTAGTCCATATTATGAAACATTCAGCGCAAAACATTTAAGTTTGATGATGAAGGGGGAAAGACGAGTAGACAAGTAGTTTTTGTGGGTTTGTTATTGAAAGAAAGAGAGAATGTTATAAAAAGAAAGAGAGAAGCTATACAAAATTATTAAATGCTGCAAAACAAAAGTTTTATTGTATGGACACGAATGCAGTTTCAAAAAAGGGTTGAAGAAAGCATCTGCAGCAAATGTTTCATAATATGGATGAGGACTCTATTACTCATACTGGGGAGCATATGGCTTCCACAAATCACCTCCATCTTATACGATTGGTTGCTGTTGCTTTCGCGTTTTCCCATGTTAGATTCTAGTTCTTGGACTATCGATCCAGTCTATTATTATTTTGCCTTGTATCAGTTTCGATAATCGGTGGTTGTTCCAGCTAAGTAGATGATTAGTCTGCTGTAGCAGGTTCTAGTATTTGGTGTTGTGTTTGATTTCAGCTGCCTGACTTTTGCCATGCTGTTATCCTCTTTCAAGGAGGGAGGATGGTCAGGTGCTTCTTAGATTGATTGTTTTAATTTTTAAAACTCACCAACCCTGACAAAATATTTTTTAATAAAACTTACAAAGCAATCGGTAAAGTTGTGTTTTTTTAAAAAATTAAAAAAAAAATAAAATTAATGCATCTTATGATAGTCCATGTAAAAAGAACTACCTTGGTGTATTTAATTATGCATGAAGCACTTCACTTCACTTAAATTTTTTTTTTTTTTTTTAATATAACATTTCAAAATTTTTATTTATTTTCGATGCAAGTTAAGCCAGTGAGTTAAATTTTAATTATTTTCGACCTTTTCCTAATTTTATTGCTATGCTTTTTTTAGAAAACTCTAAACTTGTCTTGTGTTCTATGGAAATAAAAAGATTATACCATAATTTTTTCTCGCAGTGAGTTTTATGCTCGTCATAAAAAAACAGGCAGTAAATTTGAAAAATAATCGTTATTTGAAGTCCCTTGTTGTAGTAGTACGGGCGGATAATTCAACTTTTATATACCCATAAGTTAAAATGCAAACATATACAATTATTGAAAATAATAAACAAAAAACAGCCTAGAATACTACCTTGGGGTATGTCCCGTGTGTGTTCATATAGTGTAGATTTGTATTCCATAACACTAACTACGCAAGTTCTATTTTGAAAATATGAGGATATTAATAAGAAAATTACTTACAACTTTAAAAAATATTATATGATTCTTTATTAAATAAGCTTTTCTTAAAGACTTGAAATACAGCTTTAATTGTTTGGTAACAATAAGCTGCCCATTTTAAAGCCATGCTGCTTAGACATTTAAATTTATTTAGTGACAAAATATAATATTCTATAAATCATAGTCAAAGGCTAAGGTCGGTTCTTTTTAAAAACAACTTTAAAATAAAACACTCTTTTAATTATTTTGCTACTATAGCCGAAATAAAAGTATGTAGAAGAAATGTAGAAAATTTTTTCATACACCATACAACAAAATATAAGCAAGTGGCAACTCTAAGCAGCTGACATTAAACATAAAAATATAAATAAAACACTCCATATTTTGTGGCGTTGAAAATTTAAAAAATGCAATGTGAATTTATCTAGAAAGCAACAACAAAATTACAAAATATTTTTGACTTTGTTTTTGCTTGCAATGTAATTTTTGGCGTTGCGTTTTATGCAATTAGAGCCTATACTAGGAATTGCTGTTCGGTTTAAGCCGAAATAAAAACCGAAAATCCTTGGCTTTTAGCTGCATTAAAAATATATTTATGCTTAAAGAAATTGCAAATTATATTTACGTAATACTCGTACTTCACAAAAAAAGTTTATACGTAACAGCCTGAAACAATGGCAAGGCGCTTCAAAAATTCTTTAAATTTAAAACGAGAAGAACAAATGTGCTTTTTTTCAAATAAAGTACCTTGACTCCCTGCTAGCATTTGGAAGATCGTTTTTTTTTTTTAATCATCTTGTTGATTCTTTTTTGAGTACTTTTGGTTATCCAAAAACTGATTAAACAGGTATAGTTACACTTACAAAAAATTAATCATAAATGATTCATCAAGAAGAGTCGCGGGTAGGGTACCATTTCTCCCTACAAAAGAATCTTTTATAATCAGAAAATGAGCGCATACACACAGAAAAAAATCAAGTTAAAAACGTAGAAAACAAGGTTGATTTAACATTTTTCGGTGGTGATTTTGCTTTATACGTTTTTCATGTTAATTCAACCTGGTTTTACAATAACTGCGAACAACATTTTTTTTCTTTTAAAATAACTATAATTCATGTTAATTTAACATTGCAGTAAAGTTAGAGCAAAATGTAATTTATATTGAAATAACAATCCGAATAACGTTGAATGAAAGTTATTTCAAGTTGAAACAACGTGAATTTCATGTAGAATCAAATTGGTTTGAGTGTGTTATAACAGTGTGAAGAAGCCTCAGAGACAACATATGCATTTATTTAAGAATAATTCAATACACTTACCCCCGTAACACACGTTTCACTTATTTTGAGTTCTCCTTTGTCAACAGAAGCCTCAGCATCGCCCGATATGGATTTCGTCATCATTCTACTTTGAAAACTTGATGCACTATTTAAGTAACTAGTTTTAATTAAAAGAATACGGGAATTGTCCTCTTTTTATAACATATTTTAAGAATGAAAATAAAAAATGTACATGCTTAAGTATGAATGCATGTTAATTTAACAAGATACACTTTTGATTTTAATATAAAACTGGTTTTTATGGGTTCAATATTGAATCCATATTTATTTATATTTTAATACTTTTTTTTTATTTTAACAGTGAATAATAGTAAATAAACATGATTTAAGGTTATTTTATTTAAAATTATTATGAAATAATGATAAATTTAAAAAAAGGGCATACTTTTGCAGAAATTTACTATGATTCTCAATCAACATTTTTCCATGTTAATTTTACATTGGTATTTTTTTCTGTGTGTAGTCTTGTTTTTTGATCGCGCTGAAGAGTCAAAATGACTCGAATATGATTAAAAATGTATCATAGTTGAATCTTTGAGGAAATAGCTTCATGAATAAAAAATTAACACATATCAGCTCATTTTCTCATAATAAATGATACACTCATTGTGAGAAAATAATACCCTACCGATGAATCACCTTAAAGAATAATTTGTGATACAATTTTCCGATTCCTTTTTGAGAATATGATTGAATCATATGCCAATTCTTTTTCAATGATTTCATATGATTGAATAATATATGAATGAATCAGTTTACAATCATCAGAAGTGATCTGAGGATACTCATTTAGGTGATTTTTACAAAAATTTTCACCCAAATAAATAAGCTGTATTACATACAATATTGTATATGTAGTTTTATTAGCATATTTTCAAAACCGAACCGACACCGAGCTGTTTTAATCTTTTTAAAACCGAAACCGCGGTTGTACATGTTTACGGTTTTTAGCAAACTCTAGCCTATACATATGTATTTTGTGTTTCTTTCCATAAAAGTTTTCCTCCAAATCATTAAACATTTTTACTTTTTGCAAAAACTTTTTTATTTGGCGATGCTGTTGTTTAATGAGTTAAAAACAACTTCAGCTAGTTTTAAAATTAACACCAGTTTTAACGTGTAAAGTATGCTTTTGTTTGTCTATAGTAGATCAAAAGCATATTTTTTATAAAAATTTACTTTAGAACTGTTAAAGTATGCTTTGTTTATTACTATAGTTATGGGCCAATATGTTTATACAGTTGGTTTCGAAAAAGATATGTAGCTGTTTCATAAAATTTTTTGGTCACATTTAAAACAAGTTGTAATTTATGTAAGTTTCCATCTCTTATTAAGTTCACCCTCTAAAAGAGATTTATTTAAAAGATTAAAGAGAAAAGGTAACTAAGTTTGCAGATTTTATATTAACTATAAATCCAGATAGTCCATCAGCATCTATAGTCCATTATTGTTTAGGCTATTATAAGCCTGAACTGTTTTTCTGAATAAAGCCGTCAAAATTAAGACAGTTATTTAAAGACATAAACATTGTTTTATATCTTTTTTTATTCATTAGAAGTAACAAAAAAAAAATTACAAAATTTTACTCTAACTTAATTAGCCGAGCAATTATAACTTCGATCTTCAGCCTGTTAACACCCGCACTGATAGTTTAGCTAACTTCCAATTAGCCTACATGGTATTCAAATTTTTATATATATTCAATAGTTTCTCAAGAAATTGTGTATGATTTAAAACATTTTCAATGTTTTTTTTTCTTTGTATTATTATAACGAATAGAAAGTAACTGTGACGTATACTTAATATCTATTTTATTATCTCAAACTTGTGTTACTTATACTTTCCTACCACTCAAAAGTATGCTTCACTTTTTCTGTTTTTGTATCAATATATTCTGTAAGTAACTGTGACGTATACTTAATATCTATTTTATTATCTCAAACTTGCGTTACTTATACTTTCCTACCACTCAAATGTATGCTTCACTTTTTCTGTTTTTGTATCAATACTGGTTAAAAAAATTACTCATACGCAGTGTATCACAATGTGTGCAAAATTTTTGTAGTTCATTGGGAGCAGTGTGAACATTTTTGCAGCTAAATTAAGAATTTTGATGAATTTATATGAAATTTATAATTTTTATGAAATTTTGTGAACATTTTCTATTAATTAAAAAATTTTGCTATGATAACACTGGGGAACAGCCATTTTACGGCCTGAAACATTATTGCAAACTTTTACTAATTTGAGGTCGCTGATTTCAAAACTTACCACCATTTTTCTATATTATATCGACTTTTTGAGATATACCATTATATCCAAAATTAAGTCACTTTCACTACATATATTGGGATAACTTGAAAACGGTTCACCATATTCAGTTAAAAAAATTCCGAAACTCGGCAACAATATTATCTCTAGGACATGCTTGCATTGATTCTAAATTTGCCCAGTAGTTTCAGAGATATCGTCAAAAAAAATGTTTTGTTCTTTAAAAACTAAAAAAAAGTGCTGCCAAAATCACAGTTTTCGTCTAAAAGCATTCAGTTAAACATATTTCAAATGAAACGAGCTTTATTTCATTGCTATCGGTGCACAACTTTTGATTTTGTTCACAATTTACTGAGTGCCCCGGTAGGCTTGCTGGTAGTGAGCTGGTCTATCAGCGCCGGGGTTGCGGGTTCGATTCCCGTCAGATACTCTGGTTTCGTTCCTGCAGACAAGCGCAGAGCTTCGCGGGATTAGCTTAGGGAATTAAAAAAAAAAATTGATAAATCAAGTAAAAAACAAACAAAGTTAAATTTTGTTCCAACATACATATTAAAAAATGGTTTTTTATGGAAATCTCGATTTTTATCAATTCAGTTTTCACAGTAAATTGTGCTTTCATTGTTTTTAAATTTGCACTGTAGTTTCAGAAATATCGTTGATGTTTTAAAAAAATAAACAATTAAAAAAAAATATATTAAAATTCATAAAAACTTAAATTCACTGTCTTGGTATAAAACAATTAGCTTTATATATTTTGAATGAAACGAGCTTTATTTCACTGTAATCGATGCAAAACTTTTGATTTTATTCACAATTTACATAGACAAGTAAATTAATAAAAATTGCGATTTCAAAAAAAAAAAAAGTTGTATACTTCACTTAAAAATGAGGTACTTTCACTTAATTGTGAATAAAAGCGAAAAGCGTTCATCGACAATCTATATCTCATTTTGTTCACATGTTATGTGACTTTACGTTGATTTTTTAATGTTATGGATTTTTCATGATTTTTAAAAAGAAAAACGGAGATTAAATTTGAAATCAGCGACCTCAAATAACTAAAAATTGCATCAAACTTCCAATCAACACACCAAAAGATCAATTTTGTTCCGCTGTGTAATCGAACAAGCACGAATCCTTGCAACAGAACAAATTTTAAAAAAAAAAATATTATCCAATTGTAACGTGGAAATAGAAATTACGAAGTAACCACGTATTTCTATCTCCTCGTACATTATAATAATGTACATAAATTCAATATTCCATATTTTTTATATTCAATCATATTTTATACCTAAATTCAATAAATAATTTGCATAAATTCAATATTTCATATTTTTATATTTAATTACATTTTTATTTGCATAAATTCAATATTTCATATTTCTATATTTAATTACATTGATAACATCTATTATTTATTATTTTTATTGAATACCCCAACTACTGTTGAATACCCCTACTGTAACAAACACCACACAAGTTACCATGATAATTCTCATTTGGTTCAATTATGAACTGGAATAAGTAGAAAAGGTTTTGTTACATTCTCACAAGACAAGAAATCTGCCAACCAAGCTCGGAAGTTATATTTATTATAAATAACGAGCAGACTAAGGCTACTATCGTAGAATTAGTCACCCTTTTGCCGATAAATATTCACAAGTGGCTTCGGTCGCCTGTTCTCACAAGTGGCTTCGGTCGCCTGTTCTCACAAGTGGCTTCGGTCGCCTGTTCTCACAAGTGGCTTCGGTCGCCTGTTCTCACAAGTGGCTTCGGTCGCCTGTTCTCACAAGTGGCTTCGGTCGCCTGTTCTCACAAGTGGCTTCGGTCGCCTGTTCTCACAAGTGGCTCCGGTCGCCTGTTCTCACAAGTGGCTTCGGTCGCCTGTTCTCACAAGTGGCTTCGGTCGCCTGTTCTCACAAGTGGCTTCGCTCGCCTGTTCCCACAAGTGGCTTCGGTCGCCTGTACCACGAGTATTGTTATTATTGTATGAATTCGTAAATTAAGTAGTTTTTAAGGTTTATGTATGCCATTAGTGTAAGACCCATTTGTATGTATTATATATAACTTTAGTGCGACGAACGCATCAGCAGCCGAGGGGAAAGCCGATAACGAACCGATCACTGCCGACAACCGATCCTGCCGAAAGCCGTGATACGCAACCGCCGAGCGTCTCATAATCCCGAACCGTCCCGACCGCCGACCCGAACCTGCCGAAAAGCTAATTGTATACTTTGGTGTCGGAGAGCCGATCAACACGAATTCCCGCAAGCCGAAGAATCCATCCTAAAGTTATATTTCATGAATTGTTAAATAACTAAGAAAACTTAATAAAGAAAAGATTAATTCAACCCCAGTAAGGGTAAACATATCGTCTTCTCACTTAAGGTTAGTGGATCCGTAAGTAAACCCTGGACTCGTCTGAGTTACCTCAGCCGATGAATAAAACCACGTTACACAATGTTTTAATTAAAGTCACGCTCTTAAAGCATATGTGACCTCAACATTTAGTGACATCAATTTGGCACATTAGTAGAGTTACATATCGCACTTGATCATTAAGAGAATATTAACTCGAAATTTTTATTTGTTGCCTTTTTAGTAAAAATCTACACGTCATTCATATTTACACAGACGGAAATATCCGGTAAAAATAACAAAATTGACACCATACATTGCCAAAAGTGAGAAAACCACTTTTGTGTTCATGTAGGTCAGAATTTTTTAAACATCTTGTTGTCACCATTTGGACTCATTCTGGAAACAAAATGTATATATATTATCACCATAATCGTGTCATTTCGACAACACATTGTTCTAAACCCAAGCCATAAAAAACAAGAAAATTATAAATGACTTTTTTAATAAAGCCAAATTGCAATTTAGTAAACAAACCTACATACTAACATATATTTTTTTTATGAAAACTGCCCTTTTCTGTTTATAGAGCGGAGACTTAATGATACCTCTAACTTCCATATACATTTACGTAAATTTTAACATATCTTTTAAATAATCATAGATATTGTATGTACCTTCCATATTTATAGATTGAATGAATTCTTTTAATTTCTACGTCGTCATCGAAAAGGAATCTGATTAGTTTTTACGTCGAAATTATTATTTTCTTCAAAAAGAAAATCTCATTTGCGACCACAAAATGTAGTCGTCACATTTAATCACTTTTTTTACTGTTCATGTTTTTATTTCCACCATTTTTAATCTACTTATAAAAGTTTTCACTATTTAATATCGATAACCTGCGAATAATTATGACAACATGGCGTATCTGTTTTGTTTTCTTCAGGTCCAATTTGACGACATTTTGTTTAAAATTTGATTACAGATATTGTCGAAATGTTGACAGCACTTTGTTATCATTTTAATACCATTGGTTGACAATTTTTTAACTTCTTTATCGCTCTGTGTGCCCGCCATAAAAATATTGTGCTATTTTGTCTACTTTTTCTTATGAAACGGTTGGTTTTAAAATTCATTTTCATATGCCTCTTATGTAAAGTTAAAAATAGTTTTTCTTTTACTGAAAATTTTAAGTAAATACCATCTTTATGATCAAGTGAAATATTTACATACATTAACAAAACCACATTTTGAATTTCATTGTCACATTTTTCTTTTATTCTCGTTGTGATGTTTTTGATTTATTAAACAAAAAATAATATTTAGATACATTTTCAAAAAATATTACATGACAAATGTCCTTTCGATTACGTGTCTAGCTGACATTTATTGTTATTAATGTCATAAAAAAGCATAAACGTAAATTACAACAGATAAAAAACCTTGTTTTAAACACAGCATGACATTGTTGCAACATTGCGAAAAAATGGTAAATGTTTAGATGTTAAGGGAAAAAAATAAAATTGAAAAAAGTTCTACTAAAAACATTTATTTATTGAAACTTTTTTATAGAAGCGTAAAGTTAACAATGGTAGCATAAATCGAAATTTCCTAAAATAGATTTTAGTAATTTAAAGCAGCTTGTCATGAAAATGTCGAGTTTTACAAGCTGGCGTTGATGATAACGTTGCCTGTCATTTTTTCCTTGATTTTCGTTTCGATTTGACTGCGACCAAGTCTTTCTTTTGGTTAAAAAAGGCTTCACAAAAAAGACCTTCACACAAAATCCACCAAAAAATAAAAGTTGTGCCAAGATAAGTGTAACAGCTCGGTTTCGAAAGAACCATGTCAAAATAGTAATAAAAAAAAAGATCGTGCTGACAAAAATAAGCTATTTTAAGCTTATCTCTCTCAACGAACTAAAACAACATGGTACGAAACGCTTATACTTCATATGATTTTTATTATGGCGCTGAAACGTAAGTCGTACTTAAGCAGATGAAGCTGTACTGGGTTTTTCTTAAAAGATTTTTAACTATGTGGCTTAATGTGTATTGATAAAGAGTATATAAACTAATGGGTGGTTAACTTTTTAGGGCCAATGTTGAATGTCAACCACATCTAAACGTCAATTTTTTTTCTGCATTTTATTTGACATTTCTGAATTTCAGACCATCTCAGTTTGAACCGTGGAAAGATACACAATTGACTAATGATTTAAAGTTATTCAGGCTTCTTACAAAAATAGACATTCAAATCAAAATGCATTTCGTGCACTTCGTTATTTTTTTTTTCACCTCAGTGGATTCGTTAACAAGCAGAATTGCCGCGTTTGGGCAAAAGATAATCCAGGAGTGATTGTCGAAAAACCAATGCACCCACAAAGAGCCCATAAACCGCACATGGGCTGGCGGCATCATCGGGCCGTATTTTTTCCAAAATGAGGCCGGTCAGTCAGTTACTGTGAATGGTTTTCGCTATCGTGAGATGATAACGAACTTCTTATGGCCCGAATTGGAAGATATGGATGCGGACGATATGTGGTTTCAACAGGACGGTGCCACTTGCTACACAGGTAACAAAACAATGGCTGTTTTGCGCGACAAATTCAATGTCCGTGTTATCTCACGTGGTGGCGATGTCAATTGGCCGCCAAGATCATGTGATTTGAAATCGTTAAAATACTTTCTTTTGGGTATTTGAAAGAAAAGGTGTACGTCGATAGGCCAGCAACAATTCAAGAGCTAAAGGATGAGATAATTCGGCACATTAACGGCATAGAACCTCAATTACACCTCAGCGTCATCGAAAATTGGGACCGTCGGATGGAGGTGTGTCGCCGAGGTCGCGGCGGCTATTTGGCCGATATTTTATTCCATACATAATTAAAACTATACCAATACTATCATAATAAAAAGAAATTACAATAATTTCTTAAATAATTTGTGTTTTATTAAAAATCAACATAGGCCTATAAAATTTAACCACACTTTATATGTTTACGGTTCGTTCGACGCTTACATACTTCGGCATGAACGTAGTAAAGTGCATCAGAAAACAGCGATTTTTCAAGAGGGGCAGTGTCGGTCGAATGAATCGAATCGCTTTAGTCAGAAAGGGTTTTACGGAAATTACCACGAAGAAGCAGTCAGACCAGATCCCCCGGGTCGTATGGAAAAGCAGGACTAGGTCATTTCTGGGATCCGAAAGGATTCGATTTGACCACAAATGTCTAGCTGGCAGCAATATGCGTATCATAGAGAAGCCGTCGAGAGGTATCGGAAGATTTATCTTTTCCATTTTGCAAATGTACTTCAAAGGAGTTCTTTTAGAATAAAGATATGGTAGCGGGCTAGAGGTGTATGACAGTTTTCTTTTGTGTAGATATTATGTCCTCGGACATTGAAGAGTGTAATGTGCATGCATACCTATGATGCGACAAATATCTGAAATGACAGGGATCTTGAAGTTTTCTGATGTCTTGAGTCTGGATTGCTCACCAGAGCACCTCATTGGCATTAGGTGTTGCGGGAGTCATTAGCCCCCGGTACCTCGGTATTGGTCTGACTATTGGCCGACGTCTCCGTTAGTATATTTTCTTGAGAAAAGCTTCAGGAAGATTATAAAGCTGGAGCTTTGCCTGTCTTTGAAGGTATACTTTCGGGAAGCACGTAATAGCTTTGGTTTAAACACAAAAACTTTCAAAATAAATCTAATGAATCGCTCGTTCTTAATCATGTAAACTACGAAAGTCAAAATCAGCGGTAGGAATTATTTCATATGGAAGGCTGATTTTTCAGCAGAATTTGAATTTACTCTAGCAATGGAGGTTACATAACTCCGGCTCCTAAACAAGTCGTGGGTGTATAATTTTCGCGAACTATACGCCCGAATTGCGATCTGTGTATACAAATGAAGACGGTGACATTTGAAAAGTGCACATATAAATTTAATATGTGGTTGAGATCCACCGTGTTATAAGGTCATATGGCAGGTACTCGCGTAAATCAAAAGCACAATCTGCCAAGGAAGACCTTGACTACAGTGGAAGGACCAAGCGGAAGATTACTTGCAGATTACACTACAGAGAGAGTGCACAAGCACGAAGTCCCTAGAAATCTTTTATTAGACAGAGCAAGTTAACTTAACTAATTTACAAATCGTTGTGATCATGAGATGAAATAAAGAAGTTAGTCAACAATTTTTTCAATTTTTCAAACTTTGCAGTAAAATCATGCTACAACTTCTTATGCATAATGCAATAAGAGTGGGATAAATAAACCTAAGGAAAATTGCTGTTTTATGATAATGTTAAAATGCAGATTTGATATTTATTGCTCACACAACATGACTCTTTTCTATAATTTTCAGCTTGATAACTTAAAGGCAGAATTAGTCTTTACTTTCCGTTCTGTTACGAATCAGCCGATTTGTTTTTGTTATAAAAAAAACCTGTGAAATTTTTTTTTTGTTTTTTTTTTTATATAGATAATTTTATTTACAATCTATTTGTACAATATTAAGTAAATGGTTTAATAATTTTATTATAATTTCTTCAACCTTTTTTTAAATATTATTCTTCTTTATTAATACTTGAGCTTAAGGTCACTTTTATTTCAAATAGTTCGTTTATTTTTTATATATCGATATTTCGATTTCCTTTGGAAATCTTCAGGATATTATATTTATAAAAATTAATAAAAATTAAAAAAAAAATTGTGTTTGACAATTAATTAAAATTAAAATTAAATTAAAAAATTTTTTCAACATTCAACAATAACATTTCATAAATTCAAAATATTAAAAAATTAAAAAGAGGAAACAAAAAACAATTTTAAAATATTTCCCTTTTTTGTCAAAAAATGTATTTCTACAAATCTAACATAAGCCATCTAAACTTTATTTTAGAAAACAACCAAAGATCTAAACCTATTTCCATTTTTGTCAACCTATTTATTTTTATTCAATAAATATCTATAAATTTGAGCTAAATCTTCAGTATCTTTTTTAAAATTAAGCAACCAGTGAAATGCGCATAGGAATAGCTTATCCCATCAACAATAAATTTCAAGTGTTTTTATCAATAATAAAAACTGGGAATTAAGCACGAATAACAAAATCTTTTGAAATTAATCCTTTCTTCAAATGGAATATTATTTATTTGTAGCATATCTAACATATATCTTCTTTTCTTAAAACCTTCGACGTTTAAAGCGGAAGTGTTCTCAAAATCTGGATAATGATTTAAATCCCTGCAATGAGTCGATAAAGCCGTACCATGTGCTGAATTATAATTTCTATATTTTTGGTCATGTTTATGTCCTGCTATTCTAGTTTATATATTTATATATTTATATATATTTTTGCACATTGTTCATTATTGTTGCCACCACAAGGTATTTTATAAACTAAATTTGACATATCTAACTTTTGTAATCTATCTTTCATTCTTGTAAATAATCTACCAACATTATTATTTACCTTGTGTGCCATTCTATATTTCCCTTTGTCATAAATATTTGAGTTTTCTAACGTTTCTGAAAATCCAGGTACATAAGTTAATGATTTATATATTTTAGGTGCTAAGATCTCACTAATATTTCGAGATTTTCTTATATAATATTGTCTTATTAATTTGTGAATTAGTTTGTTAGGAAAACTATTATCTTGTAAAATATTTCCAATAATTCTTTTATTTTTCCTATGAAATCTATTATCACTTATTGTCAATATTCTATCTATAAGATTATTAGCTGTGTTAATAATAATCCTCTTAGGATGCTTAGAAAAATAATTTAAGATTCTACCTGATGAGGTTGGTTTTTTATACAAATCTATCAATAACCTATTTTCTTTCCTTATTACCAATGTATCCAAATATGGAATCGAATAATTTAATTCCCTTTCAATAGTAAACCTGATATTCTGATCAAAAGAATTAAACGTTGATAATAAAATATCTATCTCATTTTCATTAACTATAACAAATAAGTCATCTACATATTTTGTTATGATTTTTGGTTTATTAGTCAATTTTCCTAGACATGTATCTAATAATTTCTCCATCACAATATCAGCAATTATTGGAGATGCTGGTGAACCCTTTTCCTGTGCATATATATCTTCATTTAATGCAATTTTGGTTTTATTTTCTAAAAGGCAGATCAAGTATGTGGAATCTTCTTAGTCGCTTTACCTCTTCTGACTCATCTAGTAAGGATATGGCTAAAGTATTGCAGTGATTACTTAGTCTCAAAAGGTAACGGGTGCTAAATGTTTTTATTTCATCACTGATGTATGGTATTTGTAAATCTTCATGTATTCGTTTATTGGCAACAAACCACGGAGCATTAACCAAAAGTCTCAAGGTTTTCGACTGATATCGTTGTTGTATTTCGATGTTTGAGTTACTTGTCGTTCCCCACAACTGTATACCATATACCATATAGGTTTTATTATAGCTTTGTATATTAAAATTTTGTTGTTAAGATTCAGTGCTGACTAAGGTCCCAAAAGCCAATACAATTTCTTGGTTATAATGTTCAGATGCGCTCTTTTAGCTTTAATATGGTTCCTCCAGGTAAGTCTTTTGTCAAGATGCATACCTAAATATTTGACACACTCAGATTTGGGGATTTGGGTATTATTAAGACAGACCGACGGGCAATCATTTTTTCTAAGGGTGAATGGCACATGAGTCGATTTACTAGTATGAATTGTGATTTTCCACTTCGTAAGCCAGTCTTGTAATAAATTTAGCTCAGTTTGCACATACGATGAAGCTGTAATTGGTGATTTATCGGACGCTATTATGGCGGTGTCACCAGCATACTTTATATACATCCGACATGCCAACTTATGAAAACTCAACAATTGCACCTTTTAAATTGATTAGTTTTTCTGTTCTGTTGCGGTACAATTTGTTAAAATCAAAAACTTGTTGAGTAATTGTTAATGACAGCAAACTTAATAATAAAAATACATATTTATATTGAAATAAACTGTTTTTTGATTTTTTAGAATTTATAAACTCTAATTTCTTCAAATTTATGTGCATTAAAGTTATTGAAATAAAACAATGGACGGTGCAAAACGAATAAATTTGTCATAAATGGCTGAAAAGTTACTACAGAAAAGAAAACTATTACAATTTCGTAACAGAACGGCACAGAACAGAGCAGAAACAGAAAGTAAAGACTAATTCTGCCTTAAAGCAGAAAAAGAAAAAATTTGTTTGCAAGATTAAGTATGTAACCAACTTAAAAATCTGCGACGTTTTTTCAATTTAATTTTAGTAAAATATTTTTGGATTTTCACCAAAACATAAAGGGTGGCTAATAAGGCTAATAAAGGGCGGTTGAACCATGATGCACGATGTTAATTATAAATAAATAAAATATAATTTCATTTGAAATATGCTCAGATCCCGCAAAAGCAATAACAAGAGGCTATCAGAAAGAAAATCTACAATCAAAAATAAGATAAAAATTATTTTACTTAATTTTTTTAGATTACTTGATATTTTATTGAAACTTCAAAATTTTAAAAACAATAAGCCTTATTTTTTTATGTAGGTCTGAAATATTTTTCTGTGCACTTAAATACAAGTATAAATATTTTATTTTGCACTAAAACTGTTTGTAATATCTTATCCATCAAATAGCTTTTAAATTACCATAGATGGGGGTAGTGCACTCATTTTGCAGTTTCAACCAGGGCTGTGGAGTCGTTAAGAAATAGTTAAAACTTCGACTACGACTCCTTTTGCTGAAATTTTTTAAGTACGACTCCGACTCCGACTCCAACTCCGACTCCTACTCTAACCTAGCATTATTTAAGAGACTAGTTTTTATTTTGGAAAAATGTAAAAAACATATACCGCCCGATTCAATAGACCAAATGAGTTGATTTTTTTTAATTCTAAAGTGTTATGACATTCTTGACTTATAACTCAACAGTTTAGAAATTTAAACCAACTGAAATATAGAAAAATAATGGATTTAATTTTGGAACGAACGAGTTTTGTAACGAACTTTCGAAAGAAACGAGTTTTGCTTCAATCCGTATGGGATCATTGAACTTTAGAATATTTTAAAGGTTATATTAATTTATTAAAATTATGCAAACAGTGCTAAAAAATGTAAAAATAGTTCTGTAGGGGAGAGATAAACTACACCAATTCACATCTTTTTCAAAAAACGTTTTTTATACTGTTTTAATTTATAGATGTGTGAATTTCCATAAGTCCTTTCTAATGTAGCTTTCGAGATAGAAAGGTTGAAAACAACACCAAGTCCAATTGGCTTAGACGTTAAAGGCATCAAGAACTCGCCATTGCATTTTTCCGTTCCTAATTCAATATAATTGCAAGTCTTTATTAGCTCTCCAATTTTCCCTAAAGTGAGTAGATAAAAGTGTTCTCAAATCATTTTTCGGGTTAACCCCCACATTGATGGGAATTATATCTGGAACAATGTCTTGTATTTTTCCGAGTTCGTTTTCCTTTTATTCTATTATAATTCACCTTGAAGGTTGGAACTTAAAATGTAGTTCACTTAATGCTTTCACCACAGGAGCTACAGCTGATTTCAAGTCATATTCATGAACATGGCTACAAAAATATTTGTTAATATACGATAAATAAAAAACAACATCTTTACAAATTTAATTTTTAAATTCCTTAATTCGGCTCTATTTCATTAACGATATCTTTGCGAAATTCAAATAATGAACCCGCTGGTTTTTGTTGCAGAAATTTGAAGTCACATTAAAACATAGAAAAGGACATGCTTCGATACAATCTATATAACTATTCTTATAAATTGTCAAAATAACATGTTATCTCAATTTTTTAATTTTTGATATGAAAAGTATACTGGTCCTTATTTTCTGACAGTACAAAATTTAAAAAAGCAGACCCTCTTATGGCCAATTCCACTAATTTATTTAAATATCAATTTATGTTTAAAATTAGTTTTTTTATGTCAAATTAAAATAAAATTATAAGAAAAATTATATTTAAATATGAATTGATATTTAAAAAGAATTGGAGAAATTGGTCATTAAAATTTTTTATTTTGAAAAATATTGGAAAAATTTTAATTCAAAAAAGTCGGAGTCGGAGTCGCTAGTTTTTGTGGGTACTACGACTCCGACTCCGACTCCGGTACAAAAACCTCAACTCCGACTCTTCAACTCCGACTCCACAGCCCTGGTTTCAACTCACACTTAGCGATAGTGCAAAAATATTGCAATAATTTTGTTGATGTTGAGTGATGAATTGAAAAATTGCAGCCTCACTAAACATGAGTGATAGTGATGTTAAAAAATGTTGCACTCAAAAAAACATAGATTGACTTAAAAAAAAAAGCAATCGTCAGCTTATTGCAACTTTTTTCTTCTTGAAAAAAGTTGCAATTTTAAATAAAAAACTTGTTTTTTGATGATTAAAGCCAATAATTATACCGTTATTGACCAAAATTTCATTTTGTTTAATGTTTTTTACTTATGCATAAAAAGTTACATTTTTTAAATTTAAGTGAGACAATATTTGTATGCAGTTTTTTTGATTGCATGTCCAAATTTTGCACTATTTGATTTGAGTGCAGATTTTTGCATTCAAATCTGCGTTTAGTGATAGTGAAAAAATTTGCAATATCACTCAAAATTGTTTGGTGGTAGATACAAAATAACAATCATGACTGAAGCTGGTAAAAAAGAGTGTTAACTAATTTTTTTGCAGTTTTATTTAGTGATAGTGCAATGCCGATTTAAATCAATATTTAATGCACTACCCCCAACTATGTAAATTACATAACAAAAACGAACTCCCAAAATGGTTTTTTTTTTTTTTTTTTTTTTTTTTTTTTTTTGTAGAAAAATTGCATTTGACTTAATCAAGAGAAATACCTAAAGCAAAAAATAGATACGCTTTAAAAATGTCCAATCGTCAAAAGGAAATCAGGAATCAAATTTTTTATTTGCAGATACTAAATTGCTCTTTCGAAACAAATAAAATATTCAATATGTCGACAACTACACTTTACTTTGACAATTTTTTTTTTTTTTAAATCTCTGAAGTTTTGAAATAGAAAAAGCGAAAAAAATGCATTTGATATTGGAATATTGATTTTATTTTGACTATTGTGATGATTTTTCAAAGACCGTCACATTTGGTAAAAATAAACAAGCGAAAGTGTTACATTCGGCAGTGCCGAATCTTTGATACCCTCCACCAAAAGTACACTGATCCAAAAATGTTCCTAAATACAGCCAAATGGCTTGTAAAAATAAAGAAATGTATAATGGTTATTCCAGAACATAAGAGGAACCGCAGAACAAAACGTACTTTTTGCATTTTTTGACAAATTGGGTTTTTGATATTTTCATAATATTTAGGTTGAAATCTTAAAGAAAAAATCTAGTCAGCATATAAAAATTGGTGCTTAACAAAACGTACTTTTTTCACTTTTATTTTTCAAAACGTGCTTTTTTCATTGTTTTTGCCATTTCTTCGTTGTTTCAATAAAATAACATGTCTTAAGAAGGTATAGCTTTTAACCAGCTGATAGGGTATTTGATCGTATTGAAAAAAGACCTAAAAAAACATGCTATTATAACGACAGCACAAGAGTATTCTCATATTTATTCAAATCATGATTAAGTTTTAATGTTGGGAAAGGACTGAAGTATTCTGAATAAAAAAGAACTTGACTCAATTTATAAAAAGATTGAAAACATTCAATCATTTAAACGAATAGCTTTTAATAAAAATGTTTTAAAAAAATGGGACAATTAAGTGTTTAATAAAAACTTACGAGTCCTTTATATTTTAATCAGCAGAGGAACGGAACACCAATTTAAATTTACTGAAACGAGGGAAACACTTTTGCAATTTCTTGGCTGAAAGAAATTAAAACAGGCAATTGGATTAACGCCGATAAAAGAAAATACGTGGAAAATCTTTTAATATAACAGTTTGGTGACGACTAGATTTAAAACCAAGCATAACTCTGGTACAAGGATATTTTGTATAACCAAAATCAAAATAACTTAAATATCTGTATTAAATTATAAAAAAGAAGTGTTTATTTTTTATTTAATTTAAAATAAAATTATAAAGTTTTCATTTTACTTATTTTTTACTATAATGGTTCAGGTTTAAAAACATTCAAACGTTATTTTTCTGTTTTTTTAAAACAAAACGTACTTTTTTCATTTTTTTTAACAAAACGTACTTCTTTTGATATAAACTTGGTTTAATATTAAACATTCTCGGCATTTAATGTGTTGACTAACGGCAGTTTAATTAGTCTTTTGGTAAGCATAAAACTTTTTCCATTTCCAGGTTCATGCATTTTTTAAGGGGTCGAAATAAATAAACCTCAATTTCCCAAAAATTTTAAATGTTTTGTTCTGCGGCTCCTCATATGTACAAATTTTTTGGACTTAACTTTTATCGTATGGTTATCTATATAACAAAATTTTGGTTTTAATAATTACAAAATTTGTCAAATTTACTAATTATTTAAGTAAAAAAATATTAATTTTGAAGAAATTTTATCATGTTAAAAAATTAATGTAGTTAACTGATATATTTTTTTATTTAAATTGACGAATATATGTATATGAATAACGTTCTTATTTATAATGAAGAATTTACAGCCTGGTTTTAGAAAATGAAAATATTTGTTCGTTCGTTAAATAAACAAACAAAATCTGATTTTGGTTTTCATAAAATAAAGAAACATTTCTGGTGAGTGACAAAAAAGCTTTAATTTTTTTTTCTACATATTTTTGGTTCTTATAAAATGAACATCTTCGTAATAAATGAAAACAAAAGTGAAAAGAAGACGATAAGTGAAACCCATTCGTTAAAAAAACAAATCACAAAAAATAGAAAATAACTGGGATATTTTACAGAAAAAACCAAAAAACTGATACTATGATATGGACATTTGGGGAAGGATTTAAGATGGCATTATTGGCGCCCAGAATTTGATGTCGGATTAAAAGTCACCAAGGGCAAAAATTTAGCCACTGTCAAGCCACAAAAAACGATATGCAATATGATGAGATCGGATTTTAAATAGCGCTGCATATATTAAAAAACAAAAAAGGCTCTATTTGGAGGTGTTACAAGAAAAAAAATGTCCTGTTTTAGTAACTTCATTAACATATCTTACCGGTACCACCTTTTTCGGCCCACCTTAATGCACATACAGTATAAAATCACACCGTTCTTTCGAAAGTTCCAAAAAACTAGTGCTTTAACGCAAATAGCTTTTATATATCTATATGTTGATGTGTAGCAAACGATCTTCTTTATATATTTCTTTTATTTAATGCTATTATTGCTAACATTTTCACTCAACATTTTGATTTTTTACTAATTTAGTAATACTTTTTATAGAATATTTTATTTTTGAAAATTAATTTTAATTTTTGTTAACAAAAGCCAGGCTTAACCAGAAAATCTTTATATGAAAAAAGAATGGAAATGTACGAAAATTAATGCATTGGCAATAATGTTGATTCACGAAAGAAAAAAGCTCTATATATGTCAACCATGAATAGACGAAAGCTTTCAAAGGTTTTTTAAAAACCAAATTTTAAACATTGTCGTATCAATACGAAAACTGTGAGTGATAAGACTTTTGTTTAACAAAAACAGGCTGTAAAATTTATTTAAACGAACTCAAATTCATTCATTTCCTAAGCTCCAGTACGAATATTTACTTTTGCTGATTAAAGCTATGTTTTATATTTTGTAAACAATTAAGGAGTTCACATAGGCTTGCCAGATTGAGAATTGAAATATTGTTGACATTTACTTAAAACAATTCTTAATTTTGAAAAGAATAATTGTCAATTAAAAACTTCCTAAAATAATCTTTTATAAAAATTACACAATTTTTAAAACCTTTTCTTTAGCTTCACTTCGGAAAATCAAATCTTGTAAGGTTAATTTAACCGCCTAATACTCAATGCAAATGGATGAAACTTCGCAGGCATACATATTCCCGATGACAGTATACGAATACATGGGCGAAGCCAGGATAAAATCTAGGGGGGGCGGGCGAAATTTTTAAAACCTTTTCTTTAGCTTCACTTCGGAAAATCAAATCTTGTAACGTTAATTTAACCGCCTTATACTCAATGCAAATGGATGAAACTTTGCAAGCATACATATTCCCGATGACAGTACACGAATACATGGGCGTAGCCAGGATAAAATCTAGGGGGGCGGGCAAAATTTTTTAAAAAGTTTCTTTTTTAAGAAAAGCGTTTCTTAAAAAAAAAATTTTTTAAATGTTCTTATTTAAAACCAGTTTAAAGCAAAAAATAAAAACAAATGTAGTCACTATTTGTAACAAAAATTTCTGTAGGCTTTGTTTTTGAGTCAGCTATTAAACGTTTTCATTTACACATTACACTGCACTAGTTCAAAAATCTACCAAGAGGGATATAAATCACATCATCAATAATATGTTTTTTCAATCGATATAAAAAGTTAATAGATTGTAGCAGGGTTTAAAAAATGCAGTCGAAACAAAAACTGTCGAACGATAAACGAAAATAGGTGTATAACTTTTCGCTTTTTGAGTTGGTTTGACAGCGACTGTTTGCATTTAATGGATCAGAAGTAAAAGAAACAGTTTTTTTTTTGTTTGCCAACGACCAATGGAGAAGTGGAAGAAATTGCAGTTTTTCTACTTCGACTGCAGTTTTTTAAACGCTGGATTGTAAAAAACTAAGAAAAATTGCGTTTTTTTTATATTCTATTTATTTATTCAATTCTATCTACATCGGTTTATTCATTTCAACTAAAATACAATTGTTTGACAAAGTTTCTTCAATTCTAAAAACCTTCATTCAATTTTAGATTCCGCTAGGCATTTTGAAAAGTTAAGATTTTACTAAAAGAAATTTGTTATATATAACAAAATTTCTTCAATCCTGCCGGCGTTAATTTCATAAGGCATTGGGCTCCCCAGTTTTATTAAGATACTATTTCTATTAAATCACAATTCTTCAAATCTACATCTCTTTAACCCATTAGAAGTCACTGTACTCAAATGAGTACAGCTGGCATTTTACAAGTTTCCAAGCAAAAACAAAGAATTTTTAATCGCTGTACCGTTCTTTAGGTTCACAACAATAATCCCAACAGCAGGTAAAAAAGAATTTTTGTTTCTTTTTTATTTTTGGGTACAAAAGTATTAGTCTGATTTGTGTCACGAAAACAGTGTGAAGGTATGAACACTATTTTGATAATATTAAAAATAATATTGAATTTTTTATTGGTAATTTTAAATTATTATAATAAAAATCGTATCAGAATAACTCACAGATAAAAAAAAATTACTTACATAAAAAGATAATAAACATAGAGCAGTATAAAATTGACTGTACTCGTTTGAGTACACTGACAACATGCATAGGTACAAAATAAGTTTTTTTTGTACGATTTTAACTATGAGTGGAGAACATTTTACGGCCAAAAAGTGATTGAAAAGCCTTCAAGAAGCATATCATGTGGTGAAGAGGTGTTTAGGAACATAGTACGGTTTCAAGCCTACCAAAAGACAAACCTGGTACTATTAAAGTTTTCGTAAATCTTGAAATCATTGACAACGACGTCAGTGACGATATGGATAAAGAACCGTTGGCACCAACGCAAACTCGGCAAGACTTCGCAATGCAAATAAATCCTGTTTGGCGCAAATTCTTTCTATCGCAGAGCTCGACCCCTCAGCAGAACTCTGAATTTTGTAAAAGATGAAATAGTGTATGTAGAGAAATATTTGAAAAATCTATTTGAAATGTCCTTGACTTTATATCCTCCAATTCTTGAAGTCGAATCGAACTGGCTTTCTTTGAATGAAATGCTTAGCGGAATATTCCTAAAGATGAGTCAATCGTAAAACATTTTGTCTACCATCCCAATAAGCAAGTTATTCGAGGAAATCCAGTTCAATTTGGCTTCAAAAACTGGGTTGCGGGTATTGCTGCCAGTTAGTTAGTTTTGTACTCTGGAAATCGCATGTGTTGTTTAAAAATTGTTGGAGTAGTTGAATTGAACGGCACGAAATTATAGTGTTTTTACAACTTTTTACTAGATCTTTAAGTTCATCTTAGATGTTGAAAGTAACGTCTTGGTTAATGTTTGCAGAATCGTCCCAAGATGGGGCTGGACACTAGCCTACTAACCTACAAAACCATCTGAGGTGCATTTTGTGCCATATAAGAGCCCGTTGGTAGTATAAAAAGTGCTTAAAAACGCTTGGCATTAAAAAACAATGTTCTGAAAATTTTCATACATATGAGGCCAGTGTACTCAATTGAGTACACTCCAAAATCTCAGTTAAAAAATGTTTTTAAACTTTTTTCATTTAACATTTTTTTTAAACTTATTTTAATCAATAAATAAAGTTTAACTTAAAAAATTATGGCCAGTTTTTGTTTGACCTCTAATAGGTTAATGTATTACATGGCATTAGTCAGTTTTAAGACTTTAATTTATTTCCAATAAAACTAATTAGTTAATTTTAACAATCAGCCTTATTACGGTTCTCGTTGTCGGTAACACAGTAAGTCGAATTTTGTAGTAGATTAAAGAACTTTAATTTAATTTACTTTAATCTACTACTGAGTCGTTTTCGACATCGAGAACCGAAATAAGGCTGAATATTTCTTCAACTGTACATCGATTTAAAATTAATAGAAACATTTAAAAAATATTTTACACTTCTTCGAAAATTCTTCATAATAACTAATATTTATTTCTCAATGTTACTAAAAAAATTTTCTTCGTAACTATTTTAGCGAATTTGTATTCAAAACAACACTTTCGAGGAATTAAATTAACAAACATTAGTGAAATAAACGGATGGAGTATTAAAATTCACATCTTTTAAGGATGCTAAATCAATTCACATACACAGATTTTATTAAAATGTATATTTTTTAGCAAAAATCATTTTGTTGATTTGAAGAAATTTTGTGTATTTAAATAAATTTTGTTGACATCTGAAGAAAAATTCAGTTGACTTGACTTTTTTTTAATTTCCTTATTAAGGTTTATTTTTATTTGCTGTTACAAATCAATGTTGGAATAAATTGTTATTATAATCTGGTATATAATTTCATGGCATGTATTTGTTAAATATGATTTCCGGCATATGTCCGCTGCGACTGAAAGTTACATGGTCCATTCGATCAGTCCAATTTTTAACTAATTTTTCTAAGAAATCTCGTGTATGACGTCAATGATGGCTTTAATATTGGCTTCCATTAGTTCAAGAGTTGCAGATATCTCGGCAGTGAGCCAGTGAACAGGACCATTTCTGGAATTAAAGTTGTCATCAAATTGATGTTGCAATAAATCGCTTGTTTAACGCGCTGTATGGCGAGTTGCACAGTCTTATTGGAACCAAACAAATGTTGTTGACAATCAAAAGATTAATTTTTGTAAACAAAAATTCTGCCATTAACTGTAACGACAGATCCTTGCCCATTTCGTAATAAATAAGGACCGATAATGCATTCAACGTGTAAGCCCCACCAAACAGTCAATTTTAATGGATGAAATATTGATTCGTAGAAGGCTTGAGGTTTGTCTTCGCTTCAAATACGACAATTTTAAAATGAACTTCATTACTTCACACGAAGTGCTCCAAGAACTTTTGTTCAAGTTAAACGATTTATGCTGACTTGCCAAACCTCTCTCAATAGAAATTCCACCACAGTTTTACATTCTCAGCAATCAAATCATAGTAACTAGTATCGATAGTCCTGCAGCTAAAGAAAAACAACCGATATAACTAATTTAGAACTCAATTAAACTAGAAACAAACTTAACAAATCTAGTACTTAAATAATTGAATCTACACGCAGAGAAAAAATATGGTTGGGCATGGTTACGGCCACAACACTTTGTTAAATGTAACAATATATTGTTGTCGTACACAAATAATTGTTATTTTTATTTAATATCAACAATATTATAGTTACTGTAAACATATCAATGCTTATCGCAATTATGAATTTGAGTATTGTTGACCGAAAAATAATTATTTTTCTAACAACTTAATTATGATAACTTTCTAAACATATTATATTTCTCACAACCATATCATGATATTTAATAGCCATAACATGATAACTTTCAAAACATTTATCATATTATGTTAAAGATGCAATCAAACTATTTTTACTCTAATCATATTATGTTAGCGCCATTTGTAAAATAATTTTGAAGAAGTTGTGTCGTTTTTTTTATTTGTGAGCGGTTAAACAATTAAAAGATAAAATTTCATAAAAAAATAAGTTTAAAGAAATTAAAAAATTAAAATATTAGCGGAGTTCATTCAAGTATTAGTGATGTAATAGTGCAAATGCAAAATATCATAGTTTTTTGTAAAATCCAACAACAAAACACACAGAGATTTCGTTATATTTTATTAAAGTGCTACGATATTTCTGTGGTTTTCATGGGCAACCGCGTATGTCTTAAAACAAATTGTTCAGGAAAGCCGAAAAACCATTCTAGATCAAACTATGGGCTAGGTATTGCACATTTTAAACTTGTCATTACGTTACAAAACGGAATTGATCCACCTTTTTTAAAAAAAATATAAAGAGCGTTCAAAATTAGGCAATATGGCATCAACATCTGAAAATCAAAAAAATGGACACACGCGGTTGCCCATGAAAACCACAGATTTTTCATTTGCTCTTTTGCAAGCCTTATATTGAACTCCGCTATTTGATTAACATTAAGAAAAATTGTAAAAAGCCACAAAGTAAAAAATCGATTCAAAAATATTTAAATTTATTTTGTATTTTTATGACAGCTATGAAAGGTGCTGTATCATAATATGATTGCTTCTAAATTTATTATGATGAACATGATGATAATATGATTACTTCTTAGCTTATTATAATTAACATGACAATAATATGATTAATTTCTTAGCTTATTATGATTAACATGACAATAATTTGATTACTTCTTAACTTAGTATGATTAACAGAATAATAATATGATTAAGGGAAAAATATTATGATGACATATTACGAGTATATTGAGTCATAATATGTTTCCATAATAATCTTAATATGGTGACTACAATCATAATTCTTATCATAATATGTTGCTCTTAGAATATGTTTACCACAACCATGTTTTTTCTTTGCGTGTATAAATGATTTATAACTGAATTGACCTCAAATGAAAATAGATTTAAACCTCGTCATTCTCTGGTGAAAAACATCAAGTATTCTTCAAAAATGTATTATTGATTTAAAACATTTAATAACCAAATTTTCCTCTAAATTTTTAGAAAAAAATTATTGACTGTTTTACTAATTTAGTTATTTAATATTTGCGTAATCCTTAGAACTTTTGCTTTTGTTATGCTGTAAGAAGAAGACTTAAGTATAAAATTATGCAAATTAAAAAAGTATAAAAACTTTTTATTATTCCAATTAAAGCGTGTTTAAATTTACATACATGTCTTTCCTTATTTGGCAAATATCTTTGCAAAGCAATTGACACCACTTCAAACAGAAGACATTACAAAAAACATTACAAATTAAAACAATTATAGATCCATGTAAATAGAAAATAAAATAAAGAGATGACAACAACATTTTCAAGATACTTTGCATAAATTTACATAAAATTTGATACACCGTTCACAGTGTTGATAACAACTAAAACAGCAAGTGAAATGACAACAACACCAAAGGCAATGATGGAAAGACAGCCAGACAAATATATTCCGACTAAAGTTGTCTGTAAATTAAACAAAAAACAACTGTATAAACAAATAATAAATTTTACACGCAGAGAAAAAAACATGTTTAATTATGGTCACCTCTAACAAAACTATTTTTAAAGAAAATTTTGAACATATTATGTTTATTTGAATCATTTTATTTTTACCGACAACTATATTACGATTAAATTAGTCCTCCATGAAGAAGTCACAACCCTATATAAAAAAATCAAAATCAGCAATAGTATTTTCCTCTTTTCCAAATGAAACATGCAATGGTTAAAAACTACTCATGCTATTGTTAATGTTAAACATATTTTAGTTATTATTAACCGTAACATGTTCGGAGGCAACCATATATGGTTGTGGCCTCGTGATGTATGACTAATTTAGCCATAATATGGTTGTCTGTGACAATAATATGGTTAAATTAAACATATACAGCCATGTTACAGAGTACAATTTCGTTTGGAAACGGAATTCATTCCGTATTTTGGTGCTTTAGAAAATGACGAAAAAATTTTTCGGAATAAAACCATTTTTGTTTTCATAAACGGAATGGGAGTTTTCTGTACCTGAAAGGCCAAAAAACTATCAGAATACACTTTTTATTAATAAACAAATATATTTTCTTCGATTCCGAACGGAATCATTCCAAACGGATTTGTACTCAGTGACATGGCTAAATATGTTTAAGACTTTTAAACATGTTTTTTCTCTGGGAGTATAAACTAAGTTTGGTTTTTAATGGATTTAAAGTTGTTTTCAAATTGTATGTCAAGCAAATTCGTGTGTAAAAAGTCGTCGATGCGCTTGGGCTTAAAACACTTTATTATGGACAACACAAATGATTTGTAGTAACGATATTAAGTGAAAAAAATACTACAAAACAACAGCAGTGTATAACTAAATGGATGGTTTTGAATTTTTGGTTACATAAAGAATAATGTTTTGTAAGTGGTTACGTCGACGTAGCGGAAACAAACTATCGTTTCCTAAGCACACGTGTCGAAAGCTTGAAAATGTGTAATGAAACATATAAAATTGTTTTTAAGAGAATTGTTTAATTTACATAAGAATATAATTTATTTAAAAAATATATACACAGAAAAAATTAAAAATTGTCTCTAATCAACAAATTTATTCCAAATTCATAGAATCAAGCAACCCATTTGTTGATTTTGCAAATTTTATATTTTGAATATTTTTTTCCAATAAATTTTATTTTTAATTTTAATTAAACAAATGATCAAAAATGTTTCAAACAATGTGTTGATTGATTATTTTAAGGAATGACTTTTATACACTACCAGACTATTATATTGTATTTTCTTGTTACATTTTACCTTAGCTATCCTTTGGATAGCAATGAAGTATATTGTATGTACAGAAAAATTTACAATTATTAGACACCAGCAGAATGTAATGCATTTTCTGGCCCGCTATGGCCTTCGTCAGCATTCTTTGTGTCTTCTTTCTGATACTTTATAAATTAAATGTATAAAAGTCATTCCTAAAAATTTAAGGAATAGAACTATTACAAAAAAGGTTTATAAAATACATAACTGAAATTTAGCTCATGGAATAAATTCGAAAAATAAAAAAATGTTGAATATAATATAAAGTAACCTACGAAAGGAAATAATTCCCAGTTTCTATTTAATAAATCTAGGTACCTCAAGGTTTTTACGGTCGCTGGTTACGATTCTGATGTTAATTTTTAAAAATTTAAAATAGCGGATCCAATATGGCGGACAATTTTTAAAAAATCTACAGAATTCGTTTAAAAGTTAATACACGGGATTTTTGATGTCAGTTTTTTAAAATTAAAAATTCAAATTTCAAAACATTAGGCCTAATTAAAAACTTAAAACGGGAATACTAATAAAAAGCGCAATTAATAATTATATTTTTTAAAAGTTTTTATTTAAATTTGATCCACTGGTGATGATACTACTTAAAATAATAAGAATTATAATTAACTGTATCATATTTTTTTGAAATATCAAGATAACATACAGGGAAATTATACCAATTTTTATTTTATTCTATATTAAATTTTGCTTTACTTCTTTTTAGCTTTTTTCGGTTATCGGTGTCAACAGGGTCCGAAGAAACCAGCATACAGTTAGGCTCTATTTGTTGAAAGGGGAAATATTACCACTATTGCACTTATTATCCCAATAAAATATTGAGCTTCAAACGAAGCAGGTTTGTAAGGGAGAAATTTAAGAGTTTCGCTTACCATCTCGCTTACGGAAGGCATGAATTTTATATGATGAGTTCCCACTTTGAAGCAATATATTTTTGAAACAAAAAGCATTTTATTCAACGTATATAAAAACTGGTAAACGTTGCGTTCTTCTTTACACCCTGAATCTTTTTTTACAGTTATTTTTAGTATTCTCCCTTACAAACCTGCCTCGCACTAAGGGAATGCCGTAGCACTTGAATTGTTATTTTTTCTTTTATAAAAATTCTGGGCTTATTTTTCACTTACTTTACTGCATCTCTGTATGTCTTATTGCGTAGCGCATAATTGTGCGCTTATTTTTACAAATGTACCATAAGTGCTTCGCAAAATGATAAAATTTTTTATTGGGATGTTCTATATACCTATATATAAATAAATAATATTTGTCGAGTGTAGACGTGTTTTGTTGGCGCTCCGTCTTAATCAAAATTTTTTGCACAATAAACAAAATAATAAAAGCTTGTAACATAAAAATCGAAAGATAAAACGTGAATTTTCAAAGTGTGTATAAAAACAAATGTCTATTTGTGATCATAATTAACAAATTTCTAAGTAAAAATTTAGTAAATATTGAAAAATTTTGCTAAATACATATCCAAAAACAAAACAAACCTCTGTGAACAGCTGATAAGTGTATGTTGCCGGTTACTTTGCTTTCAACATTTAGTGTCAAAGTATAAAACAAACCTAAAGCTTTATTCATTAAAATTTTTAATATACGCTTTTGAATCTAAAGCTCAGCTTTCTAGGTTGTTTCAAAACCTTATGGTTATTGGCGCTGCTTTATATTTATTGAATTAAAAATTGTAGCATACCTTAGGGCGGCGTTAAAATTAAACAAAATAAAAATAAAGTTAATTTACACCATTTCCAATTACTTTATTTAAATCACATTACAACGGTATGAATACCACATCGCAACTAGAAGTATCTCCTACTCAAGAAAAAACGTCTCCTGTGGTTAATACCCCAGCACCTAAACGTGGACGTGCTGAACTCCAAAAAACCATTTATGATAACATATGTAAAACTCCGCGTCTTCCTAATATCGACTCTCCATTCCGTTTACTACAGTTGCTAGACTCGAGATTTGAAAAACAAACGGAAGCGTTAACCAAGTTAATGAAAACGTTAGTGTTGGAAAGCGAGCATCGAATATTAAGCAAAATTGAACAAATTGAGGATAATATGATTGAGCTCAATAAAAGCTTAATTGATGTCACCACAAGAGTATCAAAATTAGAAAGTGTATCGGATGAAATAACATTACTAAAATCCGACTTAAACGAACTTAAATTACAGCACCTTAGACAGGAAAACTCCCTAGTTGCTTGTGACCTACGTATTAATGGTATCCCATTTTATGATGATGAAGATCTACCGGGAATCTTTGATGACATTTGTCACACTTTGGATATAAAAACCCCCTCTGTAAAGGCCATCTATCGTTTACAAAACAGAAACAATAAAAACAGAAACAATTCACCTGATGCTGTTATTATTGTGAAACTTATGTCTCCGTACGATAAAAATTTTTTGTTAAAATCGTAAGCTGGATTTAGAAAAGCTAATCGGTGTTCTTTAATGCTCAAGCACATTGGCTTTAAGTCGGGTAACTCGGAGCGATATAAATCTGGTGATCCTATTTACATCAACGAAAACCTTACTTCAACGAACTACAGCATCTTTACATCAGCTTTACGGCTCAAGAGGAGTAATCACCTTAGATCAGTTTTCACTATGCGTGGAGTAGTTTATGTTAAAAATTATAATACTGAACAACCTGTTCGTATAGACAACCTTCAACAGCTGAATGAGTTTTTTCTTCCAGCTAACAATGATTCTTTCAACACGTATTCTAATTAAATTTCTCAATAGTATATTTTATCCTCATTGTATCATTAGTTATTTTTATTATTATTTAAATGTTAACTTTTTAAATTTAATTTGCTTTGCAATTATTTTAGAAATATTGATAATTTTTTCAACTATAAAACATTTTGTATTTATCTTCGTTGTTGTTTGTTTGCTATCTAAACCTCAAAACCATATTAAACTTACAACATAACATTCGCACTAGTTCCAATGACGGATCAATGAATATGTTACGTGTTCTAACCAAAATTAAAAATGGTATTCACATATCTCATATCAATGCTCAAAGTTTAAACAATAAAATTGACGAGTTCAGATTATTCTTCGAAAACTCATATGTAGATGTTATTTGCGTATCGGAAACTTGGCTTAATGAAACTACACCTAGGTTAGGTTAGGTTCCATTGGCAGCCGTGATCAAGCACAGCTCACGTGGGTCCATTAATTAGTTCCCGTTGTGTTACCATGTCACACCGTCTCCCATGGGTCCTATGTTGTCTGGCTGCTAGTGTTCCCACGCAGCCATCCGGTCGATTCAGTAAAGGAGTGAATCCTGTTTAAATCAACATCAGAGAGACAAGTTTTGTCCCCAAGGGCTCTTCGACCAAACATTTCGAGTCTTAGATCTCCGAAAGCCGGGCAATTACAGAGAAGATGTTCCGTTGACTCTTCCTCCTCCTCATCGCCGCAACTTCTACAAAAGTCATTGTAAGGGAGCCCCAGCCTCTGGGCGTGCCTCCCAATGGGCCAGTGGCCACTTATAACCGCAATCAGGTTTCTTAGATGATGTCTGGACAGCTGTAGTGCCCGACGTGTCCTTTTTTCATCTATGACGGGCCAGATTTTCCTGGTTTCCCCACAGGTAGTTTCATCGTGCCACCTCCGACTGGCGATAATATGAAACTTGTGCGCTATAAGTTGCTTGATCCTTGGGAGCGAAGCACCTACATTATATGTTGAACCGTCTCGATTCAAGGTGGTGCCTGCATGCGCCAACGAATCCGCCATGCAGTTCCCCAGTATGTCCCCGTGTCCGGGGACCCAATTAAGGGTGACCAGTGAATGTCTCGCTATCTCATCCAGAGACATCCGGCATTCTCGGACAATTCTCGATGTGATAAACACATTCTCCAGGGATCTTATGGCCGCCTTGCTATCGGTAATAATGTGAATATCCCTTCCAGATATTTCACCGTATCGGATGCGTCTCGCGGCTGTGTGGATGGCCATGATCTCGGCCTGGATGACACTGCAGTGGTCCGGCAGCCTCATAGGAATGCTCCAGTTTAGCTGCTCGGAGTATATGCCAGAACCGACACCATACAGTGTTTTAGACCCGTCCGTGAAGATTTGAATCGCATTCGCGGGAATTTGTAGGTCATCATAGTGGACCACGTTATCCAAAATGCTTACCGTGAAGCCAGGATCAAAGATCGGCTCGGGTGTGACATAATCAACATCCATGTGCCAATTAATTTCGTTCAGAATATTAGCATGTCCGATATTGAAATCCCTCCATGCTCCGGTGGCCCTTAGTCTTACTGCCGCGTTCGCAGCCAGCCTTTTGGCCAAAATGTCTGGTGGTAACCAGTTTAAAATCGTAAACAATGCCTTAGAGGGGGTTGTTCTAATGGCACCTGTTACCGCTATCGCCACCATTCTCATTGTACGTTCAAACCCAGTTTGATGACTCCTCACCTTGAGTGCGGGCCACCAAACAGCTGCCCCGTAGAATAGAATGGGTTTAATGACACATTCGTATAGCCAGTATACATTCCTCGGGTTAATTCCCCAGTTAAGACCAATGGCCCTCTTGCAGCAATACAATGCAGTTGCCGCCTTATTAGTCCTGGAAATGGTGTTCATCCTCCAGTTCAGTTTGCTGTCCAATATTAGCCCCAGATACTTGGCGCTGTCAGACATTTTCAGTGAGACCCCCTTTATCCTCGGGGTATCAAATTTGGGAATTTTGTATCTCCTTGTGAAAAGTACCAGTTCCGTTTTGGCAGGATTTACATCCAGTCCACATCCCTGGCACAATTTTGTTAGGACGTCCAATGCGGACTCCATTAGTTCAGACAATAGTCTGGGATCTTTACCCAGAGCCACAACTGCAACGTCATCCGCATATGCAACCGTTCTGCAGCACGTCCTTTCCATGGCCCTGAGTAGGGTATTCATATTCAGATTCCAAAGTAATGGTGAGAGTACACCACCTTGCGGGGTGCCCCTAGTCGCAACCTTGGAGATGTTCGAGGCGCCTAAGTTGGATTCGATACGCCTGAAGTGCAAGATGCTGCTGACAAATTGAATAATCGCCGGGTCGATTTCCAAATGTCTCATTGCGTTAATAACCGATTCAGGTCTAACGTTGTTGAAAGCGCCCTCAATATCCAGGAATGCAACTAAAGCAAATTCCCTGTAGTGCAGGGATCTCTCTATGTGGCCCACCAATGAGTGAAGCGCAGTTTCAGTGGACCTTCCCTTCGTGTAGGCGTGCTGAGCCAGTGACAAGGAATTGTGTCCCAATGATGATCTAATATGCATATCCAAAATCCTCTCTAGTGTTTTCAGTAGAAAGGAGGATAGACTAATCGGTCTAAAGTCTTTAGCCATAGTGTGAGATGTCTTCCCACTCTTGGGGATGAAGACGATCTTATATGTTGTCCAAGTTGATGGGACATGTGAGAGGCTCAGGCAGGCTCTAAATATTGCCAGGAGCCATGGCATCAATATTCCCAGGTTCTTTTGCAGGTCCGCTGGGATAATGCCATCCGGGCCTGGAGATTTAAAGGGATGGAAGCTTTTGACCGCCCATTCCACACGATGGCGAGTTATCGGAATATTAGAAATATCCCGAGTGCCACTAAATGTTCCTTCCCTAGGCACATCATCAGTGCAACCTGGGAAGTGTGTATTCATCAGGACCTCAAGGGTGTCCCGACTGTTTGTGGTCCAGGATCCGTCCATCTTCCGTATATACGATGGAATAGCTGGTTTAGAGGATAAAATCTTACGTAGCCGACTGGTCTCCGAGGAGTTTTCCACATCGCTGCAGAATTTCCTCCATGACTGTCTCTTGGCCTTCCTGATAAGATTTTTGAATCCATTTACTGAGGACTTGTAATTGTTCCAAACACCATTACGCTTTGCCTCATTAAAGAGTTTCCTGCTTTCTTTGCGTTTTTCAGCAATCTCCGCATTCCACCATATGGGCTTAGCTTTGCCCTTCCTGTCGATTCTTTTACAGGATTCGTTTGTTGCCTCAATTAAGACACCAGTCAGTGACTCCACTGCGGAGTCGAGCATGGACACACTGTCTATGAGAACCGGGCACATAGGCAGCTTGTCCCCGAGTACACTCGCATAGATAGACCAATTGGTCCTTCTTCTATTCGTGTAGGGTTTAGCTGAATCAGCACTAAAGGAAAAATTGAAATCAATATACATGTGATCAGAGAAGGAACAGTCCTTTGACACGTTCCAATCGCTAATCAAATCCGAGAACTTATCACTAATAAGCGTAATATCAAGAACCTCCCTTCTGTTAGTCACAATAAAGGTGGGCTCACTACCCCTATTAACTACTGTTAGTTCATTTTCCACTATGAAGTCCAAAAGCGACTCACCTCGTGGATTGACATCCGAGCTTCCCCAGACGGTATGATGTGCATTAGCGTCAGCACATATTATTAGAGGGATGTTGCGCCTGTTGGCATGCGACATCGCCTTCCTGGTTGTGGAGTTTGGGGGATTAGCACCCTGGTCATGTGCCATGTAGCAGCTCATAAACCAAACTGTTCTGGTTTTGCCTTCTACTGCGACAGTGCAGGTGTCCTTATCGCTAAAATCAGAAAGAATGAAAGCTTTAAGGATGTTTTTGACCATTACACAGGCCCTGGTCTTACCTTGATCGGCTGCGTACAGAGTACTATAGCCGTCTAAACTGAGTCCGCAAACCCTGTCTTTATACAACAATGGTTCTTGGATGCATACAAGCTCCTCCGTGCCTGAAGCCAATCGGAGGAGAAGGGCAGCTGACGCCGCTTTAGAGTGATGAAGGTTGATTTGTGTAACCTTCATCATAGCTCATCGCTATGGACGACTGTGACGTTGGCATCCTCTGGGTCGTCGTCCGATTCCAGTAGGATGTCCTCATCGTCCGCCACTTCCATCTTGCCAAAGAAGTCACCCACAAGTCCACTGACCGATTGAGTGTCTTCATTGGCCGATGACATAGCGGAATCGTCTTCCATATGCTCCGTTGATGCTGTTGATGTGGTGGTAGTCACCGGAGCTTGAGGCTTCCCTTTGTCATCACCTTTGTAGACTCGGAGGAAGATAGTTCCAAATCCATAGAATATCTTCCCCTGTGTCTTCCGAAGTGACGGCAGAGAGTCACTGTTTATTATAACAGTGGCCTTCCTGGACTCTTCGACAGATTCAGTAACCCTCACTACTTTCCAGTCCTGTGTGGGTAGCTGGGGGTTACTGATCTGTATAATTTCCAGGATCTCCTTGGGGTCGGATGGCTCAGCGGGGATCTTGGCAATAGATCTGGGCCTTTGCGGTACATCGGCCAGAGGTATTGCCTCAATCCTAGCGCCTTGCCAAACTTCCCCCAGGGACTCCACGGCATCCTTGTACAGCAGCGCTGAACGCTCATCTGCACACGCTATCAGTTTAATGTGACCTTGATACCAGCCGGCATCTTCACATTGTGGTGGTGGTCCAGGGTTACCCCTTAAGACATTCAGGAACGCCCTACTAAGTGCGACGACAACCAGCTTCCAGTTCTTGGATGAAATGGTGCCGTCACTAGCGTTGCGGTCAATGATCGCCCAAATGAGGTGGTCTTTAGCCACATCTTTGTACGACCTGGTTTGCGGCCGTTGAGGCGTATATTTGGACCGTTTAGTCCCAGGAAGTGTGTCCTCCCCTGACCGTTGCCGTTTAGGCGCTGCTTCGGTTGGCTTCCGTTCAGGATTGCCTTCCTTGGCAGAGGGAGATCCACGTTTTAAACCCTCAATATGGGTTTTTGCCCACTGGAGAGAGGTTTTCTCCTGCTCAGTGAGTTCACCAACCGGTTTTCCACCAAGTCGGCTAATGATTTTGTAGGCGGAGCGCCTGGTTGTAAAGGCCCGTTTGGATGCATTTATGTGCCTTTGGGGTTTATTGATAACTGCCGTTGAGGCTGAGGGAGGTGCATCAGAGGGCATCGAATCTTTCTTCGTGTGCTCTCTTTGCACAGGTTTCGGCACTTGGGAAACTGGATTTCTGGCAGACTGAGTCTGTACCGTCAAGCCAGCACCCGAGGAAGGGGTTTCGACGGGTTTTTCTCCCGTCCGGACCTGGGAAGCCTTAGAGGTACCTGGTTTCGAAGAACCCTGTACCAAGCTTGGTTTACGACCGCCTGAAGGCTTAGTCGTAACGAGTTTTTGCGCACTAGTAGCTAATCGTCTAGCAGAGCCTGGCGCAACCACCTTGCTAGACGAGGTCTCAGTAGCATTCAACTTACTACAGCCTGATACCGACGCTGTAGTAGTAGGGTCTCCGGGGATTATGAAGCCCTTTGCCGGATACTTAGGGCATGAATTTTCGGACATTTCGGGGGGGGTGAGAATTGGGGTTGCATTTTATGCCTACCTGCCAGGCAAAAGCATACCTGCCGCTCCTCTGGAGACAGACGCAGACCATCAGCCGCTCAATATGAGAACAGACGCTGATGGATTTTATTGCGGACCGACGGCCTTCAGAAGGCCCAACATTTGACCGTTAAAGGCCAGCGGACGCATAGTCATTAGCCGCTCCAACTAGGAGAAACAGACGCTAATAGACAGGGGGGGTAGTACTTGGTTTGTACTCGGTTTAGACCCTTCTGGCATGGGAGGCCCTACCGGTCTTGACTAACGTCACTACCGCCAGCATGACTCTAAACGTCCTTGTACTTAAGCCCTCGCATCGCGGCAAGATGACTACCCATTCGCGAGGGAAAAACTACACCTAACAGCTTTATAAATCTTAATGGATACAGAACGTTTAGAGCAGACCGAATAACGCGTGGTGGCGGTGTTGCAATTTTTATAAAAAATAATATTAAATGTCGTTTTATATCCTCCAGCACATCCTTGAATAGAAATAACAACCTGTCTAATGCAGACAAAATTGAATATATATTTATTGAAATTACATCAAATGGTAACAAATTACTGCTAGGATGTGTATACCGACCTCATTGTAATGTGCCCACCGATACTTTTCTTAACTACCTAGGAGAACTTTCTCTCTCATATGCTGATACTGTTATTGCAGGCGACTTTAATGCCAACTTACTAAATGAAACAACATTTCCTAACGATCTGTTATCTCTTGGGATTAAACCTGTTAATTGTTCTGTACCTACTCATTTTTCTCAATCGTCAAACACGCTGCTCGACTTGTTTCTTGTTTGTAATAAATCCAAAGTTCTGTTATATGATCAACTATCTGTTCCTTGTTTCTCGAAGCATGATCTTATTTTTACCACATATGACTTCAGCCTAAACCACTTTGATCAAAAATTTACGTATCGTGACTTCAAACATGTTAATTATCAAGCTCTGGATGAACATTTTTCATATATTAACTGGAACTCTTTTTACCATATGGCATCTGTAAATGAACAAATATCATTTTTCGAAGATAAAATTACCTATTTGTACGATTTATTTGTACCGCAAAAAACAAAAATCATAAATCATGGCACTCGACCATGGTTCTGCCCAGCAATAAGAAACCGGATAAATAAGAAGAAACCGATGGAAACGTTTTAAAATCCCACAGTTATATAACGACTACCGAAGACTTAGAGCTGAAGTAACTCTAGAAATAAGGAAAGCTAAAATTCGATTTTATGCAGAAAGATTCCAAAATGCTGCAACCAGCAAAAAGAAATGGCAAACAATGCATGATATCGGAATTGGCAAAAAAGATATTAACATTCAACACAACTTAACTGCTGACGAACATAACAACATATTTTCTACCATACCATCTGCTGATGATAACATTTTAACAAACAATTACCTCACCACCATTGGAAATGTCAATATAAGTAGTGAATTTAAATTTCGCTGTGTTAATAGTGAAGAAGTATTATCATGCTTTATGGCGATAAAGTCTAATTCCATTGGCTATGACAATATAGATCCGCGTTTCATAAAAATCCTACTACCAAGGCTATTACCATTTCTTTCACATATTTTCAACACTATTTTTACAACTTGCGTCTACCCCAGCAACTGGAAACAGGCTAAAATAATTCCGGTTCCTAAATCTAACTCCGAATTCAGGCCAATAGCGATACTCCCATATATTTCTAAAGTAATGGAAAAACTGATGTACCTACAGATTAATGAGCATATACAAAGTTTCAGTCTATTAACACCCCTTCAATCTGGATTCCGATCGAAGCATAGTTGTGTTACTGCTTTAATTAACCTGTGTGAAGATATTCGTATGGACATTGATGTGGGAAAGTTAAATATTCTTGTACTACTGGATCACTCAAAAGCTTTCGACACTGTTGACCACTCCATGCTGAGTACTAAACTACAAAAATTGTTTCGATTTTCCTCAACATCTAACAGATTACTCAAATCGTATTTATCAAATAGACGCCAATCGGTATTCTTAAATAATGGATATTCATCTTCCATCCCAGTTCCTAAAGGAGTTCCACAAGGATCAATTTTGGGGCCACTATTGTTCTCAATGTATATAAATGATTTACCACAATGTCTAAAATATACAAAGGTCCACATGTATGCAGATGATGTGCAAATATACATTGATAGTACGGTACAGCTTATTGAAGGAAATGTAGATAAGTTGAATACTGATTTGAAAAACGTCTACAACTGGGCCACTGCCAACAAACTTTTAATTAATCCTCATAAGTCAAAATGTCTTATTTTACACAAAAAAACAACTCGGGTAAACTTGAACTTTGATATCTTGCTAAATAACCAGAAAGTTGAAAGTGTATCATCTGCAAAAAATCTTGGTGTCATTTTCAACAACAACTTGGATTGGTCAAGCCACATCAGAAAAGCCGCTGCAAATACATACCTAAGGTTACGAGTATTATGGCCTACACAATTTCTTACACCTCTTGATACTAGAATTTTGATAGCAAAAACATATTTAATACCTCAATTATTATATGGTAGTGAAATTTTCACTAGCTGTGACTCTGCAAGTAATAACATACTACGCAAAACATATAACAACATTATAAGATACGTATACGGTTTACGCAAATATGATCACATATCGTCATTTTCAAACAAACTTTACAAAATATCTCTTAAAAATTTTATGGATATGAAAATACTTGTCATGAACCTTCTTATTTATATAATCGCATAGTATTTGCAAGATCCAATAGAGGCAACAAACTTATTCCATGTAGTCATTGTAGCCTTGTCTCTGAGTACCAATTTTTCGTATAGTCTATCCGTCTTTGGAACTCACTTCCTAATTCTCTCCAAGCAAACAACAACGCTAGAGATTTTAAAAAAGTTTTACTTGCTCATTTTACCTAAAAACCATTAATTTTATTATTCCCAATAATATATATGTTTGTATGTCTAATAAAGTATAATAATTAGTAAACATTGTATTGTTATTTATAATTTTTAATTATTGTATAATTTGTTTTTCACTAATATATTATCTACGCAATCTACTTTTTATAACAAACTTAATTCGCATACTATAATTATAAGATTTAAATCTTGTTGTATGCGATATACAAATAAATAAATAAATAAATACCAGTACGCATTAACCTATAAACATTTATTTTTTAACGCATCACGTTAGTCTGTACGTCCGCGAAAATTATTATTATCTGTTACACGCACTTATACGTGCAGCAACATCTATAGCGTTTATTTTTGCTACACTCGACAATTTTTTGTAAATTTACAGTTAAAAGTTTTTTAAATATATTTTGAAGCATCAGGTATCTTATTTATTTTGCAGTTTTTTTTTTTTTTAAATAACAATTATATGCAGTGTAGGTATAGTGTACTGTCTTTGTTATGAAATATTTTGAAAAATTGACTTTAGCAAGAGCTATAAAAAAAAAGTCTCAAACAGTTCCACGACTTTTCCTTATAAGTTAAAAAAACAACTGCTAGTAAGTGTAAAAAAGTGAAGTGGAGGTCACCCTCTTTCCACTTTCAAGAAATATAGCCTATTTTTCTTAGGTAGTGCACCTTATTCTGAAAATCCCGCATGCAAATGACATTTTTTTTTAATCGCAAAATTTTACATTCTGCGCAGTCTCCTCACAAAATACTTGTGGGCACCACTGATGTATAATGTTAATACCAATACTGACGGACCCTGTTGTGACCGATAACCGAAGAAAAGCTTAAAAAAGTAAAGCAATATTAAATGAAGCTGTACTAAATATGATAAGGAAGCCCACTTTTTGTGGCAAAGAAGAAGATATTTATGAACAGGAGTTTGACGACGTCCAAGGCTATGAAGATGTTAATACAAAATAAAATAAAAATTGATATAATGCTCCCGTATGTCACCTTGTTATTTTAAAAAAAAAATGTGAAACAATTAATTATAATTCTTATAATTTAAATAAAAACTTTTAAAAAATATAATTATTAATTCCGCTTTTTAAAAGTATTCTCGTTTTAAGTTTTAATTTAATTAAGCCTAATGTTTTGGAATTTGAATTTTTAATTTTTAAAAATTGACATCAAAAATCCCGTGTAATAACTTTTAAGCGAATTCGATAAATTTTTTAAAAATTGTCCGCTATTTTGGATCCGCCATATTTAATCTTTTAAAATTTGCATCAGATTCGTAATCAGAGACCCTAAAAAACTTGAGGTACCTAGTTTTATTAAAATTTACTGAATCCATATTTAGTAAATAATTTTTTCGCACTAAATTTCCAATTTGGGCCTGTGCGCCGCAAAGAAACTGCGCAGTTTTGTCAAACAGTATTTAGCAGTTATTGTTTATCCTAAGTGGAAATATTAATTTTAAAATATTTGAAATATGCAACTTTACCGTAGTCTAAAAGTTTGCGATACTGTGCAAGAAAATATTGCCACAAAACTGTCTGGATTATTTTCGCAAAGTCTTTTTGTTATTGATGATAAATTTGACATAAAAACCAAACTATTTTGAATTGGTTTAAAAGAAAAAATTCAAAGTTTTTTTTAATAAATGCACAATATCAAGAGGTGGTAGGCAGAAACGAAAGTTATACTCGTAATCAGCGGTCAAGCGATCTCTTATTTTTATCGCAGAAAATTTTCATAAAAAAAATGTTAAGGACTAAACCAAAAACACAAAAATTTTAATACACATGCAATAACTCAAAATAAAGCGGTTGTGTAGATTAATAATCCAGAAAGGGTTTAAAATTTGGTGTGTTTAACTGAATAAATTTAACAAAAATAAAACGGGAATTTTTCTCCTCTTTATAAATTATTTTAAACATGAAAATAAAAAAGTATATCGACGGCATAATATGCAAACCTGTTTTTAAATTTATTTAGTTAAAGTAGTGTGATGACGAAAACCATACAGGGCCATTCTGCTGTTGTTTTTTAATTGTGAGTGCTTCTGTAAACAAATGGAATTAATAATAGTGAAACATATGTGATAGGAAAATAAATAATAATATTCTCCGTCTCTGGTTCCGGGGGTAAGTGTTTAAAATTATTCTAAAACAACATATCGAGACCCTACCACTGAAAAAGCTTAAGCGACATAATTTTCATATTTCGGTTTTTTAATAAATGACTTTAATGGCAACACTTGCATCATCTCTTTAAAAATCATGGTCACATAAGGTACCGTTACGATTTTGTAGCAAACACAACTTTATCTCAAGAGACAACCTTCATACAAAATTTTTTAAAATAATATAAAAAAGCCTTCTCCTTTTGATTCTATATGAAATTCACTTTGTTTCAACTTGAAATAACTTTCATTCAAAGTGATTCGTATTTTTATTTCAATATCAATGTTATTTTGGTCTGTTAAATTAATTTAAATGAATTATAGTTATTTTAAAAGAAAAAAATGTTGAACGGAAGCTTTTGTGAAATCATGTTAAATTTACATGAAGTAACAATAAAGCAAAATCACTATCAAAAAATGTAAAATCAACCTTGTTGTTGGTAATTTTACATTGATTTTTTTCTGTATGTTGTTGATATGAACTCTTGATTATTTAGACTTTATTCCCAGAAAAAAATTTAAAATTGTCTCTAAACACCAAATTCTTAGAATCAAGCAAACAATTTGTTAATTTTGCACCTATTACCAAACCGAATATATAGATTACTAAAAATTTTAAAAATTTGAAATTGTGAACATTTTTTTTTTTAATAAATTATATTTTTAAATTTAATTAAATATAGCTCAGTTTTTGACATTTCCCAACAACAATTCTACAATTTTAAATAATTTTAATTTTAACGAAATAGTCAATAATAATACAAACAAATATTGGAACTAAATAGTTGCCAAGTGTGACCGTAGCTTTAGCCTGAAATTTTACCAGAGTAACGCTGGTGGTAAGCAAATTTATTTTCCATCATTTGACGTATTTGTGTTAATACCCAATAATGATTTTTGTATAGCAGACAAAATACATAAGCAAGCTGCGTGTAAACAAATTTTGTTTTCGAAAAACTAAAAATTTACAAATACTGTTTACATTAAATTTTATTCTGTTTCCTTGTATTCATACAACCACTCTCGTAATTTTCCAATTTCAATTTACATTTGTTTTGGTTTTCTGTTTTTTTGTTGTTGTGGTTTTGGTTTGGTTTAGATAGAGTGTGTAAGATTACAAATTACAAATCATCACTATTGTATTTCTTTTGAAAAAAAGAGAACAATTTATTTTGTCTTATTTACAAAAGTGTTTTTATGAGAAGGATATGTCAAGGTTCAAAAGTAATTGCGTTCTATATGAAAAAAATATTTTTTAATACATTTTTGTTAAAGTTCTAAGTTACAACAACTTAAACCGAACATTTCTTATTACCTTTTTCAGTCTCTGGAAAAGCTTCTATAATAAGAAGCATTTTAAGAAATCGACTTTGTCGTACCGCTCATTTGCTGCAACAACTCCATATGTCAAAAATCGCAAATTTTGACTTAGTGTCACTAATCATTCTTATGATTTGGAAATATTTCTAATGACCATATTGTCAACTCAAGTCTAACGAGAGGAATAAAATTGTGTGTAAATTTAAAATTAAAGTTGTTTTATGTTAAACTAATATTTTTGTGTAATGACGATGTTGCAGTAAATAAGCAATATGTGAAATTTGTCCTGCGTGCACTTGTTTTTTATAGCATACAAAAGATGGCAAAAAAAGATCTGGCAAAATTAAAAATATTTATAAAAAAGAGAGTTTTGAAGTTATATCTTGAGATGCATCAATACAAAATTTAAATTGTGCCAGCACTGCTACCACAAGACCACCAATTTTTTTTTTGGTCACCCTGTAGAAGTTTTTTGTTTAAAAAATAAGTTTTTTTTGTAAAATTTGCAGATTTTGCAGTTTTTACAATAATTTTTTTTATTTTGAATTTTGTTATATAAATTTTTTTTTCTCCTTCTTTTTTTCTTTCATAATCTTGACTTATTGGATTAACACATACTTGTATAACAGTGGCAAGCTTAAAGGACCAAACAAACGGCTTGGGAAACACACACTTTCCATTTATAAATTAACGATAATTTTTCAATAAATTCCAATAAAAAACTTTTATCCTCTTAATTTTTTATGTTTCGTATTCTCTTTCTTGGCTCTGCAAAATTTTCACCAAAAATATTAAATTAAGCACTAGGTAGCGCAAGCAGTTTGGAAAATATTTAAAATTTTCATTTTTCTAAAAACATATTTTAATCGCTTGCCAAATACCCAAATTAACAGCGCAAAAGTATTGTACAAACAATTTTGGCATGTTGCCAAGCCACTTGAGTAGTTTATTTGGCTTTTACTTTTGAAAATTTTATTATGTCCCTGTTTACATTTTGTTGTTTAATTTTGAAAGTTGTATTTAAGTTTAAATGGAAAAATTTTTATTGCAGCTATTTTTCATGTATGTATGTACACTTTCAAAATAGCAATATTGTCAAATGAGGAAAGAAAACAAATCTCAAGACCACATGTACCTGTGTTCCCCTCTTAATTCCACTCTCTAACATCAAAATATCTCCTTTATAGATTGTCATCCATTAAGAACATTGCATTTTAAATTTTATTTTTCTATGTTTAATATTAACGAAAATAAATCAATGTACCAGATGTTGAACAAAAAATTACCAAAAAGCTCCGCTTACATATTCTTATTTACTAAGGACCATGCATGCTTAATTTTGTCTTTATAGGTCGAACATTAACAAAAATTTTAAAAGTACCAGATAAACAACAAAAACTACCAACATGTTATAGGTTTTCATTAACTCAGGACCTTGCACCTAAAATATTTTATGTTTCTAAGTTCAATATTATAGAAAATGTAAACATTATCACATCTTTCACAATATTCTGTACGTAGAATTAACTGAAATTGTAATATAAAATAAATGAAAATTCAGTTAAAAACCGCTTTAATTTTTTAACGAAAAGTTCATTTAATTTTTAATGTCAAAAATGCAACCCCATGTTCCGTAAAAGCATATGAATTTTCAGTTATTTTATATAAGTTAACTATCAAAAAATAGGTAAGAAAATATAGTCGGTTAAGCCCGACCATATGATACCCTACACCTCAGTATTTAAACACAATTTTTCGAGACTGTATGGCGGTTTGATAGTTTCTGGGAGGCAGAAATGGCCCCTATCTCCCATGGTGGTCCTATTTTTTTAAAAATGCATAGCTTATGTGTCCGTACAAATATGGATCTATCTATGTTTTAAATTTTATTAAAATCGGCTTAATAGTTTCTGAGAGGCAGAAATTGCCCCCTATCTCCCATCGTGGTCCTACGATTCGGCCGATTTCCCAAAGGCTTGGTTCTTGTGCCATTAAGAACCTATGTGCAAAAGTTTATTAAATTATCTCCAAAATTGCGACCTGTACTTTGCGCACAAGGTTACATGGACAGCCTGCCAGTCAGCCGGACGGACATCGTTGGATCAACTGTGATTCTGAGTCGATCGGTGGGTCTAGGGCCAATATTTTAAGGTGTTACACACATCAGCACAAATGCACAGAAGCTTCTCCACTATTGTGGTGTGGATATAATTAACTACATATTCCGTAAAAATAAAGGAATATTCAGGTTTTTTTTATTGAATTCAGTAATTCTCGTTTACTCCACAAAAGAGCCGAATATCGAAAAAAACAGACACCTGTCCGCTTGTTTTTCTAATAAGAGAGAGAGAGAGGGAGAGAATATTATTATTTACTTACCCTGTTTACAGAAGAACTCTTAATTAGTTCTGGTATACTATTTATATTTTCTACTATCGATATTTATTTCACTATCGATACTATCGACTGAATGTCTGCACTTGAGTAGGAAAGCTTTAACTAATTTTTTTATCAGGCCACAGTTCGTTGTTTTTATCACTTAATCGAAAGCACATACATATGTATGTATATATAATCAAGGACCGGAAAACGTTTTTTTTTTTATGTTTTTTAAAAAATATTTATCATTGGTGTTCGAAAAATATTTTAAACTGTATAAAAAACAAAAACAGAAAAAATATTTTGTTTGATATTGTTTCTTTAAGTTCAAAATAATAAAGTTCTCAGAAAAAAGTTTTAATTTTTACGTACAAAATAAAATCTTTTCCCATCAGTTCAAAAAAAATAAAAAACAAACACAAAAAATATATTTATTTTTTCAGTACAATATTATATTGTACATGAAAAGAAAAAAACCGAAAACTTAAAATTGAACATGACAAAGATAAAATTTATTTGATAAGATTATAAAGATATGTATATTATTTTTTTACGCTGTTAAGCTTTTTTTATTGATTTTTTTGACCGATTTGGCGATTTCCAAAAAATTTTAGAGTTTGTTTCTGATGTTGATTTTGATTTTGCGATAGAAGCGATTTTTTGCAAGTTTCTGGTTCTTTACAGCTATAACGATTTATAATAAATAGTGGACTCTGCTAACTATCATGCCGCTGTTACCAAATTTTTGCGAATTTCCGCTAATTTTGCAATTTTTACCGAATTTTTGCCATCCCTTATAGTTTTAGGGACTTCCAATCAATTTTATTTATTGTTTCAAATATTAAAAATTTTCGCAATTTGTGCAAACTTTTACGAATTTTTGCAATTTTTGCGTAGCTTTGTTGCTCTATGAAGCAATCGTCGCAAGTTAAACATTTTCGCTATTTTAGCAAACTTTTGCGAATTTTTGCAACGTTTAATTAACTAATAAAATTTGTGCCCATAACTTCTTTAAATTTGCATTTTCATAATAGGGGTGATTATAAATTTTAATTTCAAAAGATTTTGTTATTCGTGCTTAATTCCCAGTTTTTATCATTGATAAAAACACTTGAAATTTATTGTTGATGGGATAAGCTATTCCTATGCGCATTTCACTGGTTGCTTAGGCCAGATCATCAGGAAACTTCATCCATAAAGATTTTGGAAAAACTAAAGATATTAAACCAAATAAAACTGTTAAGCGTATGAGACTTAAAGCAACAGTTCTACTTGTAACAATATCAAAGTTTAAACAAAACACATCAACAATAAGCAGTGAGTTTATCTCTCCTTACATTCCCCACTACAATTGATTGGAATTCTTCCAACAATAATTGTAGTTGTAAGCAGGTTAAGAAAAACAAAAGGCAAACAAAAACAAATTTCAAAAAGCATGTTGCCATGAAGTTTTTTCAGGCTGTGCACTTGCCGGTTTATTATCAAAGTAAATTAGTGGGAATACAAAATGTTTAATTAAAAATTATTATTCGTGCTTAATTCCCAATTTTTATTCTGATAAAAACACTGAAATTTATTGTTGATGGGATAAGCTATTCCTATACGTATTTCACTGGTTGCTTAGGCCAGATCGTCAGGAAACTTTATCCAAAAAGATTTTGGAAAAACTAAAGATATTAAACCAAATAAAACTGCTAAGCGTATAAGAATTATAGCAACAGTTATATTTGCAATATCAAAGTTTAAACAAAAAGCATCAACAATAAGCAGTGAGTTTATCTCTCCTTACATTCCCCACTACAATTGATTGGAATTCTTCCAACAATAATTGTAGTTGTAAGCAGGTTAAGAAAAACAAAATGCAAACAAAAACAAATTTCAAAAAGCATGTTGCCATGAAGTTTTTTCAGGCTGTGCACTTGCCGGTTTATTATCAAAGTAAATTAGTGGGAATACAAAATGTTTAATTAAAAATTATTATTCGTGCTTAATTCCCAATTTTTATTCTGATAAAAACACTGAAATTTATTGTTGATGGGATAAGCTATTCCTATACGTATTTCACTGGTTGCTTAGGCCAGATCGTCAGGAAACTTTATCCAAAAAGATTTTGGAAAAACTAAAGATATTAAACCAAATAAAACTGTTAAGCGTATAAGAATTATAGCAACAGTTATATTTGCAATATCAAAGTTTAAACAAAAAGCATCAACAATAAGCAGTGAGTTTATCTCTCCTTACATTCCCCACTACAATTGATTGGAATTCTTCCAACAATAATTGTAGTTGTAAGCAGGTTAAGAAAAACAAAATGCAAACAAAAACAAATTTCAAAAAGCATGTTGCCATGAAGTTTTTTCAGGCTGTGCACTTGCCGGTTTATTATCAAAGTAAATTAGTGGGAATACAAAATGTTTAATTAAAAATTATTATTCGTGCTTAATTCCCAATTTTTATTCTGATAAAAACACTGAAAATTTATTGTTGATGGGATAAGCTATTCCTATACGTATTTCACTGGTTGCTTAGGCCAGATCGTCAGGAAACTTTATCCAAAAAGATTTTGGAAAAACTAAAGATATTAAACCAAATAAAACTGTTAAGCGTATAAGAATTATAGCAACAGTTATATTTGCAATATCAAAGTTTAAACAAAAAGCATCAACAATAAGCAGTGAGTTTATCTCTCCTTACATTCCCCACTACAATTGATTGGAATTCTTCCAACAATAATTGTAGTTGTAAGCAGGTTAAGAAAAACAAAATGCAAACAAAAACAAATTTCAAAAAGCATGTTGCCATGAAGTTTTTTCAGGCTGTGCACTTGCCGGTTTATTATCAACCAGTGAAATACGTATAGGAATAGCTTATCCCATCAACAATAAATTTCAGTGTTTTTATCAGAATAAAAATTGGGAATTAAGCACGAATAATAATTTTTAATTAAACATTTTGTATTCCCACTAATTTACTTTGATAACAAAAAAAAATATTTTTCTTTAAAACGTTTTTTTAAAAACTTTTTTGTTTTTTAACTTTAAAGAACAATTCAAACAAAATATTTTTTTTTGACCATGACCGATATGGTTTCACAATTATTTTACTTAAACAATTTTATGTATTTAACTTAATAATTTTAACATATAAAAAATGGAATTTTTTACACAAAACAAGCAAATCGATTTTTATAGGTTACTAAAAATTTATTTTTGGTAGTTAAATCATATAAAATAACTGAAAATTAATTGTTTATGGAATATGGGGTTGAATATTTGACAGTAAAAATTAAATGAACTTTTCGTTATTTTAAAGTTAATCAACGGACAATATCAACTGCAACTGAAAACCCGTATTATTATGCACTTAGTTTTTTGAATAAATGTTAGAATCAGTTAAAAATAAATTTGCTTGGAATTTTAAATATTTATTTATTTAAAAATTACTGTACGAAATACTTCTTAAATAAACTACAGTCCGTTACTGTAATAAAATTGCGAGTGATGCAGCACGGAAAATTAAAGGAAAGATATAATATTTCTCGTATTTATATAGTCGAAATATTAAAAACCGGTTTCTAAAAAATGTCGCACAATCGATCACCATATTTTTTTTTGTGTATGTGTTAATAGCAAATTTGAACCAAGCTATCATAGGCTGTTTGTTAGACGATTATGTTTAATATACAACTCCTAAAATAATCTTCTGATGATTATTTGACGAGTAAAAATTGCTGAGCTACCTAAATTAGAGAGTTTTGGAAATATGAAAATTATATTGCCAATACAATTTTAATAAAACGAACCGTCCTTAGGATCTGTAAAAAATGAATTTCCGGCAGGATGGTGTTGATTTCGTGACCTTAAGACTTGTTTCATATAAATTGTATGAAAATTAGAAGCTTTGATATAACAAAGTCGCTTGATGCCCTTATTAAGGTAGCTCAGGTATACGGCTAAGCATTTCACGAGTTGTAAAATAGTCCCTGCATTAGTCTCATACCACTCTTGGCATGTTTTTTGAAAGACTCTTTAGTTAATCTCTACATACATCATAAACGATTGCCTTAATAATTAATATAAGCGTCTTTCGCTGTGTGATGGAAGAATCTCTTATACCAGAGGCCCGCAAAAGTGCTACGCCATGCTTTTTTTTCACAATAACATTCGCTCTCACCCAGCGGGAAAAAGAAGAAGTTAGAAGGCATCTGTACCCCTTATTTTGGATGTACAAGGCCTGCTCGCTCCATTCTATACTCATATATTTTTACACACGTTGTCATTGCGGAGTGGGCCTTCCGCTCTCGCTTCTTTAGCAGGCACATAAGAATGGTAACGGTATCAAAAAAAATACTATTTTGCTTTTGCTTGTGCAAAAAAAAAAAAAAAACAATACAAAATATGTTGCTCCTTCACCACTCCCTTCTCAGAGAACCGAATTTGGAAGGTGTATCATATATTTTATACCAAAGAGCCGAGCCCTTCTATGAGGCCTTCTTTAACAGTTAGACAAGAATAGTAATTTAATTGAAAATATTTTGAGCAGGCCTTAAGTTGGCAGATCTTCTGAATTTTTCCGCTGGGCACTTTGTAAAAAACAAACAAACATTTAAATTGACGATTGCTTAAGAATTCCATTGCGAGAAATGTGTAAAGAAGAATGGGAATTTAATTTCTTGTGTGCCGAAATATTTTTGGCAAGCCCGAATGTTAATGAAATTATAGTTTTTTTTTTTATTTTTCTTGAAGAATCGTTAAAGTTTTATGAACGCAAGTAATTAATTTCTGAATTTATTTTTGTTTCAGTAGATTAACACGTTTTAATAATACCTATATCCTTTAACTGTGGAGGTGAAACTTTGGGGCATACCTTAGGACGTGGTGGTAAATTTTACCCCTCTAAATTTTACTAAAAAAAAATTAGTAAAAAATATTTTTTGATAATTATTTGTTTTTGAAAAATAAACTACTACATTTTTAATTACAAAAAATAAAGAAACCAAAAATTATTTTTTTTTGTTTAAACAAAAAGGGTACTTTACTTCACACTCCTTTTTTTTAATATAAAAAAAACGATACATCAAAAACTTATCAAAAAAATTTGAATATAAAAAAAACAAAAACTTAAAGGGCATTTTTGCACAGCCAAACATATACATTTAAAGATATAAACGAGATCATGAAAAAAAATAATTATGTGTAGAAACTACATGTCAACCATTTTGGAGGTTTCTTACTCATCAAAATCTGCATCCCATACACATTGGCCTACTACATTGCAGACAAATCGGCAAGAACTAAAGTTTCCAACTTTGGTCGATATATCTTGGTTATCAATACACAACATCTGGGCGGGACTGGAGAAATGGGCGTGGCTCCTTCCAAACAGAGACCTAATAGATATTTGTGTATCTGAAGAATGCCAAGAGTCAAAGTTTCGAATTAAGGTACAAGCATCTTGGTTAGCAATACACATCCCACCAAATGTTGGTGGGATTAGAGAATTGGGCGTGGCACAAAATAAATTTTTAATGTCTAATGAACGGTAAGAGAAATTTGGTACCTCACTAAAAAATGGCCGGGATTGGAGAAGTGGGCGTGGCATAAGGCCCATTAGTTTATATCTAAAGAACGGAAAGAGAAAGTTATAAGATTGCCCAAGCGGTAACAGCTTAAGTCTTGGAACAAATAGCTTTACTACCAATTTGCAACATCAGTCAAAAAGTGGGCGGAATTAGATAAGTGGGCGTGGCACAAATACAATTCTGTATATCTAAATAATGATAACTGTAAAATTTTCCAAATTTGGTACAATAGAATGGTAAATAATACCCATCATCTGTCAAAAAGAACAAGAAAACGGACGAGTGGTAAAAATAATTCCATGAAAATATTACGTTTATTTTGATGTGGGGTAAATTTTTTTCTACTTAAAACTTACGCTAACGCTGACGTGGTGGTAAAATATTTTCAAAGAAAAAATTACGTAAATGATGACGAGTGGTAATTTTTACACCAGCATGTGCGTAGCTCCGCTCGTGCTAAGTCGAGCTCAGCCCAAACACAAGTGAATAACAAGGATCACGATATAAGAAGATACTAAGAAAATTAAATTGATTGAGCGCAACGGAAGAGAGTATGTTAGAGAACATAAAGAGAGGGCCAAGTTTACCACCACCTCAGTAGTTAAAGGATATTATAGTTTTTTTTTATTTTTCTTGAAGAATGTGATTTATTTAATTTAATGATTTTTTTTTTTATTTTATATAAAACATACGCCTACGTTTTGAGTTTTTATATTAGCAGCCAGATTGATTTTAAAAACAAGAAAATAACACAAACATTTCCTTAAGTGCTTATGATAGGGAGAGTTATTATTCTCACAAAATACAAAAAGTCTTCATGTATGTATTGCCGGGCTCTGTCTCATACGAATCAGCACGTGTAACAGTTTCTACAATTAAAAAATGAGCTCGTAGATGATTAAAAACACTCTTTATGAGATTCCTAGTAGACTCCTAGGTGATTGAAAATGCTAGCCGGGAACGTTTACAACTGTTGCAATAATTTGTTCAAAATATGTTTTGTATTTTTTCTTACTTAAATATTTTCCTATTTGTTAAAAACATAACATTTTTTTCATTCTATAATTTGAATCAGGAAATCAAAATCAGTTTTTTAAGGTTATGGGGCCAGATTATGTCGGTAAATCTAAACTATAATTTAAAAAAAGCAAGATTGGAAAATTGAATGACGCAAGTCAATGTTCAATATGGAAGTTTCAAGTTAAAATCTCATTAATTGCTGCGTATGTTTATGAAGTAGTTACTGAGGATGAAGACTTTTTTTGAACAGATTTTAATAAAATATATATTGTGCACTTCTGTAAGAAAATACCTTTCAAATAGTGTATTTTTTGCTAAAAAAAAAACATTTTAAACATTTTCTTGCAAATTAATAATAGACATAAATCTTCCTTTAAAAATATATATGGGGGATTTCATGTCAATTGACTGAATTTTGTCTTCCAATTTAGATCAAATTTAAAATTTTTTTTGATTGTTTTTTTTTGTGCTCAAAAGAAAGCTTATGTATTTTCCTTTAAGTAAGTTCTGGTCTTTTAGGAAAAAATTCAAAATAGACCTGCATATGCTAAAAATTTAAAAACCCTCGTCTTGAGTTAGAAACTATTTTTTTTTTTTTATACATAAGCCACTCGCATCGCAAAAAGCGACCAAAACTACCTTAAAGGAAAAGACATAAGCTTTTTTGAGATTTTTAAAAGATTGATTTCATAGCTACTTGGGAAAAATTTTTCTAACACTTAAAAAGGGTGATTTTTTATGAATTAAGTTTTTCGAGCTGGCAGCACTGGTTGGTAATTGTGTCTAAGCTACATCCGTGTAAGTGAAAAGTGTTCAGTATACTCTGCCATTTCATCAAGGAGAAACTCACAAACGAGCAACGACTGCAAATCGTTGAAATTTATTATCAAAATTTGAGTTGTAAACCGTAATAGGGCCATTTTACTTGCTAAATACTAGACCAAGGTTGATCGAAAATAGCAAACTTTGATTTGACGAATATTTCGTAAATTTATATTTTATATTTTGTTGATAAAATAAAATTTTTAAAAGTGGGCGAAGTGCCCTACTTTAGGAACCTGATATGTCAATTCAAAAATTAAACACGAATACAAGCCCTTTATTTAAGTCTTAAATTTTATTGCAGTTTGTCATTTTTACTTATTTTTGTTCGAGGTGTCCACAGGATTCAGTACTTAAAATACACTTTCTAGAAGTCAAAAATAATCTAGTTATTATTTTACTACAAGTTAGTACTTACAATGTACTAACTAGAAGCCAAAAAAAGCTCTACTTAATAGACCTAATAAGTAGTTATTGAGTACGTTACCAGTAAGTAAATACTCAGTGCTGAAAACAACACAACTAATAAGTAGTTATTGAGCTAATTATCAGTAAGCAAATGTTCAGTAGTGAAAATAAAAGAAGTAATAAGTAGTTGCTGAGAACATTACTAGTAAGTACTTATTGATGTTTTCAGAATAGTGACAATTGTAATGAAAACTACTTACCAGGTAACTTAAAACCAAAAAGTTTTTTATGGGATGGGCCCATAACTCATATTAAACGAACTCTCGGAATACAGTTTAAGGTAAGAAAATTTATTTTTTTATTTTTGTGAGATTTTCAAATTTAAAGCAAACTTTTATTTCTCCAAAAATTTTTATTAATCCGCCTCTAAACAAAAACTGGAATGCCTTTAATTTGTATTCTTTTTGAAGCAAGAAGATGATAAATACATTCTTTGCACATACATCCAAACATCTACATACGAACGAGTATATATAGAAATGGAAACTGTTACTTTGCATTGCACTCGAGTGTACGTATGTGTGCTAAAATTTGCATTTTTATTGAATATGTAACAAATAAAGAGGTTTCATGTGACGCATGAGCGTTAAACACAATTTGATAGTAATCACAAAATCGATATCATTCTGTAACACCCTCAAAAGAATTTAAGCAAACGAAAAAATGCTTATATTTAAATCTATAGTGCAGGAATTTGTCTGCATGTTTTTGTTCTCATTAGTAAAACTCATGAAAATTTTTATTTATAGGAAATTTTGCTATTTATGTAACATTTCTTTAGCTTTCATTATTTTGTAGACTATAAAACTGGCTTTTAAAAAAGTTACAAATAAATTCAAACTTTTCAAAATATTTTCAATTTCAAATTGATGAGTATGAAATAGCTTTATTGAATTAATTAAGAGCTATTGTTTACATTAGTTTTAGTAACAAAACTTTTGTATTTCTGCTTTAGGAAATCATTTTGTTTTAACTTTCTTTAATTGCAGCACTGGATTGACATTTTCAACACATTCGCTAACATTTAATTTGAATTCAATTGTTGTCCTCAAACTTATGCTTTGTTTTCCTTTTGTTGTTTTCAAAAGCGATTTAAATACATACATACTGTTTGAGGGTCGAGCTTTATTTTGAGTCCTCAAATTAACACGGTTCACTTTGTTTTTTATACAAATAAAAACACTTTGTTTTTTGTATTTGTTGGTTTTAATATTTTTGATTTATTTAATATTAGTTTTTTAATTCAATGTAATTTGTTTTGTTCACAGTTTTGTTTATTTTTGAATTCAAGCTCTTTTTTGTTAAATGATTTTTTAGAGTTTTTCTTTTTGTTATTTATTCTTTTACGTTAAATGTTACTCGCACAAGAGATGAAACTAGAGTAAAAGTTATTGGTTTACAAATTGATCTTGCAAGTTAAATTTAGTACAAGAAAAATAATGTAATGACAAAATGAAAAAATAAGTAAATAACAATTTAAGGACCGTTAATATTTTACAGGGTGTCTTGTTTAAATTGAGTCATCATTAAACATTCCGGCCCCCATGACTTGGTGCAGTTTAACATAGGTCCGCAAAACAGGTTACAATGTAGCAAGGTGTTGTGATGATATTTGGCAGATATGGCATCTAGGATCTCAATTCGATTCATATTTGTGGGTCGTGTGGGGTTGAATATGTTGACAGCAATCAAATCTGTTGATGAGAAACTAAGAAATGGTTTGTGGGATGCCATACCTGTAAGTAGGAATTCAGTGTAAAATTAGTTGGGAAAATTTTAAAAAATGTTAACTATATTTTAAAATAAAACCACAATTTTTGTAATGGGTCTGGTAACGATCCCATTTTTCGTCTGGATGTCGACAACTCGACAGTTCTGGTCCGTTCCAGTATATGTTTTTGTACTTCGACCCAGTTGCCATTCGTTGGGTGGCAAGTTGTTGTTTTTGATGACGACTAAATCGTTGACTTTAACGTTATCCCTCTGAGACTTCCACTTGTACCTGCGATGAAGTTCGGCCAGGTATTCGGATTTCCATCTTTTGCAAAATGAGTGGTATATGACCTTTAGGCGTTTCCAGCGGTTGATGAGGGTCAATGGGTTAAGATCATTTGGGTCATCGCTAGCAGGACTTAAGGGTCTAGAGTTTAAACACGATTCTATGCGAGTGAGAATTGTTGATAGCTCTTCAAAGGTGAATTTCATATCTGGTATCATTTTCTTTAGATGGGTTTTAAATGACTTTACACCGGCCTCCCAGAGTCCGCCCATATGTGGGGCACCAGGAGCTATAAATTTCCAAATGATATTTTGGTGGCTATAGTTGTGTGTAACTTGGGCTTGAAGAGTTTTCATAAATTCTAGACGATCCTTTTTGATAAGTTCTGCTGCTCCGACAAAGTTCGTGCCGTTGTCCGAATATATGATTGCGGGACATCCACGTCTTCCAATGAAGCGGGAGAAAGCGGCTAAAAATGCTTGAGTCGATAAATCACTAGCTGGTTCTAAATGTACAGCTTTGGTGGCAAAACATACAAAAATGCAGACATACCCTTTTGTGATGAGGCAGGCTCGACCAGTAAAGTTTCGAATAGTAAAGGGTCCAGCGTAATCGACTCCAGTTGTGGTAAAAGGGCGAGAAAGTGTTGTGCGCTCTGGTGGTAAGGAAGCCATGATTTGACTCTGAGTGTGTTTTGTAAAAAACACAAGTTTTACAATTATTTATCACCATTTTTACTAAGGGCCTCAAACGAAAAATCCAAAATTCCGTACGAAGTACTCGGATCATAAGTTGGTTTCCACCATGAATCGTAATTTTATGAGCGAATTCGGTTAACAATCTGGTGAACTTAGAGTTGTACGGCAACAAAATTGGATGTCGTTCGTTGTATGTGAGAGCTGGTGATTGAACCAGACGTCCGTTGGCTCGGATGACGCCTAGTTGGTCCATAAACGGGTTGAGAGTCAAAATACTGCTAGAAGACGAAATCCTTTGTTTGAGCTTCAACTGCTTATATTCTTCTGAGAAATGTTGTTTTTGCGTCAAAATAATGAGTCGTGTTTTGACGTCTATTATTTCTTCTGGTGTTACCCCGGTTGAAGATATCCGATGGCGGGTTCTGCTTACACCAGTATTTCGCCAGAATCGTAGGACATAAGCTAACACTCTATAAGCGCGTGATAAATTGGAGAAACGGGTCAATGGATCCTCCTGAGTAGTAGTAGTTAACGCCTTTACAGTTTTTGCTTCCAAGTTGGTGTCATCTGGACTTCTGGATTTTGGCCATTTATCTTTGGGTAATTTTAGCCATGAAGGTCCAAACCACCATAAGTTGTGGGATTCTAATTCTTGGGGCGTACATCCCCGGCTGGCTATATCTGCAGGGTTTTCTTTTGATTCGACATGTTGCCAATGACAATTGCCGACTTTATCTACAATTTCTGAGACACGATTTCCAACGAAAGTGTTCCACGTGCAGGGGGGTTTCTTTAACCAGGCCAGTACTATTGTTGAGTCGGTCCAAAAATATGTGTCGATTTGCGCAGCTTGAAGATTTGGCAGAATTCCTGAGGCTAAATTTGCCAGTAAAACGGATCCACAAAGCTCCAAACGTGGTAGCGATATTTGTTTAATGGGAGCAACACGAGTCTTAGAGGCCAGTAAATATGTAAATATAGTTTTTTCAGACTGTATTCGGACGTAAAGAGTCGCAGAATAAGCTTTTTCTGAGGCGTCGCTAAAGCCATGTATTTTCACATTTAGATTAGGGCTGTACTGGATCCAACGAGGAATTTTCAGGGCATTTATTGTAGGGCAGTTTTTAACAAATTTCTGCCATTTAAGGCAAGTCAAGGGTTTTAGGTTGTCATCCCAGTCGACTTTATCTAACCAAATCTGTTGCATGATTAACTTGGCATCAACAATTACTGGAGCTATCCATCCGCAAGGGTCAAAGAATTTGGCAATTGTAGATAGAACTTCCCTTTTTGTGTAATTTTCTTTCAATTCAACACCTGGGGCAGTAAATGTAAAAGAGTCTGAAGAAATGTTCCATTTTATCTCGAGTGTCTTTGTTCCGGCATTCTCGGATAAGTTTAACCAGTCGAGCGGCAGTAGGGTCTCATTTGGCAAATCTTGAATAACTCGTGGATCATTGGAGGTCCATTTCATCAGATCAAAACCGGCAGATTTTAGAACAGTTGTTAGTTCTTTTCGTGATTTGATGGCATCGTTTAATGTGTGGCCACCAGCTAAGACGTCATCTACGTACATGTTGTGTTGTAAGATGTTTGACGCAAGGGGGTGAGTTGTCCCGATATCTTCGGCTAGTTGAAGAAGGGTTCGTATGGCAAGAAATGGGGCACAATTAACTCCAAATGTGACTGTGAGAAGCTCGTAATCTTCTATGGGGTCATTTTTGGATGTTCTGAATAAGATTCTTTGAAACTTTGTTTGCGTAGGGTCAATGAGTATCTGGCGATACATTTTTGTGACATCTGCGTTGTACACAAAACGGAAAAATCTCCACTTCAATATTATGAGCACTAAGTCTTGTTGAAGTATGGGTCCTGGATACAAAATGTCATTCAAACTTCTCTTATTTGAAGACGGGCTCGATGCGTTGAAAACTACTCTAATCTTCGAAGTCAACTTTTCGGGTTTTATTACTGCGTGATGCGGCAGGTAATAATTTGGATTTTTATTAATTTCCAGGGGAGAAATTTTCCTCATATGTCCTAGCTCGAGGTATTCTACAATAACTTGGTCGTATTGTGTCTTAAGATCTGGCTTTTGGCTAAGCATACGCTCCATTCTCAAAAATTGGGCCATGGCAATATTTCTAGATACGCCTATTTCTTCGCCATTTTTAAAGGGTAGGGTAACAATGTATCTACCCGAATCACTTCTACGGGTTGTAGACTTGTAGTGATTTTCACAGTGCGTGTCCTCTTCTGACCTCAAAACCTTTTTTGGGGTCTCCTCCACCTCCCAAAAGCGTGTGAGGATTCGGTCCAGGGACGATGTGTTCAGTAAAGATATCGTTTTTCTAGGTGAAGTTTTTGTACAAATTGGTCCCCCCACAATCCAGCCAAATACTGTCTTTTGTGCCAAAAGGGATCCAATAGACCGCATCGGTGTTTCCATACTATATATTGAGGGGCCTAAGTCGAGGCCTATTAGTAGGTCGATGGGTCGACTTTGATGAAAGTGTGGGTCTGCAAGTTCTAATTTTGCAGCCTCTGCGAATTGTTCTGCGTTTAACGTTTGGGGCGGTAAATTGGACGGAAGGGTCTTCAAGACTGGTGCCCATACCTCTAATTTAAACGATGTGTCCACCCTGGAGCAAAGGTTAAACAAACAGGCTTTGGTCGAAGTTTCAGAAACTGTCTGACTCAAGCCGGAAACGTGTACTATATTACGTTTTGTTGGTAAGTTTAATCGGTTTTTCAACTTGTCCGATATAAACGTGGATTGGGATCCAGGGTCGATGATTGCTCTTGCCTGGTATCTTGCGCCTCTAGTTTCGATTTGTACTATTGCAGTAAATAACAAAGTTTCTTTGTCTATTAGTTGTGTCGAGGACTGATTGTTTCCCCGCAGGGTCAAGGAAGTCAGGTTAGGAATACCTGATCTGGAAGTGGACTGTATGAATTGGGCTCGCGCTGCAGCACTTGTACTGGGTTGCTCGTCAGCGTCATTTGGTGGTAAGCTTATAGGCTGGGCCACCGTTGCCTTGTGCAACAAAGTGTTATGTTTTTGTTTGCACAGCCTACAACTATATTTGCTTGAGCAGTCCTTAACACCGTGATTTATGGACAAACAATTAAAGCATGAATTTGTGACTTTTACTATGTGAATTCGGTCATTCACATTTTTTTCTAAAAAGTTAGGGCAGGATCGTAATGGGTGAGGCTCTTTACAATGTTGGCAATTGTGCGTAGAGTCTTTTTGTCCCCCCTTTGAAGGAAAACGGTTCTGAGTTTTTGACTCGTTATTGTTTTGAGTCGCGTTTGTTTGAAAACTGTGAACTTGTTTTTGTTTAGTGAACAACTTGGAACTTTCCTTTTTTTGTTGACAGGGTTTAGGTTGTGTGATGGCCGCTATTGACTCTAGAGTCTTGGAGTGGTGAGTCAAAAAAGTGTTAAATTGTTCCCACGATGGAACCTTGGTTATTTCTTGTAGAGAGGTTTCAAATTCCTTCAAAAGTGTTCGCGGGAGCCTGGTCGAGCAAAGATATACAAGACAAGGGTCCCAAGTGCCAGTGTCTACCCCTAAAGCATTTAAAGCTTGAATGCAGCCATTAACAGTTCGTTGTAGAGTCTGAATATATTGGCCTGAATCTTCGGTAACTTTCGGAAGGTCAAATAAAATTTTCAATTGTTCGTTGACCCGAATCCGATTGAATATATTTACCCTTGTAGGAATGGAATGAATTGGGCAATATATGTATGTATGTAGGTGAATGTAATGAGATGGATGATGCAATATTTATGTTTGGGAACATGTACCATGGGAATGTAAGAGAAATTATTAATGAGTATTGAATGTTAAGGTATATTAGGAAGAGTTTAATGAGAGGGTGATTATGAGGTGAGGGTTTATACTTGCGGGTGTCCAAGCAGAATGAATGATGAGATGATGAAGATGTTTCCCGAGCGTAAAGATATTTCTTGGGGAGAGCAGCTGCCAAGAAATTCCCGTTGAAAGCAAAGGGAGGTTGCAAATAAATTTCCTTGAGTGGGAGTTGAGTGTCTGTTGAACCCTATATAGAATTTCCTCGTTAGCAAAGGTACAAATAAAACTCAGTGTGGAATTTTAGGGAATTCACAAAGTGGCCTGTTTTATTGATGATTTACTTGTATAGGTAATTCAAGTATAAAAGTAAGTTTTTAATTAGTTAATTTCACAATGTTTAAGCAAGTAGTTATTTTAATGATTAAGCAAGTAGTTCACACTTCAGAGAGAGAAAAGTAAGTAAGTGAGTTTAGGCTAATTACTAACCATGAAGGTTAGGTAGGACAAAAAAGATGGCTACATTGACATGGCGGGAAACATGACAATTACTTATCCGTGCAATGACAGTAGCTTTTAATTGATTTTACGTTAAGATACAATGGTTTTCAAACGGTATTTATGAAAGTCATTTAAGTTACAATTTTACGTTATTTCAAACTTCAAGTCAAGGGGCAAACAAGAACGTAAATATATGAATAAAAGGCAGAATACTAATAATAATACATGTCAATATAAAATAAATATGAGCACGTTATGCTAAGTTGAACATGCCGCCACTCCTTGCAGCTATGCAACCTAAGGTGTAGTAGAGGCGACACATAGGACGGCAGCTAACGAACGGATTGCTTCCGAAAGTAGTTGTTGATTAGGTTGAGTTGTACTATTATTTGGCTTCTTTTGCTTGCGTCGTGGTGGACGCCTTTTATTCGGTTTGTTGAACTGGCTGGCTGTGGTGGTTCTTGGACTGATACGCTCACGAACTGGTCTAGCTGGTAGGTGTCGGCGTGGCCGTTGGTCTGGATGAAGTAACGTGTGATGAGCCAACCCACATTTACGGCAACTGTCTCGACTGGCGCAGGCACGATCGTCATGGGTGCGTGCCAAGCAATTAAAGCAGTATTTGTTGCGCCTGACGACTTGGCTTCGTTTGATAAAGTCCATTGCCAGGAACTGTTTGCAGAACCGTAGCGAGTGGTATCTAAAACACACTTGGCACTGGTGAATATTGGGCTTGCGTGAAGGCTGAGAACGTGAGCTAAAACGAAAATGAGAGTACAATGAGCAAAGTTTGAAAGTTGGGAGGAGGAAATTAAATGGATAAGTGTTGAAATTGTGTATGGTGATAAGGGGTCTATAGTGTGGAATTGGGAGCTTTGTCATAAGGCAAATGACACAACTTGGTTACTGGGCGAGTTAAAATTCCGGCGGCGGTTCGCACGTCTACTACTCGAACCTGTTGATCAGGTCCCTTGTGAACCTGTTCTATTCTGCCCAATCGCCATTCATTTGGCGGTAGAATGTCGTCAATTACTATAACAAAATCTCCTATTTGCAAATTAGGGACAGAAAATTTCCATTTATACCTCTTTTGCAGCGATTTGAGATAATCGGTTTTCCATCGAACCGCAAAGTGGTGATGGATGGCTTTTAATTTTTCCCACCTGTTTATTACGGATAAATTTTCGGAGGATGGCTCTGGAAGTGCCATGATGGGACCTCCTCTGAGAAAATGTCCGGGGGTTAAAGCGGTTATGTCTGAGGGATTTTCGGACAGAGCGGAAATCGGTCGGGAATTTAGTACGCCCTCAATTCTGGCTAGCACGGTGGTAAATTCCTCAAAGTTGAACCGGTAGGCACCTGCAACGCGCTTTAAATGGAATTTAAAGCTTTTAACGGCTGCTTCCCACAACCCGCCCATATGAGGGGCATGTGGGGGAATAAAGGACCATTCAAATCCATGCGTAATATATTTTTGAGCAATATCATCGGAAACGGTTTTTATAAAGGTAGAAAATTCTTTTCTAAAGGCTCGGCTGGCGCCTAGAAAATTGCGTCCGTTATCCGATACGACTTTACGTGGCAGTCCACGACTTCCAACAAACCTGGCAAAGGTTGCTTGAAAAGCAACGGTAGATAGATTGGAGCAAGCTTCGAGGTGAACTGCTTTTGTGGCAAAGCACACAAACACGCATACATAAGCTTTTACCGCGGAAGAACTTCTGAGGTTAGAAGTTTTTAGTTCGAAGGGTCCGGCAAAATCTATACCGGCCGTGTGGAATGGCAATGAAAGGGTGCATCGATCAGCTGGCAGAGCAGCCATAATTTGAGAGCAAGCTTTTCGCTTGTAAATAATGCAGGGTTTGCAGTATCTTATAATTTTTCGAATGCGTACTTTGAGACGGGGTATGTAGAATTCCGTTTGTGCCATACGAAACATTAATTGACACTCGGCATGTACTAGAAAGTTATGTAAATGGGATAAGTATAAGTTGCAAAAGTGGGAATTGCTCGGAAGAATAATGGGATAACGCTCCTTGTAGGGCAATGATGAGTTTGCTAGTCTTCCGTTGACTCGTAGCATATTATTTTGATCCAAGAAAGGATTTAATGTGAACAGAGGGCTATCTTTAGGTAAAGGTTCAGATTTGGTTAAGGCAAAATACTCGTTTGTATACCATTGCTTTTGGGCAAGTAATATTAATCGCGTTTTTACCGATTCGATTTCAGTGTGACGGAGATCGACAGTCTCGTATAGAAGGGAAAAATGAGGGTTAGCGAAAGATGGCTTAAAACGTCGTATATAGCGGAAAACATATGCCAAGACCCGTAACGCTCTGGGATAAGAAGAAAACTTGGTAAGAATATCAAACGTAGTGTGAGTATCTAGTCCTGGATTAGCATCAATGTGTAAATGGTGTGATAATATTGTGTCGGGACTTATGTTTTCGGATGGTTTGAGAGACGAAATACGGCTGAGCTTGGTAGTAGTTAGGTTATTGCATTTTGGCCATTCAGAAGCTGGGTTGGTAAGCCACGCAGGCCCCTGCCACCAAAGGCTATTGTTGAGCAGGTCTTGAGGTCTACAACCTCTGGACCCTAAATCCGCAGGATTAGCATGTGTGGGTACATGCCGCCATTTAGCATTCGGTAAAAGTTGGTGTATTTGTGATACGCGGTTAGAGACATAGATTTCTTTCCATGTAGCTGGAGGCTTGGCTAGCCACCCCAGCACAATGGATGAATCACACCAGAGAATGATTTCGTAATTTTGCAAATTAAGGGAAGTTATAGTATGAGCTGTGAGTTTAGCTAACAGTAAGGCACCTGATAACTCTAACCTTGGTAGTGTGATAGCTGCTAGGGGAGCAACTTTGCTTTTAGAAACTAGTAAGTTAGAAAGTACGGTAGAAGAGGTTTGCACTCGAATATATACAGCTGCACAGTATGCCATTTTAGAGGCGTCACAGAATCCGTGAACTTGGATTTGGTCAGCGGGAGTGAATTGTATCCAACGCGGAATCTGGATTTTTTCGACGTAGGGCATATCTCGAATGAGTTCGTTCCAGCTTCGGAGGGAATCCTCACTTACAGACTCATCCCAATCGATTTTTTCAAGCCAAAGGTGTTGTATCAATATTTTTCCTTTGATCACTACAGGGGAAAGCCAGCCGGCGGGATCAAATAATTTGGCAACCGTAGATAATATTTTACGTTTAGTAACGTTCGTGACCTCGGGGATAGGTTCGAAAGAGTAGGAGAAGTAATCTGTGAGTGCATTCCACCGTATACCGAGAGTTTTGGTGGCACTTGAATCGTAAAATTTAAGGAAATCGGCATCATACAAGTCTTCTTGTGGAATAGATTCTAATAATCGAGAGTCATTAGATGCGATTTTTTTTACTAGAAAACCAGCTGAACCGAGGGATCGAATCAGCTGCTGTTGAGCTTCTGCGGCACTATCGAGAGAGTGTCCTCCCGCCAGAATATCGTCAACATAGGTTTCCTTACGTAGGATTTGAGATGCTCTTGGGAAGATATTTTGATTATCAAAGGCTAACTGTAACAGAGTTCGTATTGCCAAGAAGGGCGCGCAATTAATACCAAAGGTTACGGTTTTGAGCTGATAATCTTTGGTAGCCTCCCGGGGGGACTTTTGAAATAGAATCCTCTGATAGGGCCTGTCGCGAGGATCTATGAGGATTTGTCTGTACATTTTTTGGATGTCTCCACTAAAGACATATCTGTAAAACCGCCAATTTAATATCACAGTGACTAAGTCTGCTTGTAAAGTAGGACCTGTATATAGTACGTCGTTAAGTGAGAGACCAGATTTTGTTTTGCGAGATGCGTTAAAAACTACACGAACTTTTGTAGTTTTATGATCTGGACGAACGACTGCGTGATGCGGAAGATAAAAGGAATTACACTTATTCTCTGAGACATATTCTATTGCGGTAGTTGGTTCCATATGATCAAGTGTTATATATTCTCTGAGCACTTCGTTATATTGTGCATAGAGCTGGGGATTTTTAGCGAGAGTTTGCTCCATTCTCACGTATTGACTTAGAGCTATAAACCTGGATATACCAAGATATTTTGTCTCAGGAAATTCCTTTTTAAATGGTAGTCGTACCATATAACGACCGTCCGAAAGACGTGTTGTCGTTTGCGTATAAAATTCTTCACAATGTTGATCTTCGGAAGAAATCGGGTGAGATTTTGGAATTTCTTCCTGTTCCCAAAATTGTCGTAGCAGATTGTCAAGATTTGAATGTTCTGGAGGGGTTACGTGAGCGGAACATGAAAATATCGGCTGCGTTGGGATAGGTCCGCTAAGAACCCAGCCGAAAATTGTGTTATAGGCTGAAGCAGAGCCACAAACATCTCGTTTTATGCCTTCGAGACTTATATGGCGTTCGCTGTCATTACCTAAAATGAGATCAATTGCAGAGGAAATATTGAAATATGGATCAGCGAGATCAATGTCTGAAAGTCCAGATGTAGAGGCAATATTGAAAGAAGTAGCAGGTATTTTATTTGTAACTTTGGGAAGTACTATCGCTGATATTTGAAGTCGGAAATTTTGTTTTTGGGACACAAGAGTTATGTCACACTCTTTATCAGCGGTTTGGCTTTGACCGCCAACTCCGATAATTTCAACTTTGGACTTTCTAAAGGGAAGATTTAACCTTGCTCGAATTTTTTCAGAAAGAAAAGTTCTTTCTGAGCCTGGGTCTATGAGTGCACGAATTGTGAAACACTCTCCCCTATTTTCGATTTGAACGAGGGCTGTTCTTAAAAGAATATTAGTATGACTTGCCGCATAGTTAGAATAAGTATGCGCTTTTGCCGCCTTTGATGTAGACGGTTGGATTGACAATTCCTGAGATTGTGGGGTTTGAGATTGATTGTTAGAATTTTGATTGTGGGAAATGTTATTGTTGTTGTTCAAAGTGTGATTACCGGTTTTCCTAGCGATCTTGTTTGGACTCATGTGAAGCAGAGTATGATGTGACTTCCCACAATTTAGACACGTGTTTTTGCTTTTGCAATTCGCTTTATTATGAGCCATTGAGAGACAATTATTGCAAAATTGGTTCTTGAAAACGAAATCGACTCGTTCTTGTACTGAAAATTCACGGAATTTGGGACATGCTCTTAGACTGTGATTTTCATTGCAAATTTTACAGCTTATGTTAAGTTTTTCTTGCGAAGCATAAGTTTGAATTCGGGGTTGGGGCTTGGATTCTTTTGAAAATGAAGTTTTTGTTAGTTTTATTGTAGAAATGCGTTCTACTACTTCGCATCTTCTGAGAAGGAAATTGCTCAGTTGTTCCCATGTTGGTAAGTTTCTGCATGCGTTTAGAGACTGTTCCCATTGAGCAAGGGTTTCATGCGGTAGTTTTGAATAAACTAAATTAACCAATATGGGATCCCAACCCTCCGATGCTACTCCGAACGAATGCAACATGGATAAACAGTCAGAGACAGAACTATGAATTCTTTGTAGGGATTCACTATCTTCGACAACTGCAACAGGAATGTTGAAAAGATTTCTTATTTGGTTGTCTACCAGAACCCTTATATTTTCATATCGGGACTTTAGAGCTTGCCACGCAAGATTGAAATTATCTTCGGTCAGGGGAAATCTATTCACAATTTGTCCTGCTGTTCCTGTTGTCTTGTTGCGGAGATGATATAACTTTTCCGCGAATGTCAATCTTGGGTGATTGATATAGACCGCTGTGAACATGTCACGAAAAGCAGGTCATTCCTCATAACTTCCTGAGAAAGTTTGAGTATCGCACGGAGGTAGTTTAAGGCATGTATTAAATGTTTCTTGTGGAATATTGGGAATCATGGAGGTTGTACTTGTACGAGGGTTAATGCTTTCCCTTTGCGGTTTCACGAGATCAAGAAGCTTTGAGATTGTTAAGTAATACATCTCGACACATGCGTCATATTGTTCTTGGGCTGTGATCTTAATTTCCTCGCACTGATCGGAAAGCATTAAATCTTCGTATGATTTTTCCACTTTATTCCAGCGACTATCAATATCTTTCATCTTGAGATCTACAAGAGCCTCGGATTGGGCTGAAGAATCTTGTGCGTCGCTTCTTTTGCAAAATGCAATTAAATTTTTTGAGTCGAATGTAAATCTATCTTGTGGTGAAGCCATTTTGAGGGTAGAAATGTAAGTTTGTATACGGGAAAATCACAAGTTGAAAATATTAAAAGTTTTTGCAAATTTAAATGTGTTTTCTAGGTTGAAATGTGGAATCTTATGCTATTTGAAGCGAAAAGATTCGTTTACACTAAGCTTGTGTAGATTAAGAATCAATACTGTGTCTATTTATGGGAGAAATTTATAGCGCTGCGCAATAAGTTGTAAATTAAAATGTATACTATGTTTTTTATGTAGCAAAATTATGTGGCGTTATTAACGAGAATATAGAGATTTTTCAAAATGTAGATTGAAAATCAATTTTATTTCCTTTTATGTATTCAAAGAAAATGTATTCCGACCGGTATAGAGCGGGAATCTGTAATATTTTCTTTTATTGATGAAAAAGAAACTAATTAGCGATTCGAAAAAAATAAAGCTTGAGAATCTATTATATTTTCTTTTGTCGATAAAACGAAAATAATTAGCGTTTAAAAAAATAAAGATTTAACTCTTTAAAATATTTTCCCTTATGGATGAAAAGAAATTAGCGTTTTGACAAATAAAGATTGCAAATCTTTAATATTTTCTTTTATGGATGAAAGAAAATAATAGGCGTTTTTAAAAATAAAGATTGGAAATCTTTAATATTTTCTTTTATGTATGAAAAGAAAATAATTAGCAGTTTGAAAAATTTAACGATTGAGAATCTTTAATATTTCTTTTTTTGGATAAAAAGAAAATAATTAGCGGTTTGGACAAATTAAAGATTGAGAATCTTTAATATTTTCTTTTTTGGATAAAAAGAAAATAATTAGCGGTTTGGAAGAATTAAAGATTGAGAATCTTTATTATTTTCTTTTTTGGATAAAAAGAAAATAATTAGCGGTTTGGAAAAATTAAAGATTGAAAATCTTTAATATTTTCTTTTTTGGATAAAAAGAAAATAATTAGCGGTTTGGAAAAATTAAAGATTGAAAATCTTTAATATTTTCTTTTTTGGATAAAAAGAAAATAATTAGCGGTTTGGAAAAATTAAAGATTGAAAATCTTTAATATTTTCTTTTTTGGATAAAAAGAAAATAATTAGCGGTTTGGAAAAATTAAAGATTGAAAATCTTTAATATTTTCTTTTTTGGATAAAAAGAAAATAATTAGCGTTTTGAAAAAAATAAAGATTGCAAATCTTTAATATTTTCTTTAATGGATGAAAAGAAAATACTTAGCAATTTGAGAAAAATAAAGATTGAAAATCTTTAATATTTTCTTTTACGGATGAAAAGAAAATACTTAGCGTTTGTTATCGTAAATTTTGTTGGAAAAATGGCTTGGAATTTTTATTCGCAAAAGCTTTGCTGATTAATTTGCATAATAAATGAGTAAACTGGCTGGAATTTTAATTCCCTGTGCCAGGCTCGGAATTTTTATTCGCTAGAGCCTTGTAATTTATAATTGAAATGTTTTTAGAGCAGATTAAAAAATTTTTTAGAATTTTAATTCTCTGCAACTTGTTATTAATTATACAAAACCCGAGTTCTCATTTATTTTGTTACATAGATAATATTCTTTATTCCTGAGAGATTCTAATTTTTTATCGAATTTACCATAGTTTTAAGTTTAATTAAATTCGATAATTATCAGCAACTCTGTATTTTTGGGTTATAATGTTAGAATTTTGTTTTATAAGTAAATAAGTTGGTTAGTTAAATTGATTCTGATTAAGCCCTATTTAGTTTAAAATTGCAAATATATTAACTGCAAATAGTTAATTAATGCAATTTTAATTTATTTAATTATATTTCAAAACGTTGGCAAAATATAAATTTTACTTAGGATTATTTTTTAGAACATATTATAATTTAAGTTGAAAATCTGCTATGTTTTTTCTGTCGTCGTACCTACTGTTTAATGTGTTTTTCAATGTGAAAATGATTTTTTGTATATACACATAAGCAACACAATATTTTTCACTTAATTTTCACGAAAAAAAATTTTTTGTTTGTTTTTTAAGCGATTTATTTTAGTTTTTTCCTCAGTTTGTTAAACTTTGTTTATTGTTTTCCGATAATAGGGTGAAATTGGGTTTATTTCATACAAAATGTTAATTTTGTACTATTTTTTATTAAATGAATTTTGATGAACTTTTTCATATAATTATCCCACTGTGTTCTAAATAAAAGAATATGAAAAATATTTGTTGCTGCATGAGATTGATATTCTGTTACAGCGATTGCATTTAAACTTGTAAAAAAATTCCTATGTTAAAGGGTATGTGTGGTGTGTGCATGAATATGTTAAGGTTAAAGAGATGGATGTGTGTTGTGAATGTTAAAGAGATAATGTTATGATTGGTAAAGAGATGCGTATTGTGCGAACAATGAATGTGTATGGGATTAAATAAGAGTTTACACAATATACTCACATTTAATGTTGATTTCAATGTGCTGATTTCTCTTGCAATTATGAAGAATGTAAAGGGCAACTGCGTGTTTGCCTTTGACTGTCGGTAACTATTGCAGTTTCTCTTAAGTTAAACTTGCTTTTTCACTATTTTCTTATTTCTTTTAATTTTTTTTCTCTTTAACTTTTTATTATTTTGGTTTTGACTTGTACTTTTTTTAAACTTGCAATGACCCTGAAAGTTGCAAAAAATGTAGGAATGTAGGAACGAAAAAAGTAACGGTTGACTCCGCTTTTTGTTATTGTAGTTTTATTTTTATGAACATCTATTTTTTTTTCTGAACACTTAAACTTGCTAAAATTTGACAATTTTGTGGTTGATGGAATTTATGTACATCTGTATGTATGCACGTATTTACTTTAAACGTTTGGAGTTTGAGGGAATATACGTACATACATATGGATATGCATGCACGTATGTGTGTATGTACACTTTAAACGTTTGAAATCTAAATTTTGCGATTTTGTTGTTTAGGGTATATATCTACGTACATCTGTATATATGATTGTATGTATTTTCCCCTTTTTTTTGATTTATCTAAAAAAACTTGTACTTTTAATTTCTAGTAGGTATGTGTGTACCCTTTCAAACAATATTTATGTATATTTTTTGTAAATTTTTTGTTATAGAACTTAAAAAATGAAGTTTAGAATTTTTCTTTTTACCGTTTTCGTTTTTCGCGATTAGGTATAGGTTTTTTTGTTTTTCTAATTTAAATTTTTATTTTATTAATTTCTTTAAAATTTTTTCTTTTAAATTGTAATTTTTTTTTTTTCACTTTTGTTACTCACTTTTTGTTTTGCTTTACCATTTTTCCGTTTTTAATTACTTTGTTCCGCACGGCTCGCGATATTCTTTCCTACTGCAGATCTTGACCTTTTACTTGTTGAGTTGATGTTGTGGTACTCTCTTGCTTGTTTCTTGTGTTTGTTTTTTGATAAGGTGACCAGTTTCTCGTCGGCGAAGGACCATGAATATATTTACCCTTGTAGGAATGGAATGAATTGGGCAATATATGTATGTATGTAGGTGAATGTAATGAGATGGATGATGCAATATTTATGTTTGGGAACATGTACCATGGGAATGTAAGAGAAATTATTAATGAGTATTGAATGTTAAGGTATATTAGGAAGAGTTTAATGAGAGGGTGATTATGAGGTGAGGGTTTATACTTGCGGGTGTCCAAGCAGAATGAATGATGAGATGATGAAGATGTTTCCCGAGCGTAAAGATATTTCTTGGGGAGAGCAGCTGCCAAGAAATTCCCGTTGAAAGCAAAGGGAGGTTGCAAATAAATTTCCTTGAGTGGGAGTTGAGTGTCTGTTGAACCCTATATAGAATTTCCTCGTTAGCAAAGGTACAAATAAAACTCAGTGTGGAATTTTAGGGAATTCACAAAGTGGCCTGTTTTATTGATGATTTACTTGTATAGGTAATTCAAGTATAAAAGTAAGTTTTTAATTAGTTAATTTCACAATGTTTAAGCAAGTAGTTATTTTAATGATTAAGCAAGTAGTTCACACTTCTGTAATGTCGCTTGCTATTATAAAGTAGGTCCGATGTAACGAAGAGATATGGGTATGTTTGCTACTAATTAAATAGATAACTAACTAATAAAATAAATAAATATATTGTTTGCTTATTTTCAATTTTCGAATTGTTCGTTTCCGTTAAAATGGAAGAAAACAAAAAAACTTAGTAGTGCCATTTACGTTATTAACAACGCCATCTAGTGGAGTGAGGCTGAAACGTTTTTAGCACTCTTATCGTCGAATTGACGTTTGTAATAATATTTGTTTACAAAAACCTATTAAGTACAGGGAATAGAAACGTTATTTTTCCAAACCGCTAAGTTTTGAACGCCAATGGGGGTTTCATGGTGGCTTGAGATGGAAAAAACGGGGAGTTTTTGAAAGCATCGCTTGTGGAGAAGTTGTTGAAGCTAAAATTAAATTGAAAGTAAAGAGTTTTTTTGACTTGGCATTTTTTTTTTTTTGAGTCAAAGTTTTTACTCGTCTGCCGGAGATAGCAAAACATAAATTTTTGGCTAGGGCAGAATAGCTCCAGATTAATATTATTTTTCTATTGGATGAAAATCCCAAAATTGAACCTGCGAAATCATCCATAGCTTTTGGTTTTCCTTATCTTCTTCATTTTTTTATATACCTGCTTATAAAATGGCAATTTTGATGATTGGCGCTTAATTGCATTTGTGTTGTTGGTGTTGTACAATTAAAATTACAAAACTGGTACAATTATTTCTGTACCAAAATCTAGCGGAGGCCTTGGATATTTCAAGCAGGAGTAAAAAAAACATCAGTCAACGTCGGCTTTTGGTCATCGATGTGTAGTGCGGTGAAATAAGTGGAAGAAAAATAATTACTTTAATCAGAAAACATTCGAAAGTGCTAGCAAGCAGAATAAAAAAAAAGGAAAATACCGAAAATATTACAATCTAAAGTGCAAACGATATGAACAAAATATATATGCATATGTTGTTTTATTGAGATGAAATTATTATAAATACTATAAATAAGTGTACTTGCAAAATATACAAACAGAATATCCACAAAGTAAGCTAGTATAATGTTACTCTGTTAGACAGAAATTAAGAAGAAAAAATTAAAACGTAAGGGGAAAAAAAAACTAAATACAGTTTAAAAGAATTAAAAATTTGGAAAAAAACGAAGACTATGTGGAAAATGTTAAGGTGTTAAAATTTAAATAAGATCATATATATTTGTCTAAATATTAAGTTTAAAACTTAAATATTAATTTTTGTTCATATTGTGTTAAGTTTTTTTGGTCATTTACCGTAAGCTAGTGTTATTGGAGAACATCTTAAATTTCTTGCTTGTAATGCAATTGCATTAACAGCCCTACATACATACATTTTTTTATATACCTGATTCTCCCAGCATCCGATTAAAATCTTGAGTTGGTGATGCTGCGAGCTATTTTTTCTGTATTTTGGGCTTTGAGTTTCAAAGAAATGCAATTGAATTGTAAGTCAAAATTGTGTTAAATTGTAATTAATTAATTTTTGATTTTCAAAGGTTCATTAGAAAATTTTTGTGCTACAGAGAACTTATAGAAACAATATCCATACAGTAATACTCTCTTTTTCTGTTAAAATCGACATCACATACATATATACATGCTGCTGTACATAGCGAAAGATCTTTCGTCGTGGGAGCTTTAATATCATTACGCCAATGTAAGTTTCTCTTAATTTATTTTTATATATTGTTTTTTTTCGTTCTCTGTAAAAGAGTTTGATTGTTGTAATTTTTACTTATATTTTTGTTATTTGAGGTGGCCATATTAGAATTTATCTTTGTGTATAAATAATAAAATTAATTGGAATTAGTAAAAATATATAAAATTGTCGGCTGTGTAGTCACGAAACAAAAGAAAAATATTTATAGATTTCACATTTTGCCAGGCTGCAATGTTGTTATTAAATTTTTATATGTTTCCAATTGTTTTGTTAAAATTAACTTTTGTCACTCTGTAATGGGTGAATGACCACATAATCGAATTTAGTTAAGGGAGTTTATGTAAAATTTAATAGATTTTTTTTATTTTGAGATTTTTTTTTTTTGATAAATTAGGAATTAATGGTTAAATTCTATTTATTTTTTTTTGTAAAAATAATGTTTGTTTAAATTGAAATTTTATTTAAATAAATCATAATGATTTTTGGCTAAGTTTAAAAAGTTTAACTGTTTTGATTTGAAAACTTTTTGGTTATATTTGCTGCGCTGGAAATGGGATTACTAGGTGAGTTTTGTTTGGTTATAGAGTTAGTAATCATGGTAGGGTGGGCAATTGATAGAATCGATGGATTCCTGGATTCAATTCACATTTAGCTCTTAGATAGTTTCTTTCGTAGAATAGCTTTTCTTTTCTGTTAAAAAAAAAAAAAAGAAATAAAATAGCATGCAAATTTTAAAAATCTTTTAGTAGCAAAAAAATCCTATAAATCAATGGGCAACGACCTTCCCCTCCGACGAGCAATAAGGCTGGACAAATTGCATGCGACTCGCCTGACTTTGGTTTGTAGGAAGAACTTTGAAAATATCTAGACGTTGTATGCTACAGTATAAGATTTATTGGCGCCCAACGTGGGGCCCGAGCAGTTGTGAAACCATTCTATTTGATCTAATCTCTTCTAGATCAATGGTTTTCTGTAAGGCTCCTAATTTTCTTACTTTTTGTTCTAATTATTACTGTATTACTTTTATTTTAATTTCTTTTTCCTTATTAAGTCACATGAAATTTAATGGATTTTAATGTCTGTTGGGCTCTTATGCTTTCGATCTTAACCTTCTATTTCATGTTACTCTCTTCATTTGCTAATTCGGTATTTTTATTATAACATTGTATGCCTAATTGGAATTTAGATTCTGGACGATAAGCTAGTTCTAACCAGAGTCATATATGTTTTAATGAATATACTCTAATCAACTTTTGAAGGAAATAGAATGGATTATGAAATTCTATCCTCAAAAGTTAAACCTTTCTATTTACTAAACTTGTTAAATTTTCAACTTTCTAGAGCGAAATGTCTTAAATTGCAGCAAATTATAGCCATTAGTTGGAAAAAAATCAAACAGTTAAAGAATAATAATGTCAATTTTTACATAAATATAAAAAAGAAAAAAAAAAAGAAGAAAAACAAAACTAATACAGAGTGTAATCTTTTGTTATATTGTTAGTCTTATATCTTACTAATTTTTATTATTATCTATTCTTATTGTGTTTTTACATGTTTTTTTTTCGCATGATTTTATTATCTCACTATTTTATTACTTTAATTTAATTACATATATTTTTATTTAAGGTCAAATTTAATTATAATATATTTCTTTTTGAAAAATTTTAATTCTTAATTTTTTTTAAATTTTCATTTATTTCAAATTTTTTATTATTTTTTTTTTAACATTTTCCATTTGCCTTTGAAAATTTTTATTTTTTTTAAATTGATTTTTTTTCCTTTAAATTTCTTATCTCGCTCTTTAATCCTGGTATTGCGATTACATGTTTAAATTAGTTTTTTTTAAATCTAAAATTTTTGTTTGAGAATATCTTTTATATATTATTTATTTTGAAATTTCTCAATTTTAAAAATAATTGCAAAATTTTCTTAAAATAATTGACAATTTGAAAGCGTTTTCTAACGTAATCATTAATAGGAAACCAAACAAGTTTTGAGTTCGGTTAGAATTTATTGAATTTTGAATTTTTTTTTTATATGGTTGTGTTTTTACCATTTATAGCAATTGTAGCCGATTGATTTCATTGCGAATTATTTCTAGTTTTATTATTTTCAATTGTATTTTGTTGTTTAAAATGAATCCAGACAGTTTACTTCCTGTTGATAAGACCTATACATGTGAGTTATGTCACAATGTAATCCCGTCAAAAACTGCCCAAATTCAGACGAGCTGTGGTCATATTTTTCACAATTCTTGTTTGTCGAAAATTTTGAAAACTAGACCATATTGTCCAATCTGTAACACTCGTATTATTTATGAGTCAAACCCAGAGGATATAACTGGCGTTACAACTCGTTCTAAAAAGGCTAGTGATTTGAATACAAAAGACCCACCTGTGGGTTTAAGCTCTTCAATGAGAGAGCCTTCAATATCACAAATTGAGGGAAACCCGGTGTCAGTTCAGCCGGCATTGGTCCCCATCACACGAAATACTTCTAGCTCTGACTCGTCAGCTACTAGTCCGGTCGTGTCTATTGATCAGAATGAAGTTATGAAAGACATGATATCTAGAATAGTTTCTGCACAACAAGCTCAACTGTTTTCGGCATTGAACAGCCAAATAGCTTCCCTAATTGAATCAAACATTCAGACAAGTCTTGCTAGATTTAGCCCAAATCATTTTAATACTGCCCAACCTCAACAACAGCATTCACAACACCCGCTTTCAGCTAATCAAACACCACCACATATGCAGACATTACCGGCTGTGGAGCAACAGACATTTAGGGAAATGTTGGGAATGCGTCAGAACAATTCTTCAGAATCCCCTTCCCATTCGCGCTCTAACCATGGAAATGCAATCCCTAGACCAAACGGCAACACTCATAGATCTGGGTTATCTTCGGAGTTATATGTACGGCCCGATAAGGTTCTACAAACTATTTCTAACTGGAAAATAAAGTTCTCAGGGTCAACAAATTGCTTGTCCGTGGACAGTTTTATCTATAGAGTTGAGGCTTTGACTGCACAAACATTGTATGGGGATTTCGAGCTGTTGTGTAATTATGCTGGTTCGTTATTTGAGGGTAAAGCTACGGATTGGTTCTGGCGGTTTCACCAGAGAGATCCAAGGATAACATGGCCTAAATTATGTAAAGCACTTAGAGAACAGTATAGAGATTCTCGTACAGATATTGATTTTTTGGAAATGGTAAGGGACAGGAAACAAAAACCAAACGAAACTTTTGATAGTTTTTATGAGGCTGTCAACGAGTTAGTGGATCGTTTAAAAACCCCTATTGAGGATGCGACTTTAGTTGAAATTTTGAGACGCAATTTGCTACCCGATATACAACATGAGATTTTGAATACTCAGATATACACGGTTCAACATTTAAGAGATGTCTGTCGAAGAAGAGAGTTCTTCATGGCTGACATCCGTAGAAAACATGGGGTTAGTATTTCTAGGGCGCCACCAATTCAGAAACGTATCTCTGAAATAGGTAGAGATTTAGGGGATGAGCCTGAGGAAAGTTTAGTTTGCGAGAGTGGTGAAGTGGCAGAAGTAAATTTAATTTGCTGGAATTGCCAGAAACCAGGCCACAGATACCAGGATTGCCTATCGGTACGTACAATTTTCTGTTATGGTTGTGGAAAAGTTGATACGTATAAGCCTAACTGCAAACATTGTCAGTCAAAAAACTTAAAATTCAGTGCCCAGAGATGTGCACACAAAAAACCATCTCAGGAAATGTAGTCTCAATTTTAAAAAAATCCACCAAATTGGACAAAAACTTAACAGATAATAGCCATATAGCTAAAGAAAATGTAACAAATACAAGCTCAACTGCTTTTGACACACCCGGATTTGACCCACATGAAAATGTTTCAAATTTTCCTCAGAATTTTAAACCATTTCATACACGACTGAAGGAATATTATCAGATAAGAAATCGAATTTATAATAATGGGCCTAAGCCTAATAGATCATCTCTTCGTATGCGAAGTTTTTGGCAAAAGGTTAAGCAATTTAAACACAAATTTGTTGCATCCGTTTTGGATAGACCATGTGATGTAAGACCATATGCTGAGGTTATTCTATTTGGCAAAAATATCCTAGGTTTGTTAGACACAGGTGCATCAATTAGTTGTATTGGTTTTGAAGCTGCTCAAGATTTTTTATCCTCAGGGATTCCATACAAAAAGGTTCGATCTTCTATTAAAACTGCTGATGGTAGACGCCAGAACATTGTTGGTTTTGTAGACACTAAGGTTTTGTTTAAGGGAGTGGAAAAATCCATTACTATTTTCATAATCCCTGGTCTGGAACGGAATCTATTTTTAGGAATAGACTTTTGGCAATTGTATGATTTGCTACCTGATAGCATAGAACAGTTTTCCTTTTTAAATTCGACTTGCTCAGCTTGTGAAATTGTAGAACAAATTCCATTGTCTTTAATACAAAAGAGGAAAATTCAACAGGTTATTAACCAATTTCCTTCCTTTTCTAAAGAAGGTCTGGGCAAGACGAGTGTATTAAGCCATTTTATTGATACAGGAGATGCTAGGCCCATAAAGCAAAGGCACTTTCCAGTGTCCCCTGCTATTGAGAAATTGATTTACGATGAATTAGACAGGATGTTATCTTTGGGGGTCATCGAGGAATCTAACAGTGCTTGGTCGTCACCAGTTGTCTTGCATAGGAAGCCAGGGAAAAATAGGTTGTGTCTGGATAGCCGGAAATTAAATGCGGTTACAGTAGGGGATGCATATCCTCTTCCACAGATTGACGGAATCTTAAGTAGACTACCAAAAGCCGAATTTATAACCTCTTTAGATCTCAAGGATGCTTTTTGGCAGATTCCGTTGGAGTTGGGATCAAGAGAAAAGACAGCATTTACTGTTCCTGGGAGACCGCTGTATCACTATACAGTGATGCCTTTTGGGCTTTGTAATGCCCCGCAGACCATGTCTCGACTCATGGACAAAGTGATACCGCCATCTCTCAGAGCAGAAGTGTTTGTTTATCTGGATGATCTTCTGATCATTTCGGATACGTTTGAAAAGCACCTTGAGGTTCTAAGGGTTATTTCTGGTAAAATTCGGGAATCTGGACTTACTATTAACGTTGAAAAGAGTAAGTTTTGTGTACCGGAAGTGAAGTATTTGGGTTATGTGGTTGGTAATGGGGTTATTCAAACTGATCCGGAAAAAGTGTCCGCAATAACAGACTTCCCCGTCCCGCGATCTGTGAAACAAGTTCGAAGATTTTTGGGAATGACCGGATGGTATCGGAAATTTATTAGGAATTATGCTTCTATTACTACGCCTATGACTGATTTGTTAAGTACTAAACGGAAATTTGTATGGACCGATGAAGCTCATAAGGCTTTTGAGGTTTTAAAGTCTTGTCTGAGCACCGCTCCCGTATTACATAGTCCTGATTTCAATGAACCGTTTTTTATACATTGTGATGCTAGTAAAACGGGTATAGGAAGTGTGCTGGTTCAGAAGAATTCGGAAGGTGAAGAGATTCCTGTGGCATTTATGTCCAAGAAACTCAACCAAGCCCAACGGAACTATTCAGTAACCGAACAAGAATGTTTGGCAGCTTTGCTAAGCATAAAAAAATTTAGACCCTATGTCGAAGGACATAAGTTCACAGTCATCACGGACCATGCGTCTTTAAAGTGGCTTATGTCTCAGACAGATTTAAGTACGCGGCTTGCTCGATGGGCTTTGAAACTGCAGGGTTACAAATTTGACATTCAGCATAGGCGTGGTAGCTTGAACATAGTTCCTGATACTTTATCTAGAGCCAACTCTGATGACTTGTCTGCATTGGGTATTAACAGCTTGGCAGATTCCGACAGTGACACTGGCGTTTTTGTAGACCTTGACTCTTCACATTTTAAATCCGATGGATACAGGCAGCTATTAGATAAGGTTGGGCAAAAGCTGGACCAGATGCCGGATTTGAAGCTGGTGGACGGTTACCTTTATAGACGTACTGAGCATGCTACTGGAGAGAAGCTCCATGATGATTTGTCATGGAAGCTTTGGGTTCCAAAGGAAATGGTTCCTGATATTTTATTTAAAGCTCACAATAGTACGTTATCAGCTCATGGTGGTATAAATAAAACACTTGGAAGAATTAGAAGATTTTATTTTTGGCCAAATTTGGCTAGTGATGTCAAAAATTATATAAATAATTGTGAGATATGTAAAACAACGAAACATCCTAACCAAGTTTTAAGGCCACCAATGGGGAAAACTGGCGGAACACAACGCTTCTTTCAAAAGGTTTATATTGATTTTTTGGGTCCATATCCGAGATCTCGTACAGGGAATGTAGGAATTTTTATTGTGTTAGACCATTATTCAAAATTTCCATTTTTAAAGGCAGTTAAAAAGCTAACATCAGATGTCGTAATCAAGTATTTGGAACAGGATTTGTTTCACACTTTCGGTGTCCCAGAAACCATTGTTTCTGACAATGGGTCACAGTTCAAGTCAAAGCAATTTGGTGACTTTCTGAAAAGATACGGCGTAAATCACACCTTTACAGCAGTACATGCACCTCAGGCCAATGCTTCCGAACGGGTTAACAGGTCAGTTTTATCCGCAATTAAATCATATGTTAAGCCAGACCAGAAGAATTGGGATGAGCTCCTTAGTAATATAAGTTGTGCTCTACGGTCAGCAGTTCATTCAGCCATTGGTACGTCACCTTATTACTTAACCTTTGGTCAACATATGATTACAAATGGGGCAACCTACTCTCTATTGCGCCAGCTGGATATGTTAGATGATCGATCCGTACGATTTGACAGGAACGATTCACTACAGATTATGGCTAAGAGAGCTTCAGAATTGATGCAAAAACAGTTTGAACGCAATGAAAGATCTTACAACCTAAGGTCCAGAGAAGTTTCCTTTGATGAAGGTCAAGAGGTTTTCCGGCGGAATTACAGGCAAAGTAACTTTGAACAAGGCTATAACTCAAAACTTGCTCCAATATTTGTCAAGGCTCGTATACGTAAGAAGATAGGTAATAGTTACTATGAGCTTGAGGATTTGAAAGGGAATTTGATAGGAAAATACCATGCCAAGGACATTCGGCAATAATACTCAAATTACAGGTCTGATTGCCTAGTAATGCAAGCGTTATCAGCTTTGTGTTTTTTTTATTCAAACCCCAAAGTCTGATTTTGGCAGGGGGGAAATGTAATGTCGCTTGCTATTATAAAGTAGGTCCGATGTAACGAAGAGATATGGGTATGTTTGCTACTAATTAAATAGATAACTAACTAATAAAATAAATAAATATATTGTTTGCTTATTTTCAATTTTCGAATTGTTCGTTTCCGTTAAAATGGAAGAAAACAAAAAAACTTAGTAGTGCCATTTACGTTATTAACAACGCCATCTAGTGGAGTGAGGCTGAAACGTTTTTAGCACTCTTATCGTCGAATTGACGTTTGTAATAATATTTGTTTACAAAAACCTATTAAGTACAGGGAATAGAAACGTTATTTTTCCAAACCGCTAAGTTTTGAACGCCAATGGGGGTTTCATGGTGGCTTGAGATGGAAAAAACGGGGAGTTTTTGAAAGCATCGCTTGTGGAGAAGTTGTTGAAGCTAAAATTAAATTGAAAGTAAAGAGTTTTTTTGACTTGGCATTTTTTTTTTTTTGAGTCAAAGTTTTTACTCGTCTGCCGGAGATAGCAAAACATAAATTTTTGGCTAGGGCAGAATAGCTCCAGATTAATATTATTTTTCTATTGGATGAAAATCCCAAAATTGAACCTGCGAAATCATCCATAGCTTTTGGTTTTCCTTATCTTCTTCATTTTTTTATATACCTGCTTATAAAATGGCAATTTTGATGATTGGCGCTTAATTGCATTTGTGTTGTTGGTGTTGTACAATTAAAATTACAAAACTGGTACAATTATTTCTGTACCAAAATCTAGCGGAGGCCTTGGATATTTCAAGCAGGAGTAAAAAAAACATCAGTCAACGTCGGCTTTTGGTCATCGATGTGTAGTGCGGTGAAATAAGTGGAAGAAAAATAATTACTTTAATCAGAAAACATTCGAAAGTGCTAGCAAGCAGAATAAAAAAAAAGGAAAATACCGAAAATATTACAATCTAAAGTGCAAACGATATGAACAAAATATATATGCATATGTTGTTTTATTGAGATGAAATTATTATAAATATTATAAATAAGTGTACTTGCAAAATATACAAACAGAATATCCACAAAGTAAGCTAGTATAATGTTACTCTGTTAGACAGAAATTAAGAAGAAAAAATTAAAACGTAAGGGGAAAAAAAAACTAAATACAGTTTAAAAGAATTAAAAATTTGGAAAAAAACGAAGACTATGTGGAAAATGTTAAGGTGTTAAAATTTAAATAAGATCATATATATTTGTCTAAATATTAAGTTTAAAACTTAAATATTAATTTTTGTTCATATTGTGTTAAGTTTTTTTGGTCATTTACCGTAAGCTAGTGTTATTGGAGAACATCTTAAATTTCTTGCTTGTAATGCAATTGCATTAACAGCCCTACATACATACATTTTTTTATATACCTGATTCTCCCAGCATCCGATTAAAATCTTGAGTTGGTGATGCTGCGAGCTATTTTTTCTGTATTTTGGGCTTTGAGTTTCAAAGAAATGCAATTGAATTGTAAGTCAAAATTGTGTTAAATTGTAATTAATTAATTTTTGATTTTCAAAGGTTCATTAGAAAATTTTTGTGCTACAGAGAACTTATAGAAACAATATCCATACAGTAATACTCTCTTTTTCTGTTAAAATCGACATCACATACATATATACATGCTGCTGTACATAGCGAAAGATCTTTCGTCGTGGGAGCTTTAATATCATTACGCCAATGTAAGTTTCTCTTAATTTATTTTTATATATTGTTTTTTTTCGTTCTCTGTAAAAGAGTTTGATTGTTGTAATTTTTACTTATATTTTTGTTATTTGAGGTGGCCATATTAGAATTTATCTTTGTGTATAAATAATAAAATTAATTGGAATTAGTAAAAATATATAAAATTGTCGGCTGTGTAGTCACGAAACAAAAGAAAAATATTTATAGATTTCACATTTTGCCAGGCTGCAATGTTGTTATTAAATTTTTATATGTTTCCAATTGTTTTGTTAAAATTAACTTTTGTCACTCTGTAATGGGTGAATGACCACATAATCGAATTTAGTTAAGGGAGTTTATGTAAAATTTAATAGATTTTTTTTATTTTGAGATTTTTTTTTTTTGATAAATTAGGAATTAATGGTTAAATTCTATTTATTTTTTTTTGTAAAAATAATGTTTGTTTAAATTGAAATTTTATTTAAATAAATCATAATGATTTTTGGCTAAGTTTAAAAAGTTTAACTGTTTTGATTTGAAAACTTTTTGGTTATATTTGCTGCGCTGGAAATGGGATTACTAGGTGAGTTTTGTTTGGTTATAGAGTTAGTAATCATGGTAGGGTGGGCAATTGATAGAATCGATGGATTCCTGGATTCAATTCACATTTAGCTCTTAGATAGTTTCTTTCGTAGAATAGCTTTTCTTTTCTGTTAAAAAAAAAAAAAAGAAATAAAATAGCATGCAAATTTTAAAAATCTTTTAGTAGCAAAAAAATCCTATAAATCAATGGGCAACGACCTTCCCCTCCGACGAGCAATAAGGCTGGACAAATTGCATGCGACTCGCCTGACTTTGGTTTGTAGGAAGAACTTTGAAAATATCTAGACGTTGTATGCTACACTTCAGAGAGAGAAAAGTAAGTAAGTGAGTTTAGGCTAATTACTAACCATGAAGGTTAGGTAGGACAAAAAAGATGGCTACATTGACATGGCGGGAAACATGACAATTACTTATCCGTGCAATGACAGTAGCTTTTAATTGATTTTACGTTAAGATACAATGGTTTTCAAACGGTATTTATGAAAGTCATTTAAGTTACAATTTTACGTTATTTCAAACTTCAAGTCAAGGGGCAAACAAGAACGTAAATATATGAATAAAAGGCAGAATACTAATAATAATACATGTCAATATAAAATAAATATGAGCACGTTATGCTAAGTTGAACACCGATTGTTCTCATATTGAAGAACAAGATTTTTCCAGGCTATATCGAAGCCTTCGTTGGTTAATGGGGCATTTGAAACTATGTTCCTAGCATCTCCTCCAGTTTTTTGAAGCAAATGAAATAATTTTTCAATTTTACTAAGCCGCGAATTATTTAAATATAGGGCAGTAAAAAGGTCGCGGAAGGTTGGCCATGTCACAAAATCACCTAAAAACGTATCTATGTCGCACTGTGGCAGCCGAATAGAAGAAATATCACTATTTTCGAAAATTGGGTTTTCAGCAGACGAAACTCGCTCGTGCTTACTCGTGTCATCAATCGGGACAGACAGCGCAAGAATTTCCGCATTTATTGAGGCTAAACAAGTTTTGTATGCAGCCAGGGCCTTTTTATACCGATCACGAAGTTTCTGTTTATCTATCGGTTGTTCGCCAGATTCCTGTTTTTGATCCCTACACTCTTCATAAGTCCTTTTGATTTGCTGCCAAAGTGAGTCGAGTTCTACACGAAGAACTTCTAAGCTATGAATGTCCTCACCTGCCTTTGATTCTGAATACTCGCATTCAAAATCCAAAAGGTCATTTGTACAATTAACAAATTTATCGAGTGCCATTATTAGTTTATTCAAAAAACAAGAATCGTGAAAAAACTATTCAATTGGGTCAAAAAAGTACCTGCTAGCGATTTAATAAATTGTGCCTTAAAAATTTTGAGTCAAATATTGTATTAATTTCCCCGGTTAATTTTTCAAAAATTTGACGCAATGGTAACTCGGTTTTTATTTCTTTGGATAGTGACGTCACGGTTATTTTCTCTTAAAAAATGCAGCGGCAAAAAATTTAAAGAATAATACAACAAGCAAGAATATTTATTTCTTGTTGTATTGTATAATTTGACTTACTTGTTGTTGTTGGGTCTTTTTTCTTTTGTGTCACTGCGTTTATTAAGCCTTCTGTGTTGTTGTTGCTGTGTGTCTGCTGATGCTGCTGCTACTGCGCCTTCTTTTTTTGTTAGCTTCAAAAATGTGTGTCCCGTTAATAATTGTTCACTTTTAAATAAATTGTTTTTGTAAAATCTTTTTGTTTAAGATTTTTTGTTAAATAAATTATTTTTTTTTTTTTTAATATTTATTAATTTTTACAAATTTTGCCTTTTACATACAATTTGGATTTAATTAATTTTTTAATAAAAAACTTTATGTTTTGGTTCGAAAAGACCAAATGTTTGGGGGTTGATTTTGTGTGTGTGTTCTTTGTTGTTGTTTGTTAATATAATTTTTTAATTTCAGGGTCACACTCAAATTAATTGTTTTTTTTATATTAGAGTCACAAAAACACAATTTTTTTGTAAAAATTTTTTAAACTTTTTTGTAAATTTTTTGTAAAAAAAACTATCCGGTTCGTTAGGACCAAATGTTTGAGGGTCGAGCTTTATTTTGAGTCCTCAAATTAACACGGTTCACTTTGTTTTTTATACAAATAAAAACACTTTGTTTTTTGTATTTGTTGGTTTTAATATTTTTGATTTATTTAATATTAGTTTTTTAATTCAATGTAATTTGTTTTGTTCACAGTTTTGTTTATTTTTGAATTCAAGCTCTTTTTTGTTAAATGATTTTTTAGAGTTTTTCTTTTTGTTATTTATTCTTTTACGTTAAATGTTACTCGCACAAGAGATGAAACTAGAGTAAAAGTTATTGGTTTACAAATTGATCTTGCAAGTTAAATTTAGTACAAGAAAAATAATGTAATGACAAAATGAAAAAATAAGTAAATAACAATTTAAGGACCGTTAATATTTTACAGGGTGTCTTGTTTAAATTGAGTCATCATTAAACACATACCATAACAAAGATTTAAATTTTCTTTTTGCTCGAAAGTTGGTCTAGTTACCCTCGTGTGTGGTTTTTCACACATCTGCAATGTCTGTTTATTTTGCTGTGGCGCCATAGTTCGTTTGTAATCAAAGTCATGATTTACGTAACACTATTGATGTATGTATCCTGTTGGTTATCAGCAACGAACCATACAAAGCTTTTATAAGCACTCACTTTATAAAACATACATTGCATACAGTTAGCAACAATATCAAAAATATTCACACTTGCGGACCGAAAACTTTATCTCAATTGAAAATTACATACAAACTACTTATGTGTGGAAAACCACACATGAAGGTAACTTTCGTAAGTTCTGAAATATTTCGATACTTAAATAATTTTTTAACCAAAAAATGTGTTTTCTGTACTTAACTGATATTGCTAGCAAAGTTTCTTTAGTAAACCTTAACAATTTATTGGTTTATCGTCTAAAAATTATTCATTTTGTGTGGGGTTTTTCACACAAGGGTGATTATAGGGTTAAGGGTAAACTATATAAACATGAATATTTACTCAAAAACAAAGAGCTGCAATCTTTATATGAGAGCTCTAAAAAATTATAGACCAGTTACATAATTTTTAATTTTAATTAATTTACAATGGAAAAATGTAGGCCCTATTAGCTTACTAAAATCTCTAAAACTTCAAAATTTTTTCATTTTCGAACTGAAATTCCATTTCATTTGGAATTTTCTCAATTTCAATTAGAAATTCCCGATTTAATTTGTAATTTTTCTCAATTTCAATTAGAAATTTTCGATTTAATTTGGAATTTTCTCAATTTTGAACTGAAATTCACCATGTCATTTTAAATTTTAACAATTTCAATGAAAAATTGTGTTGTAAAATTTTTGGTAAAATTGTTTTTTTAACTTCAAAAGATTCTGTTATTCGTGCTTAATTCCCAGTTTTTATTATTGATAAAAACACTTGAAATTTATTGTTGATGGGATAAGCTTTTCCTATGCACATTTCACTGGTTGCTTAGGCCAGATCATCAGGAAACTTCATCCATAAAGATTTTAGAAAAACTAAAGATATTAAACCAAATAAAACTGTTAAGCGTATTAGACTTATAGCAACAGTTCTACTTGAAACAATATCAAAGCTTAAACAAAACACATCACCAATAAACAGTGGGTTTATCTCATCTTACATTCCCCACTACAATTAGTTGAAATTCTCTCAACATTAATTGTAGTTGTAAGTAGGTTAAGAAAAACAAAATAAAATAAAATTTAGCACGAATAACCGAATCTTTTGAAATTAAAATTTTGTATTCCCAAAAATTGAAATTACTTTTTGATAATAAACAGGCAAGTGCACGGCCTAAAAAAACACTTAATTGACAACATCTTTTGTAAAGTTGTTGTTTTTATTTTATTTTGTTTTTCTTAACCTACTTACAACTACGAAAGGAAATAATTCCCAGTTTCTATTTGTTAAAATTGTTGAGTTAAATACATTCAATTTATAAAGTATCACTATCCAGTGTGACACAAAGAATGCTGACGAAGGTCGTAGCGGGCCAGAAAATGCATTACATTCTGCTGGTGTCTAATAATTGTTAATTTTTCTGTGCATACAATATACTTCATTGCTATCCAAAGGATAGCGTAGGTAAAATGTAACAAGAAGATACAATATAATAGTCTGGTAGTGTACAAAGTCATTCCTGAAAAATTAAAGGAATAAGACTATTACAAAAAAGCTTTATAACATACATAACTGAAATTTAACTCATAGAATAAATTCGAAAAATAAAAAATGTTGAATATAATATAAAGTAACCTACGAAAGGAAATAATTCCCAGTTTCTATTTTTTTTTTAACGTTAATTCTATTTATTTTATTATCGTTTTTGTTTTCGTTTTCCAGTTTTCTTCTTGAGACCGAGTTTAAGATAAAAAAGAAATAACTTCATTCAGGATATAAAAGACCTTGTTTTTGTTAATGGGATTCGTCCTTAAGCCTTTGAGTTATGCACATGTGTGGTAAACAAAAACCAACTATCTGAAAAATTTGCTTTATTTGCATGTTGTTCCAGGTCACTTAATTTAGAAACAATATCGCATTTGCAGAAACTTCAAAAGGTTTTCTCATCTGTTTCTTTCACCTATTCTTTTAATTTTAGGTGCTTAGTCAATCCTTGTGAATATTTTTTTAATGGGTTTTAAAAATTTTTGAAAACTTTTTCTTTTTTTGATTTTTATTTCAACTTATTTATATCCACATTAATGAGAATTTAAATTGTTGAATTTTTCAGATCTAATTTAATTTTTGAAAATATGCTAGATGCTTAATCAGTTTTTTTTTCATGCCACATGATTGAAAATGCCTGATCTAGCATGAGACATGATTAATTGGCAACACTGCTTCCATAATAAATTTATAAGTTTTCAAAATAGACAAAAAACTGTTTTTTAAATATATGTACTCTTTTATTACGAACGGGAATACAACTGCATTTTTTCTTTGACAAAATCCTAGAGAAATTGATTTGAGTTGTGACATTAAACAGATCGTAATACCAGTAGTTTAGCAGTATCAAAATTAAAGAATGAAAACACATTTTGGGGCAAAGCTTATCATAAATGGGCCAGAACGTGATTTTAGACTTAAAAAATAACAAAGTGTTTTGTGCGATAAACCAGAAGTTTTATAATTATATATATATTCAATGCCTTTTGACAAATTTCAAATACCCTAATTTTAAGCAAATGCTAGAAAATAAGAGCTTTAATGTTTTAAAATAATTTTTATTAAAACATCATTTAAATCTCTCCTATTGCAATAGAAAGATTTGACGAGAACAGAAGGAATTTTAGATTTATTTAATTTGTTCTATCCGAAACTGAACCCGAGCACTATAAACCACTAATTTTCTTCTGACTTGGCACATCTAATTGATATTATTGCCTACTCAAAAATATGCAGCTGGGACAGAACCTTTTTCAAAAATTACTATCGTGTAATAGTTTTCCACTTAATGTACATAAGCATTATGTACAATACATTTTACACCTTGTCTGTGTTCATATCTATAAAAATAATAGAAAAGGAAACAAATCTGTCACACACATACAAATTGTCATCGTCATCATCATCACCAAGAGCAGGAACAGGAATATGGTAACATAATAAATGTGTGTGTGTGTGTGTGTGTCTGTTTAGTTCTAAATACTCAAGCACAGTACTTAATATTTCTGTATTTGTACAGTTTGTTCTAAGCCTGAAACTTTCTGTTAGAACATCACGAACAACAACATAAATAGCAATAAAAAAATTGTTTAATAAATTTCCATAAATATGAAATACATATCGACCCCTAACCGCGTAAATAACGTAAGCGCCAAAAATCAAATTTTACAGGAGAGAGCTTTTTTATTTTATTTCATATAAATTTTGTATGAAATTTGCCGCTTACTTTAGAATTGTTCTTGCTATATAATCGTAACGTAACGCCTTATGTGACCCAGACATTTTAGATGATGCAAGTGTTGCCAAAAAAAGTTATTTCTTACAAAAAAACGAAAATTGAAAATCATATCGTTTACGTTATTTTCGCGGTTAGGGCTCGATATCATTTATCGTTAGTTGAAATGCACAACTACGTCAAGAACAATTTTAATTTTTCACAGTTGGAACAAACTACATTACATATTGAAAAATAAATGCAATTTTGGTATTCAAATGTCGCAGGCTTACTTAATTTTATTTTATATATAAAAGGATTTATTCATTTCTGGAATAAAAATAATAATTAATTACGTTTTAAAGAGTGAAGCTTCGTACAGACGGTGGTCAGATCTTACAATATTAAAATTAAAATTGCCAAAAATGTCTTGCAACTGTGTGAACATTGTAAACTCATTTTCAATTAGCAGATGTGTACAATTAAGGCATCTGACAATGGCACCATTCTCAGAAAAATGACAACATTGTAAGATCTTACCACCGTCTGTACAAAGCTTTACGTTCTTTTGAACTCATATTTTCTTCAACAAAAACACATACATACTTACAATAAACATTTTTTAAGTTTTAAATAAAATTTAAATAAATCTGTTTTTTTTTTATTAAATATATTATTTTTTATATATTTTTTTTTAATACATTATTATTTTAAGGCAAAATTCATAACATTAACCACAAAAGAAAAAAAAAAACAAAATGCAACTTCTCAATTCGAATTCATTGTAAAAAGATAATCCGAAATTATCATTTTTATTATTTTTTTAAGATCAAACGATTTCCTTCCTATAAGAATTATTTTCTCAAATTTTTTAATTTTTTGTTTCTTGTTTGAAACAATAAAACCATTTTACCAGAAAATGGCAACACCCATAACTCGATAAATAATCATCATACAAAAAATCAACTAGAGGTATATTTATACCAAATTTAAAAGAATTTTGGCAAAATATTCTTTTTTATGTCTGCTTATATTTGAAGAAAATTGACAAATAAAAAATAAAATTTCAGTTGTTCTTTCCTGAAATTAAAACAGAATTTTAAATTTAGTTGCTCTTTTTCTAAAATAAAATTGCACAGCTAAGTTTTAAAATTATTTTAAATGGAATAAAAATAAAAAATATAATTTTTGATTGTCCTTCTGCAAATTTGAATTTTTGATTTTTCTTCTTCGAACTAGAAATGTATTCAACTCTTATATGTTTTTTTTTTCTAAATGAATTGAAAAAGTTATTATTTTCAAACAGTGTTTTTTCTAAAATACATTTATTAGGTATGTCACAGAATAAAATCGAAATCGATTTCATTTCGTATTACCAAATCGATCAAGCTCGCTTTAGCTTCTTTAGAAATTTATCTTTTTCATTAAATCGAAAAAAAAATTAAAAAGTTATTTTTTGCTTTAAATATGGCAACGATACGAAAAATACACACAGCTGTTTGTTGTAAACAAAAAGCAAATAAATTTTAGAAATTTAAAAAATATTTTTGTGTTGGATAAGTAAAAAATATAAAAATGCCCGGCATATCTAGTGTTGCAGCAATACACTATTGTCTGGCAGACCACTTTTCTTGGCCAAAATTTCAATTTGGTGACGTTCTGTTTTTGGTTTTTTGTTTTTTTATTCTGATAGTAAACACTTCAAAGCCACAACAAACAAATTTTGTTTTTGTAAATAATAATTTGCCTTAATACTGCACGCTCTCAAAGTTAATGATTTTGCGTAAATTTGTAACTATTAGTACCAACTTAGTTTTTTTCAACATTTTTAATTATTTTTCCTAAATACAAACAAAACAAGTTATAAAATAAGTTGAATATGGAGAATGACTCTGACGATAAGTAATTTAATTATTTAATAATATTAATAAGGCTAAAGTTCATTAAATTTAATTTTCATTAAATTATTTTTATAAAGAAAGGAATTTTACAACATGAAAAATTAATTAAAATTGTTATTGATAATCTTTCATTCTTGACCGTGGCCGGGGCTCGAACCCGGGACGGCAGGTTACCATGACATGTTTCGATCGCAACCACTCGATCTCCTCAGATGGATTTGCCGTTTTACACTCGCAGCCATCGACGACTGCTGACGTCAATAGTCAAACATCAATCCTTAAACCAAATTGTATTTTAACCTTTGGTAGATCGAAGTTTGCTTTTTGGATGATTATCCATTTTAATTGATTTTACATGTTCTTCCTTACTTCTGTTTTTTCCGGCCCGGGTTCGAGCCCCGGCCACGGTCAATAATGAAAAATTATCAATAACAATTTTAATTAATTTTTCATGTTGTAAAATTCCTTTCTTTATAAAAATAATTTAATGAAAATTAAATTATTAAAAATTTGGATTAAAAACCACAAATAGTTCAACAAAATAACCACAATACTAATTATTTAATAATAAACTTAAAAAAATGAGCTGTTTCAAGCAGCCTGGAATTTTTTCGTGTTTTCAAAAATTTGGAAGTTTATGTAAACTAGCAAAATTTTGGTATGATTTGGCAAGCATAAAACTAATAAATCTTTAAAGGTGGGAATGTAGACCGTTCTTTTCAGTATGTTTCGATTTCCACTATTTTGCATATTTTTAGAAAATTGTTATTTTCCAGGCCACTATTACTTTAAAAATGCTGATCTTTTGCAAATTTGGCTTAAAGGGAATACGAAAGAAAAAGCGAGAATTAGTTTTTAACTATTTGAGAAATGTATTACAGCTATGTTATAGAGTTTTTTTATAATTTATGTAAAAACAAGTGTGAATAAAACTTTAATTTAGTTTTAGCTAAAAAATATAAGGTAAATAAATTCATTAATAAAAAAATGTGCATTTAAGGGTTAATGTTTTCATCCAAAAGTTATAAGATATACTTAAATTTAAATAAAAAAATAGTTTGGCAACCTAAAAAGTATTTTTTTTTTTTTTTTTAATTTTTATAATTTTGGCCAAGAAAAGTGGGCTGGGAGACCACAGTGCAATAGGGGAACTGAATCAGCATTCCGTTGAAAAATTGAATCGACGACATTTGAGGAACGCATCAGATTCTTTGTCATACCCAAATGAAATGAATGTTCAATATCGTCACCTTGAATTCGAAAGGGCATAACAACAAAAAAAATCGAATTAGAGTTTGTGATTTATATTTGTTCGTTGTAGTACTCTTTATTTTTTTTAGACCCCTGGGATCAAAAAATGGCGACTTTATTAAAGAAATTGAAACTTCAAGTTCACCATGTTGTTATTGATTTTGTAAAGTTTTTTTCTACTCCTGTAAAAAAAATAAAAAGTGTTGTTACGCTCTTTTGCAGTTTCTTTGAGAACAGATGAAACGTAAGCACGAATTTCCTGCACGCCGGTTTCAATGCAACTGATTTCCAATGCATTTCAAACCGGTCTCAAAATGGTAGCGTCATGTATGGTCCCTCAAAGGAGTCTATGGCATAAACTTAAATGAAACTCGAAAATAACTAGGAGTTCCAGTTTCGTTGCAGTTGCGTTTCACCGTCTGTTCTGGGCCTTAGTTTTCCGAAGAAGCCAAATACGGTTTCAATTCCACTTTTGATCGGAAATTGTTTCTGTGGCATACCTGTTTATACAAAATTTTTAATTTCAGTTGTATTATGAACTTAAAAAATAATAATCTCATTTTATTTAATTTTTTAAAAAAATTTTCTTTAAAAATTTTCTTTAAAATTTTTTTTAAAAACATAACATATTTATAGGTTACCATAATATGGTTGTGGCATCTTGATGGAGGACTAATTTAACCAAAATATGGCTGTGGGTGACAGACATATGGTTAAATTAAACATAATATGTTTAAAATCTTCTTTAAAAATAGTGTTGTTGGAGGTGACCATATTTAAACATGTTTTTTCTCTGCGTGTAGTAATAGCACACATCTCTCTTATTCTTTTCCGATTACAACACTGCTATCTCTAAGCAAAAACAAAAGTGCAAAAAAACTTACAATTTGTGTTTTACTAATAACTTCTTTAGTTTCCAACATCGCACAACAACAAACGGAAATATTTTTACTTTTTCATTGTATTTTTTCAAGAGAAACTTCTTGGTCTTAAACGTTACAATGAAAAGTAATTTCCAGAAATTGTTTCGTATTTTCTCCAAAATTTTACTAAAGTATTAAATGTTTTAAGTTTTAAAGAGTTGTAACGACATCGTCTTAAGCGCCAAACACTTAGTTTGACTATGAAAACAAAAGCCACTTAAAACTCAGTGTTCTCATTTTTTGTTTTTTACTTTCATAGCGAACAATTTATTAAGATTTTAGTAAATTCTACGATATTCATTGTTTAACGAAACTAAGGAAATTAACCTTAAAAGAAAAAAATATATATCGCACACAAAATCACAAACAGCCACATCTCAAAGCTAAAAAAAATTAGGAGTGTCAGAAAACTGGCAAATCTTTGATCAAAAAAAAGTTAATCAAGAACGATATTTTCGATGTTTCTATAGATTTGATTTTTGAACTGTACCCATGTTCTGTAACTTTAGTGAGAACTTCTCGCATCGAAAATATTTAAAACAAAATTTTCCATCGTTTTTCGAAAGGTAAGAAAAATATGTACCTGTAACTCATGTCGAAAACTATCAAAAGAGCTTACGTCGTTACATTATAAATGTCATAACATTGCACTCGAAGCCGATGCAACATTGCAGACGTTCAGAACGCCAGTCAAACATATCGTTGACGGCGATCAAAATTTACCAAAATTAAAAAATTTTCAACGGCTATTCTTTGCATTTTGCATTATTAAATGTTTTTTAGTGTTGAAATTTTTTCTCGCCCCATTTTTATTCGTGAGTTTATTTGACAGTTCAAAGCGGGAACTTTCTCACAGAAATTTAACAGGCACACTTTGTCTATAAATTAGCGAGTAATTTTCTTACGTGACAGCTAGTACTCGCCAAAAAAAGTTACAGACACAATTTAGTAAGAAAAACAGCTGTTTGTTTCAATATATGGCATTTTTGTTTCATTTCACACATTTCAATCGAAAAGTTTGTCAACGCGAGAGTTACAGAACATGGGCACTGGCTTATGAAAAAATCGACCTTTGCGTGAACGTGGGTGCGGTCCCCTGTTCAGTTAACAATGAAAAATTAATCTTGATATCTCATTAAGCCATTCCAGTTGCTTACAAATAAAGAAATAATTCTAACGTTTGTTTGTTTTTTACTTTCTCAAAAGAAGATTTTATTTGGCTTTTAATACAAAAGGTTTTTTTAATGAAAATTATTAAAAAATAATATTTTTGTTTAATTTTATGTATTTTTTACACTTTTGTATTTGTATTAACAAAATATTCGCTTGAATTTGGCGAATACGAATACGAATGTTGTAAAATAGGCGAATATTCGGCATTTTGAACACGAATACAAATATTCGTTACATCTCTAATATGTACATATGTATACAATTTTTTCCCCCACTTCAGCAAGTTAATATATTTTCCAGGTCTTAAAAAACTGCAGTCGAAACCAAAACCGAATAAAAAACGAAAAATTTATGTACTACTTTTCGCTTTTTGAATTGGTTTGACAGCGACTGTTTTAATTTAATGAATCCAAATTAAAAGCAACCGTTTTTTGGCTAATGACAAATACTGAAGTGGGAGAAGTGGCAGTTTTTCACTGTAACTTCAGTTTTTTAAACGCTGATATTTTCTTTTATTTCTATTATTTTCTTATTATGGGTATTTATTTTCAGTACTTTAAATTTCCATCACGTCTGCTTTATCATCACAAAGAAACATTGAGTTAAGTTCGATGCCACCGCCAAAACAAATAACCATTAACTCTGGCAACGACAATGTAAATAAAAACACCCACTTGAGCATGTATCAAAGAAATAACAACCACACCAGCAACAACAACAACAGTTCAAACAAACAATCATTTTCAGACACGGTCTCATTTATACCAAGAGCCAGTTCAGCAACAGCATTTACTAAATAATGAAAGGGAAGAGATAAGAGCTGTTTTATATTTTATCCTCAAATCTTAATCAGAAGAATTACCAAGCAACAACATTCAACAATTAAAGCAACAGTGTTGAAACAGGCCATAGTATTCGCACCTTTCAATGTATTTTACTCATTAAAAGTGATTAAAGGCGGCCTCAAGATTCAAGTCAACATCTTTTGACCGTTGAAGAAAAGTTGGTTATAGCCTGTTGCCAGCAAAGCCGTAATTGTGGTCTTGCCAGTCAATATCCTCTCTATAAAATTTATGTAAAATGGTGTGAAGCAACTCAACGTTAATACAAATTCAATGTAAAGTTATATATTGCTGTGGAACAACGGTAGGCATCAAGTGACCAGTCTGTATGCTGGATAACAAATTGGTAAGTTAAACCACAAACAAAAACAAATTCATCTTTTCCACGTTAAACTTCTTTATGCAAAGCCGAAGAGATTTCCTTTTTTAATATTCACGTTAAAAATCCCGGATAAATAATAAAAGGGACATACACACTCCCAACCTCCCTGATATGTTGGACTTGAATTTTTGAAAACTTTTTCATCATAAGGCTTATGCTCTAGCACGGTTTGTCTTTATCCTTGTACTCATCAATTTTTTTGGTTGAATGACTTTTGGTATGATGCTTTTGCAACACTTTATTTGCTTAAGCTTTTTAATTCATAAGAGATTTACACAATACTAGCTTTTGCCCGCGGCTTCTTTCACGCGAAAACCATCCTAAGGAAATACATAACGGTTGAAATTAATTATCAGTGTGTTGATGAAAATACTTCATTGGGGTAAGGTAGAGCAATTTTTTATAAAAAATATTGTTATTTTTTATTATATTTTTTGAATATATTTGTTTTGTACTTAAAGTACCTCTTTAAAAGCTCTGCCTTCAGATGCTAATACGACCAGGTTGCTAGGTGTGATCACATTAGAGCCCGTGTTAGAAGCAATGATATCTTAGATCAATTCCTGCTGTTTTCAAAGCCAGACCCTGTGATTAATTAATAGTCATTAAAACATAGACCTTAAGGTGGAGTTGCAATCTTCTAAACTCGAATGGGTACTGTATTTACTGTATAACATCCGTGGTAATTGTATTGTGATATATACACCGATACAATATGAGCGCAGCCGGTAAATATAAAAGCCTCTACTATATTTTTATGTATGACTTTCACGCGCAATAAGGTCCCATTGCACTGCTTAGCATCCCGCTCGCTCCTACTTTGACAATAAGTGTGTGAGACGTTAGACCAGCACGGTTAAATATATTTAGGAACTCCGCAGGATAGTGTACGGCCTCATCTGTATGCACTATAGTATCTATAGGTTTGTACACTCAAAATATTTTGTACACTGATAGAAAAATGCATCTTCATATTGATGATGCCCTAACATCAGAATTGTGACATCAATGTTACTACAAATGGCATCAATGATGCAAAAAGTAGCATCAATCCAATTACTAACGTCTTTGTACAATTAAGTAATTTTTTACGTGTCATCTATTTTATGACTATAGTGACATCAATTCGATGCCTTATTTTGTATATTATTAACATTATTTTCATGATTACAATGTATTATAGGAAGCAAAAATTCCTATATTCTATTTTCTTAAATTATTTAGTTAAATACATGAAATTTTTAATGTAGAATGATTACGAAAACTATATGAGGCATGGTGCTGGTGTCTTATTATTGAGAGTTCTGCTGTAAACAAAGGTCGTAATTTAACAAAAGTGAAACAAACATATGCAACGGGTAAGTAAATAATAATATTTTCTCACTTTGACTTAAGTCAATTCCAATGACTTTGACTTAATGACAAACTGTCATTAAATTGATGCTAAAGTGTCCTTTCTCCGATGTTGCTGCGTCATCAAACTGAGGACATGTTCGTCATTTCTGTGATGCCGATGCGTCATCCCATTGATGACATAATTTCATTTTGATCCTGATGACACTTTGGCCAAGTGATGTTAAGGTTGACATCACAATGATGAAAAGTGTCATGGGGTCAAAAACAAAGACACTTGTCATAGTACTGATGTCAAAATACGTTATGACGCCTTTTCTATCAGTGTAGTTCAACTCAAACGAAAATGCATTTTAATCAAGTCAAAATTAGTTTTAAAAACGAATCATGTACACTTCATTTATAATTAATGAATTTTACATTAATTTTTAAATTTTGTATTTATTAAACAGCATATTCTGTAAAATTTAATAGTTTTTCTTTAAAAAATATATTTGCACCTACAGAAAATCAAACTACATAACAAAATAAGAACAAAAAAATATTAAAAAATAAAGTTATTCGTAAAATAACTATATTCTTATGCAACTTTAACAGTACGGAAAACGAATTTAATAACCCACAATCAGTTACTATAATAATTTTGTGAGTGCATTCGTATTCTGCTTTTAGTGGTTTTAAGCTGTGAGAATTGTACGTTCGCACAGCCAATCCATAAATTTGCTGTATATGTTGTGTATATCTGGATACAGTGGAGTAGTTACGTCGCCAAGGGTTAGCACAACTATGCTCAGATCTGGTGGAATTGTCACCTTGCCTTCGCTTTCAGAATATTTTTTCTTTTCCAATTTTAAGGAGGAAATCGGCAAATTGTTCAGCGATAACGTTACCATTCAAGGGCTCTTGCATGTTTTTTGCTAGCTTGAGCTTTTCTTCAAAGGGTCAACGATTTGAGGCCTTAATGAAAGCGTTAACATCGTCAGCTCGAGCACCTTTCGGCACTATCGGCAAAGTCTGACGGAAGTCACCAGCTAACAACAACGTGACTCCAATCATTATGTCATAATTCGTTATCTCTCAAAGTTCTGTTTTCCGCTTGCAAACACTTTTTATTTATAATCGTGTTTTCATCTCAAACTATAAGTTTGCAATCGCGTATTACTTTGGCCGCATTACTCTGTTTTGAAATATTGCAAGTCGGAATTGAGACATAACTATTGTTACGCGTGAGCTTGAATAGAGCGTAAGCTATCTTTTCTCTTTCTAATAGTGTTGCCACAATTCCTGACGATACAACGGCTAAGGCGACTTCACGTTTTCTTCTTACTTTTGCCAATAGTAAATCGATAATAAAGGTTTTTTCAGTGCCACCGTGATAACTCCAGATATACAAAAGTTTTTTTTTTTTTTTTTTGTGCAGCGTCCATTGTGCCAAGCCCGCCCACTTTTTTTACGGATGTCTTAAGTTGGTATTAAAACTATTTATGGTAAATTTTGTAACTTTTCCTAGCAAGTAACTTTTCCTAGCAAGTGCCACCCCCACTTATCTAATAGCACGCACTTTTGGTTGGATTTTGTGTATTGAGGTGCCATGCTAACTTCACCAGTCCCGCCCATTACTTTAGAAATTTGATAATTTGCCTCTTGCCGTTCTCTATATACATATATATATATATATAATATATCTATTTATTTACATTATCTTTGTATGGGAGATTTTACGCCTGCTTAAGCAGCTAGAAACATATCTTTATTAAAGCAGCAAATCATGTATGTATGTGTTCACTATGTTTACAAAAAAATGCAATACATTAAAATAAAAAAACACCAACAGCAACAACAGGGGATTTTATGGGCACATATAAGAGGCAGTCGTGGATTTTTGCTCACATATTAATAAAAATACAGGAGCAAATGTGACATAATATATATTAACCTGGCCCCCATCTCATCTGGAGTCTTCGGGAACCCCATTTCAACAAGCAGAGGGACAGACTGATATTGCTAGCTACTACTCATAAGGACCCAGAATTCATACAAGTTATAGGGTCTATAAAGGGGTTTTACCTTCGGTGAAGTCTATAAAAATTTCTTTTATACATTCTATTTTTAATTGGTGAACAAAATGTTTAAACTTTTATACCTTTTACAGAAATCTTTAAGAATTAAATAAACTTTTTGTTTTGCATGTGCCTGAGGGTGTTTTCAAACTCATCTATTTTTCTTTCAAAATGCAATAAACATCATTTTCGTAATTTAAGCTGTAGCAAAATTAACTGTCTTAATAAGTTGCAAATACAAAGTTTTGTACATGATGAAAAAAACTTTGCTTCTACTTCAAATAAATCACAAAGGCAAGCACCAAATTTAGAATACTAATTAGTTTATTAAAAGTATTAGGTAAGAGTGCCAAAACTTTGTAAAATTATTAACTTTGTAAAAATATTTGTTTAAATATGAAAATGCTTTCATTTTTCGAAATAAATAGCGAAACCATTTTATCCCTTACCTAATACTGAAAAGTTGTTACTCCTAATTAATTACTTTTTTATTGCTTTTACATCCAACACACACACACACACACATTCATTATTCTTTTCATTACACAAAATTCAAACATCCCCTGCAAATAATAGGACTAGTCCAAGCACGCGTGTAAAATGTAGCCCAAAAGGGGCTAGGACTAGTGCAACAGTAACCCAAACGTATAAAAAAGACATGACCTATTTAACATAACGATGTCCTAGGGCAGGACCATATAACCTAGCCTTATCCTGCAAAAGAGTAGTCTTAAAACTACTCCATGGTATACTCAAGAAGTTTAGTTTTGAAGTCGTTTGACATCAAAAACAAGTCGTCCATGTTTGCATTACATTGGACCAGTCCAGGGAGTAGTCCATTTGATCAAAATGGACTAGGTGGTCCAATATTATTTGCAGGGGATCTTTTTGCTCGGCATTATACACTCAGACATCAACGTGAAAATTCAGCAAGTAAGAGTGGCTTATTCGGTTGTGCCGAATTTTGGATACCCTCTACCAAGAGCTGAAATATTTAAGAAACACGCTCTTTATGAAATATATATTATTTAATAAGCATTTCTTATAAAAACTAATAAAATTGAATAGTTTTCTGTCTATATTAAGCTAAATTGGACTGAATTGTACTTCAATCAGTGTTACCAATTTAGCGTTTTTTATGCCAGATCTAGCATTTTTGAAAGTCATTTGACATGAAAAAAAACTGATTAAGCAAGTAGCATTTTTTCTAGCATTTTTTAAAAATTCCTTGCATTTTTTAGTTCTTGTGATATTTTTAATATTTTCCATTTTTATAATGTTTAATACAAATATAAAAGAAAAACAGGAAGATTCTAACATTGAATTAGATCTAAAAAATGCAACAATGTAAATGTTCATTAATGTTTCACTGAAATAAAAATCAAAAAAGAAGAAAATTTCAAAAACTTAGAAAAACCCTCTTTATAAAAGTTTCTCAAAAATTGGGGCAAGCACCTAAATTAAAAGAATGGGTGAAAGAAACAGATGAATGACTTAGAAAAAAACCCTTTTGCCATGATTGCAAATGCGATATTGTCTGAAATTAGTGGACTGAAGCAAAACGCAGAAATAAGAAAGCACTAAAGTGTTACGGGCATAACTTAAGACAATGCAATCCCTCTCTAAAGAAATTGCTACAAAGTTCATCATTGGCGATATTAAGTTAACGTGCTTTGCACCTTTCACGTATCTGACCAAACCTTTATTAGAGGCAATAAGACAGCTCGTCGTTGAACCTGAAGGACAAATGCAGCATATTGTAAAAAATTTATTGGCCCCTACTTTAATGAAGATCTTTATATTTTTTCATGTAAGTTTTTTAGCATTTAGTCCCGTTTTCACACCTTGCCGATGTCTAAAGGTGGGATTTTATCGGCCGTATAAAAAGTTTTCTTTTATTACAACTTTACTTTAATCTACCAGGTAGGATGAACCTTAATTTACTTTATCGCTCACTTAAGGTTAAAGTAAAGTTTGGAACGTAATGGAATACTTTTTATAAGGCCGGTTAAAGTTCACTTTAAGCTATCAATAAGTTGTAAAAACGGGCCTTATTCTAGTACTGGCCACAATACCTATTTATGCTATGGTCTTAGACTTCTCTAAATGGCTTCCCAGAGTGGGCTTTATATGGGACCATTAAATTTATATGGGACCATTAAAAATTTGCACTGCTCCTCACGAAATTGGGCAGTGTGATTTAATTTCTTTTAAATCTATGACAGGCCAAAGTTGACTGCAAACGCGTTATGCACTACGGTCTTAGACGTACTAAAGTGTTTTCCGCAAGTGGGCTTTATATGTGGAGTAAGGTAAATTATGGACGAATGTTCACGGAATTTGACAGTGTGATAAATCTGTAATAGACCAAACTTTATTACAATAGCTAAAACTTTTTATGGTTTTAGACATACTAAAGCAGAGTGTTAAACAAACTAACAGCAGCAAAGCAAGAGTTTAAATTGTAATGCAGCTGCTTTGAAGTAACAGGATTTCGTACGAAAAGTTAACTCTTCCTTTCGCTTCTGCTGTGAAAATAAATATCAAATAACGAGAAGTATTTTATTGTCTTGGCGTTCGTATAGTTTTCCTTGGATGTGACTTCGTGCAAAAGAGGAGTAAAATCAAAGAAACAGGCTACGGGTTACATGATCCATTCGAGCAGTCCAATTTTTGATTACTTGTTCCAATAAATCTGGGCCTTATGGGGTTTGAATAATAAAACAGTTTCACACGGAATGACAAACTTAGTATACCTTCACTGGAGGGTACACTTCAAGAGTAGAGAAAACATAAATTTAAATTTTCTAGTGCCTTCCAATAATAATTTTGTATGTTGATTTTTTTATTAAAGTTCGCTGTGACGTATGAGTGATATATGAATATGATATTCCTAATGCAAGTTGCGCATACGGTTCTGGAAAATGTTTTAGAAAATTGTTTTATTTCCTTTCCACTTTGGTTGAGATCTACTATTATTTATGGCACCGTATAATTTTTAAGCAATAATGTTCAAACTACTTAAAGTAATGCCAGTACCCAAACAACTACATCCAAGTGCTGCGACTGATGGTCGTTCAACTATCATAGAATATAAGTCAAGTGAAGTTGTGAAAAAGATTGCTAACTACCTGTTTTATGAAAGTATATCGTAAACCATGAAGTAACATACAGTTACAATTTTCTTTTTATTTCATGTTGTTTATTTTCTTGGGTTTCTATTACAAATTAAAAGCTTGTTTAGAACACAAAACCACAAATTTAAAACTACTTAAAATGATATTGCCATTGAAATACTAATTTTGTTTACAAATCGTGTATTTATTTAATTTGAGTACATTTGATAATAAAGATGTTTAGAGCTATATTTGGTAGTGTAGTTAGTGTTGTACACTCACGGTTTTCTGTATGTAAAGTTAACTGAAATTGTAATATAAAATCGGTCTACTTAGTTTATTTTATTTTTACTGCCAAAAATTCAAGAGCGAATTCCGTCAAAACAAATGAATTTTCAGTTTTTTTTAAGTAATTAAGTTATTTTATATTATACAATGAATGTTTTTCTTCTTGTAGTGTTGTTGATGTTTTTACACAAAACAAGAAAATTGTTTATAAGTGATGTTACATTTAATTTAAATTAAAATTTCAGTAAATTTTTTTACAGAATTCTTTTACGTTATCAACCGAAAATGCACTTAGTTTTTTGAATAAATGTAAGAATCAGTTAAAAATAAATTTGCCTGGAATCTTAAATTTGTATTTAAATTAGAGTGACTGCACAAAATACTTTTTTAAATAAACTACAGTCCGTTACTGTAATAATATTGTGAGGGTACAAAAAATTAATGGGTTTTAAGCACTTATGCTTCTTTGTTAGAATCAAAATATAACGCAAATTTCACTAATTTTTTCGATCATTTCGTTAAGTGAAATAATATTACTGTTACAGATTTAAAAAAAAAAAACATTTTAAGAAACATTTTTAAAATTTTTCGTTTATGTGAAATATGTAAGTTTTCTTTTCAAAAGGTGGCTGGCTGTACTATTGGCAACGCACATATCAATCATGTGCTATTGTTCTTAGTTTTATTCTATAAAGACCTACACGCAAAGAAAAAACATGGTTGTGGTAAACATATTCTAAGAGCAATTATTATGATAAGAATTATGATTGTAGTCACCATATTAAAATTATTATTGAAACATATTATGACTCAATATAATCGTAATATGTCATTTTAATATTTTTCCCTTAATCATATTATTTTTCTGTTAATCATACTAAGTTAAGAAGTAATCAAATTATTGTCATGTTAATCATAATAAGCTAAGAAGTAATCATATTATCATCATGTTAATCATAATAAATTTAGAAGCAATCATATTATGATGCAGCACCTTTCATAGCTGTCATAAAAATACAAAATAAATTTAAATATTTTTGAATCGATTTTTTATTTTGTGGCTTTTTACAATTTTTCTTAATATTTATCAAATAGCGGAGTTCAATGTAAGGCTTGCAAAAGAGCAAATGAAAAATCTGTGGTTTTCATGGGCAACCGCGTGTGTCCATTTTTTTGATTTTAAGATGTTGATGCCATATTGCCTAATTTTGAACGCTCTTTATATTTTTTTGAAAAAAGATGGATCAATTCCGTTTTGTAACGTAATGACAAGTTTAAAATGTGCAATACCTAGCCCATAGTTTGATCTAGAATGGGTTTTCGGCTTTCCTGAACAATTTGTTTTAAGACATACGCGGTTGCCCATGAAAACCACAAAAATATCGTAGCACTTTTATAAAATATAACGAAATCTCTGTGTGTTTTGTTGTTGGATTTTACAATTATGATATTTTGCATTTGCACTATTATATCACTAATACTGAATGAACTCCGCTATTATTTAAATTTTTTAATTACTTTAAACTTATTTTTTATGGAATTTTATCTTTTAATTGTTTAACCGCTCACAAATAAAAAAAACGACACAACTTCTTCAAAATTATTTTACAATTGGCGCTAACATAATATGATTAGAGTAAAAATAGTTTGATTGCATCTTTAACATAATATGATAAATGTGTAGAAAGTTATCATGTTATGGCTATTAAATATCATGATATGGTTGTGAGAAATATAATATGTTTAGAAAGTTATCATAATTAAGTTGTTAGAAAAATAATTATTTTTCGGTCAACAATACTCAAATTCATAATTGCGATAAACATTATTATGTTTACAGTAACTATAATATTGTTGATATTAAATAAAAATAACAATTATTTGTGTACGACAACAATATATTGTTACATTAAACATAGTGTTGTTGCCGTAACCATGCCCAACCATATTTTTTCTCTGCGTGTAGCAAAGAATCCATGAAATACACTCCACCCATAAAACAATTATAAACGTCAATTGCCCTAGGGGAGTTGATTTCAATATGCCTTTTCTCCTTTTTACTGAAACGCTTCTTTGTTAATATAGGGTGACATCTGACGTATGCTGAAATAATTCTAACGACTTTATTGTCAAACCATGTGACGACACCAAGTTCAACTCCATCAATGTTAGCAACTTTTTCGACCATGCTTCCTCGGCCCAACTTTTTCATTTCCTTTTCAGTTGGCGTTTTGCAGTTTGTTACGCGATTTAGCCTTACTTTTCCTAAAGGGAATAAGCCATTTTTCATAAAATATACTTGAAGCTTTGGACTGTTGAACCAATTATCAAAAATTATTTTATACTTTTGTCCTTTTGGAATCGTAGTTGATAATCTTGTTACAGCATTCTCACTTACTGCAACGCTCAGGACAAAATTTATAAATTCCCATTTGTGGGGTTTAGCTGGATTATACTGTTTTAAATGATGGCGGCACTTTGTGGGAATGATTTGCTCATCAACCACTTAATGCTCTTCCTTGGGTACAAGCAACAAACGTTCACGAATCTTTTCCAAAAATGGTCGAATCTTAAAGAGCTTATCAAATCCGGGTTCACCTGATGGACTTATATTTTCATTATTGTTGAAGTGTAAAAATCGTGTTATGGTTTCCCATCTGTAACATATCATTGTGCTACGTAAAAAATCTTGGCCAATAAATGTAGTTCAATAATGTCTGAATGGAGCTTTAACAAAGACATGTATATGACAGTTCCTGAAAAAAGTTTTATTAGAAATTTGTTACAACCCTTTTTTTTTGGTGAATTTACCTATAAACTGATCCATTTCATTCCGAGTAATATTAGCAGGTTTATTTATATCAGTTTGTAGTGCGAATAAATTTGATTGGTCTACAATAAAGTTTATTGAATCGTCGGTTAAAAATAAACTAAATATATCTGCTGGTGTCTCCAGTTCCTCAATAAATTCTGGAAGGTTTGTATTTCCTAGAAATGGAAAATTATCACTCGAATAAGTGGGTAAACTTCTTTCCTTCCGAATTGGACCTTTTAATAGATTTTACATTCGACAGAGTAGGCTCATCAAAGTCTTCTGAGTCGCTATCATCAGTCTCCAGTTTTCAAATATGTTCCTGAGCAGACGGTTGACTTGTAAAATCTTATTCGTCAGTATTAGATATATGGTCATCATCACTTTCATGACAATTAGTAATTTTATTTACATATTTCAAATTTCCATAAAATGATCGTACTTCCATTTCTAGAATATGTTTGTTTGTTTTTATGGAAAAAATAAGTCGCAAATATGTATGTATGTATAAAATATAATTATTAACGTTTAGTGCATGAAAGACCATATAAGGCTTCGTTAATTTTTACAAAAAATAATATATATAACATTTACTTACCAGATAATTTTTAATTATATTTGAAAAACAACTCCACTTTCTATAGGAGAATATTTTTTTAAATTTATTTTTATTCTTATATATAACGTAAATCGCACACAAATCTCCTCCAGATTACTTTTTTTCTCACACTTCAAGTACTTATGAAAAACTAGCGTTAACATTAGTTAAAACACAATTTAAAAATATTTAGCTTTAATTTGAGCAGAAAACAGACTAGAGAAAAATACCAATAAATTTTTTTTCTGATTAAATGCCTTTTTATTGCAAAAACAATGCACTTTTTTAATTTAATTTTTTTAATTTCCTAAGCTAATCCCGCGAAGCTATATGCTTATCTGCAGGAAAGAAACTAGAGTCGCAGGCGGGAATCGAACCCGCAACCCCGGTGCTGATAGACTAGCTCGATACCAGCTAGCCTACCGCGGCACTCTTAAAAACCATATTTGGCGTTGTATGCGCTTTCATATTTTCATATTCTATTTATTATATTTAATTATTTATTATTATATTTCATATAATATATAATCCCCACTCACGCCTTTTTTTATTTTCATGTATTCAATATAAAGTTGTAATTTTCTTTCATGTCGATCCATAGCAGTGCTAAATTTTTAAGAAAAAATGCTTACCAAATGTCTTAAAAAGATCTTATTACTGTTGTTTGCTTAAAGTTCATTTATTAAGGGTCAAAATATGTATATATAATTTACATATCAGTGATGATTATTACTAAATATACAGGTTACTTAAAACTAATACCAATTACTTAAGGGTTACCATAAGGTAGTTTATAGTATTGACATTCAAGTAAACTTTGTGGTTTCAATACCATAACAATTACAAAACTCGCCTCAATATTAAAAAAAAAACTATAAAATATTTTAATTAGTTTTTGTCATAGAAATATTAATTTTTTTGGGTGGCTATTCCTCATTTGGATCTTTTACGCCTTTCCTGTTGAATGAACTGAAATCCAGCAATTCCAATTTCGAATTTTCGTAAAAAGATTTTCTCTTAAGCATCATATTATAAAAAGAAATTTTTTGAAAATGAAAACTTTATTCATTTAAAATACTGATTAATTTTAAAAATTCGAAATACTGTTTACCAAACCAAGGCGAATTTATTACAGGTGATCTTAACAGCCCTGCTGATAACGTTTGTTTAGCTTTATAATTCTTTTATATTAAAATTTTGTTTATTATCTTTGTTTCTGTTTTGGTTAGTTTTTATTTTTGACATTGTAAGGATGACTTTTTATGAATTAAGTTTTTTGGGCTGGCAGCACTTGTTTGTAAATGTGTCCAAGCTAAATCTGTGAAAGTGAAAAGTGCTCAGTATACTCTGCCATTTCATCATGGAGAAACTCACAAGCAACGACTGCAAATCGTTGAAATTTATTATCAAAATTCGTGCTCTGTGAGAAATGTCCATCGTGGAAGAAACGTTACCGTCATCGGCGAACGATATCGAGCCATGATACGCGACTTTTTTTGCACTAATTGGCTGAGTTGGACTTGGTTGATATTTGGTTTCAACAAGACGGTGCCACATGCCACACAGCTCGTTAAACAATGGACATATTAAAGGATGAAGATGACCTGGACTTACGTTTTAAAACTGCTGTTGCAGTGGGATAACAAGCAGAAAAAGGAAGCGGTATTCCCCCTTCCCTGCAAAAGAGAAGGGCTACTTCAATCTAGTTCCAAACCTAAGGATCACTGATGTATCTTATGGCTTAAATGAAAATATATCTAACGAGTGGTTATTAATACACAGAAAAAAACATCTCAAGAAAATTTTTAACAACACAGTTCGTTAAAAATTAAATTTTACGTCAACGAAATAGCACTCAATAAAACATATTTAATAATAAAATAATTTTATATTTCTTCACACTCAATAAAAAAAAATATTTGAATATATAAGTTTGTCATTCCGTTTGTAATTTCTACAATATTGATCTTAGACCCTATAGAGTACATATATTCTGGGTCCTGGGAGAGAAGTTGATTTAACGCTGTCCGTTCAACCAAAAGCAAAAGAGTATGCTTGTTAATTTAAAATGTGTGTGTTTTGTTTTTCTCGAAATAAACAAACGCACAACTGAGAACAATAATACGAATTTGTTGTTCACATTTACAAACATTTAAAATGTTTTCAGTATATTTTTTTCTTGCTTGCGTTTTTTTTGTGTTTGGTTTGTCTTGTGCGTTTATTTTTAGCGTGTGTTTTTTCTTGAATGAGCGGTACTCTATTTAGTAATTTCTCTATGGTAGAAGCAGTTTTAACAGTAGTATCTAGTATCAAATATCTATGTACATGTGCAGTCGTTATAATTTTTGTTGCTATGTATAAGTGGTTAATAAGAAATAAAGAAACGAGTAATGATACAAATGATGATTGTCCTGCTAGTTCGAATGAACGCCATCAAATGAACGCCATCAAAATTTAGCCCCCAGGGCTTCAAAAAGATGCAAATACATGAGACGATATCAAGCGGAATACATTAAATTTGGTTTTAGTGTTTTTGTTGAGGAAGGTTGTGATGAGCGCCCACAATGTGTTATATGCTACGAAATTCTGTCCAATCAGTCCATGAAGCCGTCATTATTAATTCGGCATATAACACCAAAGCATCCTAGTTTTGAAAACAAACCAAAAGAGTTTTTTTTGCAAAAAGAAAGTGAAATGAAAGGTAACCAAACAAAACTTATATCGTTTTGTGGTACCACAAAAAAAGCAATAGAAGCATCGTTTTTGGTGTCTTACCAAATTACAAAATGCGGAAAACCTTATAATATAGCAGAAGAATTAATGGATTAAAAATTTTAAAATTGTTTACATTATATTTTTTTTGGTGGCACGCGAAAAGTTTGTCGTGAATTTAGTGGTACACGAGCCAAAAAGGTTGAATAGCACTGGTCTAGGGGGTTTGTTTAGGTTAGAAACTGTGAGTCCCCTGGTTTGAATCTTGGTTTTTCAAAAAGAAAATCTTTTTAATTTTTTTATGTTCTAAAACGATTTTAAAAAATATTTACTAGTTTTCGCTTTTTAAATTTAATTTATAATGAAGTTTTATGTATTGTATATATGTATGTATATGTAAAAATTATTTAGATTTTGTCTAGTTGCTCTGTATTCTGCTCGCCAGTGGTGAAGGGTATATAAGATTCGGCACAGCCGAATATAGCACTCCTACTTGTTTTTAAATAGCTTTGATATCGTTGCAAACAAGACTTAAGTGTTTGTAATTCCCATTTGCTTTACAGTTTTATTTTCAAAATATCTTTAGTTTTTCCAAAGACTTTGGATAAAGGTTTTCTAATGATCTGGATTAAGCAACCAGCGAAAGGTGCATATCCTATTATCCCCCAACAATAAATTTTAGTGTATTTATCAAAGAATAGAAATTGGAAATTTAGCACATCATATTTAATCAGGGACATAACAGTTATAACCAATATTTGAAAAACTCCTGAAATAATAATTTATCACGAATTTTTAAAACCTGCTCTCTAAATAATTGTTACAAATAACCAATATTTTTTTGGTCTTTGATAACCGTTAAAGTTTGTTTTTGTTTTTTTTTTTTTGCTTACATAACCATTACAAAAGATTTTTATTTTTTTTGGAATTCCGTAATCATTACAACAGACTTTTATTTTTTTTGGTCTTCTATAACCATTATAAAAGATTTTAATTTTTTTTGGTCTTTCGTAACCATTACAAAAGATTTTTATTTTTTTCGGTCTTCCATATCGAATTTCACACAAGTTTTATGAAAATATTCGTTGGAGTTCAGCCAATGACACTCCTGATAAAATCTATGAAACAGGTTTCTTTACAGTCAATGTTTATGAAAAGCTTCATAGAATTAATGAAACTCTTTACAGAAACAATAAATCGTCAGGTAATGAATCATTTTATAGAATCTATGAACAGTTTCATAAAAGTCATTCCTAAAAAGACCTTCATTAAATTATCATTTTTATTAACATTTGTATTACTAGCAATATTTGCATTTGAAATTACTTTCATTAGCTCGCTCAAGTTGAGAAATAATTATTTATTTTTAAAAAATGTTTTTTTTGGTCGCTCGAGCCAGGAATCGAATCAGGGTCCTATCGGGTTCAGAGGCCACATCTTAGCTACTACAACAACAGCACTGACTACTCAATGGTATATAAATACAATTTTAGTGCGAAATTTCTTGTATTTAAAAAAAAATCGGGAAAATATGCCTAAAACTGGAGCGATTTTATTTAAACTCAGCACCATGATTGTGTGGCATAATTGGTTTCTATTTACCAAATATGAGAAAGATATCAAAAAATTTGCGGATCCTTACCAAAATCATTAAAAAAAAGTTCGTCCTTGTCAGTGTGCGAAATTTTATAAAAAAGATTTGCGTGGTTATAGAAGACAGAAAAAATAAAAATCTTTTATAATGGTTATAGAAGACCAATAAGAATAAAAATCTTTCATAATGGTTACCAAAGACCAAAAAAATTAATAATCTTCCATAACGGTTATCAAAGACCAAAAAAAATAATAATCTTTCATAACGGTTATCAAAGACCAAAAAAAATAATTATCTTTCATAATGTTTATGGTAGAACTATAATTTTCTGGGTAATTTATAATTATTATTACAGGACCAATTTTTTTTCAGTTATTTTTTCCATAACCTATTGGATATTTAAAAAATAATAACAGTTATTTCGGGTCCCTGTATTTAATGAATAAATAAAGATTCGATAACCATTTTGTTTGATTTATTCAACATTTTCAACAATTTATTTTAACAAATTACTTTTTTAAAAAAAAAATTATTTTGGGCAACAACGTTTTGAACTTGATTGTTGACTTAAAATTCAATAACTATAACGACAAACTTTTTTTAATCAAATACGCGATTTTCGTGTTCAGATATGAATTTTTTTTTTTTTTTTTTTTTTTGTGTACGGAGTGCTTATGACTATACCTGACTGCTTGCGTGTAGACAACTTCTACGATAACTAACCAACCATGTAAAAAACTTAAAGGTATTTGTGTTTAAATATCCGAGTATAATTGCTAAAGCCCATATGACACTACATTTTTAATGCATTGTTCAAGTTTTGGTGAACAGTACAAATATAATGTAATAGAAAAATTTACCAAGTGCAAAGAGTTCAGCTGTATTAAGATAAATGGCAAACTGTCAACAATTTTTAAAAAGTTATCGATAAAAAATGAAGTTATGTCAAAAAAAATGTAAAATTGTTTAACTTAAAATTGACATTTCAAGCTTGAAATATTAAAAGTGTTGCTGAATGAGCGGTTTATGAGCAAATTCAGCGATTTACCGCTTTTTGTTTTTAGGTTTCTCATAAACAAAAAGTTGGCAGCATTTAATAAAATAAACAAAACAGGGATGGCTAAGTTGTTTCAATTGTTCTTTTTTGTTGATACTTTTTTAACTAAGATTTATAATACCTTTTTGTGGTGTTTTTTATGAACATAATTAAAATTAATTTCAACTAAAAAAAATCTTTTAGTACAATTAGGGTAAAAAACTATAATTTTTAAAGGTTGTTGGTACAATATTAAAAATTCTCAACGCCATCCCTGAAACAAAAACATAACATACATATAGTTTGCTCTTTCTTACATTTACTGTTTCTTTCTATCAATTCTATATCAATTAATGAATAAAAAATGTAGTGTCATAAAGCCCTAAGCAAATTGCAACAACATTTACAGAAGCCAGATATGCTAAAGGCCGACGAATTTTTTTTTTTTTTTTTTTTTTTTTTTTACTAAACCCATATAACAAAAATAATAACGTTAAAACGACAAGTGTCCAGCTTGTCTAAAAAAAATGTAAGTTTCTAGCACAGTGTTATTAGAAGAAGCTCGAAAAAATTAATTATAATTAAAATAAAGTAAAGTAAGAGGTCTATTATGTTACTACTGACTCCAAATTTAAATATTTGTTTTTTTATGATGTGGTTCAACATACTGACTAGACTACCGAATTAAAGTTCTTCAATTAAGAATTGATTTACTATTTTCGGCATCATTAACTCTTTGCAATTTGAATGACTTTATAAACGTTTTTCCTTATATAACCAAAATACTTTATGCATGATTTAAGTTTGCTTAACTTTTTTGCAGGATAAAAATATGCTTTAATATTATTTTTTTTTTTTTTAAGTTTACAACAAATAGCTAATTTAGCTAAAATAGCAAAACTTTTAATGTTTAAAAGCACTCAAAGTACAGTATACGCTTAACTAAAGCCAACGATAAACATTAAATGGGATAAATAAAAAACTAAAGTAATTTAAAGTTCCTTTTTTATTCTCTTTTCTTCTTCTTTTTTTTTCTGCATTTATTACTTAAGAATTCTACTGGTGAAGCCAACAAACTTCAAAATAATGAGAAAGTATTAAGAAAAAGTACAGAAAAAATTGGTTAAAAACAGCTTTTAAAACTAAAGAGCCATGGTAAGAAAAATTGTATGTGATTAAAGTTTAGAAAATAGCGCGGCATTGAAAGTACATACTGATACTTATTTTAAAATAAGATAAATAAGATAGATAAAAAAAAATCTACTCAAGATGAAAACAAGCAGAGAAAACTTGCCAACACGAGCAGAAATTACATATTAAAAAATACGTATTATCGGATATGGATACATCACCACGTAAAGGAAAAATCTTAACAACAAATTGCTTATTTACCAACCATCTGCTGGTTTTGTATTTTTTTTTTAGAAATTTACTCAAAGGGACACATACCCATAAACATAAAAAGTGCATTATATTGATAAGAGTAAAGTTTGCTGCAAGATTCGTACACAAATAATATTTGCTTTGTGATATTTTGCTACTGCACTCACCCAAAACCAAATTAAGCTTCCAACGTAGCAGGTTCGTAAATGAGAAGCATAAAAGTTTCGCTGACCATCTCGCTTGCAAAGGGCGTTTATTTTATTTGGCGAGTTCCGACATTGAGGCAACACATTTTTGGCAAAAAAAAGCGCATTATTTAATGAATTTTTTATCGTTATAGTTATTTTAAAATTCTAGTTTTGTAATTTTTGTATTTTCATCTTGCCTTTCCTCTTTTCCTTTTTATATTTTTTATAAAAAAAAAAACCAATACACCTACAGCCAACTTTAAGCTAAAAACTGTAAGATTACAAAACAAAACCGAATTGCAGAGAACACTAAACTGAGTACCACTCCCCAATCTCCTTACCCCTCTCACCAATAAGCCCAGAAATTGCTGCAACAAAATTTGCAAGTCTGAACGATGACTTAGGAAATACCGTGGCTCTTAAGTCCAGTACCAAAAAATTGTACAGATTGTAAAAAAATATTTTAGATTTTGCACAGATGAATGACGTAGGAAAACACGTTTAATATCGACATTATGTTAAACTCAATATCGATAAATTTTAAAGCGATTCGTTATTAAAATTAATTTGACTAATAATTCTAAAGGGGTTTCACTATATTTTGACGCAAGTTAAAATTAAAAATCTTATAACAGTTTTTCCTATGCATATCTGTTTGCGCTATGCAGCAATCATGCTAAATGTCAACATTTTACAATAATAATTTCTTTAAGATACTTTTACGCGACATGATTTTAGCAATTTACTAATCAGATTTCCCACTGCAAATTTAATATAGGTATATCTGTGGTCACAAGTCATAACAGCCTAAGTCTATTTTTCAATATTTTCAGTACAGCAGTTTAAAGTTTAAAATCTTTACTAAAAATCAGAAACGAATTTCTTTACTTACACTCACAATATTCTGTACGTAAAATTAACTGAAATTGTAATATAAAATAAATGAACGTTCAACTAAAAACCGGTCTACCTATTTTTCATTTATTTTTAACAAAAAGTTCATTTAATTTTTACTGTCAAAAATTCAACACCATATTCCGTAAAATCAAATAAATATTCCGTTATTTATTAAAATTTTACTGTCAAAAAATTGACCCCATATTCAGTAAAAACAATTAAATATTCAGTTATTTTATTAAATCTTCGTTTACTCCACAAAAGAGCCGAATTTCTGAAAAATACCAGACAGACACCTGTCCGCTTGTTTTTCTTATAAGCGAGAGAGGGAGAATATTTTTATTTACTTACCCAGTTACACACGTTAGTTTTACTTTTGTTGTACTGACCATGTTGTTTACAGAAGAACTCTCAATTATAAGACACCAGCAGCATGACCGATATGGCTTCGCAACTATTTTACTTTTAAAATTTGATGTATTTAACTAAATTATTTTAACAAATAGAAAATGGGAATTGCTTACACAAAACAAGCAATTTATTATTTATAGATAAGTAAAAATTAATTTTTGGTAGTAAAATTATATAAAATAACTGAATATTTAATTGTTTTTACTGAATATGGTGTTGAATTTTTGACAGTAAAATTTTATAAAATAACTGCATATTTATTTGTTTTTACGGAATATGTAGTTAATTTTTTGACAATTAATTTATATAAGATAACTGACTGAATATTGATTTGTTTTTACGGAATTCGCGGTTTAATTTTTGACAGTAAAAATTAAATGAACTTTTCGTTGCTTTAAATTACATTTTTATTTTCTTTAACATAAAGAAGAATTTAAATCAATCAACGGACTATATTAATATAACTTAAATAAACTACAGTCCGTTACTGTAATAATAATGTGAGTGTAGTTGTTAAAAAAAATAGTTGTTTATTCTCGTAGTCAAAAGTAGGGTGTTCAGTCGATTATTTCATGTTCGACTATTCGAACAATTTTAGACAATTAATTGTTCGAATAATTTAAAATTTCTAATTTCAATTAAAGGATTAATCGAAGAATTTATGCCGATTATTCGAATAATAAAAATATACACTATTTCTGTTAAATGTTTTTTTTTTTAAAGTCTTAAGTCGAATAAGCCAACCAAATGTATGTGTCCGTTGGATTAAAAAAAAAACAGTCATGTTTAACCCTTGTGCTAATATCCAACTTTATCCACATTGCTTAGCACCCGGGCTACCCGGGTACTAATATACTATAATGTATTAAAAATCAACATTTTTTTGAAATAAAATTAAACTTTTAAACGTTTTAAATTTATGTTAAAATATGATTTTTTTACTTTGTATTGTATAAGGGCTAAAATTTTTAACTTTTATAGAGGACAGTATTTTTTAGTATCACAGTTAAACATTTTTTGTCACACATGATATGTAAATGAGACTTCCTCGTATTATAAAAATAAGAATTTAGTTTATTGAATTTTTTGAGCAGCTAAAATGTGTTTGTGTTATCCCATAAAGTGTATTGTATTGTATTGGTTACCGGGGTACCCGGGTGCTCATGTTGCGATGGTTAAAGTTTAAAAAAATTTTTTTGAGTATTAAAGGAGCAAAAATATAAATCTAGAATCTGAATTCGCTTTCTTTTAAGTTAAATAACGACGATCCAGAAGCTTGTTTAAAAATGTTTATTCCTAATACATTTTTTTCATGTAAATGTACCCAGGTTGGTACCATGGTACCCGGGTATTAACACAAGTGTTAGTCAGTAATTAATTATTTTTAGTTTTTTCAGCACAATTAAAAATTTATTTCACAAAAGCAAAAACGACAGAAGTATGTTAACTCAAAGATTTATATTAATTAATCGGGTATGTTCTAGAAATCGAAATGAAGTAAAATTGAAATCGAACGATCATTTAAATTCAATTATTTACAAAATGGCCGTAGTTTTTTGTGGTTTTAGGTGTTGTTCTTGCAAAAATATTAGATGCTAAAAGAATGACTAAATTTTGATGAACTTTCATTACAGGGTCGTTTTTAAAATTTTCTCGATTTTAAATCCATTTCACTGCGATTTCTATTACACGCCCGTATTTTTTACCAAAATAGTTAATGAGTTTCTCTCTTTAGAATGAGTTTGGCTTGAAAATATTGGACGAAGGCTGAATCTAATAATGCTAAATGTAACAGGTGTCTAAAAATATATCAACGTTAATGTTCTTCAACATCTTTACTAATTTACCACTTACACAGTGACTAAAAAATAGTACTTAAAGAAGATGCGCCACCAACAAAATCAAAGGGGGCTACAAGTGGTAAAATGAATAAATATTTTAAACAAGATACTTCGATCGATTCTCTAAAAGAAACTATTTGCAGAAGCATAGCCGAGGATTGAATGTCTGTGAAAAGTTTCATAAAATCCAAAGTTATATTGAAAATTTGAAGTTACATTGACAAATTTTATTTAAAAATAATTGCTTATTATACAAATTTTTTCTTAAATTATCGAAAAAAATCTCGTAATTTGTTCTGTATTTAGAATTGTTCGATTAATCGATTAATTTCAAAATTTTATTTGTTTAATCGAATAAGTAAAAAATGCCAAATATCGATTAATTGTTTAATCGAGCAGAAATAAAACCCGATAAACTGATAACCCTAACCTTAAGAGTCGCTAAAAAAGCTAAAAATGTTGAGTTAATACGCTATTGTTGAACAAGTCATACATATCGCACTTGCGGTTCACTTTTATAAATATGGGAAAATATTATTAAAGGCCCAATCAGAATGTGATTAAGGTGGCTTAAGCTAAAACATGTAAATTATATGTATCAAACTATTTTGAAATTAAGAGAACTTTTTTTTAAATTTTATGAAACTGTAATTTGCTTAAGCAAAGTGCGAAACTGAACGCATATTCCGTACGGAATCAAATGTTTTTTATTTTGTTTTTGTTTTTTAAATGTATTTGAGAGGATTTTCGTTTATTTTTTACAGTAGCTTAACTTTGTTTATGCACATTCTGTTTGGGCCTTTAATATACTGACCAGACTTGCTGACCATTTTGATTTTAAATGTTTAAAAGACATAATTGTGATACTGGCTGGGAATGATACTGGATGACAGATCTGCTCAGAAAAACTTTAGTACAAATTTCTTCAGAATTTGCAGAAATAATTAAAAGCTGTATAACAAGTCGTTGTAAATTGACTTTTAATATTTTATCTCCTTCGATGGCAACGAGTATTTGCTATGCGTATGCAGGAAATAAAATACAAAAAGTTATAAGAACTTTTATTATTAATTCCTCATCCGTTGGTTCTAATACGGAAGTCAATTCGCAGCATGTTGCAGCATGTTTGTATTTGTTAAATTTAATTGATTTTAAAAGAACACAAAAAATAAATCAGGAATGCAAAGTAAAATTTCGCATTTAAATATAAAAGAATGAAATTATAAACTAAGTCAAATTACAAATTTTTTTCTATTTTTTATCAACTTAATAATCATTATTTTCTTTTATCTTTTGTTCTTCAAATTTATCAAATATAATGCGCAATTTTTATTGAATTATACTTAAACTTAACGTAAGATGTTCGTGTTACCGGATATTGTGGATAAATGACAAATATTTCCGGTACTCTATCAAAAACCTGAAATGGTAGGAAGGGAGCTGTTAAAACAGAAAATTTATTACTTAATGTACAATTTTCATAAAAGTTTAAGTGGTTCACTCACGTCAAGTTTGTTTTTGACATTTCTCAAAACGAAGTATAGTGATCTCTGCAATTATTTTTTTTACTTTAAAATGCCACTTAAGCTTTATGTCAACAGCAGAAGAAATATACATACGTAAACAGCAGCATTTCCAGGTATACATACGCATACGTATATCTGTGTCTTAATACTAAAAACGAAAATCTTAAATTAGTAACTTTTTAGAAAATTGAAGTTAAAGTTTTTTTACAGAAGATTTTTTAGTGGAATTGGCTAGCAAAACCCTTATGAAACTGTTATGGGTTTATAGGGTTATAGGTTGTTGCTAAAAACGAATCACGCTAATTTCGGTTAACTTTTATTTAGGAAATGCGTATACCAGTGAGAGCGTTCTACATTTACCGAAACAAATGCTCGTCAAGGTACAATATAATAGCCAGAGCTTTCTTCACACGAACCACTTGTATTCGGTACAGATCCCCTGTGAGCGTCTGGCCTGATTTCAGCAGCTCATATTAGATGTGACGCACCAAATACAAAGCAAATAATATTCGGAAATAAATATTAAATATCCTACCTTAGTGTTCGGTTCGGTAGATTTGTAGAAAACACAAACGCTAAAAGTGTTTGTGTAATAAATTACCTGTTTGTCATCTTCGAGCACAAAAATAAAACTGTTTTTATCCAACTCAACAAAAAGATGAGAACATTTAATTTCGTTCGGTATTTTAAAAAAAAAAACCACAAACTTCATTGTGTTCGGCTCAGCTTATTAGTGTTCGTTCATCTCAGTTGTACTTAGCGCCCTTTTAACTAGTAAAAAAAACCAAAAATTTTTAACAACAACAAAATACAGTAGTATTCCTGTTTAACGAACCTTCGGTTCTGCGAACACACAAGATTGCTCCATTGAGTACCTTATATAGCGAACAAAAATATTTTTTGGGCTTAATTTAGCGAACAAATAAGATTCATAATTTAAGTTTAAAAAAGAATAATGTGAAGTAATTTTTAACTAAAAACAAACACCCGTATTCAAAACAAAAATTTAGTTACTGCATATCCCATGATTAAGGATTTCTTATGTTATTTTTTGTTATTTTTCAGGATATTTAAATAATCTATTTTATTCATGATTCCCTCGATAAACACAAGGTTACCTACTCCATTAGCACTCAAACACAAGTTTTTTATTTTGCTCACTGTTTCATTAAAATCGGTGGATGATAAGATACTTAAAAATCAACGACAAAAAATTTGCTCTCGTATTTATATATAAGATAATATCTTTGGATGAAGTTTCCTCATGATCTGGCCTAAGCAACCAGTGAAATGCACATAAGAATTGCTTATTCCATCAACAATAAATTTCAGTTTATCAAAAGTATCAAATGACAATTTAGCACATTTCAACTAAAACTTGTTAATTCGGATAGTTTAATTTACTTATGATTTCCTGAACTTCGGCTTGCCGTTATGGATCTTTTTGCCATTTCCAATAATGATTCAATGCAAACATTCATTACACGTATTATGTACTTTCATCGAATCAACACGTGCGGTTCCTAATTTTCTTTCTTTTGAATGAATCCTGCAGCTTGCAAACGGTTTGAGCTGCTGCTAGACTTTTTTCCAATAATTTCGATTCTTTAGTTTAATAGAATTGCATTATCTTACAATTTTTTTTTTGATAAACGAGGAGTCATTTGCTTGAAGCGGAAAGTTTACCAAACAAAGTAAACCAAAATTGACTTCATATCATGCTTTGTTGGTACACAATTCGGCATTTTCGAAGAAAAAATAAAAACTTTGTTTATTTTACATTATTTTGTTAATGACGACGTGAGAATAAATAACTGATGTAGACTCTTTAAATTTCCATATAAGATATAAGAGGAAAGCGCCATGCTGTGAGTCTTGCATTTTATATAGCCAATAAATTTTAATTTCATACCTATAACCCGAGACATTTAAGTTATAAAACAAAGTTGATGTGAACAACAGTGCGTGTGATGTATGTTGAACCTTTAAATATTCATCATACAATTCATACATAACACTGTGCTAAAATTTGACACTTTATTTTGAGACAAGCCGTGCACCTAGTGTTTTACATTACTCGGATACGCTGAATCCAATGGCGCTAGCCATTTTTTAGGTTTGTTTTCGGACATATCGTTCTTTCGAAAATAGAGGAGGTTGTACAACATATAGGCGCGTAACTCGAAAACGGTTTAGTTTATTGAAATTAGTTAAACAAAAACCGAAATTCCGCAAGAAAATTACCTTTAAGCAAAAAATAATTTCTTATCAACATTTCGAAATTTTTGTTTGTAAGAAATTAATAAAAAAGTTTTTCCAGTCAAATAAAAAATTTAGTTGCAAACAAGACAAGCCAAGCCATAAATTATTAAGATTTGCTTACAACTTTTGTTTTATTTACAAAAGACGAAAAATTTTAATTAATTTAAGAATTACATAAAACACAATAGTTGTATGGGAGACCTAAGAAGTGGAGCTAAATGGCACGTACATTTTAAGAAAATGCTTAGCCCTTTGACGACCATAGGCAAACATACTTGCCCAGGGGATTTTGCATCATATAATTGTTCACGTAAGAGATAGAGTAAATATGTTCAAAACGGATTTGCAGCGGAGGGTTGGGGAAACAAAAATGTGGTAGGTGGTAGGATCCTATCTGGCCCCATTTGCCCGCTAGGAGGTCTCAAATTTGGCCAAAAAGTCGCCTTACTTCAGGGGGTGCTGTGAGGAGAGCGTAGGGCGCACCTGGCTAAAACTCGGGAATATTTTGGACTCGCCTCTTACCTTTCAAAATATATATGGGGGAAGTATGTGTAAATTTCAACCTGCCCACATTTACCCCAAATATGTTTGGTAAGTATGTTTGCCTGTGGGTTGAAACGGAAAAAATAATCTAAATATTTTTTTTATTTTCATCATTGTATGCATGTGTGTATATATGTACATAGTTTTACGTTGTTTTTTTTTAAGTCAATTGAAGTTCAAAGTTTTTTTTTGCGCTGATTGCTTGTTTTTTTATTCATTTATTATTCGAAATCAATCAGAGCATACGTCTTTCGTGCATTACCATTTGAATTTCGATTGTTATTTTTGATCAAACAGTCTAATATTATTTGGTTATTATAAATAAAAAAAATTAAATGAGTGGATCAGTCCGAGATCGTTTTCTTTTCCATAATCCGGACGAAATTGATCAACTTTGGTTTTGCGACACCAGTGACAATGAGGAAGAAGCTGCTGCATATATGGATGAAGAGGACATCGTTTTTCTAGAAAATGACGCTTTGGAAATCCAAGGGGATGAGCCCATAGGAGTTGTTAATGAAGGAACTAATCCTATAGAATCTTCTGTAATTAAAAAGGCTCGCGTTGGTCGTAAAGCGGTACAAGTTGCTGTAGAGGTTGAGCCAATTACATCGACTTCAAATGCTGCAGTAATACCAGAAAAGCCAGCACTTGTTATACCACCAGAGAAGACTTTCTGGTTCATAGAGACGATTACTTATAAAAACCCCGTTTTCACCGGATTTCAGGAGAATTGCATATATGAACATTCGCAAGATTTAAAACCCATTGTAAATGCACATGTGGTGTGTTCAATGCTGTTTATAATTTTCAAGGTAAGTTTTTATAATTGCAAGTTTTTATACAAGCAGGTAAAATTTATATAGATTGCCCGTTGGTTGTCCAGCACTACAACAAGGGAATGGGAGGAGTCGATCTCATGGACCAAAAAAACGTTTACTATGACTATGAAACAAATGGCAGTTTTATATTCGATTGTTCTTTGATCCCTTCGAAATATGCGTCTATAATAGCTACGTGATATATAGCAAACTCATGTTAGCTAACAGCTTCGCGACAAAAGTGACCTCGATTGATTTTCGGGCAGCTTTAGCAAAGGAATTAATTAATGACTTCTGTTCAAGACCACGCAGATTCCCGGAAGCAACCAGAACTGGAAGTATCTCTTGGAAATGATGCCTTCGTTGTGCCAGCTACGGGAAATATAGCCTCACAAATGTATTTTGTACTATATGCAATGTATTTCTTTGCTTTACATCACGTGACTGTTTTGGCGAATACCACGTATAGGACTTATTTTAAATTGTAAGTTATTTATAAATTACTTTTTTAATAGTTAAAATACATAAAAAATGTATAAAACATTATATTTTTCAATTAAATTTTTTGGATAAAAATTCTCTTTCAGCCCATAGGCAACTATATTTGCCAAGCAAAAAGAGGGATAAGGAGAGGATCAGGGGAGCCTATTTTTTGACGTTACTATTATTGGGCCATATATTATGAAAATAAGAAAAAATAAAAAATCGCTTCGGCAGAAAAGGTCTGGTCCTCAAAGGGTTAGGACAAAAACTCATTGCGGTCGGTCATACATTTTATTCCCCTATGGGCGACCCCATGGCAGTTACGAACTTTTTCTTCAATATATTTCAAGTCTGTATTAAAAATTTTGTGTGGGAGCCCCTTAGGGATTAGAGATAGCGGGTAAGTTTGTTAAAAATAAATGATGCAGATGAAAAATAAAGTGGGATTGGTCATACATTTGACCCATCTAGGGGCATCCCATACAAAAAATATACAAAAAAATAAACTTAAAGACAAACTTGTTATGGCTTTGAAAAAAATTAAGGTGATTCTTAGCTTTTTTCGATTTAATTCTAAGTAATCCAGACAGGTCCAAAGCTATTAACCAGCATACTGTAGCCGTTGTTTTTCCAAATACGGAACACAGAGATTTTTCCAACTGACTGGCTGCAAGGAATAATCGAGAAATTGGCCAAGAAATGTGACGCAACAGATTGTAACAATTGACGCGGTATAATTATTCTCTTTGCAGTTATGAAAGTATTTATAAAGATCATCCTGCATCAAGCATGTTGACAAGAAGCTACGTCCAGAACAAGCTGGTTTCAGAATTGGTTGATCATGTGTCGATTAAATTAACACCCTCAGGATGATAATTGAGCAAGCTGTAGAAATGCGATCTCCATTATATATGCTTTTCACTGATTATGAAAACGCACTCGAGTCTATTCATAGAGAATGTGCTTCGGCCGACCTGAAGAATATGGGTGGTCTTAATAAGATTATATATTTAATACGCATCAGCAATGCAAGTTTCCAAAGCACAGATCTTCACGAAGGTAAAATGTCTGAACCCTTTAACACTATATCAGCGTAACACAGGACTGCTTGCTATCACCCTTGCTCTTTCCGACCAGAAATCCGACTAGAAACACTTGATTATGCTGATGATAAATGCAAACTATCCCACAGGTAATTTGAATCCAATAAAGTAGAACTAAGAATTAATCTAGACAAAACAAAGACCCCGATTAAATCTTCTATATACACAGGTTTACCGGCTAGAAAAGTTTTAGTACCTGGGAAGCATTTTTACAGAGAGTGTGATCGGCGTATTTAAACAACTTCACAGAGTATAGAACTCAAGCACGTATAGCGTCAAAACAAAAATACATATATTCAAGGCCTTTGTTCTCTCCGTGCTTCTTTACGGAAGCGAAACTTGGTTGTAAAGGAAAGCATACAAAACAAACTGAGATCTCTTAGTAAATCGTAGCCTCCGAAGAATTCTAAACATATTTTGACCTCGCACAATAAGGAGCGAACAGCTTTGGTACAGATCTGATATGGTTGGTAATAACGAAGAAATACGAAAGAGAACATTTCGTTGGATAGGGCACACACTTCGAAAACCACCTGAAGAAATTTCCCACCACGCTCTTCTTTACAACCCCCAAGGTAGTAGTGTAGTGTGTTTGACTAGTCGTCGTAACGATGTCTTCTGTATATAACTCGAGCTTCACACTTTGTGGAAGCAAAAATGTCCACACACGTCAAGCCCACACTTCTCACTGATTTAATAAAAATAAATTACGATGAATAAACAAAATTGTATTAGTGAAAATAAGTTGTTTGTATTTAAGAATTGATAATAAAGAATAATTATAATTGTACACTTAAGGCGGACAGTCGCATAAGCGGCTGTCCCGCAATTTAATAAATAAAAATAATAACCTTAAAAATATACAAAAAGATGAAGTGTTCGCATTATTATTTTAAAAATTACAAAATCATTAAATTAAAATTATTATAGTAGAAAAAGAGGACGGCTCCAAACCACCTGGCGACAATCAACACTACAGAAAATTAATTTCATATCAAATGGTCTGGAAGAACCTTGAACACCACCAAAGAGCTCAGAGATAAAGCTGCACATCGACAAAGATGGAGACATCTTAAAGACGGCCTATGCCCAGTATATAGGCAGCTCGTAGTCATATGTCGACGGACAAGGCAAAATTAAAGTACTCTATCTGCCTGTTAGTAGAACGCGAGCGCAAAAGTGACTCGTTCAACTTACATTTAACACAAAAACAAAATTTCAAAATTTGTTTTTGTTTTAAATGTAATTTAAACGAGTCACTTTTGTGCTCGCGTTCTACAAACAGGCAGTATCACTTACCGTAAATATTCAATACGTGTTCGTAATCGTATCTGTTTACTCTCATACTTGTCTACAGGGTAACCGTTCGAACGACTAAAGTCACAATTTGCCCCTTTTTGGGCGGCATGAGACTTTTTGTGAGACTTTTTTTTATAATTTTTTACTATTTTTTGTAAAGTTTCTCGCAAAAAGCATTTAATTTGCAGCAAATTATAAATTTTCTTATTATTTTAATCGAAAAAAATCGTCATCAAAATTAAAAAGCAAATCACAGATTATTTTTTCTTTGGCAACAATTTTAATACTTTTTTCGCGAAGTTTTAAAGAATAGTGTTAGCAAAAAAGCTTTTTAAATAAAGAAAGTCTGGTGTTTGCAGTGCTCATTTTATAAAATTATTTTTAGCCGCCGAGTCAATGAATGCAGGTCCTTACAAGAAACGTCATATTTGGTGATGCCATTCGAAAGACTAGGAACTGAAGTATAAATGGCTTAACCAAGACATGGAGTCAAAGCGGCCTTTGCAGTGTTTGTAAACAACTTTTAGTGTACTCTCCAACCATCTTCAGCGACATGGAAAAACATATTAACAATATAAAAAATGAAAAAAATGTAACTGACTGTTTTGTTTCAATTGTTTGCTATGCTTCTTAATAATAAAAAACCTTAAAAAAAGATGTGCGACTTTTATTTTCTCAAACGACTTTTTTCTGCTACTTTATTTCTATAAAACGAGCTTTTATGCGACTTTTCAAAAATTCCTAACGGTAACCCTGCTTGTGTATATCCATGCGCATTTGATTTTGTTCATGTATGTTATTAAACTTACCCTGCAGGGAATGTCTATAGTGAATTTTTTTTTTCTTTAATGTTATTTTCTATGCGAACGTCAACGTTCGAAATCGTTGAACAGGCTGTAACTTTTTTAATCTTGTAGATTAGATAAGAGTTTTCGAAAATTTTTTTTTTTTTAATAATATAAAATGCTAGTAAATTGACAAAGTGTTTTTATTAATATTAAAAAATACATATTTCTTCAAGGCAAAACTTCCATTAGGTTTAATTAACAATAACAAAAAAATAATGCATTACTAAGAGAACATCAGAACTTAGAATTGTATTTTTATAAATTGTATTGCTTAAAATACATTAAAACTAACAAATTGTACACAGTCTTTTTTGGTATTTGGGAGACCATTTTTTTCAAGGCTGGTTAAACCCTTAATTATTTTTAATTAACAAAAAATTAAATCCCTATTGATAAAAATATATTAAAATTGTACTAAACAGTCTTTAAGGGCTCATTTCTTTCAAGGCTGGCTAAACCTTTTTTTAAAATATGTTTTTAAGAAAATACTAGATATTAATTTTAAAGCTCAATTTCTTCGAGGCTGGCTAAACCCTTCAATTTTTTCAAAATATTAAAAATTTATTGCTCTTCGACGTTCTCAGTATTTTGCACCTTGCCTCCTTTAGTATTGTTGCGGCTGTTTTGTCTAAAATACTTTTTTTTTGTCGTTGGAAAGCTGCTCTTAACGTTTTATCAGGTGTATCATTAAATGTGGATATTACGTCTAATTATTAAGAAAAAAGTTTAATTCATTAAGACTTTTTATAAAAAGAGTTTTTTTAAATATGTAAATAAATTTTTACCTGTAATTGCAGCAAGCACATTTCCATAGTTTCGTAGTCCTTTTTTTCCAAAAATTCCGTCAACATTAAAACTTAATATAATATTTCGCCCAAATACTTGGTGCAAATTACGTTCGACGTTGCCAGCGATGAGATTTTTCATTTGTCGAATCTTCAAAGATAATTAAAGGTAATATTAGTTAAGTAAAAATGTGTATTTCTGAAAACCAAAATACTTACATATGGATCTGATTGCGTTGATAAAATGTTTTCAAACTCTTTTAGCTTATCTTCAGAGTTTATTGGGAAAATTATCTTGTGGAAAAAACGTTTTGGGAATCAACGCGATCAAGCAAAACTTTGTGCTCAGCCAGAATTTCGAGCACAGTGTCAAGTTTTTTTGATATTTCTTGACAGGATGCACACTTCAGATTAGCTAAAGAAATAAAAAAGGCACAATTTTTAATATTTAAGTAATACAATGTTTACCATTAACCTATTTTGGATATAGCGTTTCATTTTCAACCCACTTTCATTTAAAATTAAAAATATAATTTTTTTTCCAAAATGGGTTAACAAATTTAAACTTACCTGGGGTAGAAAAATACTTCATTTGTCCTTTTGAAGGATTGGGTTGTTCGCTCGACATTTTTTTATTTATTTTTTATTTATAATTAAACACAAAACCATTTTATTTTACACAAAACAATTTTATTTAACACAAAACAATTTTTTCTCACAAAACACGTGTTTTCCTTACAAAAAAAACTGATGCAATGAAAAGAACAACTGCAAAAAAAATCTCTACCTATTGAGTGCGCAGCTTAATTCAAATAAAAAAAACAAACTGTTGACGCGTTCGTTGACAATGTCACCAGAAATACACTAGTACCGTTGTCTCTAACGTATCTCTACTCTCGCTTAAAAGGAAAGTAGGCGACATTTCTATTAGTGCAATTGTCACTAGAAAAACGTATGGCGACAAAGAGACTTATGGTTCTGGGCTGACTACAGGGTATTGTGTTTCATTGACTTTGAACATTTTGTATTCGTCAATTTTTTTTTTATATTTAATAAATGTTGCCAGAAATATTTTTTGTAATTGCTGAATCAGTTCTCTTTTTTCAAAATCATTTGAGTAAAATTCAACAAAATTTTATTGAAAAGGAATTGTTGACTCTACAAAAATCTCTGGAATATAAAGACCTGCGTTCATATCTAAAAAGAAAAAAAAATACTTTTTGAGTGTTTGCAATTCTCATTCACTGTGCAGTTTTATTGTTAATGCCTTGGGCTTTACTAAAAAATTTTTCGAGAATGTTTCCTGACGGTCTAGCCTAAGCAACCAGTGAAATGCGCATAGAAACTGGCTTATACTCCAGCATTAAATTTCAGTGTTTTTATCAAGAATAAAAATTGGGAATTATGCACGACAAACAAACTCTTATTATTTAAATAGAAAAACAATATTTAAGAAAATCTGAAAAATATTACAAATTTGATGCAATAATGAATCGAATAGTCGCGGGTATGAAATGAGATACCACAAGTTAATACTTTCAAACATATTATGACTTTCAGATGTTTATATGTTGGCAGTTGCATTTTTAAGACGTTTAATACTGTTTAAAATTTAAGGGCTGAAGTCGATCAGTATGCCAACGAATATGTTAGCCTTACAGAAGACTTCAACATCATAGTATGGTGGAACAACAACGCCTCAAGGAATTCACGGTTGTCTATATAATAATCAAGATTGTTATCAACTCCTGCCAGCAGCGCAGTGTCAAAGCCAATTTTCTCTTTAGTTGGAAACATGAAAAAAAAACAGAATAGATCCCAAAACAGTTGATAGCCTTTTTTTAATATTTTTGTAAAAAACCTCTTTCGTAAAAGAGAATATATTGGATTATTTAGAAGCATAATTTTATAATAATGGAAAATATTTTTGTTCTAGTAAAACTTTTACACAAATTAATGAAATTCTTATTTTATCAGTGCTATATTTGTTTTTTTTTTTTTTATTTTGGAAAAAAATTTATAGTTCATGGCAACACTGCTTGCTTTACAATAACCATACAAATTGTTGAAGCAACTTATCGATACTCATCGATACATGCCTATACTCATACACATTCATACTAATGTTCATACTCCTACCGTTCGCTTTACAAACTTATTAATGTTCATACTTATTGGTAGACATACTTGTACTCGTGCTCGGTGGCGTATCAATAAGTTATAAGAAGGGATGAGATTTTCATGCACTAAGAAATCGAAAATATGCACTGTTCATAAAAAATGGTTTTTAAATTTTACTTCACACAAAAATAAAAAAAAACCTGTCTATAGTTATTCAAATATCTTTAAAAAACTTAAATAACTAATTAAAATTTTTGTTTGTTTTATTAAATAAGTACTGTTTTATTTAAAGTAAAAGTTTGTCTTGTACTTGAAGAATGCCAATTCATTTTGAAAATGTTTGCTTTAGATCCCTTTTTTAATCCAGATCAGATCAAAAATATTTGAAATTTATTTTATTTTTTTAAATCCTGAAACAATCTTGTTTCTAAGATTGTAGTTGTTCATGAAAAAAAACACAGTTTTAACATTAAAAAAAACAAACACATTTATTAAACGTTTCTTTAACACTAGTAGATTTATTCTTGTTCAGCAGAAAAGGCACGTCCGGTACTTTTAATAAGCCTAGACAATGGTCTTTACTGAATGAAAGTCAGAATGCTACTCGATCTTTACACACAAGTGATGCTGCTTTTATAGCAAATCCTTTCGTCTGCATTTCGCAGTTGTCAAAATATGTACTAATAATGTTAATAGAGTTGTATTCAAAATAAACGTTAAATTCAAATAATGGTATTAATGGACAGAGTTGATTTTGAATAGTTCTTAAAATAAACATAGAGTTGTATGAAAAATAAACGTTAATTTCAAATGCTGTTAATATTTTTTATACATGGGGTTGTATCTTAAGTATACGTTAGGATTTAAATATAAATATGGAATAAATAAATGTGGGCTGCTACATACTCCCCCTCTGATGCCGATGACGTCCCGGTGAGGCAGCAGCTAAGGCTTTCGAGGGCATCCTGTTCGTCTTATCATTTGCACTGGTTGTAGAGATTCTTTTGAATGGCCTGAATGGGTACTTGTACTTTAAAACCAACTTCAAATGGGTGGTGATTACTTCGGTGATCACCGTATATTTCCTTAAGTTCTTTAAATATGTCGGATAGAGTGTGTAGATATAAAGTGTTTTCAGTCACAAAGTTTTCGGACTGCATAATTGCTGCACCCTCCCCCTGGAGCAAAACTACCCCAAGAGCATAAACACTGGAGATCTTAACCTTAAGATCATGTTTTCGAGTGAACAACAACCAATATGAAGGTGTCTCAATTGGACCGTGCCCTTCAGTGAGGCTGTGGTGAACAGATAATGAAGTAGCTTGAACTGGTTCGTCCTTGTTGGACCTTTGAAGTATGTTTAGGTTTTTATGTTCCTCGCCTGTTAGCCCAATACCATCGGATTCTTTCACAATGTGGATATGCAATGAGTATAGAGGCATAAAAATTGCATCCAAGTAGTCATCTTGGTCGGATTTCCGGACTTTAATAGGGGGTGCGAATAATGTGGAAATCTCACCAGGTGTTCTCTCCCCCGCAGGTATTGCATCTCGAAAGATATTTTGAATAGAGTGTGGTGAGTAATCATTAGAGCCTTTTGGTGAATTGGAAAGTGGTGAAATTTTCTTTTTATCCTCAAAGAAGCTGATGAACTTAGAAACTTCCCCCATAGTCTTACTGCATGGAGAACATTCATCGCTGTTGAGGTCCATACTAAAAACTCCTACATTAAGAGGGCTTGTGAATAGAAATCTGGTTTTAGGCGCATCCTCAAAATACCAGCACCTTTGCGCCATATTTAGGACAATTCCAGCCTGTTCCAAAAAGTCTGCTCCCAATAATGTACGACTTTTCTCAGTGTTTGGAAGATATACCAATCTTATTTTCCGAAGTCTACCGCCAATCACTACATCACAAATTGTATGCATTACTTTGCCGGTAGTCGTGGACCCGTTGGCCAAAGTAACGTCTGCACGAACATCTTGGAACACACAACCGTTTTTGGTAAGAATTTTCTTCAAATTCAGGCTGGCAACGCTAGTCTTTGCACCGGAGTCGAAAATTGCCTCTACTTTCAAACCAAAAATCTCGATGTGGGTTGTAGGCAATGAGTGACCAATAAAAGTGGATGACAAGGAATTTAAAGATAAATATTGAGGGCTCTCCTTTGTGTGGTTGCTACATGTGGGGCAATTTGCTCGGTACACCCCTGGTGCACCACACCCATAACATGAAAACGATGGTTTCTTTACTAAATTGTTGGGTGGCTGGCTTATTTTTTCTTGTTGACTCATTTGTTGCTGCTGTTCTACTTCTTGCTTGGCTTGTTGCTCATCCCGCTTTTTCTTCTTGAAACAATTTTGAATAGCATGGCCTTTCATACGGCAAAAAGAACAGCGGTTGCTGGTCACATCTTCTTCTTTAATTTCTGCATTACTATTAATTGATCGAACTTCCGTTACAAATAGTTCTGCATCCCTGCTTGCCGAAATGAGGTCGCTAAATGTTTTTAAACCATCACGGCGAACTCGCTCACGTATGCCTATGTTCAACAGTCCGTATATCATATTGAGTTGTACTTCTTCTGTCACAGGCACGTTTAGTTGGGACAATAGGAGCCTCTTTTTACAAACAAAACTGTCTGTTGGCTCTCTTTTTTGTTGCTTAGTATCGAAAATATTTAAAAAAATGCGCCAATGAGGTATTGGTGGCGAAAATGTTGTACGAATGAGAGTTTTTGCCTCTTCAAAACTATTCACTGTGTCTTTTACACCAATCCACCACGTGGCCGCATAGTCCTCAAGCAGTAGGGGCATTCCACGTACTGCATCTATATCGGATATTTTTTCAATATCTTTGTAGACGCTGACAGCAGCCAAAAATTCTTCCACCGCAGCGGGATCTCTCTGCCCCTTAAAGCGTGCTGTGCATTGAGTGAACGAACCACCTCTGTTTGTGCCACCCATTGCCGCTAAAATCTGTTGGAATTGTTCAGCTGAAAATGTTGCCACGCTGTCTTCGTTTGTTAAAGTTGTTACGGCTTCGTTCTCTACGAAAACCGCTTTGTTGTTATTTTGACTTGTTTTTGATGACTCTGTGTTATTTTCATAGGCTTTCTTCTCTACGATAGCCTTTTTGTTGTTTACCTCGGCTTTGGAATTATTCGAGGCCACTAAGTTGGGCGCCAATGAAACAATCTTGTTTCTAAGATTGTAGTTGTTCATGAAAAAAACACAGTTTTAACATTAAAAACAAACACATTTATTAAACGTTTCTTTAACACTAGTAGATTTATTCTTGTTCAGCAGAAAAGGCACGTCCGGTACTTTTAATAAGCCTAGACAATGGTCTTTACTGAATGAAAGTCAGAATGCTACTCGATCTTTACACACAAGTGATGCTGCTTTTATAGCAAATCCTTTCGTCTGCATTTCGCAGTTGTCAAAATATGTACTAATAATGTTAATAGAGTTGTATTCAAAATAAACGTTAAATTCAAATAAAGGTATTAATGGACAGAGTTGATTTTGAATAGTTCTTAAAATAAACATAGAGTTGTATGAAAAATAAACGTTAATTTCAAATGCTGTTAATAATTTATACATGGGGTTGTATCTTAAGTAAACGTTAGGATTTAAATATAAATATGGAATAAATAAATGTGGGCTGCTACAATCCTTTATTTATTTTAAACGTTTTGGATTTTTTTAATTTGCAGGATATGTTTCCTTCCACATTGTTAATTTTACTTTTTGCAATATCAATTAATTAAACTTATGTATTAAGTAAACCAAATCCCTCATAATTAGTTTTTGTTTCGCAAATATATCCGTAATTGGAAAATTCAAATGCTAATTGACTTCTGATGTTATTGAAATTTAATATTTATTTTCCTTTTTAAATTGTATAATCATCGGTATCAAAAAGCTCTTCTAACATTCTTAAATTTCTTGAAATTGTTTGAACAGAAATCTGAAGCATCTATCCAGGCCCCCATCTTTTTACTACTGGCTAAATCAAGGAATTCTTTTTATTAAAAATTGTCGTATTATCTAATTGGCTTTTCCTTTGCAACGCAGTTTAACCTATGTGCTAACCAAGTAATGTAACTGTTTTGTATAAAATATGTTTAGCCCGTTGGAAGCCTTAAACATGTAAGGTGCTGCATCGGTTTGAAATAGAAGGATCTTTTGTCGAAATCTTAAACATTTTGTATTTAAAGCACACCTTCAAAAGAAATTATTTATTGAATTTAAAATTTTTTTTAAGAACTTTTTTTATAATAATTAGTATTGTGGTTTTTTTTATAATATGGAAATTAAACCTAAAAAATTCCTTAAAAATTTCAAAATATGCAAAAATATGTATTTTCACCAAAATATGCAACAATATGCAAAAACACATGATTCGGAAAGATAATTGGTCGACATCGTTCTTAGACTATCGAAAAAAAAACAAAGCATTTGCGTGGGAATTACATCCCTAGTTATAAGTTTTGAAAATATAACTTTTTGGCTTTCTACCGATAGTTTAGCTATTTTCCCGTTGAATCTAGTGATTTTTAGACGCATAAAGCAGAATCAAAAACAGACTGTAAAATATAAATTAAAGAAATAATAAACAAGAATGTGTTTGTCGTGCTTAATTCCTAATTTTTATTCTTCATAAAAACACTGAAAATTATTGTTCATAGAATAAGCTATTCCTATGAGCATTTCACTAGTTGCTTAGGCCAGATCATCAGGAAGGTTAGGTTAGGTTCCATTGGCAGCCGTGATCAAGCACAGCTCACGTGGGTCCATTAATTAGTTCCCGTTGTGTTACCATGTCACACCGTCTCCCATGGGTCCTAAGTTATCTGGCTGCTAGTATTATCAAGCAGCCATCCGGTCAATTCAGTAAAGGAGTGGATCCTGTTTACATCAACATCAGAGAGACAAGTTTTGTCCCAAAGGGCTCTTCGACCAAATATTTCGAATCTTAGATCTCCGAATGCCGGGCAATTACATAGAAGATGTTCCGTTGACTCTTCCTCCTCCTCCTCCTCGCCGCAACTTCTACATAAATCATTGTAAGGGAGCCCCAGCCTCTGGGCGTGCCTCCCAATGGGCCAGTGACCAGTTATAACTGCAATCAGGTTTCTAAGATGATGTCTGGACAGCTGTAATTCCCGCCGTGTCCTTTTTTCATCTATGATGGGCCAGATTTTCCTGGTTTCCCCACAGGTAGTTTCATCGTGCCACCTCTGACTGGCGATAATATGAAACTTGTGCGCTATAAGTTGCTTACTCCTTGGGATTGAAGCACCTACATTATATGTTGAGCCGTCTCGATTCAAGATGGTGCCTGCATACGCCAACGAATCCGCCATGCAGCTCCCCAGTATGTCCCTGTGTCCGGGGACCCAATTAAGTGTGACCAGTGAATGTCTCGCTATCTCCTCCAGAGACATCCGGCATTCTCGGGCAATTCTCGATGTGATGAACACATTCCCCAGGGATCTTATGGCCGCCTTGCTATCGGTAAAAATGTGAATATCCCTTCCACATATTTCACCGTACCGGATGCGCCTCGCGGCTGTGTGGATGGCCATTATCTCGGCCTGGATGACACTGCAGTGGTCCGGCAGTGTCATAGAAATGCTTCAGTTTAGCTGCTCGGAGTATATGCCAGAACCGACACAATACAGTGTTTTAGACCCGTCCGTGAAAATCTGAATCGCATTCGCGGGAATTTGTAGGTCATCATAGTCGACCACGCTATCCAAAATGCTTACCGTGAAGCCAGGATCAAAGATTGGCTCGGGTGTAACATAATCAACATCCATGTGCCAATTAATTTCATTCAGAATATTAGCATGTCCGATATTGTAATCCCTCCATGCTCCGGTGGCCCTTAGTCTTACCGCCGCGTTTGCAGATAGCCTTTTCGCCAAAATTTCTGGTGGTAACCAGTTTAAAATCGTTAACAGTGCGTTAGAGGGGGTTGTTCTAATGGCACCTGTTACCGCTATCGCCATCATTCTCATTGTACGTTCAAACCTAGTTTGATGACTCTTCACCTTGAGCGCCGGCCACCAAACAGCTGCCTTGTAGAATAGAATGGTTTTAATGACACATTCGTAGAGCCAGTATACATTCCTCGGGTTAATTCCCCAGTTTAGGCCAATGGCCCTTTTGCAGCCATATAATGCAGTTGCCGCTTTATTAGTCCTGGAAATGGTGTTCATCCTCCAGTTCAGTTTGCTGTCCAATATTAGCCCAAGGTACTTGGCGCTGTCAGACAGTTCCAGTGAGACCCCCTTTATCAAATTCGGGAATTTTGTATCTCCTTGTGAAAAGTACCAGTTCCGTTTTGGCAGGATTTACATCCAGTCCACATCCCTGGCACCATTTCGTTAGGACGTCCATTGCGGACTCCATTAGTTCTGACAATAGTCTGGGATCATCAGGAAACTTCATCCAAAGATTTTAGAAAAACTAAAGATATTATACAAATAAAACTATTAAGCGAATAAGAATTATAAACACTACTTTTACCTGTAACAATATCAAAGCTTCAACAAAAACAACAACAATAAACAGTGAGTTTATCTTTCTAACATTCCTCACTACAAATGGTTGGAATTCTCCCAACATTAATTGTAGTTGTAAAAAGGTTTAGAAAAACAAAAACAAGTTTCTTTTTTGTTTTCGCAAAAAATCAAAAAAATAAATGAAGTTGCCAGTTTAGATGTTTTAGGCCGTGCACTTGAAATTCTTAAATTTGGACTCAATTTTTAGTGATTCTTTATACAACAAAAATACTTATTTTTGTTTTGCCAAAAAAATATATTTCTTAAACGACTGTGAATATTAGATAAAACTATATTATACCTTAAAATTAATCTTATGGCGGAAATTCGGTTTTTTAGTACACTTTAATACACTGAACTGTTTTTTTTTTTGTTACGCCAAAATATGCTGTGCAAAATCCTCCATTTTTTTGTATAATAATATTAAAAATTCAAAGTTATTTTGGAATACAAATTTTGTTATTAATAAGATTTCTGTATGGCGTGCTAGATTCCGAACTTTTCATATTTGATAAATACAATGACATTTATTGTTGAGGGAAAAGTGTTTCTGCTGGAATTATCGAATTACTTACTTTGCAAAAGTTTAATAGTTTCGACGGTACGAACAGAGACACTTGAGCTCGATGGCCCCTACGGCCAAAACATTGGTATTTTCGAAACAAAAACATTGATATATCATAATTTAAGATCGGATTATAAATGACTAAGATATAACGTCAAATGTAAAAAAACGACCCCTACGTTCGGGAAAAATATTTTCTTTCTTGAAACCTCCTTGCTAAAATACTTTATATAGGAGGCTGTACGGCGCACTTTCTGTTGTTTCCTTGTAAGTTGGTACGCTTTAATGTACGTGACTGTATTCTGCAGAAAACTAGAATTTTTTTTTTTTTGCCAACATTTTCTAAGTTTATGATTGCTTTTTTTGTGTTATTATTTTGTCTTTTTGCTCTGTAATAAAATAAAATTTGAATTTGATTGAATTTTTTTTAACAACAATTTAAGCTTTTGCATGAAATAGAAATTGTTTTTTATAACTACTAGAGCTATATTTTATTCCTTTCTATAAAAACTTTGACAAATACAATATGAAGAAATTATTTATACTAGGGATGCCAATCGGGACTGGTTCTTGTAAGTCCCTGGATTTGGGATTTCAAAAAATCAAATAAGGGGCTTTTTTTATTTGAAAAAAAAGTAAATGATTTTTATAGATGTTTATTAACAGAAGTTTTAGAAGCTTGAGATTTGTGTATAGTAAATTTTTTTTAATATTAAAAACATATTTTTCTTTCGTTTTCAATGATATTCTAAACAGGATGAATCAAATACAGTTGAACTTCTATAAGTCAAACTTCTGTAAGTCGAAAATTCTTTTAGTCGAAGGGAATCTCTTGGCAATAGCGGTAGACAGACCAATTCACATGATTTTGTTTCTATAACTTGAACTCTTGAACTACTTTGTCTTGAATTTTTCTATAACTCAAAGTAAAGTATTTGCTCCACGCGTAGCCACACTTTAAAATTTGATAAATCTTAATTCAATATTTCTAAGTTTTTAAAATTTTGAATGTAAACACCTATCAAATCACACAATATTTCATTCAAATACCATGAATACCGAACGAATTTAATTTTTTGTTGTGCATTTATTATAAAATTCTCTATCTTGATGTTTCTGTAAGTCGAACTTTTTTGTCGGGATATTGGAGTTACGAGTTATAGAAGTTCAACTGTAAATATAAAAACAATAATGTTGTGTTCCGTTTCTGCATAAAACGCAAAGGCATGATGAATTGGTTTTTATCGGGACTTCGAATTTGGCATCCCTAATTCAAACGTACAGTTTTGGTTTGAATTAAAAACCCATTATACGCCTCAGTTGTAAAAAAATCCAAAGAGTTTTTGAATAGTTTTGTAAAAGAAAAATGCTTATACTTTGTACTTAGTATATACATACAAGTGTATAATTCGAATATAAATAAAAAATATTTAAAAGAGAATGTTCTGCTTCAATGTTTAAAAATCATATTTATTTAGACAAACATACATTTGTATAAATATTTTGGATACACTAGTTATATGGTCATTACAAAAAAAGTAGATTTGAATAATACAAAGATTATTTTTTAATTGAAAAAAATATTTAAAGATTAAAATTGAAATAAAAACTCAATTACAGTAAGGAGTTAAAGCTCATTCTAAAGGCCACAAGAAAGTTACGCTGTAGATCCGCTTAGAGCCCTATTTCCCATATAATCTCTGAAATACAAAACAAAAACTAATTCATGTAAGTAAAAAAAAACAAACACAAGTTTCAGTATTGCAGATCCACAACCAATAAAGCCTGAAAACTAAAACAGCAATTTAATTTTTGCTCATCTCTTGGGACTAAGCGTTTCATTTAAGGATATTTTTTTCCATGTCTTACGAATACTAATAAAGAGAAACATTAGGGTGAATACATACGATTTTCAGAATTGCTTACACTTAATCGTTTAAACTTAATTTGAAAGACTAACGCCTGGAACAGAATAAAGTAGTTATAGTAGTAGCTGAAGCTGTAGTGCGATTCACTAACTTTTATAACGATAATCGAATCGTTAAAATTAACGAACTGCTATCGAATATGCTATTCAGTAACATTTTTAACGATATTCGCTATAGTTTAAAGTCAGCTGTTAACTTAAGCAATTGTTTTGTCGTTATTTTAGCGACAATAATTTAGGTTGTGTTTATTTAATCGATAAAATGTATTTAATGTTTAAAATTGCTTAGATACATACAAAGATATATTCATATGTAAATGTGTGAACAAAAACAAAATCCTAAATTTTAAATTTACAAAAAAAAAGCAAATTAAGAACAAAAACAAAATTCTTCACAAAAAAAAAAAATAAAAACCCCAAGTTAACCCTTCGTCTTACTCATGAGTCTGGCCAGACCTTTTTCAATGCATTTTGAATGATAAAACATGTGTAACACGGGGGGTTAATAACAATTGCATTTGTTTTTATTTTATTTTCTTTTGTGCTTTTCGGTTTTTTTTTTTTAACTTTTGTAGACAGAGATGTTACAAAAAAACAGCTGTAAACCATCGTTAAAAATAAGTTACTGAATCACACTGTCGTTACTGCAAGCGAATATTTATGTCGACATATATAACGATTGTCGGATCGTTAAAAGTTAGTGAATCGCGCTATTGGTCATATATATGTCATATATTTTTTTTATTTTTTTTACGTGTTTGCCTTAAATTTGTTTAAAACAATAAAAATTATATTTTCCACTCCAACTACACACAAATTTTTGCCAATTTTTGTTTGTTGGAACAGATATAAAATAGATTCAAATAAAATATGGGAAAACATGTTTAAAAAATATTTGAACAAATTGTCAAAAACAAATAATAAATATGTATGTATGTTAATAAAATTACTTTTTACTGAAACTTAAATCAATATTTTAATGCAAAAAACGAAACTTTTTCGGTTTTATAGTACAGAAAAGCGAGAACAGCATTTTTAAAAGTTAAAGCGACCCTGTCGGACATTCAGTTAACTTTAAATTAACTGAAAGCTAACTATTTCTCAAGAAGTGGTGGTTGACACTTGCACTACTTTTATATGGAATTAACTAACTATTTTAACATTGCGATGTCCTAGGAAGTAGTCAATTGTCCGACTCTGCATTACTTTTAATTTACTTTAAAGTTAGCTACCTATCCGTTAACTTAAAGTTAATTTTTTGTAGCAACTCAGAAACTTACTACTTTAAATTAGCTTTGAGTTTAGTTAGTTTAAGTTAAGGCCGATTGTTAAAAACTTAATATTTTTAAAAATAATGACAATAAAAAAGTTGTATTAATGCAAAACTATAAGTAATGCTATGTTTCCACTTCGATTTAAATCACCTGTCAAAATCGAAAAATTGTACTTAGTTATTTTTTTTTAATTATAGTATAACCTAGCCATAACCGATAACCAATTTCTACTCCGTATATTGTAATAATGACCCTAAATAAATTTAATCTTTTGTGGGTCTTGGAGACGTTTGCTTGCCAATCGACTTGGCTCTCTCTACTTAAAATATACTACACAGTGTTTGTGTACACTTTGGTTAATGTAAATTTGGCATTGCGTAGTAGTTGGCTTTAAGTTAGTCTATACAAGCTAACTTAAAGTTTTTTTTTTTTTTTTTGTAGTTAGCTACTCATTTTACGGCAGGGGGATTAAGATAATAAATAAAGGCATAAGGAAGGAAACAATTGTAAGGAATTGTTAAAATGATCGGCCTTATACAGGATTTTTTTTTGGTATTTACCCAATTTTTTCTGGAAAAAACATGTGGCAATTATTTGTTAAAAAAATTTACTAAATATTTAATTAATTTAATTTTTGGGATTTAAGCTAATCCCACGAAGCTCTACGCTTGTCTGCAGGAAAGAATCCAGAGTCTTTGGCGGAAATCGAACCCGCAACCCCGGCGCTGGTAGACTCACTACCAGCTAGCCTACCGAGGCACTCCCTAATCTGACCACAAACTATTTTTGAGGGGCAAACAGAAAATCAGCTGATTTTGGGCAAACAAAATTATTTGTCAGCAAACAAATATGTTCCTTATGTGACCAGCAGACGTCAGACGTGTACTTACAAAAAAAATTTTAAGATCAAACAGCATCAAACTAAAAGCTTTAAATAAAATATTATTTAGAAAATTAACACAACTAACCAACTTTTTAATTACGAAAAAGCATATTTTTGTAAAAAAAATTTCCTGTGTTGTCTCTATATCAAAGAGTAATGTGGGTTTAATAAATGAATCTATGTTACGCATTATGCAAAAGCATTGCGCATCTGTATTTACAGCGTGTACCCACTTTAGGATCCATTGAAAATCATGGACTCACCAAAATAAAATTTTTTATGAGATTAAAATTTATATACAATTTATTTGTGCTGAACAATTTACCGACGTCGACATCTTGTTGAGGTTGGTTCATACGGGACTTATAATAAATTCTGGACCTACCAAGGCAAAATTTTGACATAACATACAAGCTATTAAAGAAATGATTGCCAAGACCAACATTTATAAGGTAAACAATTTTTGGTCAGGTGAATAGGGTTTCAAATTTAATCTGATTGCTAAAACAATAAAACAGTTTATGGGCACAAAGAATTCTCCGCAAAGAAGGTGTTATGAGGCAGTATAAAATTATAGACCAACTCTTTCCACTTTTTATGAATTAAAACGTATACACCAAATTTCATTACATTATCTCCGAAATTGCGACCTGTACTTGGCTAATAAGATTAAAATGGATTGCCAGCCGGACGCACATCGTTATTTAGATTCAAAAATCGCTGCTGACAAAAAATTACAATTTTAGTGCTCAGTTGTTTCTAGTTCTTTCATGCAGCTTAGGATTGAAAGCCAGCACAATCTGTACAGTAGGAAAAGATTGATAGATCCAAATGTGAAAAAACCTTTCGAAAAAATCGATACTTCTGTTACAATAACTAGCTTAAAATAGTGGCGGTATGGTTCGATTGCATCTACTTTTCTCACAAACTCGGCTTTTATGACAAGAAATTATACCATAAAATTTCGTGAAGATCGGTCTATAAATTGCAGTAGGTCCACTATTCAAAACACTTTATAACGTACAGAACCGTAACGACTAATGCTTTAGTGGTAACATATGGTCTTATTTAGTTTCATAAGATATTTTCAAAGATAGAATATTAGAATTTATCGCAGTTTTTATCGTATTGAGTTAAATTGCATGATTACGCTCCCAATAAAAAATTGAGCTTTAAACGAAGCAGGTTTGTAAGGGAGAAATGTGACAGTTTCGCTTACCATCTCGCTTACGGAAGACATGAATTTTATATTGCGAGTTCCCACTTTGAAGCAATACATTTTTGACACAAAGGCGCTTTATTCAATGCATATAAAAACTGGTGAATGTAGAATGTAGTCAAAGTTATTTATTTATTCCAACTTTTTCATATTTGATAAATACACTAAAATTTATTGTTGAGGGAAAGCTAGCTTCTATGCGCATTTAAGTGGTTGCTTAGGCCAGCTCATCAGGAAACCTTTTCCAAAGATTTTAGAAAAGCTAAAAATATTATACAAATAAAACCCTAAAGCGAATAAGAATTTTAAACACTCAAAGTCTTACTTGTAACAATATCAAAGCTTAAACAAAACACCAACAATAAACAGTGAGTTTATAATTTCTTACATCCCCCTACAATTGGTTGGGTTTCTTTCCGACTCGAATTGTAGTTATAAGTGGGTAAAAAGAAAAAAAAAATTGTTTCATTCTATTGTCTTCGTAAGAAAACATAATAGTGCGCTTATATTTTTAAATGTACCATTAGTGCTTCGCAAAATGATAAAATTTTTTATTGGCCTTTATATGGAACTAAATACATACATGCATATCTATGTTAAATTATTATTCGATTATCACAAAGTTTAATTATTTTATTTCTAGTTAAAGTTATTTCCGGTCTTATGAAACTAAATTAGACCATATTTCACCGTTGAGGTTTTGGACGTTATAGTGTTTCCGACAGTGGACCTACTGTAAATTATAGAAGGATCTTCACGAAATTAAGATTCATGATTTCTATTCATAAAAATCGAGTTTGTACAAAATTGACCGACAATCATTGCATTTCGCCACCATTTTATGTTAGTTTTTTTTTTGGGATCCATAACATTTTTTCTACTTCAGCGATTGTGCAGGATTTCAATCCCAAACTGCTTGGCAGAACTAGAACAAATTTGGCTCCAAAAATGGTTGTCAGTACCCTTTTCTGAATCAATATAACAATATCCGTCCAGCTGTCTGTCCATGTTACGTTTCTTGCAAAGTACACTCAAAAGAAAATTCAATCCATCCGTACTCAAATGAATCCGAGGCGGTATTAATAGTACGGTGAGTACGGAGTTTTTTGACTTAAGTACATAAAGATTGATTCAAGTACGGCTTTTCAATCCCAAAATACTTAAATTATCCATACTCAATCCTGACTTTGTAATTGAAATAATGCGAAAATGAGATTGATTTAAGATAAACTAAGATTGAATTAATATCAAAATGAGCTTGATTTAAGAATTAAAAAATTGTTTTAATCCGAATAATGAGATTGATTTAAGTAAAACTAAGATTGAATAAATCTCACAATGCCCTTGATTCAAGTATTATAAAGTTGATTTTATCCTGAATTCGTGCTTGAAAAAAACCAAAAAAGAAATTAGAAAGAAAGAGTTATAATGATTGATTTACTTACCCGTTTTACAACTTACAGAATGATAAAACACCAACATCATGCCCGATATGGTTTTTACTTTGAAAATCGTATGTACATATTTAACCAAAAATATAAACTAAATGATAAGCAAAAGTTCCAATTTACTTTTTAACCTTCGTTGTACACATGAGTCTGGAAAATCAAAACATGCGTAAGCCGAAGGGTTAAACACAGCAAAAAGTTTAATCTTTTTTTACTTGATTTAAGAATTTTATACTTATTTTAAGAAATTCCGGGATTCATTTTCGGAAGAAATCCTATTTAGTTTTGTTTTGAGTCCGTTTGGGTGTTATTCGTACTTATATTTTTAAGTACGACTCGTACTTAAATTAATCATAAAAAACTTGAATTATTCCGAGTGTTTTTCTTTCTGTGTAAAGGTCGCAATTTTGCTCCTGTAATTAATTGGTCCATAATTTCATATGGCTCCATAAATAAAAACTTGTTTCCGGAAAATTCTTCGTACCAATAAACCATCTTGCTAATATGTATAAGCACTTGAATAAAACTTGCAACCCTAATTCACCTTACCAAATATTATTGTAATCGGTCCATATTTTACCTTAGTTTTATTAAAAAATAACGGGTTATCCATTTTGCGGTTTCAAAAGTAAACGTAAATAAAACACATATAAAATATTTTTTTTCATGATATTTCTTTTTTATTATAAAGTTTGAACGTTGACATCATGTGTGAAACACTATATCATTTAAATGACCACCACGCGAAGTGTTGATTTACATAATCGTCCAACTACGCAAGCAATTGGCAAAATTGTGAAGAAATTTAAAGAGAGTGGAGCGGTTATAGATATTGTAAGGCCAGTGCATCATCGTTCCGCTGAAAATATCGCTGCTGTAAGGGAAAGTGCTGCCGAAGACCCGAATGTGTCGATTCCTCGTCGTTCTCAGGAATTAGGACTGTATGGTCGTATGATAACCGAATTTTTTTTTTTTGCCTGCTATTGAAGAATACGACTTGGAGAATTAGTGGTTTCAACAAGACGGTGCCACATGCCACACAACTCGAGCGAATATGGCAAGAGACATTTCCTGGCCGTGTAATTTCTCGTCGTGGCGACATCAACTGGCCACCAAGATCATGCGATTTGACACCATAAGACTTTTTTTGTGGGGCTACGCGAAAGACCGTGTTTATGCAGATAAACCTTTAACTCTTGAGCACTTCAGAACCAACATTCGTCAAGTTATGGCTGAGATTCCGCCCAATATATGTCAAAAAGCGGTCCAAAATTACCTAAAAAGAATCAATGCTTGCAACACTTCGCGTGGTGGTCATTTAAATAATATAGTGTTTCACACATAATGTCAACGTTCAAACTTTATAATAAAAAAGATATATCATGAAAAAAAATATTTTATATGTGTTTTATTTTTGTTTACTTTTGAAACCGCAAAATGGATAACATTATACAACTGCTGTAAATAACCTTATAACTCTTGGTCTTGGCGATAATTTATATAATAGCTTATATGTCATGTCAAAATTTTCTCGTGGTAGGTTCAGAATTGATTCTAGGTCCCATATAAACCCACTCCATACAATCACTTCAAGTTAAAAAAATCTCAAAAAGATGTCAATGTCGGTGAATTGTTCGGTACAAAAAAGTTTTATATAAATCTTAACCTCATAATATAATTTAATTTTGGAGGATCCCTGAGTGTCCATAGATCCCAAAGTGGGTACATTCTTTAAAATTGGTCGCTAAATGCAGATGTGTCAGACTTGGATTCCATAATTCGTATATAAATAAATTGATAATTTACTTAAAAAATAATGTATTTTGTAACATATTGAATCCAAGATATAACAGAGGAAATTTTTTTACAAAAATATTCTTTCTCCTCATTAAAAAATGCTTAATATTGTTATATTTTTTTTTAACAAAAAGAATCTGGGAACTTATTTCTCATGGTTAGTAACATTTATTGTATAAATTTTTATATTAATCGAATGTGTATTCCAAGTCAAATTAAAATGTATAAAGCTTTCATACATTAAAAGTCCTAATTCGTCAATATTTTCCAGGAATATTTTTAATGCACTATCAGAATTTTTGTTTGTAAATTTCTGTTACGAGGCTTACTTTAGGAAGACCGAAGTTTACCACAGTACTTAACTGATGGTGTTCCAGCTTAGCAAACCCGTTTGACTATTGGTAAAGTCTCCGTTTGTATGCTTTCCAAGACATCCTGAATCCCAAGGACTTAGAAGATGGTCTTGTCCTTCTTTGAAGGAAGTGGCTAAACCCACATTGCAGGCTAATAATGGGGTGTCTATATTCGTAGTGGTGTCGTTAAATGGAGTGGGCACCTGTTGCGATGTTTAAATCATCCTAAGGTTTTCTTATTATCAGAAAGAAAACTGCTTAGAATCAGATAAGCAGTGTAGCTTAGATAGCTCCTGCTCCTTATCAAGGGAAGGGTATGGTTTGGCCAGTTATACTCTCAAATTGAATACGTGGGGGCACTTGGTAAATGCATATATAAATCACCATGTGGTTGAAATCCAACATGATATAAGGCCAAAGTGCATGTGCTCATGCAAATCAATATAACAGCACAATGCAATTCTATTGCATCATGCTGTCTGGATTCTTTAGTCTTCAGCTCCGATACAAGAATCGAATGCAGTAGCCCAATCTTCTAGCCAACTTAGAATACCAACGATTAGTGAAATCTGAATGAACATTAATTATATGGCCTTTTAGACAGGAACGACCATAATATATGTAAATATACAAGTTGTATTATTTTTCCCCCCTAAGCTTATCCCGCGAAGCTCTACGCTTGTCTGCAGGAGACCAGAGTCAGCTTCAGAAGACTTTGAATTTTGTCCTTAGAATTTGATGCAGTTACGGAATCTCTGCACTTCTAAATCTTCAAGTGGTCGTGTAAGTATGTTTTTAGAACAAGACTAATGTGCAGTTTTCACAACACAAGTGATTGTTGTAGGCTTCTAGGCTGAAATTTTAAGATGCAATGGATAACAAATATTTTAATTACAATTTCTTTTAAAAAAAAAAAACTCACTGGATAAATACACTTAACTAAAAAGTATTTCTTACAAGATTTTAAAATTTTAATCTTTTTGAAATGTTTAGTTTTTTATTTTTGTTTTTTCCTAAAGCTACGGTCAGGTCAGACTTATCAAATGTTTGACGAAAAAAACGGGACCAACAACCAAACTAAAAAATCATTTCGCTTAATATCAATATTTATTTTGATTAAAATACCACATCTTACAAAAAACTATTTTTTGCTATGTCTAGTAGTATAATTAGTTTATTTTGTAATATTAAGACCATTTTAAATCTCACTAACTATTAACAAAAGTAGGGGTTACGCTTATTTGATCAAATATTTAATAAGTGTGACCTTAGCTTAAGTTTTCTATTTATTTATTTTTTATTTTTTTTTTTTTTTGTTTTGTTTTATAAAATTACTTTTTTTTTCTTAATGGTGTTTTATTTATTCCATTTTACTATTGAGTTTTTTTTTTAATTTTTTTCATTTGAATGATACAATTTTTAATAAATAGAAAATCTTATAGTTTTGATGTTTGATTAAAAAAAAAAAAAAAACAATATAATAAAATTGGTAATAAATCTTATCAAAAAAAGAATTTAATTTTCTAAGTGCTTCAAAGTAATAAATTATTTTACAGAATTTTTAAATAATGTTATTTATTAGTTTTATTTATTTACTTATAATATCATATTATTTTTTTTAAAAAATAATATAAGATCAGCGAATGAATGGACGCTTTAAAATAATTTTTAAATTAGTGAACATAATATTTATAATACAAATATTAAAAATTACAAATAACAAAAATATATGTATGTACACACATACATATACATACATACAATTTAAGCAAAAACATTTCTTGTTTTTCTTTATTCTTTTTTTATTCTCGGGGTTTTTAAACAACAAATAAAAAGAAGAGCACAATTAAACAAACAGTAATATATAAAAAAAAACTCTTATGAATGCATATAATGCAAAAACAATAAAACATAACGAAAGAAATGCGTATGTTACAGTGAGTGTTGACGAAACAAAAAAAAGAATCGATGATAGCAATTACTTAACGGCTAAACCTATTACTCGAACGCGTTCGCTCTCACCCTCTTTATTTACAAATACGGTCGATCGTAATACAATAACAAGTTTGTTAACTGCAAGCGCTGCCGCAGAGCCAAAAAAAACTTTAATAAGTGATGATACGGTTAACCTTAAAACGGCCGCTATGGACAACTCAGTAACTCAAGTAAAAACTTCTCAAAAGCCTACAGTACATGTTGGTATGGACAGGTACATAACAGTGCTCAAACGGGGACGCAGCCCTACCTCTGCAGCAGTTGCTTCGGCCTCAAAAGTACCAACTTTTGCTAAAATAAATTCTCAAAATCGTTTTGCGATTCTGGAGGATGAATCCTCTGAAGCACCAAACGTCATTAAATCGTCCAAGCCTCCCCCGATATATCTTAGGGAACAAAATTCAAATGAGCTCATAAAGAGTTTGATATCAGTGATAGGTGAAAATTCGTTTTACGTAGCGGCTATCAAGCGTGGTAGTATAAACGAGACAAAAATTCAAGTCAATCATGAGAATGATTTTCGAAAAATAATAAACAACTTTGAGGCACTAAAAAAAAACTTTTAAACATACCAACTGAAAAGCAGTAAAGGTCTTCAGGTAGTGATTAAGGGTATTGACTCATGTGTGGACCCAGAAGACGTAAAAACATTCCTAGAAGAAAAAGGCTTCAAGGTAAAACATGTAGCAAACATTAAAAATAGAGAAAAAATTCCCCAACCACTTTTTCGAGTGGAGTTTGAACCAGAGAATGACAACAAGTACCCATAAGAATAATATACAGAGGTATTTACCCACGCTTTTCGTTATTGTGTATGCACATATTTATAACGCAAAAAGTATGGTTATTACTTATACTTATGCACGGCAATATCTTCACGCAACCATATTCAGTAAACAAAAATACATGAATGTTATGCAGATATTATTCAATAACCATGAATGTGTTTTGGGTATCTGCCATACATTTAAAATATCCATGTTAAAAAAAATACCTTCAGTATTTTTGGCACTTCTGTGTAAAAATGAAAAATTTTTTTTTTAACAAAATTGTGCTTTGATCACTTGGCAGGTATGGGACTATGTAAATATTTTTTATGATACATAAAATAAATTTGTCATCAGCATTGCCTATGTTAAACTACACATAAGCTCTATATTTTTATAAAAAATAGGACCACGAGGGGTGGAAAGGGGCAATTTCTGCTCTCCGAAGCTATCTAACAGATTTTATTGAAATTTAAAACATTGATAGATCCATATTTATATGGACACATAAGCTTTGTATTTTTTAGAAAATAGGACTAGGAGGGAAGCTCGGGGGTATTTTCTGCCTCTGCAAAACCATCCAACAGATTTTAATTAAATTTAAAACATAGAAAAGGGCCTACTTATATGGACACATAAGCTATATAGTTTTTTAAAAAATAGAACTTTCTTAAAAATTACATGTACGTTTTGGATTGAATATTAAAAAAATTTTGTTAAACAGCAATTTTGACACACATGCAGAATAACATGTGACCTAAAAAGTTGACAAGTCAGATGTAAAAAACATGTCGCAAACGCTATAAAAACCAATGTAAACAAATGTATTGAGTGGTTGTTTCACTCTTTCTTATTAGCACAACATACAAATCCATACTTAGAAGCATACATAAAAAGCCATGTATGCCTTCTCGTGCCACTTATCTATGCTTTGCGGGTGTGACAGCGACAAGTGCATGTGTATGGTAACTGGGTTTATATTTTAACAACTACAGTGTGTAAAATAAATTATGGTAAAATTAAAAAAAAAAATAATTTTATTGGCTTTACGAAACTGTCATAAAAGCATACATGTAGAAGATTTTATTTGAGTTTTCTTTGATACAATTCTTGCTTTAATTTGCAAAACATTATAGCAGTTCACACTGAATTAAATTATTTTTTTAATTGATTTACCTAAAATAAGGAAATTTTTAATACATATTGCTTTAAAAAAATTTTTAAAGTCAAAGTTTTAAATCAGTTTAAAAAATTAAGTATGAAAATTTAATAGGTATGTTTTAAATTTATTTCCAGCCAAAACCATTTATTGTGATTAAATGTTAATAAAAATATTTGCGCTTAGTTTTTTGTGTTTGCTGTACTTTAAAATTCTCTGATCAGTACAGTTGCAAAATATTTTTGACATCAATGTTGTAGATTCTATAGAAATTGTTGCATGCCCATGTTATACTCACACTTGTTTGTTTTACCGTTAAACATTAAGCAAAAACACAATTACACAAGCATGTGTATATCGTTAGCAAAAACGCAAAAAGTCGTAACTAACAAAAAATTAAAAATCAGCTTTTTGATTGATTATTATGAATGCCATTAAAATACATGTCTGGACACTTCTTCGATCAAAAGTGACGCTTTTATTAACAAAAAACAAAGGGACGTAACTACAAGTGTGTTTATTTTCTTAATGCAAAACCGCGTAATTACACATTTTTTTCTAACAAACTATGATGAAATAATGAAGTTTTGTTTGTTTTTTAAATTATTTTTTACTTTGCAATAAATTAACTTTAGTTATAAGAAGAATATTGATAACTTTGTTTTTTTTTAATTACTTTTATTTTTTATTTTGCAATAAATGTTGTTTAGTTTTAAGAATAATAAATGAATGTATTACTATCTTCACTACACATTATTAAAAACATGATTGAATTAAAGTTAAATTTACAAAAATAAAAATAGCCGTTTTTTATAAGTATTTTTTCCCTGGTCCATATAATATAATCCATATAAATATGGATCTATCAATGTTTTAAATTTCATTAAAATCTGTTGGATAGTTTTCGAGAGGCAGAAAATACCCCCGAGCTTCCCTTGTGGTCCTATTTTTTAAAAAATATTTAGCTTATAGGTCCATATAAATATGGATCTATCAATGTTTTAAATTTCATTTAAATCTGTTAGATAGTTTTGGAGAGGCATAAATTGCCGCCTATTTCCCCTCGTGATGATATTTTTTAAAAAATACATAGCTTATGTGTCTATATAAATATGGATCTATCTATGTTTTAAATGTCATAAAGATCTGTTAGATAGTTTCCTCGGTAAAAGTACCCTTCTCCGACGCATGTATTGGTTTGTAAATAGGTTGAGTAGTTCTCGAGTTATAAAACAGCTTAGTCAAATCTTAAAATGCTTTAAAATAATCTTGATATTTTTCTGAATAACAACACACAAAAACTTTTGCCTAGTTTCTAAATTTTTAAAATTGCATTTGCCATCTCTGCTCTCTATCGCGCTCTGTATATTTACGTTATACTTACGGTAATACACATACTTATATGGGTATTGCAGATAGCTAACAGAAATTTTATTTATATCTGCATGTACATTCAAAAAGAAGAATGAATATGCAAATACACATTGGCAGCGTATACCTATACATATTCAACTTTAGCTTGTTATAGGTATTGGTATGTGTGTGTATGGTTTTGATTTTTACTCATGCATGTCCATACATGTTTTTTCACTAATATTGAAAGAGTACTTAAAATGATACTTTTGTCATTCTCTGGTTTGAACCCGGCGACGTTAAGCTTAAAAAAAATGAAACGCATCCCATCTATGATTTAAAATACATTCTGTACAGAAAAGTAACTATAGAGGAGCCGCACAAGAGAGGTGGTCCCGTTCAATGTTTGAACTGCCAAGAATTTGGCCATACTAAGGCATACTGCTACTTACCCCCTGTTTGCGTAGTATGTGGTGAGCTACACGGTACAGTTCTTTGCGATAAATCTAAAAATGACCCCAACGTTAAAAAATGTAGCAATTGTGGCGGTAATCACACAGCCAATTATAGAGGATGCCCTGTATACACTATCGTAAAGCAGTCGGTTGGACCGAAAACTAATTCCCCTCAAATGCAGGTAACAAATCAGCTAAACACTAATGACATTCAGGCTCCACAGCCTAGTAATAACAGAACCTCCTACGCTAACATTCTAAAATCAAACCATGTGCCAATGCAAGGTGCTTCGCCAATTAATGAAGAAACTCCAGTTTCTAATTTAAGTCGTCTTGAAAAAACCATGGAAACATTAGTGCAAACAGTTAATAATTTTACGAACACAATGGGTAATATGATGCAGGAAATTCTAAGAATGCAATCGATGTTATTGCAAGCTGTACTTAACAAGCCATGAACTGTTTAAAAATCTGTTTTTGGAACGCAAACGGCATCCGCCAACATAAAAATGAATTAGAATACTTTCTAAAAAAATAAACAAATTGATGTCATGTTGGTTTCTGAAACTCACTTGACCTCAAGAAATACGTTTAAAATCAATGGTTATATACTATATGATACTAAGGACCCTCGAGATAGAGCTTGTGGAGGCTCTGCCATTTTGATAAAAGCCCGAATCAAACACTACTTAATGTTTGATCATTGTGAAGATTATCTGCAAGCAACGACTATTTGTGTTGAAGAGCTTAATCGAAACTTAGTAATTTCTTCTTTATACTCTCCACCTAGATTTGCCATATCAGAAAGCCAATATTATAAATATTTTAAATCATTAGGACCCTGTTTCCTCGCCGCTGGCGATTATAACGCTAAACATACCTTCTGGGGGTCACGACTTATAACACCAAAAGGTCGTGTTTTGTTTAACACAATCTCTAAAATGGGTTTAAACGTGGTCGCGAGCGGACAACCAACATATTGGCCTACTGATCAGCAAAAAATTCCAGATGTTATCGACTTTGGCGTGGTTAAAAACATCCCCACAGAAACGATTCATGTTGAAGCTTCCTTAGAATTATCATCCGACCACACACCTACAATTGTTACTATATCGAACCCAAATAGAATTGTATCTCCGTCATGTTACTTAGCGACGTCAGCCACACAAATAAATTGGTTAAAATATGAGTAGGTGAGATGCAAAACTCGTTCGTTACAAAAATTAAAAAAAACGAGATGACAATTGATTCTTAAAGTTCTTTTGAAGCCTAATGAGAAGGAATATACTCATCGACTTAATACATTTATATTTCGATGTTTTTTTATTACCTAAAATTGCAGTTAGTAGCAAAACTGGTTGGTTCCATTGAGCAGTCATTTTCAAAACTATCTCGTTACATGTTCTTTAGCAAAAGTCGCTTGTTCACTGGGTAATTTGTCAACTTAATATTGCAGTTTTTAAAATAGCTTATTACAATAACAATTTAACACAAATTTTGTGTTTTAATATGCATCTACCAACAACAAACATATGTAAATACCGTTTAGCGCGACACGTATCAAAACTTTATGCAAAAAAAATGTGGATTTGTGCACCGAGATAAGACAAACACCGTTTGGACAAATTTTTATAATTAGAACTTACTTGCTCTTTAACTTTTAGACGATAAGTTGAATATATTTAACCCAATAACCTTGTAGTGAAATCAAATAGTTTAAAATTTAAAACATTTTAAAGTTTTATTCAAAGTTAACAGCAAAAAAGGCTTTTTTCCACGGACAATAATTTTCTTAATTTTATTAAAATTAAGATATGGATGACAATAATAATACAAAAAAAAGAAAATTTAATAAAAACAGTTGGAAAAGGGAAATTGCTAAATTGGATAGGTACGTTTTATAATAATTTTGATAAATATCTACATATATAATTTAAACATACATATACGTAAGTAATTTGGCGTGTGTTACATTTTTCAGGCATAGAGCCAAAGAATTTCCATCAATTCCTACGTGCAGCCACTCAAAAAAAAAAAGGTTTTCTTGCTTACAGCTAACCCCACAGGATGTAAGGCGCTTTCATAAAGCTTTTTACAATACGAGTAATAAGATACAACAAGATCATTTTATTTTGAAACATACGTCTCAGGAATCTCCAGCTAAACGTAGAGTTCGCAAAAATTATGAGAGGCAACTACCCAATAAGAAAAGAAGCAGTTCTATAACCATTAAATATTTTGTAAAAAGTCGCTTAAATGGTATGCTACAAGTGTGTTCGAAAGTATTTCTTGGTATACTTAATATATCAAAATTTCGTGTGCAAAACATTGGTAAAACCTATCTTATTGACCAGCAGTCTCCAAAAGAACGAAGAGGAGGTGATAGAACATCGCAAAAATTTAAATTTAAGAAGGAAGGAGTAACCAATTTTTTAAAATCCTTGCACTTTGTAGATTCCCACTATACTCGGGAAAAATCCTACAGACAGTATTTACCAAGCGATTGCACCGTCAAAGATTTATGGAAGGAGTATAACCGGTTTGCTGCTCCTCTTAATTTACAAGTCAAGTATTCCTATTTTCTTCATATTTTCAATTATGACTTTAACATAAGCTTCAAAACTTAAGCGACAGATGCTTGTTCTCAATGTATTCGTTTGAAATCACAAATAAAAGAAATGCCTCCAGGACCAACGAAAGTTGAAGTCATGGCTCAATATACTGTGCATAAGCAAAAATCGAATGCGTTTTACACAATGCTAAAAAAAGAAGAGGGTACATCAGTCCTTAAGCTCTCATTTGACTGTCAAAAAAACCTATTGTTGCCGCGTGTCCCGGACCAATCCGCATATTATAGTAGACAACTCTATTTGTTTAATTTCACAATCTGCGAGGGAAATTCTACTAGTGAGCAAAATCCTGGATCAGTGTTTTCATACACATGGTGTGAAAACGAAAGGCATAAAGGATCCAATGAAATCTCCTCTATTTTATACTACCACTTAAAGAATAAAAACTTGACAGACATTCAGGAAGTACAATTGTTTTGTGATGGCTGCCCAGGCCAAAATAAAAATATCACTGTTTTAGGAATGCTGAGCAAGTTTTTGTCTGAATCACGAAGTTGCAAAAAAATTACAATAACTTATCCTGTAGTAGGGCACTCATTCATTCCACCCGATAGGGTATTCGGGAGGATTGAAAAAAAAATTAAAAAAAAAGGTACGATAATAAAGCCTAGCGAATACTGGGATTTATTTAATGAATTCTGTACAGTTCGAAAAGTTGGGAGTGAAGTGCCTGTATATGACTGGAAAACTGCTGTAGCTTCTGTGCTGAAAGCACCAGGGCAACTACATTTCCAATTTAAAGCCTCAAAGCGAATTATAATAGAAAAAACAGGGAAAAGAATAATGACTCTTCAAGGAGAAATGAATTACAGAATTAATTCTTGCCAGCCTAAACCATTCTTGAAACGAGGAAAAAAAATCAAGGATATTAATCCAGAAGAACTTCCAATCAATGTGGAAATTAAGCCTGAAAAGAAAAAAGATGTTGAAAAGCTGTTATCAAACCACTTTGGGGTAAATTGGAAAAATAATAAAGAATTGCAGTTTTATATTTCTGTCTTGGACAATACCAATGTTGATCATGGTGTAGAAGAAAACAATGAGGAGTACGCTGCAGATGATTTATTTCTTTATCGGTTTAAAAATTAATTGTTGTTTCTTAAACTTTTTAAAATAAGCTTTTAAATTCTTTAACATTTTTTCCATAATTTTAATATACTGATATAACTTTAAAAATATACCAAAGTTTAATAATTAATTTTTCTGGTGGGCTAAAGTGCGTTGCAAAACTAGTTCGATCCCATATGGATCGTAGCAAAACTAGTTCCTTTCGAAAATTTGTAGCAAAACTCGTTCGTTACAAATTTAAATCTATTATTTTTCTTATTTCAGTTGGTTTCAATTTTTCAACTGTTGAGTTATCAATCAAGAATGGCATGACACTTCAAAATCCAAAAAAATCAACTAATTTGGTCCAGTTAATCCGGCGCTATATGTTTTTTGCATTTTCCCAAAATTCGAAAAAGGTGTAACGAACGAGTTTTGCATCTCACCTACTCATATAAAAAATTTCTCAGTGCCCATTGCCTAGAAGATATTCCGCTTAGTACACCGGAGAATGTGGATCTCTCTATTGTTAACTTTGACAGTTATCTTAAACTACCTGTTCAACATTCCAGCGTTACCCCCAAAAAAATTAAAAATAATAAAATATATTCTTCAGATGTCGAGCGGCTCTTGACTGAAAAAAGGAGAGTTCGAAGAGAGTGGCAACTGTACAGATCCCCGCAACTTAAGAATTTATTAAAAGAGTGCACAAAAAGGCTAAGAAAGTTACTGCAGACTCAGAAAACGGCTTCTCTAGAAAAATATCTTAAGGAACTTGATGCAACTCCACAATCTGACTACTCATTATGGCGTGCAGCTAGAAATCTAAAAAGGCCAGTTATATCTAAGCCACCATTAAGAAACTTGAATGGTAGTTGGGCAAGAAACGATATTGAAAAAGGAAATCTGTTTGTTAGCCACTTGAAAAACGTATTTACACCAAATATATCTCACAATATTGCGGTAGAGTTACCACCTGTTGCTGCTAGAGCAGCTATTCCCCTCAGATTTGAGATAAGAGAAATCGAACAGGCTATTTGTGACTTAAACACTAAGAAGGCACCTGGTATTGATAAAATCAGTAATAAAATGCTTTTAGAGCTACCTCGCATAGCAAAGAAAATTATTCTTTTTATTTTTAATGCTATTTTACGTCTCGAATACTATCCTCAAAAATGGAAGGTTTCCTTAGTTACCATGATACCAAAGCCAGGTAAAGATCATACAAAAGTTGAGTCTTATAGGCCTATTAGCTTATTATCAAATATGTCAAAGCTGTTTGAGAAATTATTAGTTTCAAAATTAACACCGATTTTAAGTGAAAATAGATGTATTCCAAACCATCAGTTCGGATTTAGAAGAAAACACAGCACAATTGAACAGACTCATCGAATAGTTAATGTCATAAGAAAAGCATTTGAAGAAAAAAAATATTGCTCAGCACTCTTCATCGATGTTTCGCAAGCTTTTGATAAAGTCTGGCATGAAGGCTTATTACATAAATTGAAGAAAAATTTACCAGCAAACACACACAAGCTGCTAGAAAGCTACTTAGTGGGTCGTCAATTTATTATTAAAGAAGGAAATTTCTTAAGTTCACCTCAGCCCATTGGTGCTGGAGTCCCACAAGGCAGCATCCTGGGCCCTCTATTATACTTAATTTATACTTCGGACATGCCAACAAGCAACTACACCCAAACTTCAACATTTGCAGACGATACAGCTTTTCTAAGCGTCCACGAAAACCGTTATGAAGCATCTCGTTACTTACAGCATCATATATTTCAACTAGAAATATGGTTAAGACAATGGAGGATAATGGTCAATGAGCAAAAATGCGTGCATATAACATTCACCTTGCGCCGGGAATCTTGCCCCCATATTACAATCAATAATCAAATAATTCCTCAACATTCGCATGTAAAATATCTCGGTATACATCTGGATCGGCGATTAACGTGGAAATGCCATATAGAGGCAAAATTAACTCAAATGAAACTAAAAGCCATTCAAATTCATTGGCTTATTGGTAGAAACTCTGTCCTTAGCCTCGACTGCAAACTTCTTCTTTACAACTCCATCTTAAAGACAATCTGGTGCTATGGTATTCAGTTATGGGGCACTGCCTCGGCCTCTAATATAGAAAAAATTCAAAGACGCCAAAATAAAATTCTGCGAATAATCACAGCTGCCCCTTGGTATGTAAAAAACTCAAATATTCACAAGGATCTCAATGTTCCATTAGTCAAAACTACTATAACAAAAAATGCAGTAAAATATTTAAAAAGGCTTGAACAACATCCAAATCCACTAGCTCGAAATATTTTAAATCATGGCGGCCACACTCGCTTAAGAAGAAGAGACACTGCAGCACTTATCCAATTAGATGAGCGATTAACACCTAGATAAGTGAACAGAACCCGTGATGAAGAAAATTTTTGTCTGGCACTGGCAGGACAAAAATAACGTATTAGGTTAAGATTTGATTAATTATTGTTAGTTCATATTTAATATATGAAGATTCAATAAATAAATAATGAGAAAAAAAAAAAAAAAATTTATTTACTTAAATAAATTTTTTTATTTGTTGGTAAAAAAAAATAGAAACAAGAAAGACTGCTATATTTGGCTGTGCCAAGTCTACACAGAGTATGAAAATATTTAAGGAGTTGGCATTTTATGAGGCTTATGGTAAATTATAGACCAATATGTACAAAATTTATTTGAATGACTTCTAGTCTTATGAAACTATGACAGAACATATTTTACTACAATAGCAATTATTGTTACAGTTTTAGGCGTAATAAGGCGTTTTCCCCAAGTCGGCTTATAAGGCCTATGTTAAATTATGCACCACGAAATAAAGAAGTATATTTTTTACTCTATATGACTAGTTTGTACAAAATTTAATAAAAATAGGTGCGTTCTGCAATCAATTAATATTCATTCTTCTAACAGAAATATCAATTTTTGAACCCTGAAAGGTTTCTCTTCATTTTGGTACATTAAGGTACTTTTCGTGAAATCGACGAACTTTTTAAAAAAAATTCAAGCGAAACGATTTTTAAAGTCAAATATTAACAAAAACTTCTTAAGTTAAGCATTTTATAAAAAAATAAACTAAAAAAAACATAAAAAACAAAAGTTGTTCATCTATCTCAAAATTTGATACGAATTTTTGCACTTTTTTTGTGTTTTCAAATAAATTATTTTTTTAAAGCTTTCGTCATCAGCAAACTTTGTTAAAAAAAGAGCGTAATTTGAATACACATAAAAAAGTTATATGGTTGTGTGGTTGATCCACATTTGGACTCATAACACTTTTCCGATCGAACCAATTGCGCTGAATTATATACAGTATTTAAAACAAAAAAGTGATAAGATTTGCATAAATAAAAAAGTTATAAACCATTTGAACTTAAATAGATTCACTTATTTCAAGTTTATTATTATTTAGGAAATTATTGTCACTTCTTTTTATTATGATAATATTGGTATGGTTTAATTATGTATGGAACAAAATATCGGCCAAATGGCGGCACCTCCATCCGATAGCCCAAATTTTCGATGACGCTGAGGAATAATTGAGGTTCTATGCGGTTAATGTGCCGAATTATCTCAGCCTTTAGCTCTTGAATTGTTGCTGACTTATCACCGTACACTTTTTCTTTCAAATAACCCCAAAGAAAGAAGTCCAACGGTGTCAAATCACATGATATTGGCGGCCAATTGAGATCGCCACCACGTGAGATAACACGGCCATTGAATTTGTCGCGTAAAAGAGCCATTGTTTCGTTAGCTGTGTGACAAGTGGCACCGTCCTTTTGAAACCACATATACTCCACATTCAGATCTTCCAATTCGGGCCAAAATAGCGAACACCATTCACAGTAACTGCCTGACAGCCCTCATTTTGGAAAAAATACGTCCCGATGATGCCGCCAGCGCATAAACCGCACCAAATAGTCACTCTTTGTGGGTGCATTGGTTTTTGGACAATCACTATTGAATTACCATTCGTCCAAATGCGGCAATTCTGCTTATTGACGAATCCACTGAGGTGAAAATGTGCCTCATCACTGAAGATGATTCTCTTCGACATGCATTATGATTCGAACACCCCCTTTTTCATAATAAGCCTGAATAACGTTAACGCGTCGCTGGATTGTGTATCTTTCCACTGTTCAAATTGAGTTAGTCTAAAATTGAGAAATGTAAAATGAAATGCAGAAAAAACTTGACGTTTAGGTGTGGTTTACATTCAACATCGGCCCTTAAAATTTATTTATTATACCTATCAAAAAAATATACATATATGTATATAAAACGAGCATGTTATTGTATAAAAATCATAATATTGAAATCGTTGATGCCCAATGAAATAATTTTATGCAATTTTATAAGGCCAAAAAAAGGCTCGTATACAAAATTTGTTTGTATTTGGAATATAAATATTTTATAAATTCACAGATATTTAATGAAAGGGCTTAGATCGGCTCAGAAAGTTATTTTAAGTCGATTGTGTAGAATGACCTTTAAGGTCATGGAATTTACAAAATAAGTCCTATAATGTAAACAAAATTTCCTTAAATTTTAAACAAGACTTATTTAAATTTACCAAACTATTTGGTTTTCTATTATTTTCAACAAAAAAATATAAAAAATTTGAGTTTAAAAACCTTTAGTGGAATGTATTTTTATAGCTTTCATATATGAAAGCTAATATCTAATATCCGATTTGAACACAAATTTATATTTATAATTAAAATTATTTTGAGGTTAAGCGCTTTTGTCATGTTTGTCCATTAAACAATTAAAAACCCATAAAAACGCAAATATGTATGGAAGTATGTAGAGAAAGTTGGCTTAAAATTATTAAAAAAAAATTTTCATAAATTTTAACCGAAATCATTTCCGTGTCATAAAAATAAAGCATGAATTGGCAGACTTTTTTATACTTGCATTGACTCTGTACTGTTTAATATGAAAGACTGCAAAAGTTTACAGTACAGACAATTACAATTAAAAGAAAAAAAAACTCAGTATAAATTTAAACATTTTCGATGAAGCTTTTAAGCACCATGTACGTTTAATTGCTAAATAAAATTAACTTCCATGCTCTTTCGGTTGTATTTGGAAATTAAACAAACTCTGTCAACTTGTACAGTTATATACATAAATTAAAATAAATTTATTAAATAATAATAAAAAAAAAGCCTGAAGGCAGACATCCATTCCAAAAGTTTGAAGAACAAGAGACAATAAATTAACGTCAGTCAAGCATGCAAGTCATGAACAGGATGTTGCAGAAACGGATGTGCTCAAAAAAAATGTTCGCTTACTCTGACTTTCTCTGTCGAAGTATTATTATTTTAAAAAAATTACCATCATATTTAAAAGGTGATAAAAAAAATTTGTTTTAATTAAATTGCTATTTCTAATGTTCTAAGAATTTGAATTGTTTTTAATATCAAGATTATCTCTTTAAAGAAGGGAGTTTGTTTACCATACATTTCCACAGTTTACGGAAGTTTTAGTTTTAAATTTCGAAAATTTTTAATAGAAACTGGGAATTATTTCCTTTCGTAGGTTACTTTATATTATGTTCAACATTTTTTATTTTTCGAATTTATTCTATGAGTTAAATTTCAGTTATGTATTATATAAAGCTTTTTTGTAGTAGTCTTATTCCTTCAATTTTTCAGGAATGACTTTATACACTACCAGACTTTTATAAAGAATTATAAATAATTTATGTTATATTCTCTTGTGATAAGTAGATTTACAAACAACTAGCCTTGTATATTGTATTGTATATACGTGAAGGCCATAAGCACCACGACCCAGAGTATTTTTTGTGCAGCCCTGTGTCTCACCATGTCAGGTTTAGGCTGCGTATAAAGCCCATTACCGTGCCCGGTGAAAGATTATAAATTTCAGACGGGCCCACTATTTGCCCCCCAAAAAAAAAACAACTGCCCTTAATTAACTTTGCTTTAGAATAGTGTCGTCAATTCTTCTTGATCAATGGCTTAATTATAAGCAAACATCAGCAAGATGACACAACTTTTTTAACTCTTAAACCAAATTACTCCTTTTGTAATTTTTACAATGTTTCTGCACAGAAAAAATTCTTGGCAATTTTTGTTCAATTAAACCATTAATCAAAATAAAAAACAGTTTTAATTAAAAATTTAATCAAGTCACTTAAACGTTTAGGCACTTACTTGAACAGCATTACTGCAGAAAATTATGATAATATCAAAAAATATTTAATTGATACTATTAATTTGTTTACTGGAGCAAATTTATTTAATTTTTTTTATTAATATCACAAATTTTTTAATTGAAATAAATTTTGTCCTGTGCGCAATGTTAGAGTAAAATATAATTTTTAAATTAAAAAATTATTTACAAAGAATGTTTGACATTAATTTGATAGTAAAATTAAAAAATATATATATATATATATATATGTAGGTTTTATAAATAAAACTCCGTTATAATTTTGTTGAATTTTAAAGAAAATAAAAACGTTTATTCAAATAATATTAAATTAGAGATTAGCTTAAGTTGTATTCAGTTCGATGTCCAATTATACTCTGTCCTATGTCCTAAAAACTATTTCTCGTCTCAGTCGCAACTCGCCACATTACCAGTTCGCCACTATCAAACATCTCGCCACCTGTCAATACAGAATCGTATACATTCAGAGTTGCATGTTTAATAAGTGTTACCTTTTCTAGTAATATGCCCGCTGCCACCCGATCCCACATATATATATATATATATATATATATATATATATATATATATATATATATATATATATATATATATATCTTGATTAACATAAATTTTCAAAAAACACAATTTCTTTTGTGAAGGATAAAAAAAGTTCAACAAACCATAAAGGTTTTTTTTCTTGTTTTAAAAATAAAATTGTAGATAGTAGAAAATTTTTAATATAAATTAATTTTTGAGTTTTAAACTTAAAGTGTTCAGAAGTAAAAGCGACATGTGTCACATCATTCAAATGTTAATTCATGCCATGCTGATAATAAAGGGTGGTCCAACCAAAACGCACGATGTTAATTGTTAATAAAATAAAAAGTTTTTAAAGAATTATCTTTATAATTTTTATTGTTATAGAAGGATCTATGACAATTATGTGCAAAAAATGCTCGCTGCGGCTTCGGTGGCATACATTCTCTGAGACTTAATTAAGGTTCAGTATCGTTAATGTTCTGAATTATCTCATCCTTTAGCTCTTAAACTGTTCTTGGCTTATTCATGTACACTTTTTCTTTTAAATAACACCCAAAGAAAGAAGTTCAACGGTGTCAAATCACATGATCGTGATTGCCAATTAACATCGCCAAGTGGCACCATCCTGTTGGAGCCACATATCGTCCAGGTCCATATCCTCAATTTCTGGCCACAAGAAGTCCGTTATCATCTCACGATAGCGAACACCATTCACGGTAACGGCTTGCCCGATTTCGAAGAAGTACTGCCCGATGACGCCGTTAGCCAATAAACAACCCCAAACAGTGTCACTCTTTGTGAATGCATCGGCTTTTCATCACTCGTGGATTCCTATTTGCTCAAATGCGGCGATTCTGCTTTTTAACGAATCCACTGAGGTGAAAATGTGCCACGAAAAGCAATTTGATTTTAACGCCCGTTTTCGTAAAAGGTTTCAACAATCTTAACGCGCTGCTCTTAACGAGAGGTACACACTCCATAGTTGAATTTGTCAAACACTGGAACTGTAGTGCATGTTTGCATTATTTTAGAGACCTGCACACAAGCACTTGAAACTGACACTTATTGTCGTTGGTCAGTTCAACACAAGTAACTAATGTGCAGCGTCGGCACTTTTGCAAACGTGCATTGTTCATGCGGCCTACTGTAAATATTTATTTTGCATGGGAACCACTTATTATACACGGATCATATTGCGTTAAAGGTTCCCATGCGTTAGTTAATAAGTATTCGTAAAATTAGGCTAATCATTATTCTCATAATTAGTATATAAGCATACATGATTGTAAAACAAATAACAAGAATAAAATCACACTTGCTCGAGCAACACCACGGGTTGCTCGCAATAAAAACAAACATTTATTTGGTTAAATACTACATGGCGATCCTGCCAGTTCTTTGGAGTGCTTCCTTGTAGAGCACCCAAAGTAACCAAAAATATATTTTAATTTTTAATTTTAATTTTGTCCTGACGGATCAGCCAAAAAGTTCCGTCAGCTGCGTAAAAGAAGTACCGCCTGGCCAAGAGGCAATTAGGACGCAGGAGTTTTATTCAATGAAAGAGGGACCTCAGCCTATAACCCTTGAGGAATACAGGGCACGCCAGAAGACAAACAAGGCAACCCTCACGTCATCAGCACCAATCAAAACAAAAAAGCCTAGAAGAAGGGGAGGTTATACGCAAAAACTAAAAAGGGAAAAAGCTATCCTGCTGAGGGAACTCAAACAACAACCGCCACCACCTTGGGAACGAGCCACCAAAATTTGGGAAAGGATTTCCAAACTAGAATTTTTAATGGCAAATAGAAAAACCTTGAATTAATTTTTTTGATTATTATAAAACAGACGTGCGGGCCTTTATCTGCACTCTTAGAGCCTATAAGCGAACAAGTCGCTCGAGGCAAAGAATTTTTTTTTTAACCAAATAATGTGACACAATTAAAAAAAAAAAAAAAAAAAAAATTTTTTTTTAGAATATAAAATAAATAAACTAAAATCTAAATATGGGAAAACCAAATTCAAAAATTAAGGATACAAACGCAAATGTTGTAAATAATGTAGAAATTGTCGATCACACTGAAGAATTAAAATCCATATGGATGTTAACATTAATTTTAGTAATAGTATCAGTAACTAATTTGCTACTTAAAGTCTACATTTTGCATAAAAGGTCACTTAGAAAGAGATACCTTAGTAAGGCTAATGATTTGGACAAAGTTTAAGTATGGATTGGAAAAGTATTTTAGAAAAGTGTAGAAACATAAAAGAAAAATTCAATCAATCATATAAATGTATTAATTTAGACAGACCAATAAAGAGAGAAACACTTCATAAACATTTAGAAATATTATTAAACCATTTAGAAGAAATTAGAATACTCTTAAATGTTAATTACAGCAGACTTACGACAAATCACAAAATAGCAGCTGAAGCTTTCTACAATGACATAAGATACAGATTAATTAATATAGCAATAAAGAAAGGATTCGACTTAAAAGTACCAACTACACTCCATGAACCAATAAATTTTGAACAATTCCCATCATTACAAGAAAAAGACACGAAAATGACGCAAACTGTAATAGAATTTCTTAATACCGCTTCCAAACTAATAACTGAATTTGACGGTAAAGCTGAAAATCTCGGTTCATTCGTGGATTCATTAAAATTAGTAGATCTGATAAAAGGTTCTCATGAAGCCGTAGCGATTTCATTAATTAAGACTAAACTAAAAGGAAACGCAAGAAACTTAATAAATAACGAAAACACAATAGCAGAAATTATAACTAAACTACAAAAAACAGTTAAAGGCGAATCAGTAGAAGTTATAACTGCCAAAATAATGAATATAAAACAGAATACAAAGACAGCTAATACTTATTGTAATGAAATAGAGACGCTAACAAGATCATTGGAAAATGCTTACATTACAGACGGCCTATCCAGCGAATTGGCCACCACATATGCTACTAATGTGGCTGTTAAAGCCTTAACTAAGAACTGCACCATAGATAAGGTAAAACTTATCATGGAAGCAGGACAGTTTAACACTCTTAATGATGCTATTAGTAAATTCATAAATAGTTGCACTGAAGCTACGGGACAACAAAATACCGTACTCCAGTATAGGCAAAACACTAATAATTATCGTAGAGATAACAACAAATTTCTCCTACGAGGTAATTATCGAAGAAATAATTATCAGAGAAATAATAATCCCCGAAATAGTAATTACAACAATTTTAATACTAGTAACAATAACTATAACAGTAATGGTAGAAACACTAACCTTAACCAAAATCAACAAAGACACAACAATCGTAGAAACCATGTACACGCAACAGATAGTAATGACAGAGATTCGGAAAACTCGAATCATCCCCTAGGATTGAATCAATAAGAAGAAAAGTATATAACCTTAATCTTAACTTTTGTTTCTTCATTAACACTTACATAGGTAACACTAATACCAAACTAACATTATTAGTAGACACAGGAGCAGACATTTCTTTAGTTAAATCAAAATATTTTGAACGTACCAAAATACATACAAATAAGACTACATCAATAAGTGGAATAGGAAAAGGTGAAATTAAATCAATAGGTACTATATTATTTGAATTAAGGAATCAAAATTTTTTTATACCCCATATTTTTCATGTTGTAAATGATAATTTTCCTATTACATGCGACGGAATTATTGGAATGGATTTTATAAAGAAATACAACTGTGTATTAGACTTTAACAATGACTACGACTACCTAATTCTTAGACCTGTCAACATTACACATGATATAAAAATACCACTAAAAACCAATAGCGAAAACATTGAGCTACCAGCCAGATCAGAGATCATACGTAAAGTTCACTTTGAAATGGCCGAAGAAGACATATTGGTACCCAATCAGGAAATAGCTCCAGGTGTATTTATTGCAAACACACTCGTGAAAACTAATAACGCCTACATACGTCTATTAAATACTAATGATACTACAACCACAGTACAAACACATAATATAGTAACAGAAAACATTCATGACTACAATTGTATAACAAATAGAAATAGTAACAATAATGACAGAAAATATGAAATATTAGAAAAATTACAGAAGAATTTTCCCAAACCATTCGAGAAAATATTAACCGAACTATGCTCTGAATTTCATGACATATTTGGAATTGAGACAGAACCAATTAGCACTAACAATTTTTATAAGCAAAAGTTAAGAACAAATGATTCAACACCGGTTTACATAAAGAACTATAGAATACCTTATACCCACAAAGAAGAAATAGACAAGCAAGTAAATCAGTTGATAAATGATGAAATAGTAGAACAATCATATTCTGAGTATAACAGTCCAATTCTGTTAGTTCCAAAGAAATCTTTACCGAACTCTGAACAGAAAAGATGGAGACTTGTGGTCGATTACCGACAAATAAATAAAAAACTAATAGCTGATAAATTTCCTTTACCAAGAATCGATGATATACTAGACCAACTTGGTAGAGCAAAATATTTTTCTTGTTTAGATCTGATGTCTGGATTTCATCAAATCGAATTAGACGACCAGTCTAGAGACTTAACATCATTTTCAACCAACAAAGGTTCATATAGATTTACAAGATTACCCTATGGTCTCAAAGTAGCTCCTAACTCATTTCAAAGAATGATGACACTAGCTTTTAGTGGCCTAAAACCAAATCAAGCATTCCTGTATATGGACGACTTGGTTGTATTAGGATGCTCGGACAAACATATGCTAGCAAACTTAAGGGAAGTATTTCAATTATGCAGAAAAAGTAATCTAAAGTTGCACCCGGAAAAATGTTCATTCTTTATGAAGGAAGTAACATACCTTGGTCACAAATGCACTGACAAAGGTATTCTGCCAGATGATACTAAATATTCTGTTATTAAAAATTATCCAACACCAACGGACGCGAATAGTGCGAAAAGATACGTAGCTTTTTGCAATTACTATCGTAGATTTATTAAAAATTTTTCAGAATATTCTAGACATTTGACGAAACTATCGAAAAAGGGCGCAAAATTTGAATGGACAAAAGAATGCAATCAGGCATTTGAATATTTAAAAAAGGCCTTAATGAGCCCGACATTACTCCAATATCCTGACTTCACAAAAGAATTTTGTATAACAACAGACGCAAGCAAACAAGCTTGTGGTGCTGTACTTACACAGGAATATGAAGGTAAACAACTTCCAATTGCATATGCTTCGAAAACTTTTACTAAAGGTGAAAGTAATAAATCCACTATCGAACAAGAGTTAACAGCTATTCATTGGGCTATAAATTACTTCAGGCCTTATATATATGGAAAACACTTTCTCGTCCGCTCTGACCACAGACCGTTGACATACCTATTTTCCATTAAAAATCCAAGCTCCAAATTAACAAGAATGAGGTTAGACTTAGAAGAATATGACTTCACAATAGAATATCTTAGGGGAAAAGACAATTATATCGCAGATGCACTATCACGCATCACCATTAATGACTTGAAAGATATGAATGACAAGATTTGTTCCGTATTGCGAGCTACAACAAGATCAATGAAAAATAAAGAAAGGACGGAAAATCAGAAGAATCCAGTAAAAAGCAATATTCAACAAAGTATAAACAAAACTAAAGAGCCCAGTATATATGTACCTCTAAATAACACTGACGTCAGAAAATACTATAAACTAAAGATTTCCCCCAGAAGATGTTACATCAAAAAGGGAAAATCTATAGTAACATATATACATATTAATGATTTGTTTACTAATGGGAATCTTGACTACGGACAATTTTACCCTAGGCTCGAAAATGTGGCCGGTAAACACAATATTCATAATTTACAAGTGGCACCTACACAGAAAAAATTATTGCCGAATTATTTTCAAACAAACGCTTGTTTGAAAATTTTTTTAATTTCTATAAATTTTTTTACTGATTCAATCAATATTTTTGTTTGATTTTTATTTAACCAACAAAAATGTGGACAACTCTTCAAAAATATAATAAACGCGTTATTGGTGTCAAGTTTTCATAATTTTGTATGAAATATTTAACGCTCTTTAATGTTGTCGTCTTTTTGTATTTTTTTATTTGATCGTAAGCAACACTTCTTTATGTGAAATATAAAAACAACAACAAAAAACACACACAGTCTATTTTTGGACGCTTTAAAAAAGTGCAACTATAAGAAAAACAATAGCAGAAACAACATTATAAGAAACAAAATCCCGTATTCAATTTTTTAAAACTGTTTGGTTAAATACATCAAATACAACAATAAAATGATGATGATAAACATGTCGAGTCGGTCTGCTGCCAAGGAAAGCATACAGCAACAGTGAGTGAAGAAGAAAAAAAAGCATTGTGTGTATAAATTATTCCAACAAAAAAATGTGTCTCAAAGCCAGGCGCCGGCCGCTCTGCTCTGCTTTGCCTTTACCTTCTACAGTGCTTGCTTGTGTGCGCGTGCGTCATTGCTTGTGCAAAAAAAAACTTTTTTGTTTTTGTTATACCTATGATTTTCAGTAAACTATTTGTTTGATTCAGTTAAATTATTTGTTTGAAAAAATCAGTGTTTTTTTTCAATAAACGAAATGCAAATAAATTGTTTGAATATGCAAATTTGTTTGTAGGACCGATTTCAGACAAAAAATGTTTTGATTCTACAAATTTTTTGTTTGAATTGAAAAAATAATTTTTTCTGTGTAGTGAGAAAATTTTCGAATTTATCTCCATTAATGATTTTAAAATAATGGGCAATAAGATATTAAATAAAATTAAAATAGCGCTATTAAATGAGGTGACCCAAATTGATAATAAAGATGCCAAGGCAATTCTTGATATTTTGTTGAAGTATCACGATGATCCGGTAGAAGGAGGACATTGTGGAATCTATAGGACAACAAAGAAAATAAAAAGGTTTTACTACTGGAAAAATATGTCCAAGGACATATCTAAATATATAAAATCCTGTCACAAATGCCAAACAGCAAAAATTATTAAGAATATAAAATGTCCTATGACTATGACAGAGACACCTAGGAAACCCTTTGACATAGTTTATGTAGATACAATAGGACCATTTCCAAGATCGCTACAAGGAAATGAATATGCAATAACACTAATATGTGATTTAACCAAATACTTAGTAACAATACCAATGCAAGACAAACATGCCAAGACAATCGCTAAGGCGATATTTGAAAATTTCGTACTCACCTATGGTCCAATGAGAACTTTCGTATCAGATATGGGCACGGAATATAAAAATTCTATTTTGACAGAACTGTGTAAACTACTAAATATTGAAAAAATAACTTCAACAGCGCACCACCATCAAACATTAGGGACAATAGAAAGAAGTCACAGAACATTTAACGAATACGTACGATCTTACATTTCTGTAGACAAAACGGACTGGGATGATTGGTTAAAGTATTTCACATACTGTTTTAACACTACACCATCTACAGTTCATAATTACTGCCCCTATGAGCTAATTTTTTCAAAATGTCCAAATAAGTTTGAACAGGAAATCAACATTGATAGAATTTCACCTCTATACAACATAGATGACTATGCAAAAGAGGCAAAATTTAGGCTAGAAGTAGCATATAAGAGAGCTCAAATACTTCTAGAAAATTATAAACATAAGCAAAAACTTAACTATGATAAGAAAACATTAGAATATAATTTTAGAATTAAAGATTTAGTATTACTTAAAAATGAAACAGGCCATAAACTTGATCCAAATTATAAAGGGCCATATGAAATAATAAACATAGATTTAAGAAATAATGTTACAATACTTGATAAGCTAACAAATAAAACACAAATAGTCCATAAAAATAGAATTAAGTTATATCATACTGGTCAATGATATATAAAATAATATATTGTAACAATTAAAATAAATTTTATAACACACCTAAAACTACTAATAAAAACCTCAAATTGTTGTAAAAGAATGTCCATAGAACAACATTTTGTTATATGAACATTCTTGTGAAAATGGAGGTGTAGTGCATGTTTGCATTATTTTAGAGACCTGCACACAAGCACTTGAAACTGACACTTATTGTCGTTGGTCAGTTCAACACAAGTAACTAATGTGCAGCGTCGGCACTTTTGCAAACGTGCATTGTTCATGCGGCCTACTGTAAATATTTATTTTGCATGGGAACCACTTATTATACACGGATCATATTGCGTTAAAGGTTCCCATGCGTTAGTTAATAAGTATTCGTAAAATTAGGCTAATCATTATTCTCATAATTAGTATATAAGCATAAATGATTGTAAAACAAATAACAAGAATAAAATCACACTTGCTCGAGCAACACCACGGGTTGCTCGCAATAAAAACAAACATTTATTTGGTTAAATACTACAGAACAAAGAAATGTAAAATTAAGTTGCGACAAAGACTTGACGTTAAGGTGTGACTCTCAGTTAAAATCGTACAGTACGGTTGGACATGCTTGACAACGACCTATAAGTAGAATAAAATTAAATTAAATCTGTACATAGTTTTAACAGCAATTTTGCACACATGAAAATGTCAACACATGCGACATGTACAGCATATGTTTCAATAGTGCATTCTATTACATGTATGGCTCGCTATATGCAATAAAAATTTTTAAGGAACTTCTTTTGAAGCTTTATTAGTTTTGGAAGCTACATATTCCGATTTTATGGCCTCATGTATATTTTTGGCTTAAACGAAGAACATACTATTTTCCTTACGGCTATACCGCGCCAACCAATAAGAATTTTGTTTTCTTGTTTTCAGCACAATTTTAGCGATGGACTAGGAGAAAAAAGTGTTAAATAAACTTATCCGAAGAAAACTGTATTAATGACTCAAAATTGCTAAAATGTCGAAAAATTTTAATTTTTTTCGATATTTTTGGCCCATAGGTGCCAAACTGTGAAAAATTTTGCTAAGTAATCTTCAGAAAAAATACCTAATAATATGATTCATAATTCTTCAGAACATTTTAATTCTGTAAAATGCTAAATTAAGTAAATGAATTAATCAATATCAAGCAAGATTTCTCAGAAAGGAATAAAAAAAAACATTGAAGTACTGAACAGAACAGCGTAAAACAGCTTAGTTAAGTTACAATGTCATGCTAAAACAGCATATTTAGGTTGGCATAAGATGTAATAGCACCTTTTTGCTGAAAATTTTGAATTGTGTAGGCCTCTTATATATAAAAGTCTAATACTAGATAAAACTTTTCCTTCATATATGTCAGTCTTTTAGTTAATAACATTAAGAAAAATTATGTTTTACATCTTTATTACTGCTTTCGTTTAATTTAATACTCAAAAAGTTTTTAAAAGTTAAAGTAAATTTGGCCTAAAAATTGGTTTAATCGAGCCACTAGTTGTATTGGCAGCATTGTTCAAAAATAATAACTTTGATAATAATCATAATAACTGATGAAACAATGTATGGTTATTTATTTTGCTTTTCATTTTTCACTTTAAACTTAATAAGATTGAAAACATCACCCCGGCTGAGTTTCTACAGTTTCAATGCAGACATGTTCTTGTTAAAAAAAAAAATTAAGCAAATATTCACACGCAAACACTTTAGTAAAAGAAATGCCATCCCTTCCATCTAAATACAACAATAAACTGTGATAAATGGCTGTTTGGATGGCTGGTTGCCTTTTCTGGTTGCATGGTTGGCCTAAACAATGCAGGTGAACAGTATCAGGATGTATGTATGTACATTAAACCGACCCAAAAAAAAAAGTTGTTGTTGTACCCCCCTAAAACTTACTTTTACATTTTTTATGAAGATTCCTAAAATATTTTGACTCAAGCGATAGTCTCTCGTGAGTTAAGCCGCGTCAAAAAAGGGTCTAAAAATTCATTTCCAATACGTCGTCAGAAAGGTGTTGACCACCGCTTGGGAATTTAATCAAAAATTAACCCTTAACTGCACTGTCTTACTTTATAACCACAAAAAGCATACAAGTCTTTGTAAAGGAAACACGTTTTAGTTATATATTTAGCTGCTTTTAAATTAACCCGTTCATGACCAACAGTTTTTAGAGGACATTTAAAAATAAAAATTTGGAAGAAATGTAAGTCTAGTTGTAAACTTAAAACAATTATAAAATTATTATTTTTGCGAGAGCACTAAAGCAAGTTGTTTTTGTTTTCATTTAGTTTTTTCCTAACCTACTAACAACTACAATTAATATTGGAAGAATTCCAACCAATTGTAGTGGGGAATGTTAGTGCCCATTTAGACAGGGAAACATCTGGAAGGGAAACATTTTGTTTGTTAGCAAATTACGGGTGGGGAAGAGAGAATGGTTTTTGTGTTCGGTACTCGGCGACACGCTTTGTTCTCATTTTCTTTGTTGACATTTACCTTGCTTTTTGAGAAAAAAACAACAATATTAACAGAATGTTTCCGGCAACATGTTCGTCTATGTGACCGCAAATGAAAAAACAAAAGAAAATTCCAGATGTTTTCCTTCCCAATGTTCGCTCGTCTCAACTCGGACTAAGAAAAGATAAACTCACTGTTTATTGTTGTTGTTTTTGTTTGAGTTTTGATATGGTTACAAGTAAGACTTTTACTTATAAGTAATTCTTATTCGCTTAACAGTTTTTACTTGTTTAATATCTTTAGATTTTCTAAAATCTTTGGATGACGATCGGGCCAAAGCAACCAGTGAAATGCGCATAGGAATAGCTTATCCCTTTAACAATAAATATCAGTGTTTTTATTAAGAATAAAAATTTGGAATATGACTAAAAAAAATCTTATAAAATAATAAAATTTTTAAAATGGTTAAGTTATTTAAATTTCATTAAAATCGAATTGGAAATCATCAAAAAACTGACAAAAAACATCTTGCTACCTCGAGTCTGTGCATAGATTTTTAAAATGTTTTAATGCAGAATCAAAGAATTCCTAAATATCTATTATATTTCGACATTCATTGAACAAAAAAATATTAACCAAGCTTTTTATACATGAAAAATATCATTTTTAGACCCTTCTTTGACGCGGTTTAGCTTATGAGAGATAATCGCTAGAGCCCAAATATTTTGGGAATCATCATAAAAAATGGCAAAGTTTATTTTCAGGGGGTACAACTTTAACTTGCCCTTATAAGGTGAGTTGGTCTAATGTACACACATTTATATGTTTGTATGTGTGCAAGTGTTACCCCTTTTAGCTTCTAGCGAGAATACTGAGTATTGGGAAAAGCTGTCAGTAAGGGCTGAGATTAGTTAAAGCAGCGGCTGAGATAAGTTTGAGAAATTTTTCAAAAAGTTTCAATCACAGTGCCAATATTATGCCATATTTTTTTAATAAAAAAGTTTTAAAAGATGCATAAAATAATTGACAGTCGCTGCAGTTGTGGTTTTATCAGTGATTTTTTTTTTTTTTGTTACGGTTTCGTTTATCTGGTTGTTTTAAAACAAATGACTGATTATGCTAGAGTGTCGATCGTGGTCTTGCTGCTGCCAATTTTTCTTCAGGCATGCTGAGGTGCTGCAAATATTTAGTACGCGGTGCCTTTTTGTACTATACCGCCCCAAGTCAGTCGTAGTAGCCTCATTGTCGTACAAGATGGCACCAAGTCTCGGATGGACACTGGGTTAAGTTGACAGTTGAAAAGTATTGACTATGTATACAAATCTTACATTTGCATTTGCTTCAGTTTCCCACGAGCACCTAACCTCAAGCGGAAACTTACATTTCACCGTCGTACAAGTGCTGATCCTAGTACGCTCACCCTTTCCTTTAGAGCTGGAGCTATCTTACCCTGTATAATTTAAAGCAAAGGGCATTTGTTTAAAAACTACAGCAAATAGGGATGTCTTTCAGCATGCTTAACTTCCTCACAATGGGTGGAAAACTTTCCTTGATGCCAGTGCTGCCAAAACTCGGTGATCAAAAATAGCTAAATTTACAGGAAAAAATGGCTAAAAACTTTTTTGAATAAAAACACATTAAAATTCAATAACAAAACAGAAATAATTCATAAAAAATTATTACAATGAAATTGGAAATGGAGGTCAATTTGTTACCTAAGATTAACAGCCAATTTCTAAAATTTGTTTTTGTTTTAAATTTTATTTTCTATGCGAACGTTAACGTGTGACATCGTGGGATTGGATGTAAAAGTAAATTCTATAATTTAGCGTATATAAAATTAAGTCATCGATAAATTCGATGTAGTTAATCTTTCGTTCCTATTAGTTTTAAATACATGAGAATCGCTAAAAAGTTAACTCGCGGTTAAGATAACCGAATTTTAGTGTATCTAAAAAGTTAACAATTAGTTAACTTTTCTAAGCGTATTAATAAAAAATAATCGCAAATGAGCAGAAAGTAGAGAGTAGAGAGTTTGGACAACATTAAATAATATATTAATGGAAAACTATAAGCGTTGGATGAATAATCTAATTTTATTTTTTTTTTTATGATATGACTAAGCCCTTATAATAAATTAAGTGTTTCATTTCCGAAAGATCCATGTTTTCATTAATACGATTTCTGTATAACGTGCTAAATTCCCAATTTTTCATATTTGATAAATACACTGAAATTTATTGTTGAGGGAAAGCTAGCTTCTATGCGCATTTCACTGGTTGCTTAGGACAGCTCATCAGGAAACCTTTTCCTAAGATTTTAGAAACGCTAAAAATATTATACGAATAAAACCCTTAAGCGAATAAGAATTTTAAACACTCAAAGTCTTACTTGTAACAATATCAAAGCTTAAACAAAACACCAACAACAAACAGTGAGTTTAACTTTTCTTACATCCATCCATGGTCCATGTTTTTTATTATACATTTTTTTCATATTTAAACCATGTAAGAAAAGTTAATAGTTCGTCAAGTTAACAACCCTTGGGACATTGGAATTAAATTTTTCGCGATTTTACTATATTTTGAAGGTAAATCATAACCATGACAACATTTACCCAAACTTTTGAGTCCAAATCTTAAATAAAAACAAGTAAGAAAGTATTATTTTATCAAACTATCTCCAAAACTGCGACCTGTACTTTGCGCACAAGGCAGCCTGCCAGCCATTCGTACGGACATTGTTAATTCGACTCAGAAAGTGATTGAGTCGATCGGTATACTTAAAGGTGGTTCTACCTAGCTAGGACCAATATTTTAAGGTGCACAAATTCACAGAACATTCTCCACTATTGTGGTGTGGGTATAAATATTTTATTTTATATGTCCCAGCTGGCATTTGGGTGATTATTTTTTGTAAAAATCACATAAATGATTCTTTTCAGATCAGTTTTGATGATTAAAAGCTGATTTATCACTTGAGTGATTGAAAAAGGATTCATATATGATTCATTTATATTTTTAAATAATGATTTTGAATTTTTGTTTTTGCCAAATGGAAAAAATAAAAATAGAAACTTTCATGTCAGCCAAAGAAATAAAAAGCTTGGCTTAAAAAGAAGCACATAAGTTATGGACAATTTATGAACATAAATGTTAGTGCAAATTGTTTGTTCTCTTCTTTGCGAAAAACCAATTACTTTTGTTTGGTTCAAAAGCAATAATGGTGCCTGATTATTTTGGAGAAAAATTAAAAAACATGACAATTAAAAAATTATATAAAATGCATATAACCAAAAACTATATAATTTATGATTAAAAAATGAGACAAGAACGATTCAATAATGATTAGAAAAACTAATATAAAAATGATCAAAATGGAATCAGAAAATTGTATCACAAATGATTCTTTCAGGTGATTCTTTGGTAGGGTACCATTTTCTCACAACGAGGGTATCATTTATGATTGAAAAATGAGCTTATATACGGGTATTTTGCCCCTTAAGCTGATTCCTAAATGATTAGATTATGATACAAAATGCTAGCTGGGGTTATTTATTGTTATTTTACCTTTATGTTTATAATTATTTTTAATTATTTAAGCTTGATGTCTTTTTATTTATAAAATTATCTATCTATTTAATTCAATATTTCGCTAACCTGTGGTTAGCATCGTCAGGAAATTAAATTTACAAATTTTTATACGAATAACAAAAAACGATAACAAAAATTATAATTTTCCCAAAACTTCACCCAAGAACCCTGCCATTTTTACCATACCGTGTCAGGTATTAACTTCTCCTTTGTCCCCAAAGGACATGGATAGCACCCAAAGGAAAAATATCCGTGGGATGTGTTCTAACTTTTCATGCGGGAGGTTATTTCCTTCTTTAAAACGTGGTATATTTTATAATCTTTTTTATTTTTTTGGAATATTTCAGTTATTAAAGCCTGACAACATTCGATTTGATGTCTTAATTAATTTTTGATTATAAATATTATTGTAGTTTTTTTTTGACCTTTTTTATAAATTATATTTCTTTTTAAATTATTTATCGAGCTTAAGGTCACTTCGTTTTTTTTATACATACATAAATAAAATATTAATTTATTCTTGATATTGAAATTTTCTTTAGAAATCTTCTTCAGCATTTGCTTTCTTAATTCAAAATTGTTAAATATTTAATTAAAAATTTTTTGACAACTGGTTGAAAAAAATATATTTAAAATTTTATTCAAAAACACTGTGCGGCGCGATCTTTTAACCATGATCAACCTGACCAGATTCTGAAAATATAACTTAAAATAAGATATACGTATCCCATAATTTTTCTAGATCAATTAATTTCGCATTTTTATATGCCATTAAATGTTTAATGTGAATCGGCCTGTCTTTCACTTGGGGAAGTTTCGATTACACCCACAACAGTTAATCAAGAAGCCAGATTTTTTGCTATAATACTTCGTATTGTTCTCAAATGTTTAAAAAATTAGCAAAATAGGTCCACCGGTTCAAAGATTATGATGATATTTCTCAAATTTTAATACAATTTCATATATTTGCTCTATTTTGCTACAAATTCATACAAACAGGAATGTAGAGCAATTCACAACAACCTTTTCTAGAGTTGCCTTAGTGGAGTTGTCAAATATTTTTGTGGTGGTTCTGAAAATTTTGGGTTGCTTTTTGCCCTTACCTTCGACATATTTTCCCGCATTGCTTGTTCTCATTGCCACTGCATCGTATTTTATAAACTGGTTTCGACATATCCGATTATTTGAGTTGATTATTCACCTTTTTTCCATATTTTCTTTTTTCGCATATGTTCGAGTATTCCAAACAAAAATACGAACACAGCTGTGCTACCCGATGTGGGGAATACGTTTGTCAAACACTCCAATTAAGAAGGCTAAAAGCTTGAACAAACGAAAATTTTCTTACGTGATTGCCAAGCCGCTTGTATAGTTTAGTTAGGTCTTTTTATTCGCGGAAATGAAGGTAAAAAAGAATAGTTTTATCCGAACTTTTTTTAATTTGTTTTTTTTTTTTTTAATTAAAATCTTAACTTTATTTTTAGTGATCACACTTTTTATATTTATATGTTTGTTAATTTGTTTAAATTCTCGTGAGTATGACTGTATTTGTATGCGTTAACGGGAGTGTATATATACAACATTATTGTTTGTTAATTATAAATATGTATTTTACTGGTTTGTTATGTGGTATTATTTATTTTTTAATTTAAACCTGCCTACACAAACATCGACAAATAAACCCAACAGACCAAAACAGAGCAAAATGTAAATGAGCTGTAGAATAAGCTTATCATAAGAGCTTTCCCACAACAAGACAACCAATATGATTGCAAATGACTTATTCTCGCAATAGTTTTGTAAGTGTTTTTGAGAATGATATCATTCTATGTCCCGTTATTTGAATTTTATATTTTTATTTAAAGTTTTCAGTATTTGTGCTTTGTTCAAAGAGTGAAGTATTTTAAAGAGTTTTAAACAGTGCACAATTTAAAAAAAGTAATTAAATATTTTATAAGAAAAAAACTTTTTGTTTTTTCGAAGCATGACTTAATTTTAATTATTTACAAAACCTACATTAACACTGAAGATACTAAGTACACTTATAGAGATTTTCGTGGCATCGATTATTCAGTGTTAAACCAGCGTATTGACCGTGTTAGTTGGGAATCAATATATGGTCTTGATGATTATAATAATCAAATTGCTTTTGTTCAAAATAACCTTATCACAATATTTAATGAAACTGTGCCTGAGAAAACTAAGACCATTAAGGCTAAACAGCCTCCGTGGTTTACTTCAATTATAAAACGACTTATTGAAAAAAGAGATTTGGCATATAAACATTGGAAGAAATTAAAAACGCCTGAGTTACAGTCATTGTTCAAATCCGCTAGAAAGGAAGTCGTACACAGCATAAATATTGCAAAATCCGGTTATTATCGACAGAGGTTCTCTTCGGCTATTGATAGCAAGAAAAAATGGAAAGAGATCCGTGAAATAGGTATTGGGAAAAGAAACGATTGCACTACAAATTCTGATGTTGACGTAGATAAATTAAACAACAAATTTGTCGAAACCATAATTAAAAGACCAACTGAAAATGAGTACGAAAAAATGCATACCGTGCCTATTGAGAACTGTTTTTATTTCCGATGTGTGGATCGATTTGAAGTCCTTAAAAGTATAACATCAATTAAGTCAAATGCTATGGGATTAGATGAAATAAGTCCAAGATTTTTAAAAATTGTCTTTCCTAAACTTCTGCCTTATTTTACGCATTTGCTTAATACAATACTAACAAAATCAATTTTTCCTGATATGTGGAAAGAAGCAAAAATCATTCCCATTCAAAAAACCAACGGCGACTTCTGGCCAATAGCGATATTACCGTTCTTATCAAAAGTTGTGGAAAATCTTATGTATGGGCAAATGAATGAGTATTTAAAGGATCAGTATCTAACGGATAGACAGTCTGGTTTTAGACAGGGCAGAAGCTGCATTACGGTTCTGATCGATGTAGTAGAAGAAATGAGATCTAAACTGGATAAGAATATTACCATATCTTGTGCTTTTAGATCACAGTAAGGCTTTTGATACCGTTGATCAATCGATTTTACTCACTAAACTAAAAAAATCTTTAATTTCTCTAACTCGGCTAACAAACTTATATCCTCTTACCTTATTAATCGTAAACAAGTGGTTACTTTAAATGGTGTGACTTCTAAGCCAGAGGATGTTGAAAGAGGAGTGCCACAGGGCTCTATTCTTGGTCCATTGCTTTTCTGTATGTACATTAACGATTTGCCTGAGGCTCTGAATTACTGCAGTCTTCAAATGTATGCTGATGACGTTCAGCTGTACTTAAGCAGCACGATGGAAGATGTTCAAAATTGTATTGACTGTATTAACAGTGATTTGGATAAAATACATAAATGGGCATGTATTAACGGCTTGTGTATAAACCCTGACAAATCAAAATGCATCTTCATATCAAGAAATAAAAGAAAACGACTGAATGATAATATATTTCTACATATTAACAACTCAAAAATCAATTTTGTTCAATCGTCTTCGAATTTGGGAATCACATTTAATGCCGAACTTTCTTGGACTAACCATATAAATATATCAGCTCGTAAAGTTCATGGGATGCTGAGAAATCTGTGGGCTGTGCAATCATCAACACCGTTCGAAATAAGAATGCTTTTGGTAAAAACCTATTTAATACCAGTTCTACTTTACGGGTGTGAAATATTTGCCAATTGCGATGCTATTGACTTTAATCGCCTCGAGGTCACATATAGCAATATAGCCAGATACGTTTTCAACAAAAGTAGACGAGATAGTATATTATCATATTCATACCAATTACATAATATAAGTTTTAAAAATTTATTAAAATATAAAAGCCTTATAATGATGCATAAGATTATATACCTGAAGAACCCAGAATATCTTTTCAACAAAATTATTTTTGCAAAATTACCCCGTGGAAAAAACTTGAGATCACAAAAATACAAATATCTAATGTCTACAAGACAATTTTTCAATTACACAACGTGTCTTTGGAACGACTTACCGTCATATATCCAAGTACAAAGCAACGCATTACTTTTCAAAAAGGAACTTTTAAAATTGTTTTAAAATTATTTTGAATCTAAATATGTATGTCTAATGTTAACTGTGTTATGTTAGTTTATGTTAATTTTTATGATTAAATTTATTATATTCAAATGATACATGTTAATATAACAAATGTTACTAACTATCACTGTAATTTATAAGATTTATTCTTGTTGTGAAAGTAATTCAATGAAGAAGTAAAATAAATAAAAAATAAATAAATAAAATAAATGTGCCATATAAATTAAAACAGAGTGTTCGTAAAGAACTTGATCTTATTACAGATTAGAAAAGTATTTTTCTGTAAGCTTATTCTATAAGTAGACTTCTAAGCTAACATTATACTATAGACAAGTAATATTATCGCAAGCGATCAGTTTTCATTATTGAATAATTATTAACAAGCCTTTGATAATAGCAATCATAACACTTTTCTAAGCTTAAGGCTTATGTTAGTAAGCTTGCTACAAGTTTTTTCTACATCGTTTTGGTTTGTTGGGAAACCTCAATTTCATATGAATGTATCTGTTCGCTGATGAACGGAAAAAACAAAATTAAAGTTTTGGTTTTACATATTTGTTTAACTCTACTTTTGTTGTTATTGCAAGGTTCACCTTATGTGTAACAACATGTGGTTGCAGTTGGTCGCATTTTATTTAATTTTCTCTTTTGTTTTTATTGCTATTCAAATGGGTGCTTTTTGCAGTGCAAAATGAGCATTCAACCCCAACCGTTGTAACGCATTTTTGTAACTGTTATCTATTAATGCTTGTTGGGTGGGGTCGGGTCTAGTCGTGTCATTTGGGGAATCAAATGTAAGTTGCAAGTTTTTTAAAACTTCCTGCCTGTTTACATACAGTAAAACACAGGCACACCAGGACTTCTTATATGTATGTACCCAATTAGTATTTGGGTGCTAATTTTTTGTAAAAAACCCCTAAATGAGTCTTTAAAGATAATTTTTGATGACTGAAAACGAATTTATCTTTTGAGCGTTTGAAAAAGGATTCATATATAATTCATTGATATGTTAAACAAGTTAGAGTGCTATATTCGGCTGTGCCGAATCTTTGATACCCTCCACCGACAGTTCGAATGCTTGAGGAGTAATATCTGTATGATGTCTTTTTATTATTATTATCTTAAACTGTGACGATTTGTTATTAATTATGGTTTTAGGAGACTAAACTGTTTTCCGGGAGTAGGGCATATATGGGGCCTAGGGTAAATTATGTACCGATCTTCACGAAATTTTACAGTATCATTTATAGTCCTATAAAATTGTGACGAGCCAAAATTTGTTATGATTGCATTATTTTTTACGGTTTTAGGCGTACTAAACTGTTTTCCGGGAGTAGTGTTTATATGGGGCTTAGGGTAAATTATGGACCGACCTTCGCGAAATTTTACAGTGTCATTTCTAGTCGAATAAAACGGACTTGTGCAAAATCTTATGTCATTCCGTGCATTTTTGCATCATTTATGTTAGTTTTTGTAACAAAATTATCAAGTTTTTGAAGGTGGTGGTTCCACATTTTGATTCATAGCTCTGGTCCTACTGAACCGATTTTGCTGAAATTCAATCCCAAACTGCTTAGGATAACTACAAGCAATTTGACACCTAGTTTGTTTATTTCTTTTGAGTTTTTCGAAAGTGAGCGTGTTTTCAACAGACGGACAGACAGACGGACATGGCTAAATCGACTTAGAATTACTCAAGCAGCCAGAATATATATACTTTATGGGGTCTGAGATGAATAATAAAAAAGTTTCACACGGAATGACAAACTTAGTATACCCTCTTCACAACTGATTGTGGTGGAGGGTATAAAAAAATATTTTGAATTTTTGTTTTTGCCAAATCAAAAACAAATAATAATAAAAACTTTCGTATCAGCCAAACAAATAAAAAGCTTGGCTAAAAAAGAATCCCAAAAATTATTAACAATTGCAAATTGTTTCTTCTCTTCTTTGCGAAAAACCGATAACTTTTGTTTGGTTCACATAAATGCTGGTTCGAATAATCAAAAGCCATAAAGGTGCTGATTTTATCGGAGAAAAATTAAATAAAATAATATACAAAACTATATACATATGTAATTTGCGATGGAAAAATGAGACGAAAACGTTTCAATAATGATTGTAAAAATTAACATTAAAATAATCTAAAAGGAATCAGAAAATTGTATCACTGATTCTTGGCGGTGCTTCATCGGTAGGGTACCATTTGCTTACAACGAGAATGTCATTTATGAACGAAAAATGAGCTCATATGCAGTTATTTTGCTCTTTAAGCTGATTCCGAAAAGATACGTTTATGATGCAAAATGCTTGCTGGATAGTCTGCTTCATATTGTCCTTTTCCAGCTAGGATTTTGTATCAAAATCGAATGTTTTAGGAATCAGCTTCTCTCGTTATGAGAAAATGGTACCCTACCGATAAATTCACATCCAAGAATCATTTTTTAATGCAATTTTCTGATTCATTTTTGAGCATATGAAAGAATTATATGTGAATCCTTTTTCAATCGCTCTAGTGCCAAATTAGTTTTAAATTCAAAACATTTAGAAACCATTATTTAAACATATGAATGAATCCTTTTTCAATCGCTCAAGTGATAAATCAGTTTTAATTCATTAAGAGTATTCGAGAAAAGACTCATTTGGGTGATTTTTACAAAAAATTATCACCCAAATGCTAGCTGGGTTATATAATATTTGCTTGTACATACATATGTATGGATATCTGTAGTGTATGTGCATATTTTAAGTTTTGTGACCTTTTCAGAAACTCATTTGGAATGCGCTTCTGTGAAATTTTTATTATGTCAGTCATGGCTGATACTGTTAATGCGGTTTTTAACATGCTTCGCTTGTGGACTTTTTAATGCCATTGTGAATGTTTGCCATTTTAGTAAACGTTGTTTTTTTTGGTATTGGCACTTTTTATTCACATTCATGTTACACAACAATTGTTGTGTCTTTTATTATGATTTTTTGTTGTTGTTATTTTAGCTCACTTGTTCAGTTCAATTGATTTTAACACTTCACAAATTGTTCAGATATTATTTTTTTATGGGCATCATTAAGGTTTGATTGCATCAGTGTTTCTTTTCATAGCCAAAATAAAAGAAAATCTGGTAAAAGAAGTCCATGTTGGAACTACTGCTTTACAGAGTGCCCCAGTAGGCTAGCTGGTAGTGAGCTAGGCTATCAGTGCGGATGTTGCGGGTTAGATTCCCGCCAGGGACTCTGGTCCCCTGCAAACAAGCATAGCCCTGCTGGATTTTTTTTTCATTATTTATTTATTGAATTGTATCTTTTGGTGCTAAAAACCTAGTCAGACTATCATGAAAAAGGTGCACAATAAGGATGCCAATCGGGATTGATTTTAGAAAATCCCGGGATTTGAGATTTTGAAATCCCGATCCCGAAATTCCAAAATTTCTGGATCCCGGGATTTTAAATAAACAACACTTTTTTTTATTTACTTATTTATTTTCAAAAGGTATTATATAAATAACATATATTTTTAAAAAAGGAAACATAACAAAACAATTTATTTTATACATTTATGTATATACATATGTATATAATCAATTTTAAATTAATCTATCATATTATTGTTTATCATTTTCTAATGCTAACTTATGTTAAAAATTAAAAATAATGTTAAAATATAAATCAAAATATGTTTTTGTTTTTAAATCATGGATTGTATTACATACATGCAATTATTTAACCAAAGCTTATATATCAATACCTTAGAGGTATGCTGCTTCCTTAAGTTTTAACGACATTAATACACAGCAAAGTGTACTCTCTCATCGATCTCAACCGCTGAGTTCAAAACATTAACACTATGTCGACATAGTGCAGTATACATCCAGGGTACTGATATGGCTACATTAACTGTGACATTCATAATCAATAATTCAATTACGTTTGAAATTTATTTTAAAACAAAATTTTCATACAAATGTTTCTAAAAACTGATTTGAAGTTTAAATAAATTTTTTTATGAATACGGCAGATTGTGTTTATTTATAAAAATTTATTTCATTTAACGTATGTTTTTTAAGCCAATTTTTAATTTTGTTATTATTAATGGACTGGAAGGGATATGACATATTTTATGAAAATTTCGATTCAATTGTTATAGGCATATAAACATTTACCCCCATATTTATAAAAAAAATTTCATGGTTATAACAGGCTTCTGAAACAAATTTTTCATAGAAAATTTGTTTAATAAACCTTTCATAAATCTTTAGTTTCTGAATATTTCTTAAATTGGATTGTAAATAATTTTTATTTTCTGGTTGGCAAATAACGATTTTTGATCATTTTTATTTTTTGCTTGATATGTAAGAATTATTTCTTGATTTCTGTATTTTGCATAAAACTAATCATTATTATTTTGGTATAATGTCTTAAGTAAATATAATTGTAAAAAAAGCTTGAAATGTGAATCTGCAAATTTCGTTTCAACTTTAAATAATGGTGATCATTAAGCAAAATATCAAAATCATGAAATATTCGTCATATATCAAGCAAAAAATATAAATTTTTAAATAATCGTTGTGTGTCAAAAAAAAAAAATGTAACTCAAAAATAAGAATTAAAAAAATAAAAAATATAACTAAAATATAATTTTTAATTATTTTCGGGATTCGGGATTTCCCGTTTGGCATCCCTAGTGCACAAACATCATTATATCCTTTAAAAAAAAGCATTAAACGAAAAACACTTACTGCCTGTTTTTAGAAAATTAAAACAAGTGAATGAGTAATTCCTATTAAAAACAAAAACAAATTTTCGTTTTTATTGTTGTAAAAAACAGGCAGTTAATATGTGCTACAGACATCTTCCAACCTGACGGTGCATGCCCTCATGTTGCTGTAACAGTCAAAAACTAATCAAGTAATAGCATGTAAAGAGTTTATTAAGTAAAATATATTTTGAGCTCCACATAAGCTGAAGCTGGGACGATTTGACATATAGAAAAGCGAATAAAGTAAATTTTAAGTAATGTTCATAAGTTGGTAAAACACGAAAAATCAACATCTAAGCCAACAAAAAAAAAATTTTGTATAATAATAAGTTAACCCTCTAACAGATAAGGATGCCTCAAGGCAGCTACTTTTTTTCCTATTGTGATACTACTGAACATTTTTTTAATGAACGGTTATTACTTTGGATCAGTTACTATTTTGCTTACCGCAATTTTTTTTTTTAAAAAAATATATAATTTTTGCTTAGTAGCCTATATACATTATTTATATGTACAAATATATATATAAATGGTCATCAAAATAATAATATTGTTTGCTTTAAACGAAAAAAATATTATAGCAGCCTCAGGGCACTCTTGCCCGTTTATGGCAACTTTTGAGTACTTTACCATTTTTACAGTAATATAAATAAATTGTTTGTAGTGTGGATTTTAGTTGAAAGAAATGAACAAACCAGATATATTCACCAGAAAAAAGAAATTAAATCTTCTGAATTCACTGAAAGCATGTTCGAAAAGACGTTCGGTTGGCCATTCTTTGTTACAGCTCGATAAGCCACAGGCAACGGCATCTGGTACCGGAAGCAAAGCCAAACATCCAACCGAAGACAATCGTTTTTAGGGTTATAAACTTTCTATAACCAATCAGGCAAAATAAGGAAAATAGCAAAAGAAAATGAAAGCTCTACAAAACAACTCAAACAAAATGTAAATTCCAGAAGTGTGAAATACATTTAGGTTGTTCAGATACTAAAAACTGTTTTTTACATATCATTACCAATAATAGTATAAATTCTTACTTTTTTCCTAAAAAAAAAAATAATTTTTTGAATAAAACTCATTTGATTATTAAAACTCTACCTGTATATAATTTTAACCATAAACAAGCATGGAGGCCTGAGGCACCCTTTCGTTTTTTCCACCTGGCGACTAAAATAAAACAGATTTTCAACTTCACCCTTCAATTTATTTGTTTTTGGGCAAATATTATTAAAAAAAAAATTAACAAGTGGTTGCCATTAAAATTAAGCTTTTGCTTGTAAGAGGGTTAAGTTAAATAATAAATAGAGCAATTATTTGTATTTTGAACATCGACATCGATTAATTCGCTTTTAAAGAAGAATCTCAAATAACATCCAAAATAATCAACCACATATAAAAAAAATTTGGGAAAAAAATATTTTTTATGGCCGGCACTGTATTCTTCTTATTCGAAACTTCAATGTTGGGTGTTCAATTAAAAACGACGGTCTAAATAACTAAAAACTCTAAATCTGCTTAGTTCACCGCCACTGACACTAAAAGTATTCTGACTTTATGGATCAGTGAAGAAACATTGTTTCTGAAATTAACGATACAGACAAAGTCAAGCAGGACAGTACTACTTGACTCATAACATAAATTTTATTTTTTTTTTTAATGAAATGAGGTCAGGTATTCCAATCTAGAAGAGTTTGTTTAGATATACGTACATGTCGCATAAAGTAAATAATGTGATAGTTTCATGAGTAATAAAGATTTACCAGAGCTCCTGCTGTGTTGGCCTAATCTCTTAACCACTGGGTGACAATCAGTGCGTTTACCAACCGTTCCTGTGTATGAGAACAACCAAATTACTCATGTATCAATTTTAAGTCTACATTCCGCGAGCGTTATACACTCGTCCCTTGTTAAAGGCTACCACCATAAATGATATGTTTTTTACATATGACATATCAAATTTCGCACTGCATAATACATACATGTCGGGTGTTACTTTTAAAAGATAACTTCTGAAAAATTAAGAAGCAAGGTCGTCTGACAACATTTTAATTAGCGCAAACATCCGACATCACTTGTTATTTTTCATAAAAAAAATATGTTGTCAGAAATCTATGCCATGAGCAAACAATCAGTGGCTGTCCACTAAATACGGAAGAGTTTTACAATATCGATATATGTGTGTTTTTAAACTAATTAATAGCAATAAGTACTTCAAAGTTGGTAACATTTTTTCTCGACTAAGCGGCTGTCAACAGCGTAATATACGACGAATTCTAAGAAGGTTTGCCCAAGAAACCGTGGGTCTAAAATCAAAATCAAGCTTCCCGTTTTTAACGAGAAAATTTTCTTTTCATCTATATACATAGTTTTATAAAAAGAAGTGTACACTTTGATGTCACTACTAACTGGGGAAACGGGTCGACCGATTTCAACCAAACTTACGTTACGGATAGTCTGTAGATGGTTTATATGAAGTTTGCACAAAATCGTCCCAGTGGTTCCGGAGATGTGGCATTTAGATTTTCCATGCAAATATCAACAAAATGCCCTCCCTCCATTTTTCATATTATGATTTTTTATTGTCACTTGAAAAATTTCCAAACCATGCATTGTTTTGTCTTATGTGCACAATGACAATCGAAATAGGTCGTAAAGTATATTTCATATCGCTAGAGGTCGTAAAATAGAACAAAACGGGTAAAAGCTCCCCTCCCTATATCTTCTTAACTAATCAGCCGATTTTCTTGAAATTTGTCAGGCAATTAGTGAAACATCTGGAAGGAACTAAAGCCTATCATTTTTGTTATTTAAGACGTGAAATAGGGCAAGAGTAGTAAAAGTTGCCCCTCCCTTTATCTTCTTAACACAACAACCGGTTTTCTTAAAACCGACCCTTTAACATCTAAAGGAACTTTAAGATATAAATTTTTTGGAAATTCCAACATTTAGGGCGTTAAATAAGGCAAAACCTTCTTTCTATACCTTCTTAATAAATTAACCGATTCTCTTAAAAATTATATTATGAAAAAATATCGTACACGCAATTGCTCTTCGTAATGAAAATTGATTATCTCTGTTTGATTTTAATTTTTCAGGATAAAAAATACATGATTTTTTTTATTTTTAACTAGTTATTGAGTATGTAATGAATAGAAATAAAGAATCAAATGGCTATTGTTTTCATTTTATCGCCGGTTATGGTATAAAGAGCTTCATTCCTCTTTCTTTCACGAGATATATGTTATATGGCAAATCAACGTTTGCCGGGACAGCTAGTATTTTTTATTTTTCTTTTTGAATATGCAAAAATTATGATAAAAATGAAAAACGTATAAGCAAATATAGTCGAAATGATTAAAAAATTGGAAAGGTTTTTATGCTAAGTTCTGTTACGTGTCCGCTCATGAAACTTAAAATAAACTTTCCAAGAACATGCTTTTTTCTCTCCCCACTCACCAACAAATTACATTTCGTAGTGTGAAGCCAGACTGAAAAAATAAAAAAACATGTAAAAAAAGAACAAATGTGACATAAAAACATCATTTATTTAAGCGTTTCAGAAGAAAATTGCTCAGTACGTAATTTGTTTCTGTTTCTACCCAGCTAGCATTTTGTCTCATTATCTAATCATTTAGGCATCAGCTTCAAGAGCAAAATACCCCTATATGAGCTCATTTTTCAACCATAAATGATACTCTCGTTGTTAGAAAATGGTACCCTACCGATGAATCACCTGAAAGAATCATTTGTGATACAATTTTCTGATTCCTTTTTGATCATTTTGCTGTTAGTTTTTATAATCATTATTGAATCGTTTTCGTATCATTTTTCAATCGTAAATTATATAGTTTTTGATTAAATTTCATATCATTTTTTAATTGTAATTTTTTTTTTCAATTTTTCTCCGATAAAAGCAGCACCTTTATGGCTTTTGAACCAAACAAAAATAATTGGTTTTTCGCCAAGAAGAGAAGAAACAATTTGCACTAATATTAATGTTCAGAAATTGTCAATAATTTTTGGACTTCTTTTTTACCCAAGCTTCTTATAGATTCGGCTGACATGAAAGTTTCTCTTTTTATTCTTTTCATTTGGCAAAAATAAAAATTCAAAATATTTAAAAATCATTATTTAAACATATAAATAAATCCTTTATGAATCTTTTTTTAATCACTTAAGTGATAAATCAGTTTTTAATCATCAAAACTGATCTGAAATGAATCATTTGGGTGATTTTTACAAAAAATAATCAGCCAAATGCTAGCTGGGTATACCTATACCTATAGGTTCAAGTAAAAATATAATTTGTAGTTGTATGTGTAACTCTTGAAAATAAACAAAATAAACTTTCAATTCAAATTACTTTATAACCAACATTTTTTCGGGAGTGTATTTCGTATGTGTTCATTTCCTGTAAATATGAAATATCCAAATCGTTTTATGGCCATTTAGATTTATTTGTGGGTGTTTACGTATACTTTAGTGGTTTTCCTATTAACGCTTTAATATGTTTTACTATGGTTTTCCAAAACTAATTATGTTTTAATTGTCTATAAAATATTAATGTTTAAAAATGGTAAATTTTTGTTTTAATTTATAAATCCATGGAATTTATACGAGATATTATTTATTAAATACACAAGACGGGCTCATTTACATACAAAATCATGAACATAAACATACCAACATTCTATTGGAAAAAAAATATTCATTAAATTGTAAGGGTAAGTGAAAGGATAATGAATGAAACTTAAGTCTCTTAGGGGTAAATTTTACTTCACTAATTTAAATTGGTTTAAGTAGGGTTCGGACTTTTATGCAGTTAAAATTGCGTTTTATGCGCTAAAAATCTAAAAAATATGCAATAAAATTTTTTTAACACATTTATTATTGATAAAAAAAATACATAAAAATAACAAGAAAAACAAAACTTAAATAAAAAATTTAAAAATTTAGTCTAATAAACGTAAGTAAGCCATTGGATATCAAATGGATAACAAATCCAAATGGAAGGAAATGCGCTAAATTGGAATAGGCCAGAAATTCAACAAAACATGTAATATGGATGCTGATGTTACATTCTGAATGGCCAATTTATAAATGTAAATGTCGAATCGCCAGCTTGTAACATTTATGATGATATTTGCTTTGTTCCAATACAAAACCCCTTTAGTTTTCGTTGCATTAATCAGATTGAAGAAATGTTTGTCATCGGTAAAATCAAATGCAGTTGGTTCAGATGATTAAGTTCCCATGTTTTTATATATTTATTCAATTCTGTTCTCATGAAGTCTACTTTTCCCGATGTATGGAAACAATCTAAAATAATCCCTATTCCTAAAACCAACAGTGAATTCGGGCCGATTGACACTCTTCCGTTCCTATCGAAAGTCATGGAAAACCTCATAGCAATACAAATCAATCAGTACTTAGAAAGTAATAATTTTCTGTCTGATAGGCAATTGGGTTTCATGAAAGCTAGAAGCTGTGCCACTGCCCTACTGGATGTGGTTGAAGACCTCAGATCAAAGTTGGATGAAAACTTGGTTGCTTTCCTAGTTCTTCTTGATCATAGTAAAGCATTTGATACGGTAGATCGAGCAATTTTATTAACAAAGCTTCAAAAACTATTTTATTTTTCGAATACAGCCTGTAATTTTATATATTCGTATCTTGTGGACAGATCTCAACTTGTTCACCTTAATAATAATGTTTCAAATTCACTGAATGTTAAAAGAGGAGTTCCTCAAGGTTCTGTACTGGGGCCACTCTTATTCTGTATGTACATTAATGACCTACCTGATGTTTTGACTGACAGCAAAGTCCATATGTACGCTGATGACGTGTAAGTTCTTGGGTAAACTCTATTAATTGTGTATTAAACAAAATTGACAGCTGGGCTAATGCCAATGGGCTATCCAACAACCCAGCCAAGTCTAAATGTACTTTGCTTTCGAAGTCTAATAGAGCATTTGAAGTACCGGAAGTAAACATCAAGGGAAATTGAATCGAGTATGTGTAAACAGCTTAGAGCCTTGGAGTTGTCTTTAATGTTCGGCTAACCTGGTCAAACCATATTAATGTCGTTGTGGGTAGAGTGTATAGTATGCTTCGCAACTTGTGGGCAGTAATAGATTCAACACCATTTCCCATATGTATAAAACTTGCAAAAACATATCTTATTCCTGTCCTATTATACGGTTGTGAAATTTTTGCGAACTGTGACAGTGACGATCAACGAAAACTCAACTTAGCTTACAACAACATTACAAGATATGTATTTCTCAAAGGACGTCGTGGCCACATTTCACTCTACTCGTATCAGATATTTCAAATTAAGTTTGATAAACTCTTGAAACTTAAATGCCTTATATTTTTACAAATGATTATTACGTCTAAGCAGCCTATATATTTATATATATATTTCAATTTGCTTGATCTAACCGTGGAATGAAGATTGCTCAACAAAGATATAAGAGTCTTTGGTCACATCGACAATTTTTCATTTATACCACAAGTCTTTGGAATTCTTTACCGAATTATATACAAAGCTTAGGCAATGCAAATGCGTTTAAAAAAGAGTTATATAAATTTTTATGCATTATGTAATATATCAGTTTTACTATTTCTTATCACTGACTATCTAGTCTTATGCAGTTTTCTATTTCTCTGTTTTTTTTTTTTATGTTATGTTCTTATTCAATACATACTGTGATTATAAGTTTGATCTTATTCCCTAGCACTTTCATTCATAAGATAATGATCTTGTCTTGCTAGGATACAACTAAATTGAAATAAATAAATAAATAAAATAAACCACAAAAGTAGAAGTTTAAATAAAAAAAGCCAAAAGTACAACAATCATGTAACTTAAGTCACTTCCCTGTAGTAAATAAAATAGTCAGTAAATCTCATGCGGATATGAACCAAACATATTGCATAGAGGCACACGTAAAACACAAATAAAAGCAAAATAAGTAAAACAAGCATGCCATAAAGTCAAATGAAAAAAAAATTATAGAAACATATTAAAATAATAATAATAATTGAAAATAATTAAAAATTAAAGCAATACAAATCTGTTTAGGTACAAGAACTTATTAGCGTATTTATTTCAGCACTATTATACATCATCATTTAAAGCAATTTGATGCAAAATCTTTTTAAATAATTATTTGTATATAAACATATACATATGTATGTATGTTTATAAATAAATATATTTTTTTGACAAAAATTCTTTAAAATTTAAATAATTTATTATAAACCGACTATACTATTAATTAACTACAAATTGGTTGACAAATAAGTAATTAGTAGTCAATTTAAAAGTCATGCAGAGATAACCAATTAACTACACCCTATGACATGCCTATGTTAAAATAATGAGTCGTCGACAAGGAAAAAAGTGACTTTATCAACTAGATGTGGTTATAAAAAAACCAGTTTGAAGATACTTAAAAATGTGTTTGACTTCCTACAGGGTTGTTATTGAACTTATACATATATAAAATGAATTAAGAACATGGTTTTTTTAATATTTTTTTAAAAGTAAAGTTTACGGCCTATTTTAAAAAAAAAATAAAAGGGAAGTTTTAATGCATGATTAAATGCTGATAGTTCCTTTGTGGTATATTTTCATTTTCACTGCGCTGTTTTCGTAAAAATTAAAATTTAATATGCCAGCAGTTTGTTTTATTGTTTTAAATCCTTTCTTTTTTTAAAAACTTTAACAAATTTAAAACGAATTTGCTTACTAAAGTTACCTCCATAATTTGAAGACACAGACATTATCCCACCTGGCTGTTAAAGGCTGTGGAAGAAGACATAAATTGGAATACTTCTCTTTGTATGAGGCAACACGCAAAGGTGCTGTACAAAATATTTTTCCTATAAGAAATCAATGAATAAATATAATCGAAGTTGTCCCCTATCTTTTTTGCAACATGGTGCATGCCAAAAAAGCAAATAAAAGAAGTTTTGTTTTTCAAAATTTGCAACATAAATATGCAATATGAGCAAAATATGCAAAAGTATGCATTCAAAACAAAAAATGCAAAAATATGCACTAACAAATCCATGCCATTTTAGTGCAAATTTCTTAATTCGCAAAGATATTTAGTAAAGAGGTAATCTCAGACTGGCGACAACAAATATGCATTTGCATAAAAAGCCGGGCCTTGGTTATAAGGCTCCTTAAGGAGAAAAGGCTTTATTGCATAAGCAATATTTTAATATGTTTTACGCTATCAGCGAATTTTAAGTAAACTGCAATATATTAAACAACAACAAGGAAATATAAATTATCTAACGATTTTAACAAAGTGGTATCCAAACTGGTATTATGTTGTATTTTCCATTATCGGCATTATTGAAATTGTCTACAAAATAATTTTGTTTTTCATACTGGGATTATTTCATGCCAAAGGCTATAAAAAAAAAACACACCCATCTATGAGAATACATATTGCACATTTTGTAACCACAACACGTATCTGTCATATCAACAGCTTCATTACTTGTCCTTTTACTTCCTTTATAGCTACTTTTAGTAATAAAATATGTTAAGAAAAACAAATATTTTAGACAGGGAGTATCTTAAACCAAATGTTAAAGAAGAATCTATAGTTTAATATAAACGAATAAATTTTATGTCATCCTTTCTAAAGAGTTAAAGCTATAAAACTATAAAGCATTGCGTAGACTATTCTACAGGTTTGGATCGTACATGTAAAGAAAACACATTTTTTTATAGTCACCTATAACAAAATTATTTTTGTATCTGACACCAAATGTTATAGAAGAATCTATAGTTTAATAAAAGCGAATTAATTGTATGTCATCCTTTCTTAAGAGTTGAAGCTATAAAACTATAAAGCATTACGTAGACTATTCTAAAGGTTTGAATCGTACATGCAAAGAAAACACATTTTTTATAGTCACCTATAACAAAATTATTTTTATCAAAGAAATTGCAAACATATTATGGTAACATTAAACATATTATTAAGAAGCCACAAAAATCTATCAAGAAGCCACAACCTTATTATAGTTGCCTCCGAAAATATTATGGTTAATAATTACAATAATGTGTTTATCACTAATAATAGTACGATTGTTTTTGAACCATAATATGTTGCTCTTGGAAATATAAAAATCATACAATTCCTAGTGATTTACAAATTATTGTTTTTATTAACCATTACTTGTTCAGAGGCAACCAAAATATGGCTATTGCTTCTTAAAGGAGGATTAGTTTAAACTTAATATCATTGCCGGTGAAAATATGGTTAATGCAATTATAATATTGAGCCTTTTTTGATAAAGGGTGGTTAAATTGTAAGGGCCGATGTTGAATGTGAACCACACCTAAACGCCAAGTTTTTTTCCGAATTTTATTTGACATTTCTCTATTTCAGACTTACTCAATTTTAACCATGGAGAGATACACAATCCAACAACGTGTTAAAGTTATCCAGACTTATTATGAAAATGGGCGTTCAAATCAAAATGCATATCGTGCACTTCGTGATTTTTCGTTAGGCACATTTTCACCTCAGTGGATTCGTATGATAATCCAAGAGTGATTGTCGAAAAACTAATGCACCCACAAAAAGTGACTGTTTGGTGTGGTTTATGGGCTGGCGACATCATCGGGCCATATTTTTATCCAAAATGAGGCCGGTCAGGCAGTTACTGTGAATGGTTCGCTATCGTGAGATGATAACGAACTTTTTATGGCCCGAATTGGAAGATATGGATGTGGACAATATGTGGTTTCAGCAGGACGGTGCCACTTGCCACACAGCTAACGAAACAATGGCTCTTTTGCGCAACAAATTCAATGGCCGTGTTATCTCACGTAATGACGATGTCAATTGGCCGCCAAGATCATGTGATTTGACACCGTTGGACTTTTTTCTTTGGGGTTATTTTACAGAAAAGGTGTACGTCGATAAGCCAGCAACAATTCAAGAGCTAAAGGATGAGATAATTCGGCAAATTAACGGCATAGAACCCCCATTATGCCTCAGGGTCATCGAAAATTTGGACCATCGGATGGAGGTGTGCCGCCGTGGTCGCGGCGCCCATTTGGCCGATATTTTGTTCCATACATAATTGAGTAATACCAATATATCATAATAAAATAAAATTACAATAATTTCCTAAATAGTTTGTGTTTTATTTAAAATCAACATCGGCCCTTGAAATTTAACCACCCTTTATAATATCGTACGCGGCAAAAGGCAAAGTTTACGGAAGAGGGTTTTTATTATTTTTTTTTCTTAAGTAGTGCAGAGCTTTATTTACTTTCATTTAATCATTTACTTATTTTTTAAAGCTTATTCGATAGTTTTTAAGAGCATGCTGAAACTCAATTGATTAAAGATCCTGTCATTTACGATAGTTTTAATGGCATCGCTTACGATATAATCGCAAATAGGGCTTGATATGTTTAGAAATTAGTTGTTCAAATAGTTTTATTGGAGGTGATCATTTAAAAAATGTGTTTTTTCTGTCTGTAGTTTCTATAAGATCACCTTAAAAGTAAGAACATATCAGCAAGTGACATCTAAAATTGTTATCAAGCGACGCACTTCTCTTTGGAGCTATGAAGTTGAGCTTCAGAGGTAATATCGTGATGATATGAATTAATCTACCACAATTTAAAGAATCGCAATCAAATTATAGTAAATTATAACTGAGCTTGGTGAAATTGTCTTGTTGTACTGTTTTCTTTCAAATAAATAAATAAATAAATAAAATAAATAATTAAATAAAATAAATTAATTACAAGATTTTGTTTGTCGTGCTTAATTCCCAATTTTTGTATTGGCAAGTGCACGGCCAAAAAACTAAACTGGCAACATGTTGTATTTTTTGCGAAAACAATAATGCAAGTTATTTTTGTTTTCATTTTGTTTTTTCTTTACCTACTTACAACTACAATTAATGTTGGAAGAATTCCAAAAAATTGTAGTGGGGAATGATAGAAAAGATAAACTCACTTTTTAATGCTGTTGTTTTTGTTTAAGCCTTGATATTGTTACAAGTAAAACTGGGGTTTATAATTGTTATTCGCTTAACAGTTTTATTTGTATAATATCTTTAGTTTTACTAAAATCTTTGCAACCAGTGAAATGCGCATAGGAATAGCGTGTCCCTTCAACAATAAATTTCAGTTTTCAATAGTATGAAATGGGAATTTAGCACATTTAAACGAAACCTTGCAAATTTAAAACCATTTTTTCACGTAAATACAATTTTTTTTTTATTTTATTTCATTTATTTATTATTCATTCAAATATTATAATTCGCTATAATCTATAAACTGCTATATGATAAAGCTGCCCTTATCAGCAAAAATGGAGGATTAAGCGCGGACATTGTATTTCAACTGTGACCAGCGGTCCTTTGGCCTTCTATAGCCTGTGTAGAAGGTTTCTTATACATCAAGTCAACCCTATTGTATGGAAGTGAGACTAGGAACACTGCTGTCCGTTGGATGATTTCACCTCAAGTTTGTATTAATAAAGGTCTGATATCCAACTTCGACCTGTGGACAATCACAAATCAAGCTCCTCTGCACCACAGAAATACTGAGACGAAAGTGGAATTGGCTGGGTCACACACAACGTAAATCATCAAATGAATTTACACGGACAGCAATTAGTTGGAATCCAGAGGGTACTAGAAGAGGAGGAAGACCCGCCTACACGTGGAGTAGAAAGTTGGATTCTGAAATAGCAACTGCAAGAAAATTCTGGAACGAAATAAAACGAATAGCTTGTAACAATTCCCAATGGAATAAATTTGTAAGTGCCCTATGCTCTTATTTGAAACGACGGAAATAAATATAAAAAAATATTAATAAAATAAAGGGTGGTTAAATTTCAAGGGCCGATGTTGATTTTGAATAAAACACAAACTATTTAGGAAATTATTGTAATTTTATTTTATTATGATATATTGGTATTACTCAATTATGTATGGAACAAATTATCGGCCAAATGGGCGCCGCGACCACGGCGGCACACCTCCATCCGATGGTTCAAATTTTCGATGACCCTGACGCATAATGGAGGTTCTATGCCGTTAATGTGCCGAATTATCTCATCCTTGAGCTCTTGAATTGTTGCTGGCTTATCGACGTACACCTTTTCTTTCAAATAACCCCAAAGAAAAAAGTCCAACGGTGTCAAATCACATGATCTTGGCGGCCAATTGACATCGCCATTACGTGACATAACACGGCCATTGAATTTGTTGCGCAAAAGAGCCATTGTTTCGTTAGCTGTGTGGCAAGTGGCACCGTCCTGCTGAAACCACATATCGTCCACATCCATATCTTCCAATTCGGGCCATAAAAAGTTCGTTATCATCTCACGATAGCGAACACCATTTACAGTAACTGCCTGATGCCGCCAGCCCATAAACCGCACCAAACAGTCACTCTTTGTTGGTGCATTGGTTTTTCGACAATCAATCTTGGATTATTATTCGCCCAAATGCGGAAATTCTGCTTATCGACAAATCCACTGAGGTGAAAATGTGCCTCATCACTGAAGATGATTTTCTTCGAAATTTATCATCCATTTTCATAATAAGTCTGGATAACTTTAACACGTTGTTGGATTGTGTATCTCTCCATGGTTCAAATTAAGTAAGTCTGAAATAGAGAAATGTCAAATAAAATTCGGAAAAAAACTTGGCGTTTAGGTGTGGTTCACATTCAACATCGGCCCTTACAATTTAACCACCCTTTAAATGTTTCCTTTTCAACAATTAAATATGTATAAGCCCACTAAGCCTAAGATTTGTCAACAGCACAATAGGTGGGTCTGTGTTTGTAAAAGTCTGGCTTCTACAGGACGATCTAGTCGATCTAAATTTGTATCAGTAGAAATTAATATTCTAAGAATCAAGTTGTTTATGTCAAAATCTCGTTTTCTTATCGCCAATTTAAATAATTCTAGTTAAATATCAATATTTAAATATAGTTTTTCATACCTGTGACATTTTGGCAAAACATCTTAAGTCGAGATAAGATAGCAAAAAAAGTTTAAAAAAAAACTCGGTGAAAAATCATTTTTATAAAACAATAAAATAAACCGAAATCAAATAAAAATTTCGTTTATAATACAAAATTTTAATATCGTAAACAAAATTGGGTTTTGAAGGAAAATTCGTATAATTAACAGTATTTTTTTCACTTTTTTAAATTTGACTTAAGATGTTTTGTCAAAAGGCCACAGATATAATTTTATTTTCATTTGACATGAAAAACGAATTTTAAACATAAATTGATATTTAGGTTAATTGTTCAATTAATAAAAAAAAAACCTCTTAAATAAAAAATTAAAATAAAGAATTTGGGAACTTGTCTTTCTTTTTATTCCCTCCACCACAATTAGTTGTAAAGAGGGTATACTAAGTTTGTCATTCCGTGTGAAACTTTTTTATTATGCATCTCACATCCCATAAAGTATATATATTCTGGCTCCTGTCTGTCTGTTGAAAACACACTCACTTTCGAAAAACACAAAATAAATAAACAAACTTGGTGTCAAATTGCTAGTAGAGTTATTCAAGGCAGTTTGGGATTGAAATCCAGCAAAATCAGTTGAGTAAAATCAGAGCTATGAATCAAAATGTGAAACCCCCACCGTAAAAGTTGATAATTTTGTTACAAAAACTAACATAAATGGTGGAACAATGCACGTAATGATATAAGATTTTGCAAAAATTCATTTTGTTCGGCTAGAAATCACACTGCTAATTTTCGTGAAGATCGGTACATAATTTATTCTAGGCCCTATACAAACCATTCTCTCGGAAAACAGCTTAGTACGTCTCAAACCGTAATAAATAATGGTATCAGAATAAAATATAATACTTCACAGTTTTATAGGATTAGAAATCACACTAATAAATTTCGTGATTATCGGGACATAATTCTGTGCTTTTCACGAATAATCGCTTAAGTCGGTTTTTACCGAAATTGAGATAATGATGTCAAAGTGCTACATTTTGCATTAGGTTTTTATAAGTATTAAGCTTTTTAGAATATAATGTAGTATTATTAATTTTTTTCTGCTAAAAACAACTTAAGTTAACTGTTTAATAAAATATTTTGCTATTATAATGATTTATGTCGACATACATCGTCAAAAATTGTTAAATTGCTGAATATGTTTCCAAATAAAAAGCATATGTGATGTTATGTTGTTATTCGTGCAAAAAATATGAAAGTATTTTTTGAAAATTTTTCTATTAATAACAACTTATATGTACATGTGCGTTTATTGTTGACTTCTTTAGTTGCAACAACAGCAGATGAGCGGTTGTTTGTAATTTTAAGTCCATACGTTGTGCTATAAGTATCAAAAACTCTGAATATGTCGCCAACTTGTGTGCTACAAATAACAACGTAAGTCGTCATGTGTGATTAAAATGATAACATTTATTTTCACAAAAAAGAACTTATGTGGAGATATGATGTTATATTGCACACACTTAATGAGTCAATCAAACATATGCATTTTTAATACTTTTACAGATTGTGATCCTGTGAGGATTTTTTCATGAAACCTATGCATAATACGTAGAAAGTCACTGTTAAGAGGATAGTAAAGAAAAAAGTTTAAAAAAGCATCTACAGAAGCCGCAATTGAAAAAAATAATTGTTTTTGCTCTCCTGAAAAGTTTGGTTTTATAACTTACGCGATTATTCGTGAAAACCACAGAATTAACTTTAGGCCATATATACAGCCCACTCTGGTAAATTAATTAAATACGACTTAAACCGTAGCAGATATAGATATTGCGGTAAAATTTCTTCCAACTTAGCTTCATATGGCCAGAAAAAATGTTATGCAATTTTGTGATATACGGTCCATAATTTACTTAAGATCCCATATTTAGCAGCCTTCTGAAATTCACTGTAAACGCTAAAACTAATTTCACCACTGTATTGAAATTTATGTTTTTTAATACGAGAAATCACTCTGCAGAGTTTTGCGATGATTGGTCCATAACTTACCGTGGCTTCAATATAAATCCTCCTTCTGAAAATCATTTAAGTTCGACTTAAACTGTTACGAATCATGATGTTTTACTCAAGCTAGTTAAAATTTCTATAAAAAAAGCATAAAACTTTCTGATTGTCTGTTTGTTCTGATATAGGTCTAAGCCGCAATCAATTTTGACGCTGACGTCAGCGTTTATAAAGATTAATGTATAATAAATATATATCATATACATAGATATCACTCCTGAAATATTCGAACTGTCGGTGGTGGTTATCAAGGATTCGGCACAGCAATCTAACTTGTTAGAAATTATTTTATTATTGAATTATTTTTTCGAATGTGCTTCCTTGGGTCGAATTTCATTTATAAAGCTTTTCTATATTTCAAAAAAAAAAAAAAATAATTTTAAAAAAGAAGAAAAAATTCCCAGATTCTAATTGTTAAAATTGTTGAGTTAAACACATGAAATGTATAAAGATGCACTTTTCAGTAGAGACCAGGGTTTAAAAAACTGAAGTCGAAACCAAAAACTGTCGAGCAAAAAACGAAAATTTGTGTACAACTTTTCAAATTTTGGGTTGATTTGACAGCGTTTGTTTTCATTTAATGAATCAAAAGTAAAAGCAACAGTTTTTTTGGCCAATGACAAATGAAGATGTGAAGTAAATGGCAGTTTTTCTACTTTGACTGCAGGTAGAGACACAAAGATTGCTAATAAAGGCCCGTAGCGGACCTGGAAATTCATTACATTCTGATATTGTCTAATAACGGATCCGCCATCTAACGTTTTTTTTTTTTTCAACTAGTGCTTATTTCGTGAATGGTAACACTTAGCTCATGTCTGATTTGACAGATAATTAGTTTTATCCTTCCGCTGAACGAAAATGGTAATGTTGCCGAATGCAGAATCATCTTTTCAGATGAAGCTTATTTTGATCTTGGCGCGTATATAAACAAGCAAAACTGTCGCATTTGGGGCACAGAAAACCCGCACGCATACATTGAAAAGCCGATGCACCCAAAACAAGTCACTGTTTGGTGCGGATTTTGGTCCAGAGGCATAATTGGGACATTTTTCTTCGAAAATGAGCAAGGAGTGGCCGTTACAGTCAATGGCGATCGTTATCGGGCCATGTTGAACGAATTTTTGTTCACAAAAATTGAAGAGGAGGATATTGGCAACATTTGGTTTCAACAGGACGGCGCTACGTGCCACACAGCCGAAGCTAAACTCGATGTTTTGCGCCCTGTTTTTGAAGATCGCATTATCAGCCGCAGAGCTGATGTCGTTTGGCCACCTCGGAGCTGCGATTTGACACCGTTGGACTATTATTTGTGGGGTGCCATCAAAGATAAGTGTTACGCCGACAAGCCAGAAACAATTGTTGCTTTAAAGGACAATATTCGTGAAGCCATTGGTGAAATACAGCTTCACACAGTCGATGATGTGCTTAAAAACTGGACCGGTCGTGTAGGCTACTGCATGGCCAGCCGAGGCAACGATTGGAATGAAATTATTTGAGAAAATATTTAGTAGTTTTTATACCACAATTAGTTGTGAAGAGGGTATACTAAGTTTGTCATTCCGTGTGAAACTTTTTTATTATTCATCTCAGACCCCATAAAGTATATATATTCTGGCTGCTTGAGTAATTCTAAGTCGATTTAGCCATGTCCGTCTGTCTGTCTGTCTGTCCGTCTGTCCGTCTGTCCGTCTGTTGAAAACACGCTCACTTTCGAAAAACTTGTAGTTATCCTAAGCAGTTTGGGATTGAATTTCAGCAAAATCGGTTCAGTAGGACCAGAGCTATGAATCAAAATGTGGAACCACCACCTTCAAAAACTTGATAATTTTGTTACAAAAACTAACATAAATGATGCAAAAATGCACGGAATGACATAAGATTTTGCACAAGTCCGTTTTATTCGACTAGAAATGACACTGTAAAATTTCGCGAAGGTCGGTCTATAATTTACCCTAAGCCCCATATAAACACTACTCCCGGAAAACAGTTTAGTAAGCCTAAAACCGTAAAAAATAATGCAATCATAACAAATTTTGGCTCGTCACAATTTTATAGGACTATAAATGATACTGTGAAATTTCGTGAAGATCGGTACATAATTTACCCTAGGCCCCATATATGCCCTACTCCCGGAAAACAGTTTAGTCTCCTAAAACCATAATTAATAACAAATCGTCACAGTTTAAGATAATAATAATAAAAAGACATCATACAGATATTACTCCTTAAACATTCGAACTGTCGGTGGAGGGTATCAAAGATTCGGCACAGCCGAATATAGAACTCTAACTCTAACTATAACATTTTCAAAAAAAAAAGTTATTTGGCGGACCCTTTAGTTGTAAAAATTTTCTGTATATACAATTTACTTTATGGCTAACTAAATTAAGCTTAAGTAAAACGTTTACCAGGAAGATTCAAGATTTGTTGTTAGTGCTTAGCATTTGTCCTTAATATATTTCCATATATATATGGTTACCAAAGGTTAGGACTATTAGAAGAGAGCTATATACATTTAATTTAACTCAAAAAAGCACATTCGAAAAAATGTTTCAATAATAAATTAAAAATAATTTCTTTTTATTGAATACCCTTTAATTTTGAACTTTTTTCTATCAGGCATGTATGACCAGTTAAACGGAACGTATAAAAGTTGTGTATAGAACACTAACGACAGCCAACAGTGTGTTGGCATTAAAGCAGATAATGTGTTAAATGAATATAAATGGCTAATAAATATTATCAGGTTGTATTTTATAGTTGAACATAGAGAAACAGAGATTTAGTTTAGTTTTATTAATAATAACTTAGAAAATAATAAAGAAAAAAACTCTAGAAAATTATTTTAAGAAAAATGCTTATTAAGTTATTTAATATTGAATAGGATGTTATTTGTCCTGCTTAATTCCCAATTTTTATTCTTGATAAAAACACCAACATCAATTGTAATTAATGTTGTTAAGATAGTAAAAAAGGATCTGTAGATCTGTTAAATAACGTTTTTAAAATTGTTCCTCAGATCGATAGAACTGTGGTTTAACAAAAAACACAATTTATATATTGAACAGCCATACCTAAACAAGGGCGAAAAGCGGAACGTTTTCTTTCTTTCTATTAGATTTAAAGCCGATGTGTCATACCTAAATAAGCGCATCAACGTTCTGTTACGAACAGTAGTGTAAGCTATCTTGTTTACTAAAACTCGCAAAATAGAAATAAAGAATGGAGGAAAAACTACCAGATTGACCTTTAAAAAGATGAATTGCCATTATTTATTAACAATAGAGACCAACTTTACTATTAAACGTGCTGTCGAAATCGGCTTTTCCAATTGCAAAGCGTTATCGGCTTTTTATTTCAGTATACTACCTAAAAATTGTATGGCCATGAGCATTTTTAACAGTAAGTATATACTTTCCGCTCTCATTTAGGTATGGCCGTAAGACAAATCCTGCTCATGAAAATAACTGTTCATCTATATATGGGCATTTCCTGGGGTCAGGAACGTTTTTTTTGCGATTCGATAGCATTTGGGTTTATGTTTAGTGCAAAAAATGGGTTTCATCGAGTTTAAGTTTTCATAATAATAGTTGTAAACATGTGGTCACGAACGTACGCAAAATAGAAGTCAACTTTGGATGACAGTAGTGAAATGTAAAATTCTGCGTAATGGAACGGAATATTCAAAAGTGGTTAATTTATTTTGAAAGTGTATTAATGTAGGTCTCCATCCAGCATTTACAAAATAAAATATCTCTCTTGGTTTTTGTTTAATTGGCTTATGTACCGGTCGCGAACGTACGATATTTCCATATATTTTTTTATTATTATCACCATGCATTTTCCCATATATATCCATAAATTTCCTTAACAAAAAAACTTAATACTCCTTTGACAACTGATTGTAATGGAGAGATAGAAAGAGTGTAAACATAACATATTTTTAGCATATAAAATAAGTTTATAAAAATGTCTTTAGAAGTAAAAAATATATAATTTTCCAGTTTCCACTGCAATTTCCTCAAGTAAAACAGCTGAGATATGCTATGAAACCATTCTTTTATAACAACATAGACTTTTTTTTAATAATAAACAATAAAAGACAAAGATTATCAACATTTTATTTTTTCATCCTGGTAGACCATTCTGGGGAAATGCCCATACATAAAATTGTAACGTTACTGACTCACTGACTCATCATCGTACAGCTTAAACGCCTGAAGCTAAAAACTTGAAATTTGGACCGAAGGTGGGTCTCTCCCCAAATCGGTCCACTAAGACGGTATTTTTCGAAATTCGAGTGCTAAGGGGGTAAAAAAGGGTAAATTCGGAAGCCTTTTATCTCCAAAACTAAAAGAAATACAAAAAAGCTGTAATCCTTATCGTAAAACCTTAATTTTGGTACGTTTTTGTCAGCCCATCTATCTTTTGAACCAATAAACCTAGAAATAAAGTTTATACCACATTCGAAACTTAAACAAGTAAGAAAGTATAGTCGGTCAAGCTCGACCATATGATACTCTACACCACAGTATTTAAAAACACATCATGCTTATGTGTCCATATTAATATGGATTAATCTATGTTTACAAACTTCATAAAAATCGGTTTGAAAGTTTGTGAGTCGCAGAAATTGCCCCCTACCTCCCCTTGTGGTCCTATTTTTGAAAAACTACATAGCAATATATTTCTATCTATGATTTAAATTTCATTAAAATCGGTTTGATAGTTTTTGATAGACAGATATTTCCCCCTATCTTCCCTCGTGGCCCTACGATTTGGCCCATTTTCAATAGGCTTTGTCCTTGTGCCAAAAGGAACATATGTCCCAAATTTTGTCAAATTATCTCCAAAATTGCGACCTGTACTTTGCGCACAAGGTTACATGGACAGCCAGCCAGCCGGATGGACATCGTTAGTTCGACTCAGAAAGTGATTCTGAGTCGATCGGTATACTTTAAGGTGGGTATATGACCAATATTTTAAGGCTTTACACACATCAGCACAAATGCATAATACCCTCTCCACTATTGTGGTGGGGGTATAAAAATACGAATACAAGTTTGGTACTTTTCGAAATTAAAACGTTTAAGGGGTGAAAATCGTAGCTATTTTTGGTACTTTTTAACAAAACATTTTGCTTCATTCATTGACATATTCGTACTAAATTATGGGCGCCCACTAAAATACTGCAATTTTTGATACTTTAATGGGAGGAAAAAATGGTGCCAAAATGGAAAATACGGTTATACAAAAACAACTGGTATTTTTTAATTATCGTTAATATTGGACCTTAAAACATAAAATTCAACATGCAATGTCCTGAGTGGATACGAATCTATGAGGAAAGTTTTTGTTACTTTTTTGTTCTTTAACTGGTACTTTTTAATTTTCGTAAACATTGGACCTAGAAACATAACATTCAAGATGCAACGACCTGAGAAAGTAAACGCGTACATCCTGTACATATTTTGGAATAATACGGAAATTTACTTTCTTTCATATGCTTTTGTGTTCTACGAGTGGTACTTTTTTAATTTTCTATACTATTGAACTTAGAAACACAAAATTATAGGTTAAATTTGTTAAAACCTAGGAACATAAACTTTGTCATATAAATATGTTTATGAAAGAACAGTAGGTTAATTCTGTAACTTTTTAACGACAAAAATTTGTCGTTAAGTAGAAAATTTCAAGTAAAAATTTAAAAAATTTTGTACTTAACGACAAATTTTTGTCGTTAAAAAGTTACGTAATTACCCTACAGGCCCGATAACAAAGTAGCGGGTTAAATGCTAGAATTTAAACAAGTTAAAACCTGGAAAAATAAACTTTGGCATACAAATATGTCCACGAAGAAAAAGAAGACGCTAACGAAGTACCGGGTTAAATGCTAGTTTCAAACAAATTTTTATTAGTGCGAAAAAATTAATACATCCAAATTATAAATAATTTTGTGTTTAATTAAGGAACTTTTTGATCCACCAAGAAACTGTTAAATTTTAGTTAATTAAAAAAAAAACAAAAATTAAATCTAACTATTTATTTAGAATTCTTAAATTTTACTTTCAAACATTTAAGTTCTATCCCACAGTTTAACATATAATGATGCTTAATACTTCATTAATTTGAACTTTCAGCAACATTTATTTCCACACGTTCTAAAATCAAATGTAAAATATACAACTTGAAATAAAAAAAAATCAGGCATGACATTGCATTTCCTATAACAACTTTAAGGAGTTTTTAATAATTTGGTTGTTATTTGCTTTCTTGTTGAAATTATTTTTGCAAGTATAAACCAATATGCAAATCAAAAATGAAAAACAAAAACAATGTATAAAGCTTAAACTCGTTTCCTTTTCTTTAGTCTAGTTGTCTATTTTCTTTTCGATTTAAATAAAAACTTTGCTTACAAATGCGCTCACAACTTTATACACGTATTTAAATATATCTGCATTTTATTCGTTCGCTCGTGATTGAAATTTCCTTTTTCAATTTGTAACGGATACGGAAAGTTGTTAACAAATATAACCAGAAAATAACTTAGTGAAGGAGAAAATAACAAGTCTAAAATTCATGAATGTCTTTCTTGTGTAAGGAAAAGAAAACAAAATTAGAATGGTGTGTTAAAAAAGCCTTTTACTTAAAATTAACAGTGTAACAAAAAAGAATGAAGCAGAAATACCTGGGATGCGATATTTTTATTTTCTAGTGGCTGTTGTCGAGTTCAACAAGACTCTGTGCTTGAAATTTGCGAAACACCTCCAAAATCTCGAGTTACGGGTAAAAACCCGGTTTTACGTACCTACTGCACTATTGTTAAAACCTGAGCTATATTTAATTAAATCAATTCAAACACTGTTTGAAACGGCAGTTTTTTGAAAAATTTTTTTAAATAAAATTAAAAATTTAATTTATTGAAATAAATATTCTTAATTTGAAATTTTAACAATTAGTTTAGTAATCTATTTAATCATTTCAAAAAAAAAAATAAATCAACTGTTTGCTTGATTCTATGAATTTAGTATGAATTTTTAATTTTTTCATTGTATATTTACAGTGACGAACTAGATCTTATGATTGTAATCCCAGCCATAGAATAAATATATAAAATTCTCGCTATTTGCACAATGTTATTCATATATTTTTCCATTTTTTTTTTTTTTTTTTTTTTTTTTTGTAAATTTTAGATATTTGGCAACAAGTTTTAGTACTTCAAAGAAGTTTAACTGCGGGTTTTAGTAAAGTTTCCTTAAAAAATCGCATCAGTTTTCTATCAAGAGCAAAATTTTAAAAAATTTCGTAAAAATAGTGAAATTTCCTATTACTTTATCCTAAAAAATTTATATTGAACAAAACTTCCGATATAAAATAACATTTTCTAAAAATATAAATATAGTAAAATTTCCCAAACTTTTCCCATATAAGTATAATAATATCTGTAAAGTGCTGGCAGGAAACAAAAATGGTTCTATATCATTAATGAATTTATATATATATATATATATATATATATATATATATATATATATATATATATATATATGTATATAACTTGAATTTTCATTGAATATTACTTAAAATTAAAAAAAAAAAAAAAATATATAATCTCTAGTTAATCTAAATATATAAGGCAAATTTTTAACAGGGCGTAAAATTTTAACAAATTCTAGACAAATTAAAGATTAAATTAAATCTCATCCAAATATATCTTAAAAGCAATAAATTACGTTTATATTTCAAACGTTATTTTTATCGTAGTTTCACTGTTTATCAAAATAAATCTCTCCACTCGCGACAAGTAACTAAATCTTACCATATGATATTTACTAGTTACTTTTTAGCAAACTTAATGTCGCGCCTATTTTTATTAAGAAATCTACGCAATATTAGAGCCTTGGTATAAAAGCGAATCTTGCCAAAAACACGTTCTTCTTTTTTCCATTTTGCTTAACCTAACAACTTACAAAGTATATTCAAGAGGAAAAGTATCGCCTTAAAATTGTTAAAATCCTTTAAATAAAAGGATTAAATTTATTGATTTTTTTTTGTGAATCCTTAAAAATCAAAAACGAACAAAAATAAATCAGGATTATAATTCCTTACAATAGTGTGCCTGCACCAGTCTATCTGGCGTTATCTTTTTAATTGGTGCCAGCTATAAAATTCTAATTGTTAATTCTTCAAAGAAATTTGTACATACTCCAACAACTAAAGTTTTGAATGTGCTGGCGTTTATCCTGTATGAAGAGTGCATAAATTGTTATTGCAAGGAGGATTTTCAAGAATTTTAATAAAATTTGTTCCTGTGGCCTTAGTGATTTGCAAGTCTAGTGTATTATACATACCATACTTGTACGACTTAAAATTATTAACTCCTACCGAATAAATAGAGGAGTACCAATTTGATTCAACCACTATCAGAAAAAAACTTAACCTACTTGGACACCCTTATATGGACTATCTTTAAGGAATATATATAATTAGAAAAAAAATCATATTAAGAAACTATTATCTAAAATTTTTTTAGCAAAAAAAGGTTGATAACATCTTTTAAAACATGTTGCTGATTTTTTTATGTTATTTGGAAAAGAAAGGAACATAGTTTTAGATAATCGATCACATCAAACATAAAATTTATAATTGTCTCTCTCCAGCCCATAGAGGAAGCATTGCTGAATGGCCATTCATCGATGGAACGAACTAGACAACTGTAAGTTACAACTTCTTTATTTTAAATTGGCCTTTAGTTTCTTTCACTACTAGAGAAAAAAACAATAATCAGTTTTAATATACCCATGTAAATGATAAAGTGTAATATAAAATTTTGCTTTGTTTTAATTACAAAAAAAAATAATAAAAAGTAGTGAAAATTTCTAGAATGCCAAAATATATAAAATTATAAAATTTGTTTTTGATGTGAAAAATATAAATATAGTAAAAAGTGAGAAAATTGAGAAAAAAAGGAATAAGAAAGAGGAAAAAAATAACATGGAAAAAAAGCAACATTACTAAAAGAAAATAGTGAGATAATAAAAAAAAAAAATTTTTAATCAATTAAGAAATTTAGGTAGATTCCTTATTAAATGTCACAATTTTAAGTATATTTTTGTCATTTTCATAATATATTATTCTTTACTAAATATCGAACTAAGCCCTGTTCTGTCCGTCCGTAAGTTTTCTTATTCTATTTTATCTTTATATTCGTTCTAGCTGACCTTCATCAATCTGACCTAATTTTGATTTCGTTTTAAAATCTCTTTTCAATATATTTATCTTGTACAGGGTGTGAAGGTAATTTTACTTTTAAGTAAAATTCAATGAATTAAAGTTTTTTCCTATTTATTTCTTTTGTAAGTGAAATTACTTTATGCAAAATTTTGAGATATTATGTTTACGTTTAGAAATATTTTAGCCCGAATTACTAAAATTAGTGAAAGTTATATTTTCCATTTTTTTTAAGAACTTTATATTTTGAATTTAAGATTAAAATATTTTTAATGAATTATTTTTTTGTGGTTTATATTTACTGTTTTGAAATAAAAAACAGGGGTGTCATGGAAATCGAAAACGTAAAACGAAAGAATTTTAAGAGTCGTTTTTCAATAAGATTTCTGTAATAAAAAAATTTGATGACAATTATTATACAAATTATGCTCTATTAAACAGAATTTTTTAACAAAAATTTTAAAAATTAGATTAAAAGTCTAATAAAAAGAACTGCCAAATTCTTTCGTTTTACGTTTTTGATTTCCATGACACCCCTGAAAATTAATATAATTAATTTGTAAAATCGTATCTTTTTGATTCTAAAGGCAAAGTAGAGTTATGTTGTTTTTTTTTTTTTTTTTTTTTTTTTAATTTCCTAAGCTAATCCCGCGAAGCTCTATGCTTGTCTGCAGGAAAGAAACCAGAGTCTCTGGCGGGAATCGAACCCGCAACCTCGGCGCTGATAGACTAGCTCGCTACCAGCTAGTCTACCGAGGATTGGATTTGTTAGGGATCATCTACAGACAGAATAGGTTGTAGGAAAGCGAGTAGATGATCAAGGTTGGGAGGGCTTATGTTGCAGATTTGACACCTACTGGCAACATTAACTATGGATGCAGTACCTCAGTAATTTCAAGCATTTTTTTTGTTTTCCGACCATTTAATTTATTTTTTTCCTGCTAGCTTCAGTTTTTCTCTTGTTTGTTTTTCTTAAAGCATGCAATTAAAATATATAATACTATGTGGTCTCATTACATCTTGCGATAAGTTCTTAAACCCCGCCTATTAGCCGACGAGCCGGAGCCGAAAAAAAAGCATGCAAGAACTTAAAGGCATTTCAATGAAGAGACTTTCTTTCACGTTATATGCTACATATCTCCAACAAACAATGAAATATTCCAAATTTTCCTATGAATAGCTAAATTGCTTAAAATTTTCTATAATAGTAAAGTTTTAAATAAATTGTAAATAACCTTAAATTTCTTACAAATAGAAAAATTTCCCAAAATTTTCTACAAATAGGGGAACATCCTAAAATTTCCTATAAATAGTTAAATTGCCCAAAATGTTCTATAATAGTAAAATTTAACATTAATACATAGTAATATTTCTTAAAATTTCCTACAAATATAAATTGTAAAATTTTCCAAAATTTCCTATAAATAGGGATATTTTCCAAAATATCCTAAAAATACTTAATTTTCCAAGGTAATAGTGAAAATTCCTTTACTTAGTTAAATATCCCAAAATTTCTTATGAATAGTAAAATTTCCTATGAATTAATTATAGATTTTGTTTGTCGTGCTTCCAACCAATTGTAGTAGGGAATGTAAGAAAAGATAAACTCACTGCTTACACTCAAAAGAAAAATCAATCCATCCGTACTCAAATCAATCCGAAGCGGTATAAATAGTACGGTATTAAAAGTACAGAAAGATTGATTCAAGTACGGATTTTCAACCACAAAATTCTTAAATTATCCATATTCAATCCCGTTTCGTACTTGAAATAATCCGAAAATGAGATTGAGTTAAGTAAAACTAAGATTGAATCAATCTCAAAATACGTTTGATTAAGAATTATACAATGGTTTTAACCCGAATTCGTACTTAAAATAATCCGAAAATTAGATTGATTTATGTAAAACTAAGATTGAATCAATCTTAAAATGCGATTGATTCAAGTATTATAAAATTGATTTTATCAAGAAATTTGAAAGAAAAAGTTAAATGATTGATTTACTTACCCGTACTACACCTTACAGGATGATAAAACACCAATATCCTGCCCGATATGGTTTTTACTTTAGAAGTCTTATTTACGTATTTAACCAAAAATATAAACTAAATGAGAATCAAGAGTTCAAATTTACTTTTTAACCCTTGGTGGTGCACATGAGTCTCGCCAGACCTTTATTCAATGTGTATAGAAAATTAAAACTTGCGTAGGCCGGAGGGTTAAACACAACAAAAAGTTTAATCTTTTTTTTATTTGATTTAAGAATTTAATACTTATTTCAAGAAATTGAAGAATTGATTGATTTTCGAAAGTAATCCCATTTAGGATTGTTTTGAGTCCGTTTGAGTGTTATTCGTACTTGAATTTTTGAGTACGACTCGTACTTAAAGTAATCATAAAAAACTTGATTTATCCCGAGTGTTTTCCTTTCCTTGTATTGTTGGTATTTTGTTTAAGCTTCGATATCGTTGCAAATAAGACTTTTTTAGTGTTTGCAATTCTCGTTCACTCTGCAGTGTTGTTTGCTTAAGTCTTTGGCTTTTCTAATATTTTGTGGGAGAATGTTTCCTGATGATTTGACCTTAGCAACCAGTGAACAATAAATTTCAGTGTTTTTATGAAGAATAAAAATTGGGAATTAAGCAAGACAAACAAAATCTTATAAATTAAAAATTTCATATTTCCAAAAATTACTTTGTTAGTTTCCTATGAATAGTAAAATTTCCCACAAATAGTAAAACTTCCTTTAAAAGGTGAAATTTCTTATTAAACTATAAATTGTGCTAAATGTTCTTAAAATAGTGAGATTTTACAAAATTTTCTACAAATAATAAAATTGCTTGTATATTTTGCAGCTTCATTAAACTAATTTTCTATCTTCTGATATGTTTTTGTAGAATAACGGAAACTTGTTTACACGTAAATTAATCTAATTTAATTCTTTTTTTATTAGTTTTTTTTTTTTTTTTTTTTTTTTTGGATTATCCGGTGAGTACCACTTAAAATAAAACCAAGCAAATACACTTTAAATTGTTTCGTGTTTTTTTTTTTTTTGCTAGCACGGCATAAGTACGTATCAGCAATTTAAAAGTAAGGATGCTTCTTTCGTATTGCTAATACGTACCCTTGTCCTTCTTGCAACCATCGATTGCACTGATCCAAAAAGAAAAACACATCTAAAGGCTACCTTTTAGAGGTGCATTAGAGAAATTTTGTTGGTGTACGCTTATTTAAAGCACATTCGATTATTCTAAAAATTCTAAGAAAATCTTTAATTTTTTTGGCAAAATTTTTGTTGGAAATTATCTCGCTGGTTGTTTAATGGTGGTTTAAAAAAGCGATTAGAAAGATACATAATACAAAAAGTTTTCTTTCATTCTTTATCTAATCTTTTTTTAAAAAACACTTGAAAGTCGGTTAATATTAAAACAAGATAAGTTAACTTGTCAGTTAAAATTAAAACTTTGAAATAAAATGTTCCGTTATTACATGGGAAGAAGTTTATTTTCTAAGGTAATCAATTTCGTTTTATAAAACAAGAAAATTCAAGGTCTACAAATTAGTTCTTAATTTTCAGTTATTTTGTTCGTATATAGTAAAATTTTCTCACCCTCAAATCACCCTCAAAAAAACTTACGTTAATGACCCTCGTGTGTAGTTTTTTACACATATGCAATGTCTGTCTACTTTGTGTTTACTGTTTTCTTTCCCTATGGCGCCATAGTTCGTTTGTAAGCAAAGTTATGACTTACGTAACATTTATAATGTATTTATCGCATTGGTGATCAACAACAAACCGTACAAGGCTTGTGTGTATTTTATATTAGCACTCACTTTATAAAACATATGTACATTGCATGCAGTTAGCAACAACATCAAAACTATTCACACACCATACACGAAGATAACTCACGTAAGTTCTGAAACATTTCGTTACTAAAAAATATTTTTGAATCAAAAAATGTGTTTTCAGTACTTAATTGATATTGCTAACAAGGTCAAGAAGTTTCATTAGTGTACCTCAACAATTTTTTTGTTTATCGTGTCAAAATTATTCCTTTTGTGTGGTTTTTCACACAAGGGTGATTTAAAGATTAAAAAACGAAACATTTTGCTAACACCAAGCCATACATATATTTAGAATAAGTATTTTGTGGCTTGGCCAAGAATCAAAATTAATTTTTTTAGTTCGAGCCATACTTAGTAAATAATTTTTTCCATATAGAGTTTTAAAAGAAACTCAATCTATTTTTATACCTTTCATTCAGTTTGTCATTTCGCTTGTGTTTTTAACAATATTGATCTGCGACCATAAAAATAGTGTATATATTCAGGGTCCTTTTGAGTAGCGAAGTTGACTTAGCGATGTACGTCTGTCCGTGTATTCCTTAAAATGGAAGATCCTAGATATGATGGAGACTCGGTTGGTTTATAATTATATTTCATATAGTCCGGAATTGTTTGCTATTAAAAAAAAAGCCAGATCATTCAAAAAATAGCTGAGATATGAGCAAAAAAAAATACGACTACCTCTAATTTTTTTCATAAAAATCCATGTTGTTGTTGCTTTTATACCCATCACCGGAAGTAACAACACAATAAAAAATTTTATTATTTTGCGAAGCACTATTGCTACATATATGAAAATAAGCGCACAATAATGCTCTACGAAATAAATCATACAGAGATGCAGTAAAGTTAGTGAATGAACTCTTAACCAGTTTTGTAAAGAAAAAAATTAAATTTCAAGTGCGAATACTAAAAAATAACTGCAAAAAATATTCAGTGTTTATGCTGGAATTTAAAGTTAGACGAGCCTGCATTCGAAAAATTAAAAAATGTCACGATATTTTGTAGAAGAACAGTCTAGTTACTAGCCTGACACAAGGTTCTCGACGGAATAAGAACTGGCCAAAAACTTATTTCGTTCGTATTTAGTAAAATTGTCTTAAATAAAGAAACATTTATGTTAAACCAAGCCTCACACATAGGGATGCAAACGATACATCGATGTTTAGAAAACATCGATTTATCGTTGATAAACATCGATGTTAATATCGATGTTTTGATTTACGATACATCGGCGATACATCGTCGTCAAAACTAAAAAACATCGACATCGTCCATTTAATATTTTCATTAATTTAATATTTTTTACGTTTTATTTAAAAATATAAAAAAGTGTTTTTCAAAGCATACGTTAAACGCAAGAATTTTAAATGTCGGTTTTTAATAAAATTTCTGTAATATAAGAATTTTATGACAAATATTATATAAATATTTCTCTATTAAACAGAATTTTAAAACAAAAATTAAAAATATTTTATTAAAAGTGTATAAAGATCGACCTCCTAAATTCTTGCGTTTTACGTTTCCGTTTTCCAGCACACCCCTGATAGCCATACAAAGTACGTATGTATGTATGTACATGCATGCATACTGTGCATTGCATAACTATATGTATGTATTAAGTTACTTAAGTTGGCTCAAGCAACTGTGCGAATACATAAAAATTATAATTGTCAAACCATATTGCACTTATGGAAACTTTTTGTTTAATTTTATGAATCTGTCATTTGCTTTACAGTGCAGCCACACAATCAAGATTTTCTTGATAGTCTTTTACATATACTATTTGTCAAAATTAACAAAAATTTAAAGTTGTGACGTAGGCTGCATTCAATTTTTGAGCAATTTACATTCAAGATGTCATCAAGAAAACATTTTATAAAGGCAAACGAAAAATTTGCTCACTAACCTTGAAATCAGCTGTTTTCTTGAACGTAAATTGAAGCACTCTCTGGAAAGAGAATTTTAAAGGCAAGTTCGTTTCAATTTTTAAAAGTATGAGTGTATTGGTAGAAAAGTGTGAGAGTATTAAAACTTGATAGGCAAAACTTGATCGTGTAACCCTCAAGTTAGCAAAATGCGAAACTGATTGCACTTTGTTTTTGTGTTTTTGAATGCATTTGACAGGTTTTTTGTTAATTTTTGGCAAAAGCTTATGCAAGCATATGTATATTATAGTTGGGCATTAAGATTTTCAGTAGCAAAGAAGAATTAAAACAGTCCGTAAGTATAATTGCAAAGTAGGTTTCAACATCGATGTTTAACATCGATGTATCGTGTTTTTTACCGATGTTTTTTAACATCGATGCTTATCGTGAAAACATCGACGTCTTCAAACATCGATGTTTTTCAGAGCGATGTTGCATCCCTACTCACACATTATTATGAAAATGGGCGTTCAAATCAAAATTCATATTGCGCACTTTGTGATGTTTCGGTGAATTTATTCGTCCAAATGTGCGTACAATCGGAAAAGTCGTGCAAAGATTTGAGCAAACCTGGTCTGTAGGAGAAGTGAAAACACCAGTGCATGCTCGTACAGCTCGTACTGCAGAAAATATTGCTGCTGTTTGCGATCGTGTGGCTGAAGAGTCGTCCACCTCAACATTATGCATAAAGACTTGCAATAACACGCTAACAAGGTGCAATTGACTTAAGAACTAAAGCCTCTTGACCATTCCAAACGTCGTCAATGGTCAAAATGGTGGCAAGAAATGGCAACAGTTGATGATAAATTTCGAAGGAAATCATCTTCAGTGATGACGCACATTTTCACCTCAGTGGATTCGTTAATAAGCAGAATTGCCGCATTTGGGCGAATGATAATCCAAGAGTGATTGTTGAAAAGCCAATGCATCCACAGAGAGTGGCTGTTTGGTGCGGTTTATGGGATGTCGGTATCATCGGGCCGTATTTTTTCCAAATGAGGCCGGTAAGGCAGTCACTGTGAATGGTGTTCGCTATCGTGAGATGATAACGAACTTTTTATGGCCCGAATTGGAAGATATGGATGTGGACGCTATGTGGTTTCAACAGGACGGTGCCACTTGCCACACAGCTAACAAAACAATGGCTCTTTTGCGCGACAAATTCAATGGCCGTGTTATCTCACGTGGTGGCGATGTCAATTGGCCGCCAAGATCATGTCAATTGACACCGTTGGACTTCTTTCTTTGGGGTTATTTCAAAGAAAAGGTGTACGTCGATAAGCCAGCTACAATTCAAGAGCTAAAGGATGAGATATTTCGGCACATTAATGGCATAGAACCTTTATTATGCCTCAGCGTCATTGAAAAATTGGACCATCGGCTGGAGGACCCTTTAGAATATGTAATTTTTGGCTTGGACGCAAAATGCAAAATTTTCTTGGTTCAAGCTCTATTTTCTGGTAATGAAAATACTTTAGTTTAATAATCTTTAGATCTTTGGGGTTTTAAATTCACGCACTAAAAATTACAAGACCGGTGACTTTCGATAATTATGCAATATTATTTTTTATTTTCAAAATGGTTTATAATACAATCGGCAATACAACAGTTGCGAAATGGTTTTCCAGGCTATTCGACGTTAGATTTTTCTTATGAAGTTAGCAGTTACCTTAAACTATTAATTCACTCAATATCAATACAAAAAAATATTTTTAAAAGTTTTTCTGGCGAAACTATTGTTTCCAATGTTCGTTTCAGTATCTTTGGAAAAGGATACGTATCACTTGCTGAGGTCCATGAAATATTGATTGGAGAAGATTATATGCGATAATATAAATTTTTGAAGATTACCTTGAAATAAAGTGAAATTAATGTAACAGAGCTCCGTAAATATTGTATAATGAGACATTTCATATGTTTCCATATGAAATTTTGTAACACATTTTATTTCTGTCGAAAAGCCAATCAGACAAACAACATTTTTTGTAATGTCGTTTTATGATTTATTCTAATTTTATTTTTGGACTTTGTTGTAAATAAATGCCTTGGCACCTTTTAATACAATTTTTTTTATTAAATTGGTTTATAATTTGGTCACTTACTGCACTGTTTGTCTGCATGTCTTTTCGTGTACCGTATAAATGTAAGTTTACCATTAGTGCTTCAGATTTTACATCTGAAAATCTCACAAAATTGTGAGGTCACAAAGCCATAATCAGGATCTATAAGGAACCATGTATAAGTCTTAATCCCAACAACATAAAATTGAGACCATAGCACATAAAAAATAAGATAAACATAAAAACGAAACCTAAATATCCAAATTAAAACAAAACAAATAAAACCAACGGCATGAAATAACATGATCAAACGACCATTCAAGCGTTAAAACGTTAATATAAATTTATAATCCAAGTATTTCATTTTATACACTTTTGTAAATTTTTTATTTATTTCCTCCTCCAATTTTAAAACACTAAAAAAGGATTTATTTTATTAAACTCCCAAGGGTTTTCTTTTTAAATTTAATACGGAGATGAAAAAAAGGGATACAACTTATTTGTGAAAGAAAAGTGCAATTTCTTTAGTTTTTTTTCAGGAATATCTCCTTTGGTAAAGGATCTCTTAATCTTCTTAAAAGTTCAAACGGAAGTGGAAAAACTTAAGAAGTCATAGAATATATTATGGTAATGCGATTGAAAAGGAAAAGTAATTTCTTCCAGTATAATATTTTGCACTTTTAGGAAAAAAAATGGAAAAGGGTACGATTTTTTTAACTGACACTAAGAAGTAGAATGACTACGTTTAATTTGAGGTTTTCGTATGATAGATAATAGAAAAAAGGACACTCTACACTTCAATGATTATTTATAAGGAACAACATTTTTGGGGTTTTTGTTTTAAGTTAAATTCTATTCTTTAAAAGACATACAAAATGTTAATAATTTAACTCTAATCTATTAAAAAATATAATGATGTAGATAAAGTATCTATATAAAGCTCTATTACGGACCTGCTGACATAAAACAGATATTTAATTTAACTGAAATTTGTTTTGTGTCCAAATTAAAACTAGAATTATCGTGATTTACTAATTTAGCAATTATATGAGAACTATGGTCTATTATGGACTTGCCGTATCGAACTGTTGTTGTGGCAAACAGAACAGTTATCTTGCAAAGGGTGGTTAAATATTAAAGGCCGATGTTGAATGTCCAACATCAAGTTTTTTTATGCATTTCATTTGACATTTCTCAATTTCAGGCTAACTCAATTTTAACCGTGGAAAGATAAACAATCGAGCAACACGCTAAAGTTATTCAGCCTTATTATGAAAGTTGATGATCAATTTTCGAAGAAAATCACACATTTTCACCTCAGCAGAATTTCCGCACGAAACAATGGCTTTTTTGCGCGACAAATTCAATGGCCGTGTTATCTCACGTGGTGGCGATGTCAATTGGCCGCCAAGATCATGTCAGTTAACACCGTTGGACTTCTTTCTTTGGGGTTATTTCAAAGAAATGGTGTACGTCGATAAGCCAGCTACAATTCAAGAGCTAAAGGATGAGATAATTCTGCACATTAACGGAATAGAACCTCAACTATGCCTCAGCGTCATCGAAAATTTGGACCATCGGATGGAGGTGTGCCATCGAGATCGCGGCGGCAATTTGGCCGATATTTAGTCCCTTAAATAATTGATCCATACCAATATTATCATAATTAAATGAAATGACAATTATATCCTAAAGGCCTTATGACACTACATTTTAAATGCATTGTTCAACATTTGGTGAACAGTACAACAATAATGTAATACAAAAATTTACCAAGTGCAAAGAGTTAAGCTGTTAAGCTGTAGATAAATGGCAAACTGTCAAAAATTTTACTAAATTTATCGATAAAAAATGAAGTTATGTCAAAATAAAATATAAAATTGTTTAACTTAAAATTGACATTTCAAGCTTGAAATATTAAAAGTGTTGCTAAATCAGCGGCTTATAGGCAAATTCAGCGATTTACCGCTTTTTGTTTTTAGGTTTCTCATTAACAAAGTTGGCAACATTTAATAAAATAAACAAAACAGGGATAGCTTAGTTGTTTCTATTGTACTTTTTTGTTGAAACTTTTTAAACTAAGATTTATAATAACTTTTTGTGGTGTTTTTTATGAACATAAATAAAATTAATTTCAACTAAAAAAATCTTTTAGTACAATTAGGGTAAAAAAATAAAATTTTTAAAGGTTGTTGGTACAATTTAAAAAATTCTCAACACCATCCCTGAAATAAACCCATAACAAGAGAAAAAAAAAACTAAAAAACTTTGTTTACATTTTTTATAGTTTGCTCTTTCTAACATTTACTGTTTCTTTCTATCAATTAATGAATAAAAAATTTAGTGTCATAAGGGCTTAAATAATTTGTATTTTATTCAAAATCAACATCGGCCCTTAGAAATTTAACCACCCTTTATTAATTAGTTATTTAGAATTTGTTATTTATTTTATTAGTTTAAGTTGTTATTGTATTAGTTATGTACACTTCTAGTGTAAAAATCAATGTACAGATGTAATGTTAAAATTTTTGTGCATAACTGTACTTCAACCCCACTGTAAATACTAAAATTTTCGTTATACAGCAAAGCCCGGTATAACGAATGATATAATGTCAGCCTCTTTCGTTAAACTGAGAGATTCGTAATACCGAACTTTCTTTTAAATAAAAAATTAGCTACGTTTACCATTAAATCGAGCTGTTTATGTTATATGCATGTTTATTAAACTTTCATACGTAAGTACATACGTGTTTACATATTGGGACAAATAAGTTGTCCAAAAAAATCTGTAGTATATACATATGTATGCTTACACTCATATGTTTAAAAATAATAACAAATTCCTCTATCAGCGTATTCATATTCAATACGCGATATAAGAAAAAGACTTACACCTTTTTTACATTCTTCTAAAATTTTTTATTTTTTCACTGAATGATATGCTTTCCTATTCACCATTTTGCTTCAACAACACTTCAAACAAAACTCTTTTATTATGCTTAAAACTAATCTGCATGTTCTCATACTTTGTAACAAACAAAAAAAGCACATCCAAACAAACGGTATTGTACCGACTTTTTGGTTTTGCTTTGTTTTTCTTAAACATTCGTTAAACCGGGAGCAAAAAAAGTTGATCGTTCGTTATATAAGGTAGCTAATGAAAAAACTTGCTCATTCGTTATATCGGATTTTCGTTAAAGTGAGTATTTGTTATACAGAGCTTTGCTGTATGTAGATAACTTAATTTATTGTAACACCTTTAAGTAACACAAAACCTTTGTTCTTTAATCTACTCCAAAATACGACTAAGTCGTAAACGTCAACGCCAACCGTAGTCAGGCTAAATACATAAAATAACTAAATTTTGCTCGGCACAGGTCTCTGTAACTAGTCCTACTAAATACAGGGCAATGCCTTCATGCCACAAACATTTGACTTTGCATTGATGCGAACAGGCCTCACACTTAATTATTTTCGCTTTATGTTGTCTCTTTATTAGTAAATAGCTCTTAAGAAGAATTTTAATATATTTTTCTTCTTTAACTCGGGTGGTACCCAATATCCTTTCTTTCGGATAAATCCTATTATTTACAATTTCTGCCGGATTGGCTTCGAATAGTGTTGCAAGGTCCTTTTGAGCTTTTATCTTTCGTGTCAAAATCACTTTCTCTTAACCATCTAAATCTATTCACGTAAGTTAAAATCGATAGGACATATTCAGAATAGCTTTTGGTTAGCAATCGATGTGCCTTAGCTACACTCCTTTTTTAAATTGAAGAAGTAAAACTTTCCGCTAATGATGTGTTCCTGGTTCAATTTTATTTATAAAGCAAATTGAAATGCTTGCTCTTTACACTATTTTGTTTAACGACTTAGTTAGAATATAATAGTGAGAACACAACCCTAAATACCGTTTGTAACTATTTTCCGCACATTATATAGTGTTCTACTCTTCCATTTTTTAAATTTCATGTTTTTTTAACTGAATAGTATTGTTAAAACTAATATCTTTGTTCATTTATTTAACGAAATAATTTACTTTGAATCGAATCAAAACGCAACAATTTCAAATTCAAACATACGTGGTCCTTTTTTGTTTGTTTGTTTATCCAAATATTGTAACAGTGGAATTGTTCCGTGTTGTTATAGAGCTCCTCAATTGTAGTGATACTGCAGACAAAAATTATGTTTTACTGTTCTATAATGTTTCTTTTTTACATTGATAAAGAAAATTATACACAAACAGCTTTGCTGGCTTTTTTGTTTTTTTCGTATTTTTTTTTTTGGTTTTTTAAAAAATGTTTGGTTTTTTAAGCAGTCAAAAGAGCTCTACGCACAACAGAAACGAAAAAACATTAATGAGCTAAACCGAGCACAATGAAGTTTGTGGTTTTAAAAAAAAACCTCAAGTAATTAAATGTTCTATTCTTTTTGTTGAGTTTGATTAGAATATTATTATTTTTGTGTTCGAAAGATGGCAAACAGGGAAACGTTATTTTTTTAATGATTTTCTACACAAACACTTTGCTCATTTGTGTTTTCCACAAATCCACCACGCCGAAGACTAAGGAGCGATACTTAGCGTTTATTTTCGAACACTGCATGTAGGTCTTTTCTTCTCTAAAATAAAAAATGTTTAAAGCTCCTTAAAATGTACGCACTTTTTAATTAGTATTTATCACTATATATCCGTAGGTCGTGAGAATAAAATGTGTTATTGCTGATGTGTGTAGCACATAGAAATATTGTTTCTAGATCCACCTTTTGGTATACCGATCGTCTTAGAACTCATACTCCGTCCGTCCGGCTGACTGTTTGTCTGTCCATTTAGATTTTGTAAGGAAAGTGCAGTTCCGTACAGTTCTAGATATAATTTGATGAATTTGGTACATTGTGAGAAGCGGTTCATAACTTCACTTAGCCTCCTCAGATATTTCTTTCCAGAATAGAGTATTTTTGTACCAAATTTTATTGGCATCTGTCTATATTTACTGCCTATTTCACGATGTCACTCGAACGTTTACGTTCGCACAAATAACATATAAAAAAAACAAAATTCAAAAATTTGTTTTTGTTTTATATGTTATTTGTGCGAACGTAAACGTTCGAGTGACATCGTGAAATAGGCAGTTAACCATAGCTCCTACACGAATAACGCCCTCGAAAAAAAGCATTTAATGTCATGAAATGTTTGTGGCAATAACTTTTACCATCACTTTCTTATTCGATCTAACTATGATCGGCTGGCTGGCTGGCTGTACATGTGAATTAGAACTAAACTTGAACTAAATTTAATCTGATTTAGAACTGGACTAAAACTGAGTTAAACTAAATACTGGCATGATGTATTTTTTAAATAGTTCAGAAGGTTATTAATAAATTCTTTCATTAAATTTTTTACAAGTTATTTGTTTATTTGAGCGACAGCAAAATTTACAAAAAAAACACACACAAAAAGAAATAAATAAACATTGTATAAAATGACAAAAGAGAAAAACAAAAGTTATGCAAAGATTTCTAGATGATTCAAACAGATACAGATACTTTAAAAAAATAAAAGAAAAAAAGAAAGCAAAGTAATTATTGAATCAAATCAAACTACAAAGTGAAATAAAACTAAATAAGAAATAAAAGGGGATGTAACAAGTTAAATGAATATTTCATGAACGAAGTGAATCAGGAATAAATAAATAGACAAAAAGACCACAAAAATTAAAAATTGTAAATTTCATGAAATTTTTTTTTTTTTTTGTTATTTGGAACTGATATGTGTTTCTTTTAGCACATACGCCTCTTTATCAAAAAAAAATAAAATAAAAAGATAGTTAATAAATGGATGTGTCAGGAGCTAAAAGAACCAGCTCCACTTTTCGAAAATTTTTAAATTTTGTTATATAACGATCTAATGAGTTGTGTACTCTTTGAAAAATATTTTGTTTTTCTATTATTAAAATTCGAAATTTAAAATTGTATGCATAACTTTTTTTTTAAATTATTTTCTTAAATATGGAAGGCTGTTCCTCCAATTTTATCGTAACTTAGGAAGGGGTTATCAAATTTTTTTACAAGAATCGCTGAATAAGTTGAAATAAAAATGGCTTTAAGTCGGCTCCTGAATAATTTAGACCGCAATGATATAAAATATTTTTTTTTTTTTTTGCAAAATAGAAAAACTTTTATTTTCTAAAAACAATAAATGGAAAAAACTTACTTGTTGTATAACGGTGGCATGTCATAGTGTCCACGGACATAATGTCCATGGACATTATGTCGCACCAAAGAACGACATTAAGTCCATGGACGCTATGTCGCTCAGCGATGCGACAAAATGTCCATCAATATAGTGTAATAATGTCCATGGACATTATGTCCTTTTTTGGTGCGACATAATGTCCATATAAATTGTAATGTTTACTTAGCGAAGCCGGTCTTTGTTATACCATAGAGGATAAAATCCTTGCACCCTATGCAGAGAAGCTTTAGTTAGCGAAGCCGGTGTTTGTTATGCCATTGAGGAGAAAACCCTTGCGCCCAAAAGTATTTTCGTTATATATTTAATATATACACCCAGAAAAAATGCAGCAAAGCCATTTTTAAAAAAATTTTAAGAAATAATGTTTAATTTAACCAAATCATTGTCACCGACAACCATATTATGGTTCAATTAGTTTCTTTAAAAATAGCTTTGTTGGTTGTGACCATAATAAAACATGTTTTTCTCTGCGTGTATGTAGATCTTTTTTTGCATTTACCTTCTTTAGTAATATATAAGAAAAAATATATGCACTTACATTTTTCTTTTTGTTAAATGTGGACATTATGACGACTTCATATTTGACATAATGTCCATATTAAAAACGACTTAATGTCCGCGGGCATTATGACGTTTTGGAAAACGTCATAATGGGCTTTATGACGCATCGAAGGGCGTGATAATGTCCATGAACATTCTGTCCGTGGACACTATGACATGCCACCTTGTATAACATTATTTTAAAGCTGCGTATATTCCTTATAAAACAAAATTTATTTCATGAAAATCGACAATAACTGTTGATTTTTTTCACAATAAACTGAAATATCCTGATTTCAGCAAAAATTGAGTTTTGTAGAAACTGCTGCCGAAATTTTTTTATAATTTGAGACAGTTTCGTCCAATTTTGTTAAAAGGAAAATTTAAATAATTATAATTTTATCCGTTTTAAGATGGCTGCTCTAACGCTATTATATATCTGTGGCATTTTGACAAAACATCTTAAGTTAAATTTAAAAGGTTGAAAAAAATTTCTGTTTTCTTTTTATACCCTCCACCACAATTAGTTGTGAAGAGGGTATACTAAGTTTGTCATTCCGTGTAAACTTTTTTTATTATTCATCTCAGACCCCATAAAGTATATATATTCTGGCTGCTTGAGTAATTCTAAGTCGATTTAGCCATGTCCGTCTGTCCGTCTGTTGAAAACACGCTCACTTTCGAAAAACTCAAAAGAAATAAACAAACTAGGTGTCAAATTGCTTGTAGTTATCCTAAGCAGTTTCAGCAAATTCGGCTCAGTAGGACCAGAGCTATGAATCAAAATATGGAACCACCACCTTCAAAAACTTGATAATTTTGTTACAAAAACTAACATAAATGATGCAAAAATGCACGGAATGACATAAGATTTTGCACAAGTCCGTTTTATTCGACTAGAAATGACACTGTAAAATTTCGCGAAGGTCGGTTCATAATTTACCCTAAGCCCCATATAAACACTACTCCCGGAAAACAGTTTAGTAAGCCTAAAACCGTAAAAAATAATGCAATCATAACAAGTTATGGCTCGTCACAATTTTATAGGACTATAAATGATACTGCGAAATTTCGTGAAGATCGGTACATAATTTACCCTTGGCCCCATATATGCCCTACTCCCGGAAAACAGTTTAGTCTCCTAAAACCATAATTAATAACAAATCGTCACAGTTTAAGATAATAATTATAAAAAGACATCATACAGATATTACTCCTTAAACATTCGAACTGTCGGTGGAGGGTATCAAAGATTCGGCACAGCCGAATATAGCACTCTAACTTGTTTTTCTTTAATTTTGGTTTATATTATTATTTGATAAAATTGATTTTTTCACCGAGTTATTTCTTTTTATAAATTTTTTTGCTATCTGATGTCGACTTAAGATCTTTTGTCAAAACGCCACAGATATATGTTTAAATGTTTCCAAGTTACATTCAATTTTATTTCTTAAATCCCTATTTCAAGCCTTAAGACCTGAGCACTTAAAGAAATTAATTTACACTCCAAAAAAAATCCATCCGTACTCAAATCAATTCGAAGCGGTATTAATAGTACGGTGAGTACGGCTTTTCTTGAATCAAATACAGAAAAATTAATTCAAGTACGGATTTTCAATCGCAAAATACTTATATTATCCATATTCATTCCCGACTTCGTACTTGAAATAAACTAAGTAAAACTAAGATTAAATCCATCTCAACATGCGCTTGATTCAAGTATTATAAAATTGATTTTATCCCGAATTTGAAAGAAAACAATATTGTGACTGATTTACTTACCCGTTTTACACCTTATAGAATGATAAAACACCAACATCAAGCTCGATCTGGCTTTTACTTTAGAAATCTTATGTACATATTTAGCCAAAAATATAAACTAAATGAGAAGCAAGAGTTCAATTTTACTTTTAAACCCTGCGTGGTACACATGAGTCTGCCAGAACTTTTTTTCAATGTGTATAGAAAACCAAAACATGCGTAATATTCCTTAAGCTAAGATCCCACTATGGGCGCAATGTATCAATTTTTGTCGTATTTCATGTGCCGATAGTGTGAACGGTCAAAATTTTTTAATATGCGACAATCTGTGCCGAAATTGTGCTGACTGTGGACAGTCAAAATTAACCTTGATGCGCCAATAATGTAAACACTCTTTTGCACAATGTGGAGCAATCAAATTGTTTAATATGTACCGATTTTTATCGGCCACTTGTGCGCCGATCACAGTCTCCAATCAGCGCCGATACAAGGGATAGCAAAACGAAATTTTGAAATTGCACCAACTGGCTACTAATATTTAAAATTTTTGAGCTTAATTATACCAAAATTAAATTTTTTTATCTATTATTTATGTATTAAAACGTAAAAAAGTACATTTGTACTGCTAAATGAAAGAAAACAATTCGCTTTACACAAAACATTGCAGATGTATCGATGTTGCCATCTCTGGTTTGTAAACATCTGTTTACAAAACAGCAATTACAAAAAAGAGAATAAGTGCAGTAAGTTTGAATAAAATTGAATACATTTTCTACAAGGTATATTTACACAAGGTAAACTCGTTGGCTCATATGTTTGTCAGCTGTTTACCCCTAGTTGGAGCCAAAACGTCAAATTGCGTGTATATGAGCCAAAATTTGTACATGTGTGCGTTAAATTGTTTTTGTTTTATATGAAGACAATTTTGACAAATTGGCTCCTTTTATAGAGCAGCATGTCTACACTCCCAAATGAGTCTACCTTGTGTAAATATACCTTGATTTTCTATTATATATTAATATATTATTTAAAAATGTTAGAAAACATAATGGAATATTCAGACGGAGAATTTTGCTAATTTCTAAAGTAAAATTATGTCTGCCAACAAGCAAATAAACAAAAACATATGATTTAATTTGCCCAAATAGCACGATACTGTGACCGCAATGTACCGATTATTGTCGCAATTGAGTTTTGGCCGATATGAACCGAAAAAATTGTCACAATGTGTGACGATAATGGGACCACCCAAGAATAAATTGTGCAATGATTTTAAATGTACGCCGATATAGCACGATAAAAATCGTCACAGATTGTACTATTTGAGTCGATAGTGGGATCTTAGCTTTATACTATATCAATATGAAATCTTTTAGAAGAGTAAAAAAACAAAAGATTAAGTTGCCAAAACTGCAAACTATCTTAAAAAAATATATGAAATACACACTTTCATTTCATTGAATTAACTTTTATGCAGTTTTCTTTTTGTATAGTAGTTCTTTTTTAATTTATTTTGTATTTTACAGATTTTTATTTTTATACCCTTCAATACATGTGGAAAGGGGTATATATAAGTTTGTCTTTCCGTTTGTTTTTTCTACAACAGCAATCTTAGACACTTTATAACTAGCTAGAAGGGTATGAAAGATTCGACACAACCAAATATATAGAACCCTTACTTGCTTGGTTTATTCTTGAGAAAACCTATTATAAAGTATACAACATGTTTATTTTTATAGTGTATTATAGATATTGACTTAAGGCTATTTGTAAAACAATAAATACGTACTTTGCCGTATGTGTGTAATTTGTTTTATTGAAAGATATAAAAACAAAACATATAGAAGGATTACACAAATACGTACATAGAGCGGGTATTTTATTTTGAGGAACTTTTATATCAGCGATTTATTCTATAACAAGTTAAAATGCCAGGTTCGGCTGAGCCGAATCTTTGATATGCTCCACCCAGAGTAAGAATATTTCAGAATTGGGCTTTATATCTAAAAATAGCAACCCAATATTTATAAGAACTGAAATCACAGTATAACACATTTCAGCACATAAAATGCAAACTCATATACCCGCCAAATTATGGCAGCTGTGGCCAAACAATTCTGTAAAAAGATATCAAAAATTAAAAATGTTCGAAGTTTTTGCAATTTTAAGGCAGTATGGGCGATACCTGGTCACTCGGAGTGCCCGGGCAAATCTAGTAGCAGATGGTCTGGCCAGACAAGGTGGTCGCATGGATGACGGATTCATCGATCAATTTGTTGGTCTTCCAATGGCTCACTGTAAATTACTCATCGGGCGCGAGTCTTATAGAATTGCGCAGATGCGGTGGACCTGTGAGTCCACCTGCTTGATATCCAGGATCCTTTGGCCTGGATATGATGAACGGAGAACTGGCTCTCTACTTGGGTTCAGCAAGAACCAGATTAGGACGGTGACATCGGTTTTGACTGGACACTGGCCGGTGGGGATTCATGCGGGAAGAATGGGTCTGGAATTTAACGACTACTGTAGGAGTTGTCAGAACGAGGAGGAAGAGGAGACTGTGCTTCACTCCCTTTGCCATTGCCCTGGGCTGCGGGGCATTAGGGAAGAATACCTGGGGGGACCGGTGTTTTCCTGTTTGGGGGATCTGTCCGGGTTGGAACTAAAATCGCTCCTTCTCTTCACTAGGAAGACGAAGTGGTTGGAACTTTCAGTGACGCCATCTGAGTAACTGCTCCAAGGGATGGGCATTGGCGCCGGGTATCACAAAAGGACCAATTTGGGACCCAAGTGAGCTGTCTTTTGATGGCTGCCCATGGAACCTAACCTAACCTAAGGCACTATGGGCAGATTTTGGGAATATTTTGTTAACGCTTTCTTTCTCCTAGTCTATAGCTACAATTGTGCCGAAGTCAGGAAAACAAAATTTCAATCGGTTTCTGAGAAAAATTGCGTGTTCTTCGAAAAAATTATGTTTGAGCCAAAATGTTCAAGAGGCAATCAAATCCGAACAGCAACTAAACTAGCAAAACGCAAACTGAATTTTGTTGGTTTCAATAAGTACTTCGAGAAATGTTACACGAGAAAGAGTTTGCAATTGGCGATTTAAAAAATGTTGCACGGTGCTATAATTCGTTGCGATTGTGGGCGTATTAAAGTCTAGATGACAGGCATGAATCGATCGGATCACAATGCAGAGATTGTTCGCATTAGGTTAAGCAGAGTGAAGATCGTACAAGACCAGATACAGAGAAAGCTGTACATCGACCATCTGCAATTACCAGACTTTTCCACTGGCGCCAAGCTGACCTCCCGACGATGATCCTGAAGCGCAATGGAAATTCATTTCCCACTCTATAACGGTAGCTGCAAAGAATATACTTTGTTATAAATAGTCGCCTCAAGATAAAACAAATGCAACGCGAGCTCTGTCGGAGCGGTATAAAAAATAAAGAAAGAGGGAAACCCATACCTTTAGACGTAAGACAAATTGAAGCCCGAAATGTTGACCTGAAAGTCAAAAGCCAAACTCGTTCTGTAAATACAATGTCGCTGACATGCAGAGTATGCTGGCGATATGAAAAGAACATTTCTTCGCGCTACTGGTACCAGATAATAACGATTAGACTATTGAGCCCCTCTCTTAACCAAGAAAAGGCCCGAAAAGCAACTACCTGGCTACAGCAATAAATCCACAATACATAAAGCTGAGCTGATTAAGACTGGAGCAGATGAGTTAGTAGCATCAACCTATTTTTAGCCGTAAGCATACCCGATGATTGAAGTTGTGGTTTACTTTCTTCAATACTTGAAAAAGGTAATATGGTTGAACTACCATGGAATAAGCCGTGAGATATAAGGTTCTTTTAGGCATTATGTGCCTGATTTTGTTACCGAACTAATATGACCTTATCAGTGGGGCTAACGACCTAGAAAATCAACATTCGATCAGATTTTCACTCTACGCCAAATTCTGGATGAAACCCAAGGAAACCAAATAGATACATACAACTTGTTTGTTTATAATAATCTGCCTTTGATAGATCGATTCGGAAAAAACTGTAGGAAGCAATGTCTGAACTGGGTACGCCTTCAAAACTCAAACGGCTGTAAAGATCAACAAAGATCCTTTCGAACCTTGCGAAACCGAATGAGGACCCAGACAGGGCGGTGCCCTTTTTTGTGAAAACTTTAAATTTTTAACGCAGATCATCATGAGACAGCCGGCAATATATATCAATAAAACCGTTCTTGTTGTACTGCCTTATCTAATAAAGCATCAATATCAATAAAATCCTCAGCAGCACAAGTCACATGCTGCTCATGTATGTCAACGATATAGACATAAATTAGCGAACTGTTACTGCGGTGTTTTCGAGAACCGAGAAGGAATCAGTGACAAAATAAGCCAGTTTAACAAGCAGATCCGCCACGCGATTAGGTCAAAGTGTGAAGGATAACAACCGTTGTAATATTCCAGAGCTCTTCAGAGATAAGTCGCTCTATCGAGATACAAAAATTCAACTGTGTCAATCTATAATTTAGCCTGTCTTGTTATGTGGTGCAAAATCCTGGGTTATGTCGCCATTAGACAAAACAGCATTGAGAGTCTTCAAAAGAAAACTACTGCATTTCAAACCTCAACTGCTTAGGAGAACCAGAAAAAAATTTACGCTAAGCTGGTTATTTTCTGTTGAGCCTTTCGAAAGTGAGCATGTTTTTTAACAGACAGACAGACAGACCGATAGATAGAAAGACGGACATAGCTAAATCTAGATTTACAACTGGTGGTAGAGGGTATAAAAATATCCGAGTACAAAGAAGGGTTGGTACTTAAAATTGGATTATTCGATCAAATTATGCTAGAAACACAACAGGGACGAATGACGAATTATTTACAACGAATATTCGCCACCAGAAATAGAACACATTGGTGTGAATGAAAGTACACACAATCATTGCGTAGACCGAAATTCGTAGTGCGTAACGAGCTCTGCGAAAGGTTTATTTCTATTTCTTACGCAGACGAACGACGTATTAATTGGGACCGTAGCATGATAGCAAAGTCTAATATTTTTTAAAAATCGTGAAAGCTGTAAAGAATCACAGGGGCAAATCGCTTCTATTGCGAACTTGGCCAAAATTCGCGAAAATTAAAAACTTTTAAACAAACACAAAAATTTATTCGAAATCGCTAAATGGGTGAGAAAAAAAATAAAATGTCGGAAAATAACAAAACAAAAAAAAATTGGAAAAAGGAGAAAAGTTTTAATATCTTAAACAAGCCATAAAATTGATTAAAAGTCCTTAAAACTATAAGGAATAGTAAAAATTGCTTAATTAGAGGAAATTCGCAAAAATTTGATAACAGCGGCATGATAGCAAAGTCTACTATTTATTATAAATCGTTTAAAGTGTAAAGAATCAGAAAACTTACTGGAACAAATCGCTTTAATCATGAACATGGCTAAAATTCCCGAAAAATTGCAAAACTTTAAACAAACCCAAAAACTAATTTGAGATCGCTAAATCGAAATGCAGAACACCAAAAATGCTGAAGTAATCTACTTTCGAGTGGATTCGGATTCTAGAACACACCCTATAATAGTTTTTTTTTTTGTTAAAATATGGTCAACCTATGATTTGATAAATGTTAACGAAGGAATAAATTATAAAGAAATTTTAATAAAATTTATTGCTAGTTAAAAAGGATGTAAATGGATGCAGTTCAATAATTAAAGAAGTTAAGAATAATAAATGTTTATATAGTCTAGCGTCCAAGCTATTTATTTTTATAAATTAAAAAAAATGTCAAGTCACATTAAAACCTGGAATTCACGCCCCTATTGTGTCTCATTTGACGAACTTACGCAACGAATTCTTGCCGACGATTCGTCGTACTATGCGTAGTTCGTCGTTCGTCGTTCGTCCCAGTTGTGTTTATACCATTAGTCTATATAATTATTTGAAATAATAAAAATTACTCATACGTATAAGTTATTTAAATATGTATTTGAATGAGCAAATATTACTCATACGTACAAATTAATTGAATAACTGCCGATATCTGATGTGCGAAAGAATTCTTTGTTTCGTAAGAAAGAATTATTTTTTATACATCGGAAACAGGCTGTAAGTGTTAATTTTAAAATATTGAAAATTCTTATATACATACAGACAATTCACTAAGGCCCGTTTTCACGACTTACCTTTAAAGTTCGATATAGTTAACGCTACCTTTAGCACTAGTGAGGAATAAAGTTACCTTCAACTATTTTTCGTTTTCACAACTTCTGTATAAAATAAACTTAACATTTTTAAAAAAGTGGCAATACTAAAGAAAATACTGATTATTTTTGCCAAAATAAAAATACGAACTGGCAACTACTTACTTTTTTTACATTTACAAAATATACGTATAATTGGAGTTGCCATATTTAAAATATATGTGAATATAATATGGCAATCTCAAATCTAAACCTTACGACAAAAGTTAAAAGTAGAACGTTCCTCTCTTTAGCTTATCCTTCACTTTAAGGTTAAAGAGAACTTGTGATAATTAAAAACTCATTATCTGTTCGATAACTTCCTACATTTAGTTATCGTTAAGTCGTGAAAACGGGCCTAAGTGTTCTATTGTATCCTATTGGTCGTATTTGCTATAAGTTTGTGCCTGTCATAAAATGATTGTTAAATTTTATCTTAAGATATTATAAGACAATACGAACTTGCTTCCAATATATTTTCAGCTCGTTTTTATTAAAACATTTAAATATTTTTTCTTAATTGTTTCTTTATTCACGTTATTTTAAAAAAGTATATTTTAATATTTTTTGTCACCTAATTTTAACGAAAATAAATAATAAAACAAGAAAATATATTTTTGATATCAATGAAACGGGCTTTATTGGAAAGAAAATTTTATGAAGATAATGTTTAACTATGATTTCTGCCATGTGGCCGCCACGTCTGGCGCTTAGAAGGCCTCAATCTGAAACAGCAATTTTCAACAACGCTTTTGAAGACATATGGGCCAATGACTCCGCCAGCCCATAAAGCGCACCCAACAGTAATTTTTTGTGGATGTTATGGTGTTTCGACAAAATCTTGTGGATTCTCCAAATCTGCTTATTAACGTACCCATTCAACCAGAAATGGGCTTCATCGGAAAAAAAAAATTTTTGAATGGAAATTCAAAATGAATATCAATTTGTGTTGCAGCCCATTTACCGAATTATTTTGACTAAAAATTTCAACAATTTGCACGCGTTTCTCTGATGTAAGTCGATTCATAATGAAATTTCAAAGCAACTATCAGCTGTTTAATGGGTGCTCAAATAAAGCAGTGATGCCAACTCAAAGTTGTGACACTCTAAAAAAAACACCTTTTATATATCAGAAAACATAAGCATCATATGATAATACAGCAGGCTGTTCACAACAGTGCTATTTACCCTCACAAAGTGCTTTAGCACTTAGCACCTTGAAACACTTTGTGAATTGGCTTATATACATATTGACTTGATCAAGAAGAGATTATTAACTCAACATTTTTATTGTTTTAATTTTTTGAAAAAATCGTCGCCAAAAATTTATATCTAACCACTATAAAAATATCGTGCTGTTTTGTCTACCTTTTGGTAATGAAAAAGTTTGTTTAAAATTTCTTTTTTAAATGCCTTTAATGTAAAATTAAAAATTATTTTGCTCTTACTAAAAATTTTGGGTAAATACCCTCTTGTTAATTAAGTGCTATATTATAACTATTTTGTAATAAAGTGGTTTCACTTTATTTAAGGGGTTTTGAGTTTTAAACAAATATTGGTAATTCGTTTTAATATAAATTATTTCTGGTTCGAATAAGGCAGAAAAGTCGCCAGTATTCGCCCTCAGATTTGCTAGTCAAAGTAGCCCACAAAGGTCTTCCTGCGTCTTAGCAATTTTATTTATTTATTTAAAAAAACAAATTAACAATTCTTTATTTAAAAGTGATCTTTATTCTTTAACTGTCGCTATAAGAATGAAATAATATGATGTTACAAGAGCTTACTTGATTTTAGTCAAATTACAATAGTCGTCTAGTATACAGTATAAAAGTTAATACAAAAACAAATTAATACAATTATAATGAGAGCGAGAGCAAGTGAGAATGTTTAATCTCTTTTAGTGATGTGCATTAATATTGATCATTGATTATCACTTTGTTTTGATTACATTGTTAGGGTGTCCAATACAAAATTGAAATGAATCATACATACAATTATTATTGAAATAAAAAACAATCATAGGACAAATAATAAAAATCAGTTAAGTATAATCATAAATAATCACATTCAATAAAAAATAAAATTAAAATAACAAATAATAGTTTCAGTTAAAGCCGGATACAATTCTGGCTGCTACAATTTAATATTTTGAACTGACTGTTTCTTTTGTAGTTTTAAAGTTTTAAAAACTCGGCACAACCAAATATATCCTTCTCGTTTATTTTAATTTATGTATATGAAAGGTGTTTGAACACTAATTTGTTTGCAATTTCGCGAAGGCAAGAGTATTTTAGGTTGGGAATATTTTAAGAGCTATAGCCGTTTGTGGACCTTTCCTAACAAAATGTTAAATATCCCTACAAATTCTTTTCTTAACGGCCGTTTGTATGAGTATCACCGAATGTGATTTTGGAAACGATACCTGTCGATAGTCTTACATAGTAACAGTTAAAAAAAATCATATTTAAGAAGGTATTTCTTCTTTTGTTTTAAAATGTGTGTTTAAAGCCGCTATACAATATCCCACAAAGTCTTAAGTATCTTACGAAAATGTAACCCTGTCATAATAATTAGTTATTGTTTTTTAAAAATTTTCCAACAATAACTAGATCAGGGATGAACTTTCGTAAAATACTTGTGGTATAGCATATAAAGGCCTTAAATGTTATACAATATCGTTATAAAAAATACAATTGTTATTTCAATAATATCAAAAAAAATTTTTATTTTCGGTGTTCTATTTTGATAAATAGGAAAATGTAATCTGTTTAAATTTTTCTAATTTTATAAAAAAAACAACTTGGCTCAGAAAGCACCTCCATACTAATCACCTATTTGTAGCTTTAACATAAACCTTTTTTTTATTAAAAAATTGATTTTTAACTTAACAACAAAAGTTTTTAATTCATAAACAATTTTCTTAATAACTAACGAATTTTACAAAAATTTTAATCGCTCCCATTGTCTGAAGCACTTACTTAAATTGAAAAATGTTCCTCTGCAATGAAAGTCCATTTTATTGGCATACGAATAAGTGCAGCACAATCTTAATTTAAAGATGAAATTCTGTGCCTTAATTTAATTTAAGCACGACAAGCAAAATCTTATTAATTAAAAAAAAAAATTGTATTCCCAAAAATTACTTTGATGACAAAAATATATTTAAAAAAAAACTATAGTTGTAACTATAACAATAAACTGAGGAGGTCAGAAACAAATATTGTTCTGAAAAATTTACGTAAATTTGAATTTTATAATTTTTATAAAAATATTGATGAAAAATCTAATTCAAATATTTTAAGAACAATGGTTTGGAACAAAAAACTTAATAAATTCCTTTCATATTTAAATATTCTTTGTGTATTTATTATCGAATTTAAGTCAATAAGAAAAGCAGAGTCTGCCTAACTACATATATATGTATTCAAATATGTCCATATAAAACGTATTATCCCCACAATCTGTATATCGGTATCTTAACTGCAATAATTAAAAAAAAATATTAAAATCGACTTTTTCATTAGTTCTGATGTATTGCATAAAAACAAATGTTTACAAATCTTTCGACCAAAATTAACGATTTTATGAGCAAACAAGCGATTGTATGATGAAGGCTAAAAGACCGTACAAGACATTTAAATAATATGCAACATTGTAAATTTTCAAAACAACTGGTATGTTTTATCGCCAAACAATTTATTTATTGAAGAAATAAAATTATTTTAAAAGATTTTGTTATTCGTGCTTAATTCCCAATTTTTATTTTTGATAGAAAAACTGAAATTTATTGTTGTTAAAATTTATTCCTAAGCGCATTTCACTGGTTGCTTAGGCCAGATCGTCAGGAAAATTCATCCAAAAAAAACTTTAGAAAAACTAAAGATATTAACCGTACGATGCATACCCAACTTTTTCTTCAAGAACACACACCCGGAATACGTTTTCTTATGTTTAAATGGTCCAATTTAATTTATATTTTTTTTAAAGCGTAAATAAAAATTTTAATAATGTTTTAGTGTTGTTTCATGCAAATATTCTACATGGTTCAAAAGATACAAGCAAAAGAGTACATGCAGGCAACAACTATTATTCAAGTGGTAAACAAGTGTTTGTAGTATTTGGATATTCTAACGGTTGCTTTTTGATGTTGTTGTGCATTCGCCATTATTTAGCTGATCACTAATATTTCATAATTTTCATTTTTCAAATAAAATAATATAATTTAAACACACTATAAAATGGTTTGTTGCCTTTTATTTTGATATAAGCTGGTGTGGCACAAACGTATCCCGGGTGTGTGTTTACGTAGGTGTCGACTTTGTAAGCTTGTAGCTCCTGAATCACTGATCCGAAGTGCAGCAAATAAACTTTAAACAATTAGAAATTACTTATATTTCCTAGATCCGAAATCTCTATTCCTTAAGTTAAGCCGTTCCTGAGTTACAGCACTGCAAAGTTGCAAGTGGATACATTTGTACCCGGGTGTGTGTTCTAGGGTTAAACCAAATAAAACCAAATAAGCAGCAGTTCTACCTGTTACATTATCAAAGTTTAAACAAAAACATCAACAATAAACAGTGAGTTTATCTCTTCTTACATTCCCCACTACAATTGATTGGAATTCTTCCAACATTAATTGTAGTTGTAAGTAGGTTAAGAAAAAACAAAATGAAAACAAAATTATAATAAACAGTTAAAGGCAATTTATTATTCAAAATTAGCCGTTTGCGTTAAAGGTTACGATTAGGGTGTTCAGTCGATTAATTCTTGTTCGATTAATCGAACAGTTTTAGGCGATTAATTCTTGATCGATTAATCGAACAGTTTTAGGCGATTAATTCTTGATCGATTAATCGAACAGTCTTAGGAGATTAATTGAAAATTGCTAATTTCAATTAAAGGATTAATCGAAGAATTTATACCGATTAATCGAAAAATAATAATATATGTTTTTTGAGTTAAATGTTTAATTTTTTTAAAGTTTAAAGTCAAATAAACAAGCCAAATGTATGTTGTCCGTTTGAATAAAAAATCGCTAATGTTTAGTGAGTAATACAGCATATATTTTTGCTACATTTGTTCAACACAATTTAATAATTAATTTCACAAAAAAAAAGACAAATTTATGTTAACTAAAAGATTTATATCAATATAATTTTTAGCAAACTAAATCATGCATTTCTCTCTTTAGAATAAATTTGGTTGGAAAATATTTAACGACCCTAGAGGGAAGCGAACTGACACCATAGGAATCCCGTGATAGGTCTTTGGTGGTAGAGACCGGTTCTAGTTCTAACACTTTATATGAAGACCTAAGACCTATCACTTTTACATGGGATGGTCATTGGAGGGGGTCAATTGACACCATTTTTACCAGTCGCACATCTATTCCCAATGAACGTGCTTAGTGTCAGTTAATACAATGTAGTATTATTTCAATAAAACAAGTCCTAGAATAATATTCAAGAACCAAATATTAGAAAGTCCCAAAAATGTGTCACACCATCGGTTAAGACCGTACTGTAATTAGGGATGCAACATCGTTGTGAAAAACATCGATGTTAAAAAACATCGGTAAACACACGACACATCGATGTTTCAACATCGATGTTATAAACTACTTTGTATTAATACTTACGGACTGCTCAAACTCTTCTTTGCTACTGAAAATCTTAATGCCCAACTATAATATGCATAAGCTTGCATAAGCTTCTGTCAAAAATTAACAAAAAGCCTGTCAAATGAAATGAAAGACACAACAACAAAATCAAAAAACATTTGATTTCGTACGGAAATATTCCTTGTGTACAATATGGCTTGGCACATATGATCTACATGTATTCACACAGTTGCTAAAGACAACTTAAGCATTTTATAGTTCATACTTGTTCAAACAGGCTCCAAAATTGTTTTAACATTTCTTTAGTTTATAAAAGGGGTTTCCCCTATTACATATAGTTATGCAATGCATGGTATGCATGTATACATATATGCTTTGAAATACACTTTTTTATATTTTTAAGTAAAGGCGCTTTTTATATTTTAAATTAAATTAAAAATTGTGAAAATATTATAAAAAAAATTATATCTATAAATGAAAATATTGACTGGACGATGTCGATGTTTTTTAGTTTTGAAGCCGATGTATCGCCGATATATCGTACATCAAAACATCGATGTTTATGAACGATTCGTCGATATTTAACTGTATTTCATTTATTTATTTGTCTACCTTTTTTCTTCATAAACCAGTTCTACTTTCACTGGTCATGAGTTCTTTCTTTTTGTACTTGCTCTATTTTCACAAATCCCAGGACCAGTCTGTTGGACCAAATGACACAAATATCCCGCAGGGAAAGGATAAATCTTATAATGCGAAATGTAACAGTGGTCCAAAAATCTATAAACCTAAAGGTTCTTCAACAACTTCACTAATTTACCACTTACGCAGTGGCTAAAATGCTTTTTTGCACGGCATCTTGAATTCGCTTTTTGACTTACGAATACGAATTACGCTGCTCATACGTCATCTCATAATTCAACAACTCTTCTTCTTACATTTATGAAATTTTTTTTTTTTTTTTCTTTGAAAATTAATACAAAAGCAAGCAACAGTTTAAAATGGCTTGTCTTTTAACAATTCCTATTTTGTTTATTTATTTGTGTTTTAAATTTTACAAAAAATAAAACAACTTTTTTACAATTTTATGCAAGGCAAATTCATATTACATGAATTCGCCTTAGTTTTTAGTTTTATATATTTTTTTTCTTATTTGTTCTGTTTTTTGCCGCCTTCGTAAAAATTAGTGATGACAATGATTTGTTTGTAGTAGGCACGGTAATTCAAACGGAATTACGTACAAAATAGATAATTCGCTCCCAAAAAACTATGTAATTTGGATCATAACTGGGCAGTGAATTACGAATGAGAGAGCGAATTTCGAAAAAATGTTGTCGTATAACGTAAGTATAACGTAGTGCTTGAAGAAAAGAGATGCCCCAACAACAATATCAAAGAAAGCTAATAGTGGTCCTATGAATAAATATTTTAAACAAAATACTTCGATCGATTCTCTTGAGGGAATGATTTGCAGAAAGAATGTCCATGAAAAGTGTCAAAAAATCCAATGTTATACGTATTGACTCTTTTGGGCTTAAATATGCTCGAAGTGAAGCAACAATTTAAAGGTTCATTGACAAGTTTTATTTAAAAAAGAATGTTTATTTACTCAAGTACTAATTTTTTCTAAAATTATCGAAAAAAATCTCGTAATTTATAAAATGTTTGGGTTTGGAATTAATCGATTATTCGATTATTTTTAAAATTTTATTCGTTTAATCAATTAAGTCAAAAATGTCAAATACCGATTAATCGAACAAAAAATTAACCCGATTAATTGAACACCCTAATAACGATATACATATGTATGGAAACATAAAAATATCTACATATTTATTTTAATTGAATTTAAGTAGGGCATATATGTACATAAACAAATAAAATAACGAAGCCACAGATATTTCACTTTCATTTTTATATTACTTTCTCTCCATAATATTGCAATACGAGTACTTGAAGTATTCAATTTAAATAAATATTGTTGTATTGGACTGAACATAATTGTGTGTGTACTACAAACAAACAAATGCAATCGATACTGACTGAAAATAAACCAATTTAAAGTGCTAAATAAGTCTCTGCAAAATTATGAAAAAATGGCATAGCATAAACTACAGCATAGAGAGTTAATGCCCTAACTATGATATAAATTATGACATAAATTATGTCGTACACTATGTCGTAAATTATGATACTACAGATATTACATAGATGTTCTCAGAAGCAACAAGATAATTATTCTAGACCATGACATAATTATGTCATAGCCAAGGCCCGGATTTTTATACAAATGCATGCCGTAAAATGGCATCGATTTATTAGCTTTGCATATTTTGCTTTGAATGCATATCTTTGCATATATTGCTAATATTGCATATTTTGAAAAACAAAATTTTTTTTAATTGCTTTATTTTTCCATGCACCGTGTTGCAGAAGAGATAAGAGAGAACTTCGATGATATTTATTTATTAATTTCTTATGGGAAAAACATATTTTATAAAGCACCTCCGCGATAAGTATCATGAATTATGTCTTCCTTCACAGCCTATAACAACCAGGTGAGGAATGTGATTGAAAGCAATTAAGTATTATGCTGAAAACTTTTACCAATGGGTCTATTACTGATGACGACTGAACTGAAGTTGAGTTGGCAGCAACGAACTCAGACAACATGTTAAAATATAAAATAAAAAAATAACGTTTTATGTTTCAACATGAGCAGCGTTGCCTAATTTCGCTGCTGGCAACTCGACTTAAATGCCATAAATAACATGTATGCTGCGGACGGTAACTTTAGTAAACAAATTCCTATCAAGCTTGATAAAGTTAAAACAAAAAATAAGGACTTAAAACAATGAAAGAAACAGCTTGCAAATTTAATTTGAATTTTTACGAAAACAGCGTAGTGAAAATGAATATACTACAAAGGAACTATCAGCATTGAATCATGCAAATATCACTTCAGTTTTATGTTTTAGACTATGACCAGTGATGCCAATAGTAGGGAATTTTCCCTTTTTGTAGGGATTTTTTCGGAAAATTTCAAGCGTAGGGAAAAAAGGGAAAAAAGGCAAATATAGGGAATTTTTAAAATATAATCTCATTTTCAATATATTGTCTAAAAATACGTAAATATTTATCTTATATGCGTTTAAAAATTAAAATTTTTTATATACAATAGCATTTAAGTATAAATGTAGTATTTTTTAACAGAAACCCTATACTATGAGTCCTAACAGCCTGGCAATCTTTAACAGTGGCGAATGTACCCATATACGTATTTAAATTCATTTTATGAATGGTGCAACATCAACTTTATGGAGCTGAATTTAAAGAAATGTAAATCAATGCGCTTTGTAAGAAATAACCCTATTGCAGCTGATTTTTTTTTTGGGTGATTATAAAGTGGAATTAGTTGACAGCTTCCAAGATCTTGGTATATTATTTGATCCTAAATTGAGTTTTACTTTGCATATAACAACTATAATAAATAGAGCAAGGGGTTCACTGGGTTATATAAAACGTTGGGCTAAAGAGTTTAATGATCCGTATATTGGTAAAACTTTATTCATGGCACTAGTTCGACCTATTCTTGAATATGGATCGATAATATGGGACCCTATTTACCAAATCCATTCCAATGCCATTGAGTCGGTTCAAAAACAATTCCTGTTGTTTTGTCTTCGTGGATTACGTTTTAACCCCTTGAACTTGCCTTCATATGCTGCTCGTCTTGCTCTTATTAAACTTCCTACATTAAAAAGTCGTAGAACTATGCTTAATGTGTCATTTTTATTCAATGTTATTAATGGTGACATCTGCTGTGGATTTTTGATAAATGATATTTCTCTCAACATTCCTCAACGTCCATCCCGGAATTACATACCTTTATCAGTAACATTTGTAAGAGCTAATTATGCTAATGCTGACCCTCTCAGGAGAATGAGCAATGCATTTAACAACTTATATAGGTTTATTGACTTTTCATCAAATCCTGAAGCTATAAAAAGGGCAATAATCACATTTCTTAACACTTAGTAATCTTATTGTTAATTATGTATTATATTTTTATGTGTAACATTTTGTAATCAATTATTTTTTAAATAGTCTGTAAGGAATAAAATTCCATAGACATATAATAATAAATAAATAAATAAATAAATAAATAAATAAAATATTCCTCGCGCCTCTAATATATAACCAGCGTTTAAAAAACTGCAGTCAAAGTAAAAAAAACTGTCATTTCTTCTAATTCTTCATTTGTCATTGGCAAAAAAAAAAAATTTTCTTTTACTTCAGATTCATCAAATGTAAACAGTAGCTGTCAAACCAACTCAAAAAGTGATAAGTTGTACACAAATTTTCGTTTTTTTCGACAGTTTTTGGTTTCGACTGCAGTTTTTTAAATCCTATATATAACTAAGGGGCGACGAATATTCGCATTCAAATCTGCGAACTATTCTCTTATACGTATGCGAATATTACAAGCTAATATCTAATAAATGAAATTTCTACATTGAAATTTATTTGTAAAAAAAACAATCACATCTCTAAACTAAGAGAAATAAAACAATACAATTTTGAATTTTCAAAAAATGTTTTATGAGAACTTTTAAGGATAAGGAAGGATATATTTTTTAATGAAAATTTTTAATATTTTAGTTCAGGGGAACTGAAGAAAATATGTTTTTAAAATTTTACAGAGCCTCCCTTTTATTTAGTACCAAGTTTGCTTAAAATTATTTAAAACAAGTATTCTTGAAAAAGATTAAGCTCTTCAAAAAGGACAAAAGACGAGGAATAAAAAAATCAAATATGAAGTTTTACTATGTTTAGATTTAAGGATATATAGTGGAGTTTCTGCCAAAATTAAAAAATTGATATTTGTCACACAGTGTTATTTTTGAAATTGAGTTTTTATTTGTGCGTGTATGGCATTAACAAAATAACAAATAAGGTACATATTTGTTTGCCTGTTGCTAAAAACAATAAATTTTTAACGTTGGGATATGTGTAGGGAAAATGTTTTTCTGTAGGGTAAAATAGGATTTTTTTCTTAGACACGTAGGGATTTTTTGAAATTTCTCCTGGCATCACAGACTATGACTGAGATTATGCCACTGACTATTAACAGTCTTTGACTAGATTATGACAAAGATACTTATTCTTTTTATATTTTTTAAATAGTTTGGAAAATCGATATTTTTGGGCAAAAATCTGACATATGGAGCCATAACTCCAGAACTGTAAAAAATAAAAACACGCTTAATATCTCAAAAGAAAGGTACTATTATTCATTAAAATTTATATCAAATACATAATTGTTGTTTTTTTAAGTCAAACCGAGTTACAACAGCTTTAATCCCCAAAGACGTGACCTGGCACCACTAGGAGCATACTTCGCATATTTTGTTATTAATTGATACATTTTTGGTTTTTTTTTTTGGCGTATTTTTGAGCTTAAACTAGAAATACAATAAAAAACAAGTAATACTGATAAGTCTTATGAAATATTTTTTTTAAAATATAAAAACCAGGTATATATATATTTGAAAACATTTTATCGAAAATTCCGGCATTTTTATTTCCCCATATAAGATCCGGTCACTTTAGTGTACATAACACTTTACTACTTATGTCCTTTCCGTGCGTCTCGCGAGCTCACTCTACCAACGTGTTGCTCCTGTGATTGATTTGATTTCAATTATGTCTTTTGTGTAAATTAATTTATGTCTTTTAAGTGTTGTAGCAGTTGTGTGTTTCCAGTTCTAAACTGTTTGAATATCTAGCGATTTTACTTTCGGAGACATTGTTTCTGGTGCAATGGGATTAAATGGCCTCTGGAATGCAGGTTTTGTACTAACTGTAGGTGTATCCCCTTGGGAGTAATTGAGCTTAAGTTAAGCGTAGAGTAGCATCCTCGATTGCTATTCTGTCGAGTGTATTGCATTGTGTCATAAAAAACTTTTCTATTTAAACCTCCAAAGCCCTCTTGTATGGAATTCTTTGTGTAAAAAAAGCACTTTTTTAAGAAAAAACTGTTTACAAAACCAAACAATACAAAATTAAAAACTGTATCTAAACAAATTCGTAGAATCAAGCAAAAAATTTGTTTATTTTGCACCTATTACCAAAATTATTATATAAATTACTAAAAAGTATAAAAAAATTTTATACTTTTAAATTTTGAAAATTTTTTTTTTAATAAATGATATTTTTAGTTTAATTAAAAAAAAAACGTTAAAAAAAACTTAGCTGTTTCCAACACCTGTTAATTGATTAAATTACATTAAGTTTAAATTATTTTATTTTAAACGAAAAAATCAATTAAGATATTTTGTTATTTAATTAATATTTAAATTAAAAATTTAATTCAAAACAACTAAAATGTTAATAATATCAAAATTATATTTTTTATTTTCTTTCAACAAAAAAAATAATTGATCCAATTATCACATTAATTTAATTAAAATATTTTTAAAATTTTTTCTGTGTAATAAGATATTTTGGCTAAATTTAAATAAATATCCAAGCTTCGATAACATTTGTTCCTAAGCTAAGTTGTGTTTTGTGCCATCTAGTAATTACGGATAAAAGTCATATTAATCAAAATAAAAAAGGGTCTTTAATCAGTCTTTCTGCAGTTGTAAAAAGTTTCCTAATTAAAACAAATATGTTCATATCTTTTTTTTCTAACCAAAAAAATAAAACTTCTTTTTCTCATACCTTCTGTATGTTTTACTGGTACCTTGTAAATCTTCTACCAAGTATCTATGATTTAAAGCATTAACCACATAAAATGTAAAATGAATTTCAAATCAACAAACAAGCAAACCGAGCAACCACAAAAAATTCATTTTGAAGATTTAATTTTTTTAGAGTAATTTTAAAAACTTCAGGTTGTTGCTTCGTTATTTTGATTACTAAAAGATGTAAAATTGTTTCTTTAAACCACCAGAAGAAGAGAAGGTAAACCCAATAACTGAGTACATATTTTGCTTAAACTACATACATGTGGATATATTTGCTAAAGAACTAGAAATTTAAATAAATAATAATTTTGCAAACATATTTTTTCATCGGTTTGATATATAAAATAATTTTTTTTTCTCAAAACTACAAGTTACAAATCTACAAGTAAAATAAGTAAGGTTTAGGTTCCATTGGCAGCCGTGATCAAGCACAGCTCACGTGGGTCCATTAATTAGTTCCCGTTGTGTTACCATGTCACACCGTCTCCCATGGGTCCTATGTTATCTGGCTTCTAGTATTCCCACGCTGCCATCCGGTCGATTCAGTAAAGGAGTGGATCCTTTTACATCAACATCAGAGAGACAAGTTTTGTCCCCAAGGGCTCTTCGACCAAACATATCGAGTCTTAGATCTCCGAATGCCAGGCAATTACAGAGAAGATGTTCCGTTGACTCTTCCTCCCCCTCCTCGCCGCAACTTCTACAAAAGTCATTGTAAGGGAGCCCCAGCCTCTGGGCGTGCCTCCCAATGGGCCAGTGGCCAGTTATAACCGCAATCAGGTTTCTTAGATGATGTCTGGACAGCTGTAGTGCCCGCCGTGTCCTTTTTTCATCTATGACGGGCCAGATTTTCCTGGTTTCCCCACAGGTAGTTTCATCGTGCCACCTCCGACTGGCGATAATATGAAACTTGTGCGCTATAAGTTGCTTGCTCCTTGGGAGTGAAGCACCTACATTATATGTTGAACCGTCTCGATTCAAGGTGGTGCCTGCATGCGCCAACAAATCCGCCATGCAGTTTCCCAGTACGTCCCCGTGTCCGGGGACCCAATTAAGGGTGACCAGTTAATGTCTCGCTATCTCATCCAGAGACATCCGGCATTCTCGGACAATTCTCGATGTGATGAACACATTCTCCAGGGATCTTATGGCCGCCTTGCTATCGGTAATAATGTGAATATCCCTTCCAGATATTTCACCGTATCGGATGCGTCTCGCGGCTGTATGGATGGCCATTATCTCGGCCTGGATGACACTGCAGTGGTCCGGCAGCCTCATAGGAATGCTCCAGTTTAGCTGCTCGGAGTATATGCCAGAACCGACACCATACAGTGTTTTAGACCCGTCCGTGAAGATTTGAATCGCATTCGCGGGAATTTGTAGGTCATCATAGTGGACCACGTTATCCAAAATGCTTACCGTGAAGCCAGGATCAAAGATCGGCTCGGGTGTGACATAATCAACATCCATGTGCCAATTAATTTCGTTCAGAATATTAGCATGTCCGATATTGAAATCCCTCCATGCTCCGGTGGCCCTTAGTCTTATCGCCGCGTTCGCAGCCAGCCTTTTAGCCAAAATGTCTGGTGGTAACCAGTTTAAAATCGTAAACAATACCTTAGAGGGGGTTGTTCTAATAGCACCTGTTACCACTATCGCCACCATTCTCATTGTACGTTCAAACCCAGTTTGATGACTCTTCACCTTGAGCGCCGGCCACCAAACAGCTGCCCCGTAGAATAGAATGGGTTTAATGACATATTCGTATAGCCAGTATACATTCCTCGGGTTAATTCCCCAGTTAAGACCAATGGCCCTCTTGCAGCAATACAATGCAGTTGCCGCCTTATTAGTCCTGGAAATGGTGTTCATCCTCCAGTTCAGTTTGCTGTCCAATATTAGCCCAAGATACTTGGCGCTGTCAGACATTTTCAGTGAGACCCCCTTTATCCTCGGGGTATCAAATTTGGGAATTTTGTATCTCCTTGTGAAAAGTACCAGTTCCGTTTTGGCAGGATTTACATCCAGTCCACATCCCTGGCACCATTTTGTCAGGACGTCCAATGCGGACTCCATTAGTTCAGACAATAGTCCGGGATCTTTACCCAGAGCCACAACTGCAACGTCATCCGCATATGCAACCGTTCTGCAGCACGTCCTTTCCATGGCCCTGAGTAGGGTATTCATATTCAGATTCCAAAGTAATGGTGAGAGTACACCACCTTGCGGGGTGCCCCTAGTCGCAACCTGAAGTGCAGAATACTGCTGACAAATTGAGTGATCGTCGGGTCGATTTCCAAATGTCTCATTGCGTTAATAACCGATTCAGGTCTAACGTTGTTGAAAGCGCCCTCAATATCCAGGAATGCAACTAGAGCAAATTCCTTGTAGTGCAGGGATCTCTCTATGTGGCCCACCAATGAGTGAAGCGCAGTTTTCATGGACCTTCACTTCGTGTAGGCGTGCTGAGCCTGTGACAAGGAGTTGTGTCCTAACGATGATCTAATATGAATATCCAAAATCCTCTCCAGTGTTTTCAGTAGAGAGGAGGATAGACTAATTGGTCTAAAGTCCTTAGCCATAGTGTGAGATGTTAAAAAAGCCAAATTTTACAATTTTTGTTATTGTTTCAAATATATTGTATTTGTAGTTTTGAGAAACAGAGCCCTGTTATGTTTATTTTTAATAAAATTTTTATTATAACTATAAATTTTCTTAAAATATTTTGAAAAAAAGAGATAAATTAGATTTATTTTGATGTGTCTTTTTGTTAAAAATTAGATTTAGTTTAATGTGTCTTTTTGTTAAAAATACTTCTTTAAAATACAATTTCGACTATACCAAGTAAACCGAAATCCTATATACATTTTACTAATCTTATTTATATATATATTTCAATCGTAGTTTGTTCGACTGCTTAAAATTTGATAACGACTGGACCAAATTAGATGCTTCTTTCTGCGGGTTAATTCGAATTTGCCACGCGAAGGTTTAGGAAAACAGAAAAGTTGAAAAAACAGTTCAAAAATTCGTTTTTTTGTGTGCTTTTTGTAAACACATTTAATTCAAAATAATTTTGCTTCAAATTTAAATTCATGTTCTTCCGATAAAGGCAGCATACACATTAATTACATTTATAGGGTAAAGCAAGGTAAAAATTCGTACTCTTGGTTCTTTTAATAACTGCAAACAAATATACTATATTTTAGGGGAACTGGTTAAAAATTCGTCTTTTGGCGCTTTTTATAAAAAAAATTTTAAGTTCTTTTTAAATAAAAAATTAAATTGGGAATGTTATTTAATTTTTACTAGGAAATATCATAAGTAGGGCAACCAAAAAAAAGCACTAAAACAGTTTAAAGCGCTTAAAAAAGCGTTTAAAAACATGAAAATAAGCTGATAAAATTAAAAAAAAGCAAGTTAAACTTGTTTATTTTCCTCTTATTTCGTTTAATACGATGTTATAGTAATTTATAAGTTGATGCAATAAATTTTCGAAAAGAAAACTATGTCTGTTTGGAGTCAGCAAGTTCTTGTACATAGAAAAAGTTCCTCCTGAGTCTACAGATGTTAAGAGAGCATATTTAAAATTGAGTATTTGCTCTGAAGTATATTTTATATGATTGGACCAGGGGTGCCAGATTATGTTGATAAAAAATCGGCATATTTTCAAAAAAAAATCGGCATTATCGGCAAATAAAAAATACTTATTTTAAATACAATAAAACCTATTCTTACTTACAAATAAGAACAATTCAACATTAACTAATCTTTTTAAATTATGAAATTACAAAATAATCAATCAAAATAAACGTTTTACAAATAAATTGTAGTTAAATAAAAAGCTTTTTTAACTTTCTTATTAAACTACTGTCTGGACGCCTACGTCACGAAGACAGTATACTAACTATAGTGTTTTTGGCAACTAATATGTATTTTCTAACTAGCTTGCCAGTACTGTCAAATGTATACGCTGTGTTACTACGAAGCAGGTTTGTTTGCTTTTCTTAAAGGAAATTTTATTGCGTACCCGAATTATGCTAAAACTACATGTGCTTAGCTTGTCTAAAAAAAAGTGTCAACTTCGAGCACACTGTAGTGCATATAAATTTAGCTTACCTTTATTCTTTTAATTTATCAATCCATTTGAAATTTTTTTTTTTATATTTTCCTTATAGAAAAAGACATTTTAACTGAATTATTTTTGGTTGAAAAGTTATTTATTTTTAACTTTGGTCTTTAATTCTTCATAGTGGATTATTTTTCAAATAAAAATGTATTAACCCAACACATTACAAGCACTGCATTTAATATTGAATAAAACTAATCCTTTTTTCTTTAGTAGAAGCGCTGACTTAATAACAGTTATCTCTTTTCAATGTTACAACTATTTCAGTATAGCTTAGAGTTAGTATATTATTATCAAACAAACATAAAGTAATCGTATTTTAAGTGTTATTAAAAAAATCGGCATTTTTGGGGCAAAAATCGGCAAATCGGCACTTTGATCGGCAAAATGCCGATAAATCGGCAAATATGGCAGGCCTGGATTGGACTCATAATTCCGCTTGCCTAACAATTTTTTTTTTATCATTATTTATTTTTTGAATCTTCATATATTAAATATGAACTAACAATAATTAATCAAATCTTATTCTAATACTTTACTTATGTCCTGCCAGTGCCAGACAAAAATTTTCTTCATCGCGGGTTCTGTTCAAATATATGGGTGTTTATCGCTCATCTAATTGGGTAAGTGCTGCAGTGTCTCTTCTTCTTAAGCGAGTGTGGCCGCTATCATGTAAAATATTTCGAGCTAGTGGGTTCGGATGCAATTCGAGCCTTTTTAAGTATTTTACTGCATATTTTAATCATAGTTTTAACTAATGGAACACTGAGATCCTTGTTAATATTTGAGTTTTTAAAATACCAAGGGCAGAAGAAGTTTATTTTGGCGCCTTTGAATTTTTTCGATATTACAGGCCGAGACAGTGCCCCATAACTGAATACCATAACACCATATTGGCTTTTAGATGGAGTTGTAGAGTAGAAGTTTGCAGTCAAGACTAAGGACAGAGTTTCTTCTAATAAGCCAATGAATTTGTATGGCTTTTAGTTTCATTTGAGTTGATTTTGCCTCTATATGGCTTTTCCACGTTTAACGGCGATCAAGATGAATACCGTGGTATTTTACATGCGAGCTTTGAGGTATTTTTTGATTATGTATTTTAATAGGGTTGTAAGATTCTCGACGCAAGGTGAATGTATGGTCCTGTAGTAACGTGATGCTTCATGACGGTTTTCGTGCACGCTTAGAAAGGCTGTGTCGTCCGCAAATGTTGAAGTTTGTGTGAAATTGTTTGTTGGCATGTCCGAAGTATAAATTAAGTATAATAGAGGGCCCAGAATGCTGCCTTGTAGGACTCCAGCGTCAATTGGCTGGGGTGAACTTAAGAAGTTTCCTTCTTTTATAAAAAATTGACGACCGACTAAGTAGCTTTCTAACAGCTTGTGCGTGTTTGCTGGTAAATTGGGCTTCAATTTATGTAACAAGCCTTCATGCCAGACTTTATCAAAAAAAGCTTGAGAAACATCGATGAAGAGAGCGGAGCAATATTTTCTTTCTTCAAAGGCTTTTCTTATGGCGTTCACAATCCGATGGGTTTGTTCAATTGTGTGGAATCTATCTATGTTTTAAATATCATTAAAATCGGTTAAATAGTTACTGCTGGGCAGAAATTGACCCTATCTCCTCTCGTGGGCCTATTTTTTAAAAAATGTATACCTATGGACACGTACATGTAAATATGGATCCATCTACATATGTCTTAAATTGCATTAAAATTGGAGGGCTATACCCTCTTCCGGATAGCAGCTTGTATGGGGGCTATATTAAATTATGGACCAATTCGCCCTTGTGCCAATTAGAACCCACGTACCAAATATCATTAAATTATCTTTAAAACTGCGACCTGTACTTTGCGCACGAGGTTACATGGACAGCCAGCCGAACGGACATCGTTAGATTGACTCTGAAAGTGATTCTGAATTGGTCGGTATACTTTAGGACCAATATTTTAAGGTTTTTGGGATGATATTGTTCAAGGGAAGCACAAAATATTACCAAAACGTTGAACGATTTGTTTAACCAGAGTTGTTGCAGCACAGAAGTGGTTGATTTTTTAGTATTTATAAAAAAAGTGGCACATAAAAAAAATAATAATAACGATTTTTACAAAATTTGCAACGGTATCAAAGCTTTAACAAAATACCAACAACAACCAGTTGGTTGTATCTTTTTCTACATTCCCCACTACAATTGGTTGGATTTTTCCCAACCCGGGTTAAGAAAAAACAAAAACAAATTACTTAGTTGTTTTCGCAAGAAAATTAAAATAAAGCAGTTTGCCGGTTTAGTTTTTTATGACGTGCACTTGCAAATTTATTATCAAAGTAATTTTTTGGAATACAAAATTTTTAATAATATAAATTTAAATAAAATAATATAAAAAAAAATAAGGAACTAAGCACGACAAACATAATCTTATAAATAAAGATACATTTTGTAGAAATAACAATCAAAATGACAATTAATATATTAATATATTTACAGCCGTTTTCATAAAAACTTATTGATGATTAATTTACCGTTTTTAAGCAAAAATTGCTAAAGTTGTATTCATAAACAAAAAATAGTCTATTGAATCTTTAATAAACCATTTATAAAGTAAGAAAATTTATTGTTGGATTTGCCCTTCTTTAAACCAAAAATAAAATGACATTTTGATAAGTGTTTGCATTTTATGATATTTTTTTTGTGAAATATGTTAACAATTAATGACAAAAATGTTTTATTTATTAATATGGACATGTTAAATACATTTTACTAATTTTTCTTTTATTTTTGACAACCAATTTAAAGTTATATTTAAAAAAAAAATGTATATGATATAAATGAATATGTTCAGGGGCAAATGCAGATATTCTCTTTAATTATTTATTAAATTATTGCAACTAGTTGTTTTTTTGTTTAAAACAACAAATTATTGTTCAAAAATATTAAAAAAAAAACAAAATAAGCAAATCATAATAATAGTGATGTTCATAAAAAGTAAACAAACTTTTTATTCGAATACTTTCTTATCGAATATTTAAAAAAGGTTCAAACAAAAGAATTTATGATACCTTTCGGCAACATTTTGTTCAGAAACTAAAATAATATGTAGTTTTATTTGATAAGAATACTTTTGAAGGTCTACAATTAAAAACAAATTATAAAAAAATTTAAATATAGAATGTCATGTGAACCGAATAGAAGTTTCATGCATCACTAACAATAAAATGGCAGCAAAATATAAAGAAAGTTGCCATACCTAAACACAAAATCGCTACAAATAGTTAATAGTAAAAAAGCTGTTAATGAACGTTTATGAATACAAATTTTTATAAGAGGCTTATAAGACAAAAAGCGTTTAATAGTTATTACATACTATAAGCTTAAAATAAGAACTTTTTATGAATATGGCTGTTAAACTTTTGCTGTTACATCCTCTGGGGAAATCAGGTACCGTCAATACCAGGAATTCAGCAAAGTTCAACATTTTTAGATCTATTGAAATCGCGGCTAATCAGGATCCTGTTTGTTACTAGGGGTGTCTCAGGGAGGTTAATACCCAAAGTCACGGGGAGGATGATCTTAAAAAGTCAGATTCAAGGCCTCATTATTGACCTCTAGTGTATAACTTTGGTATTCTCTAGATACTCTTGTTATTCTTCAGATGCTGCTAGCATATTCCAAATGCAGCGGAGGTACGATAGCTTTATGTAACAACGAACTATTTGTAAAAAAGAATATTTTTGTAAAAACGGGAACTATTTGTAAAAAAGCACCTTGTTATAAAAAAGGCAGTTTTATGAAAAATCAACGTACATATGCCCACGTTGGCTGGTTGTCTATCCATTTAAGCCTTGTGTGACTTTTTTCTCATATTGTCTCATTTGTTCAATTATAGAAATTGGCTTTCTGAGATTTACTTACATTTTATTATCCTTGTTTCTGTGTACTTATTACATTATTTTTATTTGTCTCATTTGTGCCTACATTTAAAAATTCAAACTGTTTTCCACAATGAATGTAAATTGCATTTAAATGCAGACTTTAAAACAATTATTAAGTTTCAGTTTAACACAGTTAAATATGTTAAGTCTTTTAGTAACGCCTCAGAGTAGAAATTGGCTTTCTGAGATTTACTTACATTTTATTATCCTTGTTTCTGTGTACTTATTACATTATTTTTATTTGTCTCATTTGTGCCTACATTTAAAAATTCAAACTGTTTTCCACAATGAATGTAAATTGCATTTAAATGCAGACTTTAAAACAATTATTAAGTTTCAGTTTAACACAGTTAAATATGTTAAGTCTTTTAGTAACGCCTCAGAGTAGTGAATTGTTCAATGGTTACTGTAGTAATTTATCGACCATATTACAGGGAGCCAGCTAAATTTAACATGCTTTAAAGTAAGTACATTTTTGTTTTAAAGTCTTTTGTTTTTCATTTTTCTTTTTGGAATTTTTAATGCAGAATAAATGTAATGACAATAACGATAATTAAAGAATGTGTTGGAGTTTAATGTAGGAGAGAGCCGCCAGATCACGTTTGGTACTACAATTTCGAAAAATCTTTAAAATATAACAGGCACGCACTAGGGCCGATAGTCCTTTTGTCGCGGATCAAAAATGTCTCCTTAGCTGCAAAAATCGCATAAATTTTAGAGGTATAGTAGGGAGGAGACGGTACCCCCCAAACAAAAAACTTATTAATTAATTAATAAACGTGTTTTTTAATCACGCAAGCTTTCGCTGCATTGCCTGCCATTGAATGAGTTAGGATACGAACTACTCAACAATAGATTTTTTTTTTAATAAACCTAAGAGAGTTAGTTTGTGAACACTTGAGAATTAAATTTTTAAATTCGCGCAATCCATTTTTTAATTCATTATAATATATGAATATAACCACGGTTACGCGCGACTCGTGCGTAACAAATCACGACATTTGCCCATCTTTAATAAAAACACATAAAGCAATGACAGAAGTCGCGAAGCGCTTTTTGTTGTTACACTCAACGCGTGTTGGTACAAATTCGTTCATAACTTCTAAGGCGCACCGATGCGCAGCATTAATTTTTCTAAAATTACTCTTATTCGTTCAGCCTTTAAAATAAAGTTGAAATCTGTGCTTAATTGAGCCCTATTAATAACTAAGAGTCCGCGGCTGTTCTTAAAAAAGTTAATTCACCCCCGATATGTTTGAAATCATTTTTAATTCCAATGTCATATGTATATTGATCCAAGGTATATTTACACAAGGTAGACTCATTTGGGAGTGTAGACATTTTGCTCTATAAAAGGAACCATGTTGTCAAAATTGTCTTCATATAAAACAAAAACAATTTAACGCACACATGTACAAATTTTGGCTCATATACACGCAATTTGACGTTGTGGTTCCAACTATGGGTAAACAGCTGACAAACATATGGGCCAACGAGCTTACCTTGTGTAAATATACCTTGTATTGATCTTTTGATTAAAAAACATTTTTTTAATAAAATTAAATTTTTTTGTGTTGCATCTTACAAATTAAATTCTATCGCGCTTTAAAAAAAACACCCTTTTACGTTCAAAAGCAACACATATTTCAAATCAGACAATGGTTTGCCTTAACCTGCTTGTGCACGTTTGAACTTTTGTCTTCAAAAGTCGCCAAAATTAGACCAACAGAATTTTTTTTGTTTGTTTTTTTTTTTTTTTTTTGTTTGTTTTATTTTTATTATTAAAAAAAAAATGCAAAATAAAGTTAAGCTCTATTACAAAAAGTATACCCAGTGGGTGGTTATACTTCAATGAAATTACATCACTGCAAGTGGGGTCATTTTACTCTTTTTAATTTTTTCGTAGCTTATTGTTCTTTTATTTCCACTTTTGCGTGTCAGAATTATGTGTGGCGAGAAAAAATTTTACCTTGCGGAATTTACAAACAAAAAAGTAAATAAGAAATACTGAAACTTAAAACGTAATTGTTACAAGCCAGATGTCGAAAATTCATTCTCCTTTTGTAATTTTTTTAATGACATTTTGCATTTTTAAGTTTAACGGCAGTGTTGCTAAGCTCAAGCGTTTTCTATGTAAAAGGAACGAATATTAAAGTTGAACATATAAAAAGATTATTGTTTCTTAAATCAAAACTGTGTAACATAAAGATTGCACATGACTAATTTGGACTAAAATTATATGAGGTTGAAAGAATACAGGTTCTTCAGAATAATGGTTAATGAAATACAATACAAATCAAGATGGAGAAGTTTAACACCATTTTTATTATATCCAAATTTGTAAAGGTAAGCCAGTAGGGATGTAAAGTAGGGTATAAAAAACGCTGTGACATCCTACACTAATGACTCCATGATAACCAAGTAGTTACAAAAGTTATTTTTGCCAAATTTTACCCCGATACCAGCATTTATATGAATTTAAGGGGAGTCAAATGGTGCCATGAGGTAGCGCTCAAATCATAAAGTCCATATAAAAAGCTTTTGAGAAAATATTAAACAAATCTTTTGTGCTGTTTTCACAACACAAGTGACTGAACGTGTAGTAAAATTTATATGGAAAACACTCAAACAACTGAATGGTTTTCATATAAATTTTACTACACGTTCAGTCACTTGTGTTGTGAAAACAGCACATTAATTTCAAAAATTTCCTTAGTTTCAAAATTAAAAAGGCCAAATTTATTAGACTTAAAGCAAAAAGTTAAAAAACTAAAGTTTTTAAAATTTCATCAAAATCGAAATTGCCCATCATATTTCTTGCTTTAAAAACATATAAGCCCTGTGTGTTTTAATAACGCTGATCTTTCTATTCAAATTTCATCAAAATTGGCTAGATATTTTTGTAGTGGCAGTAATTCTTTGTATGTCCCCTTTTGGTCGCATTCGGTCAGGGGAGGCCGAACGCAGGGTGAACAGCTTACTCATGTTAAAATGGCTTTCCTTTTCTTTTGAGTACGGAAACAATTGCAATAACAGATCTCTTATAAAACTCTTATTTACTGCATATTTCGAAATCATAGTTTTAACTAATGGCACATTGAGATCCTTGTTAATATTTGAGTTTTTAAAATACCAAGGGCAGCTGTGATTATTCGAGAAAGTTTATTTTGGCGCCTTTGAATTTTTTCGATATTACAGGCCGATGCAGTGCTTCATAATTGTATACCATAGCACCAGATTGGCTTTAAGATGGTGTTGTAAAATAGAAGTTTGCAGTCGAGACTAGGGAGAGAGTTTCTTCTAATAAGCCAATGAATTTGGATGGCTTTTAGTTTCATTTGAGTTGATTTTGCCTCTATATGGCTTTTCCACGTTAAACGGCGATCTAGATGAATACCGAGGTATTTTACATGCGAGTTTTGAGGTATTATTTGATTATTGATTTTAATAGGGGGGCATGATTCCCGACGCAAGGTGAATGTTATATGTACGCATTTTTGCTAATTGACCTTTATCCTCCATTGTTTTAACCATATTTCAAGTTGAAATATATGATCCTGTAGGTAACGTGATGCTTCATGACGGTTTTCGTGCACGCATAGAAAGGCTGTGTCGTACGCAAATGTTGAAGTTTGTGTGAAATTGTTTGTTGGCATGTCCGAAGTATAAATAACGTATGATAGAGGGCCCAGAATGCTGCCTTGTGGGACTCCAGCGCCAATTGGCTGAGGAGAGCTTAAATAATCACCTTCTTTAATAATAAACTTTAGACCGACTAAGTAGCTTTCCCACAGCTTGTGTGTGTTTATTGGTAAGTTTAGCTTCAATTTATGTAATAAGCCTTGATGCCAGACTTTATCAAAAGCTTGAGAAACATCGACGAAGAAAGCGGAACAATATTTTCTTTCTTCAAAGGATTTTCTTATGGCGTTTACTATTCGATGGGTTTGTTCAATTGTGCTGTATTCTCTTCGGTTAGGAATACATCTATTTTCTTTTAAAATTTGGTTTAATTTTGACACTAACAGCTTCTCAAACCTCAGCTTTTGTGTGATCCTTTCCTGGTTTAGTTATCATGGTGACTAAGAAAACCTTTCACTTTTGAGTATTCAAGGCATAAAATAGCATTAAAAATTAAAAGAATAATATTCTTTGTTATGCTAGGTAGTTCCAAGAGCATTTTGTTGCTGATCTTATCAAAACCAGGGGCTTTCTTGGGGTTTAAATCACAAATCTGTGGTTTTCACGAATAATCGCGTAAGTCGGGTTTTACCGAAATTGAGATAATGATGTCAAAGTGCTACATTTTGCATTAGGTTTTTATAAGTATTAAGCTTTTTAGAATATAATGTGGTATTATTAATTTTTTTCTGCTAAAAACAACTTAAGTTAACTGTTTAATAAAATATTTTGCTATTATAACGATTTATGTCGACATACATCGCCAAAAATTGTAAAATTGCTGAATATGTTTCCAAATAAAAAGCATATGTGATGTTATGTTGTTATTCGTGCAAAAAATATGAAAGTATTTTTTGAAAATTTTTCTATTAATAACAACTTATATGTACATGTGCGTTTATTGTTGACTTCTTTAGTTGCAACAACAGCAGATGAGCGGTTGTTTGTAATTTTAAGTCCATACGTTGTGCTATAAGTATCAAAAACTCTGAATATGTCGCCAACTTGTGTGCTAAAAATAACAACGTAAGTCGTAATGTGTGATTAAAATGATAACATTTATTTTCACAAAAAAGAACTTATGTGGAGATATGATGTTATATTGCACACACTTAATGAGTCAATCAAACATATGCATTTTTAATCCTTTTACAGATTGTGATCCTGTGAGGATTTTTTCATGAAAACTATGTATAATACGTAGAAAGTCATTGTTAAGAGGATAGTAAAGAAAAAAGTTTAAAAAAGCATCTACAGAAGCCGCAATTGAAAAAAATAATTGTTTTTGCTCTCCTGAAAAGTTTGGTTTATAACTTACGCCATTATTCGTGAAAACCACAGAAATAGCCTTTTCGATTTCTCTTATCTAACATCTTAGGGGTATAGGTGCTCTAGCAGCAACAGGTGGTAACTCAACCGCAGTATCGTTAGGTATATTTTTTAGGGTAAATACGTTTTTCAAATGATTAACAAACATATTTCCTTATTCAATATCATTTCTTGCCCAACTTCCATTCAACTTCCATTCTTAATGGTGGTTTAGAGACAACAAGCCTTTTGAGATTTCTAGCTGCACGCCATAATGGGTGGTCTGATTATGGAGTTGCATCCAGTTTCTTAAGATATTTTTCCAGCGAAGCCATTTTCTGAGTCTGCATGTTTAGAGGCAACCATAATATGGTTGTGGCTTCTTGATGGAGGACTAGTTTAATCATAAAATCGTTATCGGTACCAATAATATGGTAAAATGCAACGTATTATGTTTAAAATTTTGTTTAGAAATAATTTTGTTGGAGGTGACCATATTTAAACATGTTTTTACTCTGGTTGTGGGTGTATAGAAAAACGGTTTCGCATAGTAGGCCTTCTGTCGGGCGAAAGCATCTTCTCCTATCAATTTAAAAAGTTTTTACGCTGCGTATGTTGAGAAAAAGCTTCGGTTACAATAGTTTTTGTTTTACAGCTGAAAGCAAGCTAAACAAAGTACACAGAAAGAACCTTTATTGACAGTAATCAGAGTACATATTTGTATACTCAACTGTCAAAGTATATTTTATATTTATTTGATTTTCCTTAATCTTGCTTTGGTCTATTAAGTGCATTTAAAGTTGCCTTTTTACAGTCGGGTTTACTGTTTATTATTTTGGAGTCGGTCTTTCTTGGCATGTTAAAATATTAAGGGTTAGTTTATACTATTATACTTTGTATTGATATATGTCAAAAATTCAAGAAATATCTTAGTAAAAATGGAGCTTACTGGTAAGCAGTTTTGTAAGGGAGAGAAGCACTATACCCTCTTACAATCCTGCTTACAGGAGGCGAATTCCCATTGGAAGCACAACTTTGTTCCTCTTTGCTAAAAAAAAAACAATTTGATGACTTATTGCGTTATAAAATATATGTAATTTATATGTTCGGTAATATTTCGGAAATTATCGTAAACACATTTGAAAATCAGTGCAATACAACCTGCTTCCATGTAAGGGAATAACAGAAGTATTTCGAATAATGTTCGTGAATTTTTTCTTTAAAATAATAGCTCAATTCACAATCTTATGCAAATGGTCTTGCATCGTAGCATTTGCAAAATAGTATAGTATATACTGTAGTATACTTTTGATTGGCTTGGTTCACAGAGTGTTAGCTGTCGATTTACAGTCAAGTGTTGCAAAAGTCGAGTAAATATAAACTATTGGTTTTAGGCGTTGCATATTTGCAAAAGAGTAGCAAGTGCATTGCTGTATAGTTTGTTGGTGTAGAGCAGGGATTTCCATTTCATTGCACAATTGTGCACACCAATACTAACACATATTTTTATGCTCTTCAATTCAGTCGTCGGTGTGACTTCGACATGTGTACATGTCTAGCGGATGCTATATTATTTTGTTTCAGCTTACACTCAAAAAATATTGTGCGGTCAAAAATGCTTTTGGTAACATCCAATGCCTTGCGTGCAATTTTTATTTAGAGTTTAAATTTAAAGACTTAAATGTTGAATAATATAACATTTTATAAGTTTACATTCAAAGCAAAGAACTTTGTAAAATGGTAATTATTTGAGATTTAAATTCAATTTTTAATATTTCAGATAAAAATGCGTTAACCGATATATTATTAAGGAAAAAATATTGTATTCTATTAATTTGTAATTTTCAAATAATATCTACATTGTTGTGCATTTAAGCTAACGATATGTGTTTTGTTTGTGAAAAAAATTCTTTGTACCTGAAAAGGGTCACTTTTACTTTCGTTAAAAAGACGTACCTAAATGCAGAAATTATTAAGAAAAAATAGCCACAATAATTTGTTGGTATTTTGTGCTTGTAAAAATATTTTTGTTTCTGTACCAATCGCGTCGGTGGGTTTGTTTTCTTTGAAAACACTTTTCTTAAGTAAGTAAAAATATTTAAAAAACAAGTTAAAAAAAGTCTTGTTTTCCTACAATTTATGTGTAAACCTATACACATAAAAGCAAATGTGACAGCAGGTAAAATTTTTGGGTAAGAAGATGTGTTTTATTGATGTATTAATGAAACTTGTTGGTTTCGCACTATTTTTATTGCTTACTTTTTTATGCCACAAACTCGAAATTTTACAGGGAAGGTTTTTTTTAAATAAAATCAGTTTGAAAAAAGCCATTATTTTAAAATTTATAATGTAAATATTATTTATCACACTTACGCTCTTTTGTTTGATCGTCAATCAACCAATAGGAAATCAGCATGTTGAGTGGGAGAGACAAACTACACTGGCAGAACTTCTGTGTCTTATTTTAATCGTCATCGAGACTGCTGTCAGTGAACATATAAATTGAAATTATTGCGATATATTAATGATGTCAGCCGAAAAGTATTTTATGTTACAAAATGCTTTTGATAACATGCAATGTCTTATTTGTCATAAGACATTTAGATGTCCGCATATATAAATTATATATGTATGTATGATAAATATATATATATATCTCTCAATACATTCATCAAGAGTATTACTAAAATAAATACATTCATCAAGAGTATTACTAAAATATGTACATTCATTAATTTTACATTTCCCTTTTGTTAAACAAAGAAACAGAAAAAAAATGACAACACCCGCCACACATATGCTTTCGTCGCAATCTCGTTGACGACTAAATAAAATGAATGGCAAATTGTTTTCTTCCAGTGTAATTTCGTCACTCTCACCAATACTACCACCTTGGGCATCTTTGGTGTAGAGTAAAAATATATTATACCATTTTGCAAATGCTCCCAAAAGTATGCTACAGTATTTACTATACCATTTTGCAAATGCTACGATGCAAGACCATTTGCACAAGATTGTGAATTGGGCTAATGATTTTAATTATTCACTTACAATCTGCTTACTTATAAGGGATAATGCAGGAAGTTATTCAATCATTTTTACTAATTTAAGCTTAAAACTCACTTCAATGGTATTTGGTTCTCTGCTTCTTCTAAGTAGTGTGAGTAGTGAGTAGCGCATATATCAGGAGTCTTATTCTGAATTGCGATGCGAAAATTAATGCGATGCGCAAATGAAATGCGATGCAAAACAAAATTGGTATTCTGTTAGACTTTCGCAATCGCATTCTCAATTTATTTAAAATCGTGGCAACGCTGCTCAAATAAACGTCAGTGTCAACAAACGTCAAATTAAAAATAAATAAATTGTTTGTGTTTGGCTGTGAAAATTGTTTATAAAATTTATTTATGACATTCTGTAAGAAAAAAATAATAATAAGAATTGATTCTGTGGCACTGTGGTTCGACGACATTTGTACATTTGTTCATTTGTTGCCACCTCCGAATCAACTATTACTTCCGTAGCTAATTCTTGTAACGGCACTTCGTCCAACTGTTCCATCACAGCCATGTCTTCACCATTCTTTTCAAGATTGCAAGCAGTTGTTGCCCCGAAGGAAAGAGCGTCCGGTAGTCCATTTACGAAGTCCGTCATGTTTAGCAATATCACAACTTGCTCCTCTAAGGGAGACAGTTGATCATATCTTGATGGGCCACCGTTTTATTTCGTCTAAGCGTCTGTTTGGTGTGTACTTCAAAATCGGCCCAAACCTATTAAAATAAGAGTTGAAGTCAAATATTTTTGAACTGGTTAATATATTTCATACTTTTTTCCATCCTGCAGCTTCTCTAATAAGTGGTGCATTGATATTAACATAGTTCTTCAGTTAAGCTTAATAAGCTTAATAAAAACATTGTAATCTTACGGATTAACAATCAGGGCAAAATTCATTAGGCTATTTTAACCCTTATCTTACCTGTCAGACACATATTGATGTTTAATTCAATTATGTAACGAAAATATTCGGCATATCGCAACCAAGCTTCTTAACTTTTATTTTACATATAACAAAATTAAATTCCTTATTATTCTATTTTTATACCCTTCACCACAGGTGGAAAAGGGTATATATAAGATCTTAGATCCTATAAAGTATATATATTCTGGGTCCTTATGAGGAGAGAAGTTGATTTAACGATATCCGTCCGTCTGTCCGTGTTACGTTTGATGTGTTTTCCGGAGACTCCAGACATGACAGCGGCTAGGTTGTTTTACATTTGTGTCACATATAGTCCAGCATATCTTGCTATTGAATTTCAGCAAGATCGGTCCAAAAATAGCTGAAATATGAGCAAAAAACCACGACTACCTCTAATTTTTCCAAAAATCCCTTGTTGTTGTGTTTTTATTACTTTTTCTGTATATCTGGAGAACGGCAAGGGCCAAAGTTTCCAAATTACACACAAACATTTAGGTCATAAATACACACCATCCCACAAAATGTGGGCGTAACTGGAGAAGTGGGCGTGGTACCTCCCATACAAAAAATTTTAAAAAATGTATAAAAACCTAGATTTATGGTCTGTTATATGACCTATGGTTACGCCTTATATATTAAAGTTCGGAAATCTTTAGTGGAAAGTATTTTCAGACAATTTTGGAAAAATCGGTTCAGATACGGAAAAGTTATGGCCAAAATATTTTATTTTTTTTAAATACGCTTTATTGGTAAATATAAATGTAAAATCGGTTTAAAAAATGGGCGTGGCACAAAATATAATTATTTATATCTTAAGAATGGTGCTTACATAACTTTTTGTTTTTTTTTGCACCATGATGAAGGGTATATAAGATCCGGCATAGCCGAATATAGCACTCTTGTTTATAAGTCAAAACAAAAATACCGATACGTGTCTCATAGACAATGAAGCAGTTATCGCTACCCAAATATGCCAAAGGTCACGAAATAAATTACAACGACCTATAGTTGAGTGCATGAAAGAAGCTCTACGCTTGTCTGCAGGAGACCAGAGTCTCTGACAGAAATCGAACCCGCAACCCCTGCACTGATAGACTAGCTCACTACCAGCTACCCTACCGGGGCACTCGTATGTAAAGAATGTGTTTAATAAATAATTTTCTCTAAATTTAATTGTTTTAACTAATTCAAGCTTTTTTTATTCCTACTGTCACGTATGTGTCTTAAGCTATGTTCACACCTATTAAATATTTGACGTCCTACACGTAACCCCTGGCTTTTATAAATAATTATTTTCCTTTGCAAAACGTTTGGATTGATCAACAGTTTCTAAATAACATAATACAGTTATATTCTTTCAAATAAAGTTCTGTAAGCCAATAGAAATTGTTTGAAATAAAGCAACATAAAAATTCTCTGTTCACGCTTTATTTTGATTTTCTCGTCAAATATTTGTAAGATCTGAACATACCTTTAGATACACTTATTGGTAACCATACCGACCGTTGGGGTTAATGCAAATTATGGTTATACACACGTATGGATTGAAATATTCCCAAATATGTATTGTATTGTTTTACTATATAAATTAAACATCAGCATACATTAAGACAATTAAGTAGCTAACGGTGTTTTAAGTACCTAATAAAAATTTTTATTATTTTGCGAAGCACTAATGGCTCATTTAAAAAAATAAGCGCACAATTATGCGCTACGCAATAAGAAATACAGAGATGCAGTAAAGTAAGTGAAGGAACTCTTAACAAGTTTAAAATGTATTGCTTCAAAGTGGGAACTTACCATGTAAAATGCATGTCCTCCGTAAGCGAGATGGTAAAAACAGTGATGCATTTTGAGTTTTTTGTTTTGGGCCAAATTGGCGATTTAAAACGGCCAAAATGCCTTTGAAAGGGCCAAACAATTTCTTTAATATACATACATATGTGATTATTATGTTTGTATTTAAATAAAACCAATAGTAAAACAAAGTTTTTTTCAATTTTTTACTTTAATATTACACACTTTATGTTTCACAAATACGATTGCTCAAAAGCAACATAAAATTTTATTTTTCAATACAAAATCTTATTTATGTACAAGCACTGTTACCAACTTATTTTGAACATTTCCCGCCAAATTGGACTTCAAAACCGCTTTAAACCGCTAAATATTTAATTTAGCGGGAATTGTTTTAAAAATCCCGCTAAAACCTTAACATTTTTAAAAGTTTTACATAAATCTAGATAAAGGCTACTTTTTCAAAGGTATATGACTCTCAAATTACGTTACATACTTAGATTTCCAACTTCCCTAGGTATTTTATTCCCAAAAAAAATAAGTTTGAGTTATGTATTCAGCTGAACCGAATCTTTGTTATCCTCCACCTACAGTTAAAATATTTCCGGAGTGGTCTTTATATGGGACATATGGTAAATTATGGGCCGATTTCACGAAATTTGAACAAGTAATTTATAGTTTTAAAAAACCTATGACTGACCAAATGTTATTAGAATAGAACACAGATTGAGAGCTTTACGGTTTTACGCGTGCTAAAGCTTTTTCCGAGAGTAGTCTTCATATGAGGCCAATGGTAAGTTATGAACCAATCTGCTCGAAAGATCACATCGTTATTTCTAGTCATAAAAAACTGTCACAGACCAAAACTTATTAAAATAGCAATATTAGGGTTTTATGCGTACTTATCTGTTTTCTAAGAGTAGTCTTTATATGGGGCCTATGGTAAATTATGCACTGATAATCACGAAAATTGATAGCGTGATTTCTAGTCATATAAAACTGTGGCGGGCCAAATTTATTACAATAGCACTATTTGTTACGGTTTAAGGCATACTAAAGTTTTTTTTGACAGTGGGCTTTATATGAGGCTTTAACAGTATGATTTTTAATCATATCCAACGAGTTTGTGCAAAATCGTATATCAATATGTGCATTCCGCCACTAGTTATGCTAGTTTTTGTAACAAAATGATAATTATTTTAGTGGTTGTCCCACATTTTAACTCATAACTCTTTTCCCACTGAACCGATCCCAAACTGCTTTGGTGAATTCTAAACTATTTGATGATTTTCTTTAAAGTCGTTTAAAAGTGAGCGTGATTTCAACAGATGGATAGCTGACGGTCATGGGTTAATGGACTTAGAATTACTACTCAAGGAGCCAGAATATGTATATACACCCAATTCTCTTTTTACACGATAGATACGTTCCCAATAAATTCGTGTAAAAAAATTCGTGTAAAAAAAGATACTAGCCAAAGGTGAAAATAGTAGATTGGTTCCAGACCTAAAAAATAACGTAAAAGTACAATAAACAACAATAAAAAAATTTTGTTAAAGTTTACTTGAGGATTTATTTAACGTGCTTACACATTTTAATATCTTAAATACATATAAATACATACATATATTATAAAAAAAAAATAATGATTTGGAAAAAAGAAAATAATATCAGAAATTCATTAATATAAAAAAGAAAAACTAATATTTAATTTATAAAAAGAATTTGTAGAATATTTAAAATCGTGTTAAAACAAAACAATTCGTGTAAAAAGAGAAAAATGTTAACTTTTTAACTCGTGTTAAATGAAAATTCGTGTAAAAATAATTCGTGTAAAAAGAGAATTAGGTGTACTTAATGTACTTATACTTTATGGAGTGACAAACTTAGTACGTTAGTACGTAAACGCAAAAAAGTTTGTAACATTTACGTTATTTTTGGAATTTTTTTGCCGTTTTAAGCAATTAGATACAATTAGTTAGATGAAAGTTAGTGAATTATATTGCTTAGGATATATCGAGACAATTAAGATTAACAGCCAGGCCCACGATGTCTCACGTTAACGTTCGCACAGAAAATTACATTTAAAACAAAAACAATTTCTAAAATTCGTTTTTGTTTTAAATGTGATTTTCTATGCGAACGTTAACGTGTGACATCGTGGGCCTGGCTGTAAACCTTACCTTTTGTTTCCCAATTTTAAGCAAGCTTAAGGTTGTGATTTGTCACATGCAGTCCTAACAAAATACTAATTGTAAATCGAAAAAAATATGGCATATACAATCTTCAGTTTACTAAAACTACAAAAGTAATTAAAACCGTGAACAAGAAGTTTATAACCAGAAAAACAAAAAGAAAAAGCAAAAAATCTGCAAATTTTAAATTTGAGAAAGGTTTTTGTAGCGAAAATCAGCCGCTGAGAATTGTTTGAAAATTGCTAGATTTCCCGCTAACCGCTTAAACGTATTTTTTCCCGCGATTGACATTTCAAAAACGCTATATTTAGCGGGAAAATCTCTAAATTGGCAACAGTGTGTACAAATCGAATTCATACAGATGACCGCATCATGAGATAGCGGTATGCTAGCTATCCTTTTTCTAAATTTTTCACAAAATGTAAACAACGCTTGACATTCAGTATACACACAAGGAAATAAACAATAAACAGATGACTCGAAAATATCACCTTTATGAATTCGCCTTGTTTATGTATGAAGCATTTTTATCATTTGACGGTCTACTTTGATTCTTTGATATTTACCTACTTAAAATAATTTTAATTTAAAGCAAGACTGATTTGCACACAAAAGTAACAGTTCTTACTTGAAAGGGCCAAATAAACAAAACAATTGGTTTGACAAAAACAGCAGGATGTTTTTGTGAATATTAAAAATATATGATTTTCATACAAATAACCGCTTGTGTGGTTTATTTAGTCCTGTACAAACAAAACAATTTCTTAAAAAAAGCATTGTTCGAAAAAGCAAGAAAATAACGTTGAAAAATGTATTAACCGATTTGCTTCTTTAACTAATCCCGCGAAGCTCTACGCTTGTCTGCGGGAGGCCAGAGTCTCTGGCGGAAATCGAACCCGCGACGCCGGCACTGATAGACTAGCTCACTACCAGCTATTTTAATTTTGACCTGAAAGGGCCAAAATAGATTTCTACAGGGCCATCAAATGTTCAAAAGCGCCAAAAATGGCACAATTGTGCCACGTTTTGCATCACTGAGGTTAAGCGAAACTCTTATATTTTTCCCTTACAAACCAGCTTCGTAAGAAGCTCAATTTTTTATTGGTTAATTCTTCGGCTACAGTTGCCGTCAACAAAATTATTTCTTAACTATTAAATATCCCGTAAAAATGTTCTTTCAGGCTCTTCATTTTTTATTTATACAATATTTCATCATTTTTGATAAAGAATTTTTCTGACTGATAGAGACAAATTGTCTACGGATATTTTTGAGGGGACGCATTTTAAACTTTTTAAAGGTCCTTTTGATAAGCAAATTTTCAAAGAAATATAAAAATTATATAAAAAACTATTTAAAGAAATTTCTTTTACATCTTCCCTTTCATTTATTAGGAAAAAAAGGTGAATTTCTGTTTAAATCCTTTAGGAAGAAAAAAGTTTCTTATAAATATTTCTTTTAGGCTAAAATACATTTTATTTGGCTTCTTCTAAGTAAAATTTATCTAAAATCAAGTATTCTATGGTAACTGTTTTTTCCGAAATTGTTTCTTAATCTCTTTGAGAAGCCTTCTGATATATTTAATACGTCCCGTTTCTTAGCCGATTTAGCGATACTTATTAACCCCTCTGTCCGTCTTAAGTTTTATAGTTTAGCTATAATCATCCCAAATAATATCTCGTAAATATATAACACATTTTGGTTTTTAACTTGTGTGTGCTGGAATATCTAGTTATATATGAAAAGGTTTTATAAGCAATAGAATAAAATCAAATAGAGTCGTTTGAATAGGGCTCTAGCAATTCTGGAGTTTTGCTTGCGTGCTCGTTGAATGCAGACGTGTCTTTCTCTTTTAACTCGGCATACGGTTTTTTTTTTTAACATAAATAATTGTATATTTATAATATCATATTATTTTTTTAAAAAATAATATAAGATCAGCGAATGAATGGACGCTTTAAAATAATTTTTAAATTAGTGAACATAATATTTATAATACAAATATTAAAAATTACAAATAACAAAAATATATGTATGTACACACATACATATACATACATACATTTTAAGCAAAAACATTTCTTGTTTTTCTTTATTCTTTTTTTTTATTCTCGGGGTTTTTAAACAACAAATAAAAAGAAGAGCACAATTAAACAAACAGTAATATATAAAAAAAACGCTTATGAATGCTAATAATGCAAAAACAATAAAACATAATGAAAGAAATGCATATGTTACAGTGAGTGTCGACGAAACAAAAGTAGAAACAAAAAAAAGAATCGATGATAGCAATTACTTAACGGCTAAACCTATTACTCGAACGCGTTCGCTCTCACCCTCTTTATTTACAAATACGGTCGATCGTAATACAATAACAAGTTTGTTAACTGCAAGCGCTGCCGCAGAGCCAAAAAAAACTTTAATAAGTGATGATACGGTTAACCCCAAAACGGCCGCTATGGACAACTCAGTAACTCAAGTAAAAACTTCTCAAAAGCCTACAGTACAAGTTGGTATGGACAGGTACATAACAGTGCTCAAACGGGGACGCAGCCCTACCTCTGCAGCAGTTGCTTCGGCCTCAAAAGTACCAACTTTTGATAAAATAAATTCTCAAAATCGTTTTGCGATTCTGGAGGATGAATCCTCTGAAGCACCAAACGTCATTAAATCGTCCAAGCCTCCCCCGATATATCTTAGGGAACAAAATTCAAATGAGCTCATAAAGAGTTTGATATCAGTGATAGGTGAAAATTCGTTTTACGTAGCGGCTATCAAGCGTGGTAGTATAAACGAGACAAAAATTCAAGTCAATCATGAGAATGATTTTCGAAAAATAATAAACAACTTTGAGGCACTAAAAAAAAACTTTTATACATACCAACTGAAAAGCAGTAAAGGTCTTCAGGTAGTGATTAAGGGTATTGACTCATGTGTGGACCCAGAAGAGGTAAAAACATTCCTAGAAGAAAAAGGCTTCAAGGTAAAACATGTAGCAAACATTAAAAATAGAGAAAAAATTCCCCAACCACTTTTTCGAGTGGAGTTTGAACCCGGCGACGTAAAGCTTAAAAAAAATGAAACGCATCCCATCTATGATTTAAAATACATTCTGTACAGAAAAGTAACTATAGAGGAGCCGCACAAGAGAGGTGGTCCCGTTCAATGTTTGAACTGCCAAGAATTTGGCCATACTAAGGCATACTGCTACTTACCCCCTGTTTGCGTAGTATGTGGTGAGCTACACGGTACAGTTCTTTGCGATAAATCTAAAAATGACCCCAACGTTAAAAAATGTAGCAATTGTGGCGGTAATCACACAGCCAATTATAGAGGATGCCCTGTATACACTATCGTAAAGCAGTCGGTTGGACCGAAAACTAATTCCCCTCAAATGCAGGTAACAAATCAGCTAAACACTAATGACATTCAGGCTCCACAGCCCAGTAATAACAGAACCTCCTACGCTAACATTCTAAAATCAAACCATGTGCCAATGCAAGGTTCTTCGCCAATTAATGAAGAAACTCCAGTTTCTAATTTAAGTCGTCTTGAAAAAACCATGGAAACATTAGTCCAAACAGTTAATAATTTTACGAACACAATGGGTAATATGATGCAGGAAATTCTAAGAATGCAATCGATGTTATTGCAAGCTGTACTTAACAAGCCATGAACTGTTTAAAAATCTGTTTTTGGAACGCAAACGGCATCCGCCAACATAAAAATGAATTAGAATACTTTCTAAAAAATAAACAAATTGATGTCATGTTGGTTTCTGAAACTCACTTGACCTCAAGAAATACGTTTAAAATCAATGGTTATATACTATATGATACTAAGGACCCTCGAGATAGAGCTTGTGGAGGCTCTGCCATTTTGATAAAAGCCCGAATCAAACACTACTTAATGTTTGATCATTGTGAAGATTATCTGCAAGCAACGACTATTTGTGTTGAAGAGCTTAATCGAAACTTAGTAATTTCTTCTTTATACTCTCCACCTAGATTTGCCATATCAGAAGGCCAATATTATAAATATTTTAAATCATTAGGACCCTGTTTCCTCGCCGCTGGCGATTATAACGCTAAACATACCTTCTGGGGGTCACGACTTATAACACCAAAAGGTCGTGTTTTGTTTAACACAATCTCTAAAATGGGTTTAAACGTGGTCGCGAGCGGACAACCAACATATTGGCCTACTGATCAGCAAAAAATTCCAGATGTTATCGACTTTGGCGTGGTTAAAAACATCCCCACAGAAACGGTTCATGTTGAAGCTTCCTTAGAATTATCATCCGACCACACACCTACAATTGTTACTATATCGAACCCAAATAGAATTGTATCTCCGTCATGTTACTTAGCGACGTCAGCCACACAAATAAATTGGTTAAAATATAAAAAATTTCTCAGTGCCCATTGCCTAGAAAATATTTCGCTTAGTACACCGGAGAATGTGGATGTCTCTATTGTTAACTTTGACAGTTATCTTAAACTAGCTGTTCAACATTCCAGCGTTACCCCCAAAAAAATTAAAAATAATAAAATATATTCTTCAGATGTCGAGCGGCTCTTGACTGAAAAAAGGAGAGTTCGAAGAGAGTGGCAACTGTACAGATCCCCGCAACTTAAGAATTTATTAAAAGAGTGCACAAAAAGGCTAAGAAAGTTACTGCAGACTCAGAAAACGGCTTCTCTAGAAAAATATCTTAAGGAACTTGATGCAACTCCACAATCTGACTACTCATTATGGCGTGCAGCTAGAAATCTAAAAAGGCCAGTTATATCTAAGCCACCATTAAGAAACTTGAATGGTAGTTGGGCAAGAAACGATATTGAAAAAGGAAATCTGTTTGTTAGCCACTTGAAAAACGTATTTACACCAAATATGTCTCACAATATTGCGGTCGAGTTACCACCTGTTGCTGCTAGAGCAGCTATTCCCCTCAGATTTGAGATTAGAGAAATCGAACAGGCTATTTGTGACTTAAACACTAAGAAGGCACCTGGTATTGATAAAATCAGTAATAAAATGCTTTTAGAGCTACCTCGCACAGCAAAGAAAATTATTCTTTTTATTTTTAATGCTATTTTACGCCTTGAATACTATCCTCAAAAATGGAAGGTTTCCTTAGTTACCATGATACCAAAGCCAGGTAAAGATCATACAAAAGTTGAGTCATATAGGCCTATTAGCTTATTATCAAATATGTCAAAGCTGTTTGAGAAATTATTAGTTTCAAAATTAACACCGATTTTAAGTGAAAATAGATGTATTCCAAACCATCAGTTCGGATTTAGAAGAAAACACAGCACAATCGAACAGACTCATCGAATAGTTAATGTCATAAGAAAAGCATTTGAAGAAAAAAAATATTGCTCAGCACTCTTCATCGATGTTTCGCAAGCTTTTGATAAAGTCTGGCATGAAGGCTTATTACATAAATTGAAGAAAAATTTACCAGCAAACACACACAAGCTGCTAGAAAGCTACTTAGTCGGTCGTCAATTTATTATTAAAGAAAGAAATTTCTTAAGTTCACCTCAGCCCATTGGTGCTGGAGTCCCGCAAGGCAGCATCCTGGGCCCTCTATTATACTTAATTTATACTTCGGACATGCCAACAAGCAACTACACCCAAACTTCAACATTTGCAGACGATACAGCTTTTCTAAGCGTCCACGAAAACCGTTATGAAGCATCTCGTTACTTACAGCATCATATATTTCAACTAGAAATATGGTTAAGACAATGGAGGATAATGGTCAATGAGCAAAAATGCGTGCATATAACATTCACCTTGCGCCGGGAATCTTGCCCCCATATTACAATCAACAATCAAATAATTCCTCAACATTCGCATGTAAAATATCTCGGTATACATCTGGATCGGCGATTAACGTGGAAATGCCATATAGAGGCAAAATTAACTCAAATGAAACTAAAAGCCATTCAAATTCATTGGCTTATTGGTAGAAACTCTGTCCTTAGTCTCGACTGCAAACTTCTTCTTTACAACTCCATCTTAAAGCCAATCTGGTGCTATGGTATTCAGTTATGGGGCACTGCCTCGGCCTCTAATATAGAAAAAATTCAAAGACGCCAAAATAAAATTCTTCGAATAATCACAGTTGCCCCTTGGTATGTAAAAAACTCAAATATTCACAAGGATCTCAATGTTCCATTAGTCAAAACTACTATAACAAAAAATGCAGTAAAATATTTAAAAAGGCTTGAACAACATCCAAATCCACTAGCTCGAAATATTTTAAATCATGGCGGCCACACTCGCTTAAGAAGAAGAGACACTGCAGCACATATCCAATTAGATGAGCGATAAACACCTATATAAGTGAACAGAACCCGTGATGAAGAAAATTTTTGTCTGGCACTGGCAGGACAAAAAATAACGTATTAGGTTAAGATTTGATTAATTATTGTTAGTTCATATTTAATATATGAAGATTCAATAAATAAATAATGAGAAAAAAAAAAAAAAAATATTTTAGTATTCTCCCTTACAAACCTGCTTTGTAGTAAGGGAATGCCGTGGCACTTGAAATGTTATATTTTTATATAAAACTTTTGTAAGTGTTCCTTTACTTACTTTACTGCATCTCTGTATGTCTTATTGCGTACCTCATAATTGTGCGCTTATTTTTTAAATGTACCATTAGTGCTTCGCAAGATGATAAAAATTTTTATTGGAATGTTTTAAGAAAATGTTAAGGATAAAAAATTTATTGAGGTCGATCATAGATTTTATCCCCCTAGGGGTAAGAACTGTGCAGTAATGAGACTTTGGCTTCAATATGTTTTTAGTCTGTATTGAAAATTTTGTATGGGAGCCCCCTTAAGAAATGGTGATGAAAAATAAAGTGGGATTGGTCATACATTTGACCCGTCTTGGAGCATCCTACGCGCTTCAGGGGCCAAATTAAAGAATTTCCACCATACAAATATGGCGGTTTAATAAAATTCTTAAAAAGGCAGTTAGTTTTTATTTAAACGAATAAGAATTGAGTGAAAAGCATGAAAGTGAAGCCAGATGGTGTCAACTTCTGCATACAGCTCTGGGGAGGTATAAAGAATAGGCTTTTTATTATAAATTACCTGCTTGAATTAAAACCGATTGTAACTTTATAGTTAAACAGACAATACACCTTTTAAAATGTTACATACACATATAATACGATATTAAAATGTTTCGTCATGACAATGCTGACTTTGCTTTTTTTCCGGCCAAAATAAATCGTTTAATATTTTTTAGTTTTAATTAATTTTGGTTCTCACCCTCGCACATTATTTTAGCCATTAATAAACCATAAAATATTATCATTTAAATAAATACAATCCCATGAGTATGTTTTCTGTAAAGCTTATTTTTATTAATATATTTATATATCGTTACCTTCATTCGCAAAGGAGCTTTTTGTGGACTTTTTTCATAATTCAGATTTTAGTGAAGTTCAATAGTACATAGTTGCAGAAAAGATAATATTTTATATGTTTAATTTAAAATTTAATTTAATTTAACTTAAAAGCGCTTAGTCCAATAATGTTAAGAATGTTTTAAGTCCTGTTTAAATTAAATTATTTTTAACAAAATATTAACACTTGTTGATTGTAACCCAAGCAATTCTACGGCCTTCAAAATCCTTATAAGCCAAAGATACACTGCAGTTGTCGAAAAGCCTATATTGCCTTCTAATTTCTATATCATTTAGGTAGGCTTCTGCGCCTGTGCCACTTGTCCTCAAGCCATCAGTAAATAGAGCAAATCCCTCATTCAATCTGCCTGACAAGGTTTCCCTAGATAATAAATAATTCTACCCACGGCCAATGCCTTAAGTCGAACCGGGCTTCAGCATTATCCGTGGATCTGGGCGGGAATAGGCAAAAACCTTCAATAATAATCTCATCCAAGATCCATAAGCGACTTATCGCGAAATTTAATAACATTCCTAATTCCTTCAGTATAGAATTACTTCTGGCTGTCTTTTCCATCACAAGGTGTTTAATAGGCAGAAGATGTAAAATAACTTCAAAAGCCGTCATGCCTTAGACAAAAGGTTCCTTCGACTTGCTAGCCTCATTGACTCCCACCAAATACAGCATCCATACGCAAGAATAGGTCTCACTATCAATTTTTATAGCCATCCCACTATTGACGGCCTGAGTCCCTGCTCCTACCGAACGATGATCTGCAATAGTAAAGACTTAGCTCCTTTACGAGTGAAGGTAACGATATATTTTTTTTTCAAACATGTATTTCGGTTTTTATACCCTCCACCACAATTAGTTGTGAAGAGGGTATACTAAGTTTGTCATTCCGTGTGAAACTTTTTTATTATTCTTCTCAGACCCCATAAAGTATATATATTCTGGCTCCTTGAATAATTCTAAGTCTATTTAGTAGAGTCGTCAATTATTCGCCTTTCAACTTTGTTCGAATAATTCAAATATTTTTTTTTTGTTCGTTCGATCAAACGATTAAATCTAAAAGATTATTCGATTAATCGATGAGAATAACGAAAAAAAAAATAATTTTTAAAAAAAAATTACATATTTTAAAAAATATACATCCGTCCATTCATCTACAACTATGGAAAATCTTCCATATTTTTCTGTATTTTTTTCTCAAATCCGCTATGATTTCTTCTGTTTTTAATTTAAATTTTGTGATATACCGGCCATAATTTACTTTAGATCCCATATTTAGCAGCCTTCTGAAATTTACTGGAAACGCTTAAACTAATTTCACCACTGTTTTGAAATTTAATGAAATTTATGATTTTTAATACCAGAAATCACTCTACGAAATTTGGGATGATTGGTTCATAACAAACCATGGCTCCAATATACATCTTCTTCCTGAAAATCATTTAAGTTCGGCTTAAACTATTACGAATCAAGATATTTTATTTTACTCAAGACTGTCAGTCAATAATTTAATGTAGGTCTAGACCATAACCAATTTTAATGCTGATGTCTGTTTTAATAAAGATAAATTAATAATAAATAGACATCATATAGATATCACTCCTGAAATATTCGATTCGTCGGTGGAGGGTATCAAAGATTCGGGACAGCCGAATATAGCACTCTAACTTGTTTTTTATATCTTTGTTTTTCGTTTTTACGCGTTTCATTTAATTAAAATCAATCACATATATATTGCAATTTATTATTGTTTTATTATTTAAAATGGTTTTGTAAAAAAAAAATTAAAACACCTTTTTTATTTATTTAAAAAAAAAAATTAACAAACACTGTTGTGTATGCACAAAAGCGTAAAACTGTATTGAATCAATAATGAAAAATATGTATTTGTCGTACTTTTTATTATTTAAATATTTATGTATGTAAATTTTGTGTTAAACTTATTTGTTTGTTTGCAATTAAATTAAAATTAATTAATTGTCTACTGTCAATATGATGTAAAAAGTTATCACAATAATAACATAAAATTATATCGATGGAAAAAAATTTAACAGGTGGAGTATATATATAATTGTAGATATATGGTTTAGATAACTTAAGTCAGACTTGGGATTTCCAAAGGTTTAATTTTCTTTCAAAGTTTTATTAAAAGTATAGCTAAAATTTCAAATAAGATATAAATATACAGACAAGCACACAAAAAAAAATTATCTACCAACAATTACACAGGCCAAAACTCAATTTGCTTCTTTGAATTTATCAACTGATTCTAGTTAATTTTGGTGCGCTGAATTCAAATCTGTAATCAGTTTTTCTCTATCAGCTCCAGTTTTCATGATATAGCTTTTTTATACCCTCCACTTATGACCTCCATTTATGACCGTCTGTTAGTGTTTTCAAAAAATTTTTTTCATCAAAATTTCTTATTTACAGTTATGGTAGTTGCCATAGATCAACACTTTTTTAATAAACTTTGCCAACTGCAATAAACCACTTCTTACAAGCAACTAACTTCCGATATTCAATTGGAGTGCAACAAGAAAAAATAACGTTCTCAATAATATTGTACATATAAAATTTCCGTTAATCAGCTAGCAATTACACAAAAAATTTTTTTACGGAAAAAATGTTTTTTTTGGCAACTACCATAACTGTGAATAAGAAATTTTGATGAGAAAAATTTTTTGAAAACACTAATTTTAACTTTTTTTAATTTTGTCGGGCTGTGTTATCTATCACAAGGTGTCATACTGTCCTAAATAATATTTTACAATTGTTTAAAAAAAATATTGTTGTGCTTAAAACAAAATAATAATTTTAATGCTGTGTTCATTATTTCGTCGTAACTGTACGTTAGAAATCTAAATTATAAGCGCTTGCCCAAAGCAGTCATATATATTTCTTGTAATTATTTTAAGACATATGACTTTACATTTTTATGACTACCTTGTGAATAGCCCAATTGTATCTTGTGGCTTAACAGTCAAGGCAAAAATCATTAGGCTGCTTTCAATCCAATAATTTGTTAACGCACGTATCAAATGAAATATTCTCATACATGTTTTGTATTGTAATATTGGTAAGGCATTAGCAAATAAAAAGAAAATTTTGAAAGCTGAGTGTGTTTCATCTTATTAATTTACGCACTCTAACTTCGGTTATATTTTAGGAATTTCAATAAAAAAAAATTGTTTATATCAGGGGTGTCATGGAATTCGAAAACGTAAAACGTAAGAATTTGGAAGTAATTTTTAATTTTTAATAAACTTTGAATCTAATTTTTAAAATTTTTGTTAAAGAATTATGTTTAATGGAGCAATATTTGTATAATAATTGTCATAAAATTTTTTTATTACAGAAATCTTATTGAAAAGCGACTTTTACAGAAATCTTTTTGAAAAGCGACTTTTAAAATTCTTTCGTTTTCGATTTCCATGACACCCCTGTATATATTTCGTTCTATTTGATAAAGTTAGTAACCTACAAAGATGTTCTTTACCAAAAAAGTTTTGAAAAACAATGCCCAAGTTTTTAGTTATGATAGTGATTCCAATGACTACGATAAAATGAAAGAATGTATATCATATGACGTGATTGCAACATATTCTGATATACTTAAGAATGTAAGAAAAATTATAAAAACTATTAAAAAGAGTCCCTTGAAAAATGATACGTTAATATATTAAAACGGACCTTGGAAAATGGAATGAATTAGATGGAATTCGCTGGTATTATTGTTGGTCTCATTTTTAAAAACAAAAAATGCCGTCAAAAAGACTTTAATAGATTATAATCTAGCGCACATGAGGGATATTGATATCAGGAAATTAGAAATATGTTAGCAGCTGATGTAATTTTACGGGAGCTTTTTAAGAAAATTTATAAGGAAAATAGTCCTATATCAAAAAAGTTAATTGATTCTCTAGAAAAGCGTGTTTCGGAACACAGTAGGGCTCAAATCGTTACGCTATTCAAATATTTAACAAATTCAAATTTATTTAAAATTATTCAAAATTATCAAGAGTAATTTTTGGGAATACAAAATTTTTAATTTAAAAGATTTTGTTATTCGTGCTTAATTCCTAGTTTTTATTCTTGATAAAAACACCTGAAATTTATTGTTGATGGGATAAGCTATTCCTATGTGCATTTCACTGGTTGCTTAGGCCAGATCATCAGGAAACTTCATCCATAAAGAGGAAAGGAGGAAAGTGTTCTCAACTGTAAACACAAAAACTTAAATTTGGGTCGAAGACTTAAAAATTAAATTCATTGTTTTAAGGCCCTGATAATTTTATACAGGGGTGTGCTGGAAATCGCAAACGCAAAACGCAAGAATTTTAAAAGTCTTTTTTTAGTAAGATTTCTGATTTAAAAGAATTTTATGACAAATCTTATACAAACATTTCTCTATTAAACAGAATTTTATACCAAAAATTATAAAAATTTGATTAGAAGTGTATTAAAAACAGCCTCCAAATTCTTGCGTTTTGCGTTTGCGATTTCCAGCACACCCCCCATAATATTTTCCCCGGAATTCGCGGAAATTTTTTTCCGAATAGAATCTCAAGACGAGAATAAGCCATTTAGTTATTTTTAACAGCACTATCGTAAAAGGACGAGGTACAACAATATAACTTTCTAAAACTTCTTGATATATTAAGTGAGAGCCATTTGACAATCAACTTTTTTACGTAATTTTTGACATTTCATAACAAATTTGTTTTCACTTTATTATACATTTTAAAGTTATTTAAGTTTTTGACATGTTGTCGTACAAGTATTATGGTGTAAAAAGTTAGAGCATCTCAACAAATTGTGGTTGTTGTAGATTTAAAGTTGATCGAGGCTTCCATTTAAGAACAAATTTCTTAAAGTAATGATCGTATCGATATAAAACTTAATATAAATTAAAAACTTAAAAAATGTTGAGATTGGTTCCTGTTTTGCTCCCAAAACTGTTCCAAAATTGCTCTTTTCGAAAGGATCAACCCCTGACTGCTAAGCTCACAGTTTATATTCTGATTATTTTTAATCGCTCATGATGTCTTAGGCTGGGTTTTTGAATTCTCAGCAAGACTTAGGCTTAGTTTGTTTTTAGATTTGTGCCGCCATTACCAACTATGTATACAAAATGTTGAAGGAACAGCTTATTGTTGCTTAAAATGTCGGTCTTTAATGACATTATAAAAAAAATCACATTCCACCGGAAGAATCCGAGTTTCAAACTACGTAAACTAAGCTTAAACTTAATCGCACACCTGAAACACTCTGCCTTAGTGTTTATTTTGCTTGTAAGACCTCTTAAAATTTATATATGCAATATGGATTATTGCTAAAGATCTCTTATTCACCTGTTACTAGAATTCAATGCCAATCCTTGACTTAGCATTTCTACATATTCCAATTCGGTTTTAGCAACTTTCTCTGCTTTCTTTTGTTTAAAACCAAAATTTTTGCTTCGGAATAAATTCCAAATAAAAGGAATTAAATTGTTTTTTCATAATGACTCTTCTAGATTAGCTTGTTTAATACTTTATCCTCTTCATCCCGACCGTTTTTTTCTTTTTTTTTTTCTTCAACATAAAAATCACTAAAAATGTACAAAACCAATCTTAAAACTTTTCTCTGCAGAAAAATGCAGATGTTGTCTATTAAAAAGATGACTTTATTTTTTAAAATTTGCCAAAATATTTATGTTGATGTTGAATGTTTCTGTCACGGATTAAAAGAGTTTAAATCTGGTTGTCAAAGTTTTGTCCGCATAGCAACTCAACAAACACAATAATAAAATATAAAATGTCACTGTCATGTTAAAAACTAAAAAAAAAAAAAAATATGAAATGGAATGGAAAAAACTTATTACAGCAACAAGTTTTTAAGTTTTGACATTTTACATACAATTATTAAAAATACAATAAAAATGTTAAGCAAAATAAAATATTTAATCCACAGGAAAATAGAAAAGTTTAGAGATATTATTAATTAAAACAAAAATAAATAAAGAAATAGAATTCGTGAGTATAAGTTTAACATATTTTGTTTAAATGCTTGAAAGGTCACGCAAAGCAGGTCCGAGATTAATGAAACTGGATAGAAATACTGGATGTACAAATAAGATCTAGTTAATAAGTTAGTTAATCTGTCAATAATATGCAAAAAATTGCGGATTCTTACTCCAGCACCAAAAAAAAGTGGTAATAAATATTTAATAACATAACTTTATTAATATCCCAGACAAATAGGAAGTCACACCAATGGAATAAATAGTTGCAACGCAAAAAGGAACTAGAATATTGGTAGAGCAAAACTGCCCAAGGGTTTTGAAAAGTTAGCTCGGGTTCCCAAAATATCGGCACTTAAATTTTTTGAATTTTTTGAAAAGGCATTTGGTATAATTTCAAAAAAAAATATACTTAATGTACTTCTGAGCTAAAATACTTTTTCAGATGTCTTCAGTAGAATTGTATGGCGATTCATTTTTTAGAATATATTAACCCTCTAATTTTGGTCCTTTTTTTAACTTCCCCAAAAAAGTATCCTAAAACGGCACTTTAGAGGTTTAAAATGTTCAACGAATATTATCTGCATCAAATTTTAGTAGTAATCTTCAAAGACCAAAAGTTCGTGCAATGTATGTAAAACGGGGTTTTGAAAAATTCAAAAATATTAAGGCCCGGAATTTCGAAAATCCTGAAATATGCTGAAAAGTTTACTAAAATAACGAAAATTACAAAAATTGTGCAAAAGGTTTGCTAAAATAGCAAAAAATCGCAAAATTCGAACAAAGGACAATTTATATTTTTGAATAACAAGTCAGAGTATTGTATTCGATTGCACCGAATCCATGGTTACTAAAATCAAATCTTATCTCAAAACCAACATTTATGGCGGTAAAAGTGATTTGCGGGAGGACCTGTTAACAACGAAATTTGGTAACAAAGACTAGGGTGTCATTAGGGTTGTCATAAATAATTCTTTTGCTAAATTTTAGCCGAAAAAATTACATAATTACAAACTTTTTGAAAAAGCGTCTCACACTATTTCGGATCAACATTTTTTAATAACTACATTCTTCAGCAGAGGCGCATGAAGATCAAAGACACAAAAAGCGACAACTTCTTTCTGTAACTAATATTTATCTATGTCAAAAAAAAATGCTTTCGTCTTATATTTTAAATAGATTTCAATTTATTAATAATAATAAGTATTGTGGTTAATTTATTAAGCTGTTTATGGTTTTTTTTTTTTAAATTTTGATATTTTAATCAGGCTAAAGTTCATTGAATTAAATTTTCATTAAATTATTTTTATGAAGAAGGGAATTTTACAACATAAAATGGAATAAATTTCTTTTCATGATTTATCATTCTTGACTGAGCTGGGAATCGAACCCAGGTTTTCATGGGCAGGTTGCTTCTTCGTTTCGATTGTAACCACACAATCTCTCCGGAGACGTTTGCCGTTTAAGACTCACCGCCAACATAGATAGCTAAGGCACAAGCTATATGTTTACATTTGCCTTTCAAGTTGTGCTTAAAAAGGTCAACAAGAAAAAGAAAGACAAAAACATGAAAAACAGAAAAATGTTCTTTGGACTTCAAGAAGAATTCTTGGCAAAAAAGTACGAAAAAACTGAAGTAAGGAAAAACATGTAAATTAATTAAAATAGATAACACTACGTGACAATTTTTTGACCAAATAAATTTGACACCTAATCTTTGTGTAAAATTTTCCGCTGAATCCGAATATGAAATCAGAATTGTCTAAAGTAGAACAGTTTTTCCATATTCCAAAATAACCGTTATTTGTGTTTTTAAAAAAGATGATGTGACTGATATGCAAATATCCAAAAAATAAAATTGTAGCCTATTTCAATACGAACATTTTGTGCCCAATAGGATCCAGATCGGCACAAAAATGACAAAGTTACAGAAGATTAATTGAATTAACCCACAACAAATTAATATACAAAGCTAAATTTTTAGTAACAATAAATATTAAAAATTGCTTGAAACTATTGAATTTCTATGTGGGTTAATTTACTAAATCTTCTGTAGCTTTGTCATTTTTGTACCAATCTATATCTTGATGGGCGCAAAATGTTCATATTAAAATAATCTAATGTCGCATGCAATAAAACATTAGGATTTTTAAATGATTGGTTTAAAAAAATTAACTTGAAAAGAGCAAAATTGAACGAAATTATAAAATTTTCAATGAAGCTTGAAATTTTGTCCCCTGTAACTCTGTCATTTCTTGACCAATCTTCACAAGCAATCCATGGTTATTTTAGAAATTTTATAACCTTTTACTAAAAAGAAAGAAATACATAATTCGTTTAAAATTTTTTAAGATATTTGCATTTCAGTCACATCATCTTTTTTAAAAACACAAATAACGGTTATTTTGGAATATCTTAAAAACTGTTCTACTTTTGACAATTCTGACTTCATATTCGGATTCAGCGGAAAATTTTACATAATTTTACATTAGCTGTCAGATTCATTTGGTCACGACTTTGTTGAAATTTTGTCACGTAGTGTAATCATTCAAAAAACAAATTTTGATCTACCAAAGTTAAAATACCATTTGGCTTAAAAATTGATGTTTGACTATTGATTGCCAACCGTCGTCAATGGCAGTGAGTGTTAAACGGCAAACCCTCTGCAGAGATTGAGTGGTTGCAATCGAAACATGTCAGGGCAACCTGTCCGTAAAAACCTGGGTTCGATTCCCAGCTCAGTCAAGAATGATAAATCATGAAAAAAATTTAATCCATCTTATATTGTAAAATTCCTTTTTCATAAAAATAATTTAATGAAAATTAAATTCACGATGCACGATGTTTTATTTCATTTCAACGCAGATGAAGATGGGATGTTTTCATGAAGAGGTGCTCATCAAAATATTTGCACTGAAGGCTGTGCGGCAAAGTGCTAAAACTCAACGTAGTTCCGGCCAAAAATTTTAAGCAACTTTAAATTTTCATTAACTCAGTATTGCCACACAGAAAAAAATAAAAATAAACAATTTGTGATATTAATTAAAAAATTAATTTAATTTGCACCAGTAAACAAATTAATAGTATCAATTAAACCAGTTAAAAGTATTAATTAAACGTTTAATTCACTTGATTAAACGTTTAATTCACTTGATAAAATTTTTATTTAAAACTGATTATATTTTTGATTAATGCTTTAATTGGTAAAAAGTTTTGGATAATTTTTTCTGTGCAGAAAAAGAAAACAATTCCTTTATGCCAGTATTAATGCTGCTGCTAAGCAGCTTCTTAAAAATTCTAAAAGAGTTTTACTTAAAAGAATAACGCCGAAGAAGTGAAAAAAGACATGAAATAAATTAAAATTTTTTTGATAATTTTATTCTTGACTGAACACGGCATTGAACTCGGGTCAAATTTACATGTTTCGGGAATAACCACATTCCCATCATGAGAATTCTTTGACGCTCTACCGCTTGCGCCACTGCACGCAGAGAAAAAACATGTTTAAATATGGTCACCTCCAACAAAACTATTTTTAAAGAAAATTTTAAACATATTATGTTTAATATACCCGTATTATTATTCCCTACAACCATATTGTGGTTAAATAAGTCCTCCATCAACCACAACCATATTATGGCTGCCTTTAAACGTGTTTTGGTTAAATATGACAATAATTTGTTTTAAAATTAACAATAAAATTTTTCTCTTTTCCAAGAGCAACATGCTATGGTTAAAAATCAACCACGATATTATAAGTGTTAAACATGTTTTTGTAATTTAAACCATAACATGTTCGGAGGTTTTGGCTACTTGATGGAGGATTAATTCAAACATTATATGGTTGCTGGTGACAATAATATGGTTACATGAATCATAATATGTTTAAAGTTTTCTTTAAAAATAGTTTTGTTGGAGGTGACCATAATTAAACATGTTTTTCTTCTGGGTGTGCGGCGCCTGCCAGACATGAATCTTTTAACCAATGGTATTGATGGATCAAAATTTGCTGTAATTTATAGACTGTCAAACAAATTTTAATTAATTTTATTTTGTGTATTCCTTTCTTCACTAAAAATAATTTAAAGAAAATTAAATTTAATGAACTTGAGACTAATTTAAATATTTTTTTTTTTAACATGCGGGATAAAATTATTTGACCTGCAAAAAAAACTTAAGGTAATTTTGAAAAAAAAACTGGCAACACTTGTCGCATGTCTAATCATGTGTCTAATGTGTTTAAAATAATTACTTGATTTTCATTCAATACTCTTAAATGTTTTTAGTTAAATTCTAATTAAAATTTTACGCATACAAAGACACAGATACACCCACCCAAAACCAAATACTATAATGAGATAGAAAATAAAACGCACATGCATGTATTAGATCTGGTTGCTATGAAGTAGGAATAGGAAGGGGAAATGCGCCTTAAGTCTTAACATGTTTTTCTGTTGCTCATCCTTAAGGAAGACACTTTTCGAATGTCACACGCTCTAATACAAACATGACTGCATTAAAACTTGACAAAACTTGAAGTCGTTTTGCTGGGTGTTATATCTCATTCACTTTTCCATAAGTGCTGTTGCTCTGCTAGATTTTAAGTTAAAATAAAATACAAGAAATTACTTAATTCAAAAGAGTTAAATACGTTCGAATTTGGTTTTGTGCACAGAGAGAAATTCGAATCTATTGGTTACAATTTACCAACCAGTTTTTGTGTTGTAAAGTAAAGTGCAGAATCTAAGAAATTTGGTTATAAATTCACATGAGTTTTACGGGCAAATTACTGATTTTTTATGGCTATAGAAAACGGCGTTGCGGTTACAAAATTGTTTGAAAAGTATTTCAATTTAATTAATGTGAAAAAGAAAATTAAAAATATAATTTTGATTTCATTAACATTTTAGCATTTTTGGAATAAATTTTCAATTAAAATATTAGTTAAAAAACAAAAATCTCAATCGATTTATTTGTTTAACCCTTGTGTTAATACCCGGGTACCGGGGTACCAACCTAGTTATATTTACATGAAAAAATGTATTTATAATTAAAATTTTTAAACAAACTTCTGGATCATCGTTATTTAACTTAAAAGAAAGCGAATTCAGATTCAAGATTTATTTTTTTGCTCCTTAAATACTCAAAAAAATTTGCTTAAACTTTAACCATCGCAACATGGGTAACCGGGTACCCCGGTTCCTTTATGGGATAAAACAAACACGTTTTAACTGCTCAAAAAAAATTAAATAAACTTAATTTTGTATCATACAATTACATAAGTTTAGTTTCCAAAGCGTTAGTATTATAAGTTTTATTTACATATCTTGTATGACCAAAAATGTTTGAACTGTTATACTAAAAAATACTGTCCTGTATAAAAAATTTTAAATTTTAGCCGTTATGCAATACAAAGTTAAAAAATCATATTTTAACAAAAATATAATTTAATACGCTTGTAAAAATTTTAAAAATTTAATTTTATTTCATAAAAATATTGATTATTAATACATTACAGTATATGGGTACCCGGGTACCCCGGGTGCTAAAGCCCTTATGACACTACATTTTTTATTCATTAATTGATATATAATTGATAGAAAGAAACAGTAAATGTAAGAAAGAGCTAACTATAAAAAATGTAAACAAAGTTTTTTATTTTTTTTTCTCTTGTTATGGTTTTGTTTCAGGGATGGCGTTGAGAATTTTTAAAATTGTACCAACAACCTTTAAAAATTGTACTTTTTTACCCTAATTGTAAGTTAAAATTTAATTGTTAGTTAAAATTAATTTTATTTATGTTCATAAAAAACACCACAAAAAGGTATTATAAATCTTAGTTAAAAAAGTACCAAAAAAAAGTAGAATTGAAACAACTTAGCCATCCCTGTTTTGTTTATTTTATTAAATGCTGCCAACTTTTTGTTCATGAGAAACCTAAAAACAAAAAGCGGTAAATCGCTGAATTTGCCCATAAACCGCTGATTCAGCAACACTTTTAATATTTCAAGCTTGAAATGTCAATTTTAAGTTAAAAAATTTTACATTTTTTTTGACATAACTTCATTTTTTATCGATAACTTTAGTAAAATTTTTGACAGTTTGCTATTTATCTTAATACAGCTTAACTCTTTGCACTTGGTAAATTTTTGTATTACATTATATTTGTACTGTTCACCAAAACTTGAACAATGCATTAAAAATGTAGTGTCATAAGGGCTTAAACAATGTAGATAAAGTTGGGTATTAACACAAGGGTTAAAATAAAATTATTTTTACTTGTAGAATTGTTGTTGGGAATTGTCAAAACCTAAGCTAAATTTAATTAAATCAATAAACACATTGTTTGAAATGGCAAAGTTGTTTCAGTATTTTTATCAAGATTGAAAATTGGAAATTAAGCACGACAAACTAAATTTTATTAATTAAAAGTTTTTGGTCATGTTTTTAATTAAAATTAAAATTATCATTTGTTAAATCACAATTTTATATTTTTGAAATTTTTGGTAATCACTTTAATCATTTTGGTAATAGGTGGGCTTAAAATCAACAAATTGTTTGCTTAATTTTATGAATTTGGTAATTAGAGGCAATTTTTAATTTTGTCTGTGATCGTAGACCTTCAGCCCGTTGCAGTTAAAATTATAAAAGCCTCTAAGGAAATCACATCTGCAACCTTCGCACTGATAGATTGGCTCACTACAAGCTAGCTTGTCAGTCCATCCTTTTTGAAGTTTAGTTAACTTAATTCTGATAACACTGTGCAACAAAAAAAAAACCAGCCTCTATACTTGCAACGCGAAATAAAACTAGACTACTAGAAGAGCAAATCTATAGGCCCGTAAAGTTTTTGAATTCAAAAAAAAAAGTTACTAAATGTACTTCTGAGTTAAAAAAAATTTCAGGTGTCTTCAGTAAAATCGTATGGCGATTCTTTCCTTAGAATATATTAACCGTCTAACACTCATTTTAAGGGCTCATTTTCGTCCTTATTTTAACCTCCACACTGTGACGGCACTTTAGAAGGTTAAAATGTTCTACGAATATTTTCCGCATCAAATTTCAGTAGGGGTCTTCTAAGTCCAAAATTTCGTACAATGTATCTAAAACGGATTTTCGAAATTCCGGGCTGTGAAATTTTTTAATTTAAATTGGTCAAATAAGATGGTTATTTTCAGTGTTCGAAAAAACATTAAATATCGTTCCTTAGTGTTCGGTTCGGTAGATTTGTTGAAAACACAAACGCTTATAGTGTTTGTGGAATAAATAATTAAAAAAACAACGGTTGTTCGTTTTAGTTGTGCTGGTAAAAGAAAACCAAAAATGTTTACAAAAACAGAATACATTTACGAAAAAAAAACAAAAATCCAGCAAAAAATGTTACACTGAAAAAACATGTACACAATATACACATAAGCTATTCGTGCTGTAGGCGTAACAAAAAATATTTGTTTGCTTATTTCTTTATCAATCTAAAAATTAAACACTATAGAACATTAAAATATTGTTACGAAAGTAACTTTAGTTAAGAATTAGTTGTAATTACACTAGTTTACAAAATGAAATTTTTTTCATGTACATTTGATGAGATGTGATTTTTCTTATGTATTTTTTTCCGCTGAATTCAAAAATCAAGGTTAAATTTGAGATATGGTCATTTTCTCATTTTTTCGACCTTTTTCCACTTGACAAATTATATCTCGAGCTAGATATGTCCTATTGGTACTAAATGGAAGGTATTGAGATGACGAACAAATATGTATAACTGGATCTTTGATTGGTAAAGCGGTTCAAAACATATTGATAAAAATATGGCACATTTTCAAAAAAAATAAAAAATATAAATATAATATATAAAAAATAAAATATGATTTTTTTGAGTACAATATATATACAATGCAAACCCTTCCAAAACGTCACTGCTTAGTATTAGTAACGCATCAAAAAAGCAATCAGAGCATCGGTTTTAAAGTTGATGCTTTGTGACATTTAACATTTAATTTGCAAGCAATACAGATTTATTTAAAAAGTATTATGCATTGCATCACTTACATTTCAAAACGTTTTAATAAACAAAACACATAGTTGAATTGTTTCGGTACTTTGTACATGTACATTGTTAAAATACAGTAGTAAAATTGTGTACGAACTTTGTATTAGTACGTCTTGGAAGTCAGCCATTGTTATTAAAAAAATTGTTATAATTTAGTACACTTCAATCCCAATGTGCAGAAAGCCCTCGAAATGACCGTTAAAAAAAGCTTCAGTATTAGTGGTGAAATTATGTAAACACTAGTGCTGCCATAAATCAAATAGACGTAAAGAGTGGTGAATAGTAAAGCCTCAAACCTTCGAAAAACATTTCGAATGTTCTAGATGGCCGAATGGCAGTATAAATACTTGCGGCGGCTAGCATAGTAAGATCATTCTAAGTTCAGACTTTGTGAAGATAAGAGCGCATCACGCGGATAAAATTATGGTTGGTTTTGAATAAAAGCTATAAATTACGGTTGTTAAAGTGACTTAGTACTAAATAAAGTTGTGTAAATTGTAAACAGTGTTGAAAGTGTTGTGTTTATTTATTTTATTAAAGTTGCAGGAAAAGAACTCGAAACGGTTTATTATAAAGGAATTAAACCAAAACGTTATTGAAAGGCAGTAACGTAACAATATAATGTATGCATATAAAACCATTACAATTGTTCTATTATATAACGAAGATCAGAACACTATATCGTTACTTTCCTGAACATAGTTACGAACGCTCTTAAGGGCTATGTTGGTATATACAAACACTACAAAAATAGATATCGTTTCTAGGTGTGTGAGCTGACTCTAAATAATGTTCTGTTTATTTTCGAACACTGGCTGTTTTAATGACAATTTCTATTTTAATTTGTTCAGATTGTTAAAAAGGACTTGGAAGATTGCAAATGAAAGCAGAACTAAATGATACATTCTAATACAACTGGCTGCCTGTATAACTCGAAGGATTCCGTCAGGTGGTTTTAAATTTGACAAAGATTTTCATACAGCAATACCTCTAGTTGAAAGACGTTCCTCGTTCTCAATCCATATCTATAAATCGTTTAAGCAAAACCATGATCGCCATAAACTTCTAGAAGAATAAGAAAAATTTCTTTGGCACTTCCTTTAAAAAAAAAATAATAAAGCAATATGTTTTATTTAATTTTTTTTCCCAAGTGTACCTAATACATTGAGCCAGCCTAACCGAAAACAAAAGCTCCAAAACTTTAATTTAAAGTCTAATGCGGTGAAATAAGTTTTACTTTATTGTAGCTTTTTTGTTTTAGTTTATTTTTTGATTGTCATTGTTGACACAAAACAAAAGTGCTGCAACTATAAGTTGCATAAACTGAAATGTAAGGATGTAGATAAAAAGTAAAAACATTAAACAATTCCCTTAATAATCGTTTCGTGTAAATGCTTTTTACTATTTGTTATACTCGACGTTATTTTCTATGTAATTAAAGCAACGATAATGAGTGAATTACAAAAAAGCATGACTGACTATAAATTAATGAATGAGTGGCAAGAAAACACACAAGCACTAAAGGGTATTGCAAATATTTAGTTCAAATTTAAAAGGAAAAAATAAGAGTTTTTGCTTGTCTTTATTTTTTTAAATTAGCCCAATCAGAAAAATAGATCGATGTTGTCTAAATCAGACATTTCTTGCAAACATCTAACTTCGTTCTAAGAGATATCGAACGGATTTTTGTCCGAAACTAAATATTTGTATTGTCTGGCGGCTTTTGGTTATATATTGTATATATATAATGGGCCGATTTTATGTACCGATATGTCTGATAGATTTCTGACTGAACTTATACAACTGTGTCTAAAGCTACATTCACACTTATTGATATTTGCCTCCCACACGTAAACACTAGTTTTATTAAAAAATCGTTTGTTTTTACAAAACGTTTGCTAGATCAAACATCAGTTTCTTAATTACATTATAAAATTTTTAGAAAAATTGTTAAATAAAAAGCTAAAGTTTGATCAATACACAGGGGCCTAATTCTGGCAGTCGTGATCGAGTACTTTCTGGATTCGAAAGCAATTTAATATCTTATTATTTCAGTCAATACTGAACGAATCGGAATTATTTTTTCAGCGTTATAAAGCAATCATTTGAGTTTCACGATACTGAAAAAATAATTTAAATTCGTGCAGCATTAACTGAAATAAAATTGCTTTCGAATCGAGAAGGTAATCGCTCACGACTGCCAGAATTAAGCCCCTGGTATCGCATTTTTAGATTTTTCGTCAATATACCTTAAGTCGTTATAATTTTGTATTGTTGTGTGTTCTTTTTGAACAATCTTAACTGGAACTTATTTTTAATTTTTTGTGAAAATAATAATAATTTTTATTGAGCTTAAAATATTTTTAATTCTTTAGTGTAAAAGTGGAACAAAGATTAAGATTAGTTGGCCAGATTTAACAAACTACTGCAGGATAATGTCATCAAAGTAATATAGGGGAAATTTAAGAATTTAAGGAATATTTCGAAAAACTAAGTTGTTCCGTAGACGATCTGTTCAAAAAAAATTTCAAAGTTATCTATAAAAAAAAAAATTCGAAAAGCTTAAAATCCAAAAGGGAAAATTTTGATGCCTAAAAAGTAGTAAAATTATCACAAATTGATTTAGTTATTTAGTACATTTCTATAATATTAAAATTAAAAAACCAATTTAAAAAAAGTCTCGTTGAACATTTCCGCTAGACTATAAATTTGATCAGATTTAAATCTGTTTGATTCGACGATTAGATTCGCTTTCGACATTCTTTTAATTATATTTCAGAAATCGGTTAAGAACTCAGAATTTCTCATTCCAGTAAAAATCCCAGTATTTTTCATGCTATGTCTGCTAAAGGCTGGTCCAATAAAAAAAAAAACGATATTAATTGTAAATGAAATAAAAAGTTTTCCGAGAATTATTTTTTAATATTTGTTATTGTGATAGAACAATTATGTCTGAAATAAAATATAGGCAAAATGCTCACCACGGCTTCGGTGGTATACCTCTATCCGATGATCCATATTTTCAATGACTCTGGGGCATAATTGAGGTTCAATTATTTCTAATAAATTGATCTAAAAATCATGAAAATCCGTATTTGTTATATGTACATAGCTTACAACCTTTCTGTTAATTTAAGTAATGATTGCAGCAAGGACTCTTGGTCCTGCCATATATCCTTAATTGTAAAAACTATAACTTTTGCAAAAATTATCTGATTGTAATGAAACTTGGTGTATTTGCTTGTATTTACTAAGTATTTTTTGAGTTGAATAAGCTTTGTCCGTCCGTCAGTCTTTCCGTCTCCATCTATTTGTCCGTCTGTCTGTTCATGTGAATTTTTGATTCATAATAAAGGTCAGTATTTTAAACATGATGTTTGATGCACAGTACTCTTTGGGCCCAAGGACAAAGCCCTCGAACATTGGTTATAATCGGTTCATGATTTCACCTAGTCTCCTTACAAATGTCCTCTCGGAGTTATATAATAATGATAATTAATCGCATTTTAATAAATTTGAACAGAAGCAAGTTTTATATAAGAGCAAATGTACTTCCCTATTTTTATGGTGGCCCATTAATGCTCCTAGCTCCCATAAAGGAAACTTAAGGCCGCTTTAGCCGACCGTAAATGTAATTAAATGCAATGTAACGTACCGTAACGTACTGTAAGCTCGTTTGTGCACTTATAGAACATGTAAGAACTTGTCAGCTGTTTTTCAAAAACATTAACAAAAAAGAGAAAAGTGATGAGAACTAAAAGTGTTGAAATGGTGACCGCTTTGAAGAAAAAGTACCAAGTGATTTAAATAGTATTAAAACGGTATTTCTTGTATGTTTATAAAAATAAATAAATATTTGATATTTATATTACAGATTTACAATAAACAAATATGTATTATGTATAGCATATTCGTTCACATGTTCTTACATTATTTTCAAAATGTGCATACACAAAACAAGGTTTTGATCCCATTAAAAACCAGACTTTTTATTGTTTGGGGATATGTATGCATTTGTTTATTTTATACATCCAAACATATATTTTTATAAATGAAAATATGTATGGATTGTAACTTATTTTGTCAAAAGTCCACAGATATTATTACTAAAAAAATGTACCAAAGAAAAAGAGTGATTTTACCCGCATTCTATTTAAAATACAAGCAGCCCATCACTATCTACAACTGTCACGTAATCTCGTAATGAAATTCTATTTTCTACAGGTTGGCACGTGACGGTAAAGTGACATTACAGTCAGTTAAGCAGTTGCATTGCTTTCCATATAACAGAAACGATCAGCTGTTTACATTACATTTACATTTCTACATTTACGGTCGGCTAACAGGGCCTTTACATGTATATTTTTTTTTATTTTATATTTATTAGTAACATTACGCAAAACTTTAAATATAAATTAAATTTTAATACCAATCTAAAATACAATTCACATGATTGTTTAATGTAAACACAAATATAATAAATATCATAAACGAATATTGATACTTAAAAAAAAAAATTCACGTTCTTATCTCTAATTTGAAATATAAATAAACGGCATTTTAATGTGAAAACAAAGCGAAGCAAAATATAACACAAATCAAGGTTAAATTACTTTACAGGTGGCGTTAACAGCACAGCTGATCTATTTTTCCTGGGCTTAGCTGCCAAATTCACTAGTGTTTGTTGTTGGAAATGCTTTACATTGAGCTTGTAACTTAACTTAAACATTATAGCTCTATCATTCAAAAAATGTAAGAAAAAATTGTGAAATTAGACCTATTTTAAAATGCATTTTTTGTTAAGTTGCGGCAAAAAACCGGCACTAATTTTTTCATGGCTATTTTTAGAATATTATTTGCTAAGAAAAATCGAAATAAAAATGTCTGATTTTATATGATTTTTTTTTAAGTTCAAGCAAACTTTTGTAATTTTTGAATTTTTTTTTTTTGGAAAAATGTATATTTTTTGAGCGGTAAAAACTAACTTTAGTTAATATTTTTAATAAAAATTTTTTTATTGCCTAATTTTGAACATACCAAGGAACTCAAAAAACAAATCTTTAAACTACCTTTTAAAAAAATGAATTTTTGAGAATTATTTTCTTTCTGAAATTCGACTGACTTTAGCGACCTCTGGTGGAGTCTTGGAGTGTCACACGAAATCAATTCCAAAAATTTTATATGAGTTGTTATCTATCGATCCATATTTTTTTTATCACATTTTGAGCCTAAAATTTTTTTTTTTTTTTATATTTTTGTGTATGGGACAAAGCACCAACGACGGCCATTGAATTTTTTGCGAAAAAGGTCCATTGTTTCGATAGCTGTGTGGCCAGTGGCACCATCCTGTTATAATAACATATCGTCCAGGTTCATATCTACAATTTCTGGCCACAAGAAGTTCCTTATCATCGCGCGATAGCGAATACCATTCACGGTAACTGCTTGGCCGACCTCATTTTCCAAGAAGTACGGCCCGATGAGGCCGCCAGCCCATAAGCCGCACCAACCAGCTGTTTTCTTCCGATTGTGGACACATTTCGACTATGCTGACCAAAAAAATCACGAAGTTTTTTTTTTTTTTTTAATTTTATTAAATTTATTAATGCTACATCCCGCTAAGCCCTATGGCTTGTCTGCAGGAAAATATTATTTAGGAATGGTTTAAATAATTTTAATTCATTGCGAGTTTAAAAAAGAATTCTTATATATGCATTTTGATTTGAACGCCAATTTTCGTAAAAGGCTTCAATTGTGTAACTCTCCATGGTTGAATTTGTCAAACAGTGAAACAAAGAAATTTCAAACTAAGTTGGGCAAAAAACTTGACGTTAAGGCGTGACTCACATATAACATCGTGCATAGTTGCACCACCCTTTCAAATTCGTGTCAACCACTGCGTAAATTTTTCTATCAGAGATCAGACATAAAAATTTTCTTGCAGTTTCTCTTAGACATCTGACAGACGTCGTACTATTTTGCTTGCTGGGTAAGTAGTTGCTACTATCATTCAGTTTAACTGAAAATTAGAATTTACTTCATTCAAATAAGCAGTATTTAGGTTAACAATTGAAATTACACAAATATATATAAAATGTTATTTAAATTGGTAAATTTAACAGTTTTATTCTTAATTTATAAACTTTTCATTGATTTTATATAATTTATAGTGTGCAGTTTGAAAGTAAGCCAGAACATTGTAAAATTTTTAAAGTAAGAATATTTAAAATATTTGTTTTAGTTGGTTCTAAAAAACCCCCTTAAAAAAATAGAAAACTGTTCAAAAGTAATTGCTGTCTAAAAAAAGCAGAGCAAGATGTTGCGAAATATATTTTACTTCTTTCAAATACTTTGATCTGACACAAATTTATTCAGATTGAAAATCATTTAAGATTTTCAAATATAGATTTTTTTATGCAAAATATAAAAGCTCAACTTTTGTACTCTCCTTTGAACCCTTAAAGTATGTTCACTTTAAATTGATTAAACTTAATTGTTTTATTTGTAAAAACTTTGCGTCGACCCCAAAAAAAAACTGATGATTTAATGAACTTTATGTAATTGGCAAAGCTTAACTGCATAATTAAAGGCAACTTAAATTGCCAAATTTAATTTTAATTAATGGTTACATTGTTGTGAATGAGTGTATACCAAGTTTGTCATTCCGTGTGAAACTTTTTTATTATTCATCTCAGATCCCATAAAGTCACGGGTGTATAAATTTTAAGGGCCGATGTTGAATAAAACACAAATTATTTAATAAATTACTGTCATTTCTTTTTATTGTGATAATATTGGTATGGTTCAATTATGTATGGAACAAAATATCGGCCAAATGGCCGCCGATTCTCCAAATTTTCGATGACGCTGAGGCATAATTTAGGTTCTATGCCGTTAATGTGCCAATTATCTCATCCTTTAGCACTTGAATTGTTGCTGGCCTATCGACGTACACCTTTTCGTTCAAATAAAGAAGTCCAACGGTGTCAAATCACATGATCTTGGAGGCCAATTGACATCGCCACCACGTGAGATAACACGGCCATTGAATTTGTCGCGCAAAATAGCCATTGTATCGTTAGCTGTGTAGTAAGTGTCACCGTCCTGTTGAAACCAAATATCGTCCACATCCCTATCTTCCAATTCGGGCCATAAAAAGTTCGTTTTCATCTCACGATAGCGAACACCATTCACAGTAAATGCCTGGCCGGCCTCATTTTGGAAAAAATACGTCCCGATGATGCCGTCAGCCCATAAACCGCACCAAACAGTCACTCTTTGTTGGTGCATTGGTTTTTCAACAATCACTATTGAATTATCATTCGCCCAAATGCGGCAATTCTGCTTATTGACGAATCCACTGAGGTGAAAATGTGCTTCACGAAAAATCACGAAGTGCACGATATGCATTTTGATTTGAACGCCCATTTTCGTAATAAGCCTGAATAACTTTTACGCGTTGCTCGATTGTGTATCTTTCCACGGTTCAAATTGAGTTAGTCTGAAATTTAAAAATGTCAAATGAAATGCAGAAAAAAACTTGACGTTTAGGTGTGGTTTAAATTCAACATCAGCCCTTAAAAATAAACCACCCTTTATATAACTTCTGGGTCCTTGAGTAATTCTACGTCGATTTAGCCATGTCCGTCTGTTGAAATTATGGTCAAATTCGAACTACACAAAAGAAAACAACCAAGTTGCTGTCAAACTCTTGCTAGTTTTTCTAAGCTTTTTGGGATTGAAACCCAGCACAATCGACCACTCTACCAAATTTCGTAAAGATCGGTCCGTAAAAAAAACTTCTGGTTTTTAAGTATTTTTTACTAAGTTATTTAAATTTTTATCTCGATCTTCCTTTAAAAAAAAAAACTCATATCTTGATCTATGCATTAAATATTTGTTTAATAAATAAATATTTGATAACAAATTTAATTTTATTGATTGTGTATAAAAAAATCTATTATTCCAAATGACTACTGAATATCAAATTGTATTTAATATTTACAGAAACTGATGGCAAACATTATTTAAATTGACTGAAGAGCTATGTACGTTTCAACAAAATTCTTTATTTTATTTTTATGCAGTTTTTGTGTTAAGAGGAAATAGTTTAAAAAAAATTCTATGTGATTGTGATTTTTATATATGAGTGTCATTAAATAAATATTTATATACATTTTACATATATTTTTTTTTTTTTTTTGTGCAATGATGCTTTTACGAGGGCTGCACTAAAAGTTTCAGTAGACTGAATCAAATATTTATTTATTTATTTACTATATGACACAAATATAATTACAATCTTTATTCTTAATAGAGCTGGCAAACTATCGATAGTCGCAACATTCGATATTTTCGATAGTTTGTTGACAAACTATCGATGTTATCGATAGTATCGAATTCTTTGTAGAATTCCTTAATTTAATTTTTAAGTGATGACCGTGCGTGTTCATGTAGCAATTTAAAGAAATACAATTATCCAAATTGGGAATAAAGTTAAATATTTCTTAAATTTTCAGCCATTTTCCTTATCACAAGCTATAATATTTTCAAATATGTATTGAAATATACACACAGTATGCAATAATTCGGATTAAAATCATTTTTATAACAATATTCGGATCTTCACTAAAAAAGTTGTAAAAGTTGTTGCACATGAAGTTAAATTTTAAAAATTTTAAGAATAATAATGTGCACTGGGTAGTATGCAAAAAAAATAAATTTGTATTGAAAGTAAATCACTTTTTCAAAAACTTTTCTATATTAACTAACTGTTTTTCAAACTAAAATAAAAATTTTCGTTTAAGAAAATATATTTAAACAACAATAAAACAACTAAACTTTGTTATTGTTTTCAATAAAAATTACTAAACGAAAATTTTTGTTATTGAAATAATTTTTGGAATCTTGTTAGTTGAAAACTAATTTTTTAGGTTCAAGAACAGTTAGTGTATATAGAAAACTTTAATAAAGGTAAAACTACTTTAGTAAAATTTTTTATAAAAACTCGTACTTGGCGAATCTTTTTTAACCTAATATCAAAAATATTACATGTTGGCGATTTTCGATATACAATTTTTTTTTTTTTTGCTTTGACATTAGGATAAGCAAGGTTATGCAAATAGGGTTGGTCCTTAAGCCAACTAGATAACTGCCGCAGCTGGCTAAGCTGGAAGGCAACGACGGCTGGCTTGTTGCTGCCTGATAGAAAAAAAATTGTTAACAATTTTCTTAAAAAAGGTTTCAACGATAGTATCGCTATCGAAAATAAACTATCGATAGTCCAACGGAAAGAGAACTATCGATACTATCGATAGTACTATCGATTGCTTGCCAGCTCTAATTCTTAATTAATTTGCTGAGAAATAGTAACGTTAGCCTCCAGCCTGTTACAATAATACAGATAAGGCTATCTAGCGTGAGTTGAAAGCGCAATCTTCACATTGTAGAATATTTTTAAGATGTAATTTACTTAAAATAACCAGAAACAATTACAGCTTCAAACGACATCATTTTAGTTCAAAATGTCGAGAAAGAGTCAGTGAGATCACGGGGACGCTTGTAAGCATGTGCGCCCTTTAAAACATATGTTTATAAAGATCACATGATTCTATTAAAAATTTGCGTTTAATTTGAAAAAGAAAACCGTTAATAAAGTAAAATGCTTATTCAACTTTGAACATTTTTTTACTAGACCGAATTGGTTTTAAAAAAATATAGTTTTTTTATTTAATTTTTCGAATTTATTATATTTAGCGTTAAAATAACATGCTGGGTATCCGTTTTTTTATAAGTTATCTTTACCAACGTACATGCAAAATTTAAAACGATCCCCCACTGTGCACTGCTTTTTATGTTTTAAGTTTTATTTTACACTTAGTTTAATTTTCCTCGTTATGTTTAATTTTCATTTCTTTTAAAAGGTTTAATAAAATCCAAGTTTTTAATAATTTTAATTAGGCTTAAGTTCATTAAATTTAATTTTCATTAAATTATTTTTATGAAGACAGGAATTTTACAACATGAAAATCAATTAAAATTGTTATTGATAATCTTTCATTATTGACCGTGGCCGGGGCTCGAACCCAGGCCGGCAGGTTACCATGACATGTTTCGATCGCAACCACTCGATCTCCTCAGATGGATTTGCCGTTTTACACTCGCAGCCATCGACGACTGCTGACGTCAATAGTCAAACATCAATCCTTAAACCAAATTGTATTTAACCCTTTGGTAGATCGAAGTTTGCTTTTTTTTTTTTTGAAAGATTATCCATTTTAATTGATTTTACATGTTCTTCCTTACTTCTGTTTTTTCGTACTTTTGTCAAGAATTTTTCTTGAAGTCTAAAGTACATTTTTTGTTTTTTTTTTCATTTTTTGTCTTTCTTTTTCTTGTTGACCTTTTTCAGTACAACTTGAAAGACAAATGAATACATAGAGCTCGTGCCTTAGCTTTAACAATAATTAGTATTGTGGTTATTTTGTTGAACTATTTACGGTTTTTAATCCAAGTTTTTAATAATTTTAATTAGGCTTAAGTTCATTAAATTTAATTTTCATTAAATTATTTTTATGAAGACAGGAATTTTACAACATGAAAATCAATTAAAATTGTTATTGATAATCTTTCATTATTGACCGTGGCCGGGGCTCGAACCCAGGCCGGCAGGTTACCATGACATGTTTCGATCGCAACCACTCGATCTCCTCAGATGGATTTGCCGTTTTACACTCGCAGCCATCGACGACTGCTGACGTCAATAGTCAAACATCAATCCTTAAACCAAATTGTATTTAACCCTTTGGTAGATCGAAGTTTGCTTTTTTTTTTTTTTTTTTTTTTTTTTTGAAAGATTATCCATTTTAATTGATTTTACATGTTCTTCCTTACTTCTGTTTTTTCGTACTTTTGTCAAGAATTTTTCTTGAAGTCTAAAGTACATTTTTTGTTTTTTTTTCATTTTTTGTCTTTCTTTTTCTTGTTGACCTTTTTCAGTACAACTTGAAAGACAAATGAATACATAGAGCTCGTGCCTTAGCTTTAACAATAATTAGTATTGTGGTTATTTTGTTGAACTATTTACGGTTTTTAATCCAAGTTTTTAATAATTTTAATTAGGCTTAAGTTCATTAAATTTAATTTTCATTAAATTATTTTTATGAAGACAGGAATTTTACAACATGAAAATCAATTAAAATTGTTATTGATAATCTTTCATTATTGACCGTGGCCGGGGCTCGAACCCAGGCCGGCAGGTTACCATGACATGTTTCGATCGCAACCACTCGATCTCCTCAGATGGATTTGTCGTTTTACACTCGCAGCCATCGACGACTGCTGACGTCAATAGTCAAACATCAATCCTTAAACCAAATTGTATTTAACCCTTTGGTAGATCGAAGTTTGCTTTTTTTTTTTTTTTTTTTTTTTTTGAAAGATTATCCATTTTAATTGATTTTACATGTTCTTCCTTACTTCTGTTTTTTCGTACTTTTGTCAAGAATTTTTCTTGAAGTCTAAAGTACATTTTTTGTTTTTTTTTCATTTTTTGTCTTTCTTTTTCTGGTTGACCTTTTTCAGTACAACTTGAAAGACAAATGAATACATAGAGCTCGTGCCTTAGCTTTAACAATAATTAGTATTGTGGTTATTTTGTTGAACTATTTACGGTTTTTAATCCAAGTTTTTAATAATTTTAATTAGGCTTAAGTTCATTAAATTTAATTTTCATTAAATTATTTTTATGAAGACAGGAATTTTACAACATGAAAATCAATTAAAATTGTTATTGATAATCTTTCATTATTGACCGTGGCCGGGGCTCGAACCCAGGCCGGCAGGTTACCATGACATGTTTCGATCGCAACCACTCGATCTCCTCAGATGGATTTGCCGTTTTACACTCGCAGCCATCGACGACTGCTGACGTCAATAGTCAAACATCAATCCTTAAACCAAATTGTATTTAACCCTTTGGTAGATCGAAGTTTGCTTTTTTTTTTTTTTTGAAAGATTATCCATTTTAATTGATTTTACATGTTCTTCCTTACTTCTGTTTTTTCGTACTTTTGTCAAGAATTTTTCTTGAAGTCTAAAGTACATTTTTTGTTTTTTTTTTTTCATTTTTTGTCTTTCTTTTTCTTGTTGACCTTTTTCAGTACAACTTGAAAGACAAATGAATACATAGAGCTCGTGCCTTAGCTTTAACAATAATTATGTTGTAAAATTCCTGTCTTCATAAAAATAATTTAATGAAAATTAAATTTAATGAACTTAAGCCTAATTAAAATTATTAAAAACTTGGATTAAAAACCGTAAATAGTTCAACAAAATAACCACAATACTAATTATTGTTAAAGCTAAGGCACGAGCTCTATGTATTCATTTGTCTTTCAAGTTGTACTGAAAAAGGTCAACAAGAAAAAGAAAGACAAAAAATGAAAAAAAAAAAAACAAAAAATGTACTTTAGACTTCAAGAAAAATTCTTGACAAAAGTACGAAAAAACAGAAGTAAGGAAGAACATGTAAAATCAATTAAAATGGATAATCTTTCAAAAAAAAAAAAAAAAGCAAACTTCGATCTACCAAAGGGTTAAATACAATTTGGTTTAAGGATTGATGTTTGACTATTGACGTCAGCAGTCGTCGATGGCTGCGAGTGTAAAACGGCAAATCCATCTGAGGAGATCGAGTGGTTGCGATCGAAACATGTCATGGTAACCTGCCGGCCTGGGTTCGAGCCCCGGCCACGGTCAATAATGAAAGATTATCAATAACAATTTTAATTGATTTTCATGTTGTAAAATTCCTGTCTTCATAAAAATAATTTAATGAAAATTAAATTTAATGAACTTAAGCCTAATTAAAATTATTAAAAACTTGGATTAAAAACCGTAAATAGTTCAACAAAATAACCACAATACTAATTATTGTTAAAGCTAAGGCACGAGCTCTATGTATTCATTTGTCTTTCAAGTTGTACTGAAAAAGGTCAACAAGAAAAAGAAAGACAAAAAATGAAAAAAAAAAACAAAAAATGTACTTTAGACTTCAAGAAAAATTCTTGACAAAAGTACGAAAAAACAGAAGTAAGGAAGAACATGTAAAATCAATTAAAATGGATAATCTTTCAAAAAAAAAAAAAAAGCAAACTTCGATCTACCAAAGGGTTAAATACAATTTGGTTTAAGGATTGATGTTTGACTATTGACGTCAGCAGTCGTCGATGGCTGCGAGTGTAAAACGGCAAATCCATCTGAGGAGATCGAGTGGTTGCGATCGAAACATGTCATGGTAACCTGCCGGCCTGGGTTCGAGCCCCGGCCACGGTCAATAATGAAAGATTATCAATAACAATTTTAATTGATTTTCATGTTGTAAAATTCCTGTCTTCATAAAAATAATTTAATGAAAATTAAATTTAATGAACTTAAGCCTAATTAAAATTATTAAAAACTTGGATTAAAAACCGTAAATAGTTCAACAAAATAACCACAATACTAATTATTGGTTTAATAAAATTTTATATGTTTTTAGGAAATGCAAAACAATAATTTGTTTGACAGTATTACAACTTGTTGCAAGGTTTGACGGCTTTAAAAATAGATGAAAAAATATCGACCAAAATTGATTTAATAAAAACATTTATTTTTTTATACATACTTAACAAAAAATTTGCCTTTAAATCTGTACAAAAAAAGGGTTGTCCTTTTATTGTTTTTAAAAAAATTTGTTTGATTTTTTTTTAAATCTTTATTTAAATAGAACATTCTTTCTTTTTTTAGTAATACATACATTTGCTTTAATTATAAAATCAGAATGCCAAAATGTTTCTATGTTTAGCATGGACAAGGCCATCAACTCCCCGGCGCTGAAATGAAGGTTAAATCATAACAAATCAGTTTCTATGGCAGCATATTGCTTTAGAAAATGCTTCATTTACTAACAAATCTGTTTATTAAATATTTAAATAAATTCTCTAAAAGTAAAAAAAAAAATCAAAATGAATTTTATTAAATTAATTCTTTTATATAAAGCAATTTTCTATAACTGCATTTTGATATTCTAATAAATAACTCAAGCGTTTTTTTTTTTATTTATTTCCAAGCTAACGTATGCGGAATGAAATATGGACTGTGAAAATAATCCTCATTAAAGAAAATTTTAATTTGTTTGTCACTTTTCTGAAATCCAAATTAAAAAATGTTTCGTTTATAAGACAGGTAATGCTTTCGAAAGTAAAAAACCGTTTAATAAAAAACGAAGATCCGGCAAAAATTTTTGATACATTGCAACCAAACTCGAACTATGTTGAAAGTAGAAATTGCCGGATATACTTCAAAATCTAACCATACGATGGCAAATAAATGAAGAGTTAAAAATTAGAAGTACGTAGCACACATCAGAGTAGTCAAATATGCAATGAAACCCGTTCCAGGAGTCTCAGAAAAGAGCTAGTTATCATTAAACATCGGCGGCATGAAATAACCCCCCAAAATATAAGCCCCCAAAAAATAATGAAATAACCCCCCAAAGTGTGGGCCTTATTTCAATTTTGAAAATGAAACAAACTCCCAATGAAATGAAATAACACCCCAAACTGAAATGAGATAATACCCTAATTTTTGGGGGCTTAGTTCATATGAAATAAGACCCCAATTTCTGGAATGAAATAAGACCCCAATATGTATAATACATTAATTGTGCATACATATCATGGTTGAGACTTCGGCCAAGCGCAAGGATTTTCTCCTCTATGATATGCCAATCATCGGCTTCGATAACTAAAGCCCTTCTGTATAGCCGGTATAACAAACACTGGCTTCGCTTACTAAATCTTCTCTGCATAGCCGGCCTTCGGCCGGGCGCAAGGATTTTCTCCTCTACGGTATAACAAACACTGGCTTCGCTAACTAAATCTTCTCTGCATAGACGGCCTTCGGCCGGGCGCAAGGATTTCCTCCTCTATGGTATAACAAATACCGGCTTCGCTAATTAATTCTTTTTTGCATAGGCGTGCTTAGGCCTAGCGCAAGCCCAAATTTAGGAGCTTTACTTAGCGAAGACGGTGTTTGGTATACCATAAAGCAGAAAATTCTAGCTTCCGGCCGAAGGACGGCTATACAGAAAAGCTTTTGCTAACGAAAGCGGTGTTTGTTATATTATAGAGGAGAAAGTCCTTGCGCCAAAAAAACGATTCCGTTATAAATTTAAAAATTAAATAATCACCGAAAAAATATATTGGGGCTTTATTTCATAATGATTTTTTGGGGAATTAATTCATATGAAATAGTCCCCCAATGAAGAAAATGAAATAACACCCCAAACAAAAAGAAATAACCCCCCAAAATCTTTGTTGTTGTGCTCTGTACAAACTTTTGGGGGGTTATTTCATTATTTTTTTGGGGAATTATATTTTGGGGGGTTATTTCATGCCGCCTTAAACATCTAATACGGAGGCTGGCCATGAATCGTATCATGGATGATGGGAGTTTCTTTATAATGGACGCTCATAAATGGACACCAATTCAAACTTTTTAGGTTAATTTGAAAATAAATTTATATAAATAGGGATAGGGACCAAGAAACCTAGACTGTTTTATCACTCAAATTAAATAGATGTTATTGAAAATGCACACCAAGGTGATTCAAGAGGCTATCCGCAGCCTACCTCAAAATATGAAAAAAGTCCATTGATGTAGCTAGATATATTTTTGTAAAATAAGTTTAAGTCGTGTGTTTTAACAATTGCATATTAATTTTGATTTTTTAATACCGGGTATAAATTTTTTATTACTACTAATGTGTTAGCCCATATTTTATCCGCATACGTTATTAGTGAAAAATAGAAAATTAAATTCTTTGGAAAAATATAAATTTGCTTTTAACTGTAGAACACATAGCTAAAAAATACCACGTAAATACATAACCAGGGTATCCATGTAACCCACTATAATTTTTTAATAATTTTAGCTTCACCACAAAAAATATTTGCTTTAAAACCTGCTATATAAACAAATAAATTAAATTATTTATTGTCTTTTATTCAATTTTCAATTGTTTAATTAATACTACATCAAAACTGTGCCAATAAATATTAACTGACATACATGCAATAAGCAAACATAACCAAAAAATACCACGTAAACACATAAACAGGGTACGCTTTAATTATAAACTTACAAACATTTTCAATTTGGTTTTTTTATAAATTACTTTATTGCAACTTCTTAAATGTCATGGTCATTTAAGATACCGTTACGATTTTATAGCAAGAACAATTTTATCGTAAGCGACAAATTTCATACAAAATTTATATGAAATAAAATTAAAAAAAAACTCTCTCCTCTAAAATTTGATTTTTGGCGCTTATGTTATTTTTGCGGTTAGGGATCGAGTAGTTAAATAATTTCATAAATTTAATTCAAAAAAAAATGTTTAAACAGCCTCTTATTTGCTTATTTTTTTTATATAAAAACTTTTAGTTGCACTGGTACCCTGGTTATGTCTTTGGAAGTTTGTAGCGATGCAATAAGTTACCTGGATTTCATAAATAGTCAATGTAACGAGACACAAAAGATTTGTTTTCCAGATCCCAAGTTTTAATACTTAATAAGCATTTATTTTGAAGCTACAAACGCTTAAAGTAGTTAGTAGAGTAACGGGCACCCAGTTATGCTTTCTAGCGTTAAATCTGTAAAAATATTTACTAAGGATCATCTCTCCCATACGTACATCTTTTTGAAGATTAGCAGGTTAAACATTTAGAAAATGGAAAAGAGTTCTTACTTTGACAAATATCTCTGAAGTAATTATTCTCAGTGATACTAAAGTACGAAAGACTTTCTTTTGCCTAGAGGCATAGAAAAAAAAAGAATAAATAAAATGCTAGCAAACATGGGACTTGACTTAACAAAAGTTCATATCACTTTTTAAATGAAACTCACATGGTCTATTTTCATGAACAACAAGTACTTTTGTTCTAAGTGAAAGTTTTTTTTTTTTTTTTACGAAAAAAGTAGTTTACAACTTTTTTTCATACAGTTTTTACTTAAAGAAATGCTTCATTAAATTTTAAGAATACCCAAGTAAACGTAAAATGTTTTCAACTCGCCTAATTGTGCTTCTTTCGACACTAATTGACTGTTTGACAATTTGGAATGGCAACTTTTACATTTTATATGAAAACTATGCCAAGAACTAAAAGTTTTCATAGAAATGTCCAGTGTAGACGTTAAAGTTCGAGTTTGTAAAACAACCTAAACAATAAGGAAGAATTGAAGCACTTTTGTGATAAATTATCTGCCTGGGCCTTAATATCGAGAAAACAATTTATTTCGTATATTTACATCGTATATTTCCAAAAACAAATTTTTTATATTTGTTAGTTTTTTCAATATAACTATATGGAACCTTCTCCGAGAAAAGGGACCTAGTGTGTCAAAAAACGGGTTTGGACTTAAGAGTAGATTCTGGTACCTAAAAGGGTGTAGAATAAGATGAAATGAGTAAGATTTCTGATAAACATTTTTTACCCCCATAAAAACATCTCCCAACTGAAGGTGTGTTCACAGTGATAATGCGTTATGAAACTTTAAATGCGATTTTCTCAAAACTTTATTTTCACATACCAGGTCCCATTTCTCGGAAAAGGTCACATATACTGAACTAAATAACTATACAAAAGAAATATTCTTCTCGGCATTGTGGTTCAGGCAATATAAGTGTAAGTGCCTAATTGAAACATCTAAAATTTTCAAAAAATAAATCTCTCATAGTCGGGGAAAAGTTTTGAGAAACATAGGCCTCTTCTCAATTTACACCAAAGTAGAAAAATCTTAGGTTTTTAAATTCCTGAAAAATACGACTTTTTGTAATAAAAGGGAATTTTTTTTGTAACAAGATGACTTTTCGAGGAAAAGTAAAATTTTAGGAAAAGAGAAAATTGTGACTTTTTCTGAAAAAATTAGCTTATTGTAAAAAATTTTTAAAGCGCGCATAACAAAAAAAAAATGTTTTCAGAATTTTTGGCATATTATGCTAAATAACTATAGTTCTAGTTAATATGAATGTATGTGCCAAACATTTTTTATGATGTTTATTTGTTGAGATATGAGGTGCTAAAATGTTGCTGTTTTTGAAAAATGTTTTTTTTAAATTATTGTTTCGAACTAGAAAAAATTAAGATGAGTAAACTCTAATAGGAAATCGTTTGATCTTTAATAAAAATTTTCGAAATTAGAATATTTTTTTTTTATTTTTTTACCAAAAAAAAGCTAAGTGTCCTTATTTTACTGTAAAAGTTTGAGAATGGGATAACCATAAGTTTAAGAGAAATCAACATTTCTTGAGAGGCGAAAAGTCATCTAAACATTTTGAATTTAAATTTTTTTGAAATTATCCTATATCGCACTTAAAATTTTGTAAAAGTTATGAAGTGAGATATGCATCAGAGATCAGCAATGACTAGTGAAAAAGTGAGTAGAGTAGCTGAATCATGACTCATAATTCCTTCCAAAATCAATCCCAAAATTTTTCAAATATGTATAAAATTCTTAAACTAAGTAAAAAAAAATAGATGGAACTTTTCGTTGGTAGTGCCACTCTGAGAGTTAAGTTAAAAATAAAAGTGAGCGTTTTAATCTCATATAAAATATTAATCTCATCTCTCAGCATTGCAATTTATATGCGTACATACGCGTGTGTTAAGTTTGTTTTAGAAATTACACGCAAGTAGGTAAAAACCGATTTGTGTAGAATCAACAAAAACAACAGAACGAGAACAAAAACATTATGTATGTTTAAAAAGTAAACGCAACAGCAAAAGTTCCTATTTAGTTTATATTTTAAGTTAAATATGTACATCAAATTTTTAAAGTAGAAAAAATGTCGGCGTGATGCTTGTTTTAGATTAGTGTTTTAGATTTGAATCAAGCTAATATCGCTTTCGAATTATTTCAAGTACGAATGCACGATTAAATCAATTTTATAATACTTGAATCAAGCGCATTTTGAGATTGATTCAATCTGAATTTTACTTTAATCAGTTTAATTTTCGGATTATTTAAAGTACGAATTCGGGATTGAATATGGATAAATTAAGTGTTTTACGATTGAAAATCCGAACTTGAATCAATCTTTCTGTACTTGATTCAAGAAAATCCGTACTTACTATTGATACCGTTTCGGATTAATTTAAGTAAGAATGGATTGATCTTTCTTTTCAGTGTGGGTGTCGCACGGCGAAACCGAAAGTGACTAATTTAAATTAAAATCTTTTAAGCTTGGTTACCTTTTCTCCTTTTAATTATTTTTTTTTTTTTTTTTTTTTTTTTGTAAAAAAAAATTAGACATTTTGGGAAGAATTTTGCTACTAAAAATAAAAAATGCTGTGACTTAATAAAAAAAAGAAAAACTTTTGCAAAAGTAGAGACATTTGTGAAATAGTTACTTTTTGTTAAAGTTTTGACTTTTTCTGAAAATTGTTTTTTTTTAAGTTAACTTTTTGGGAAAATATTGCCATGAAAAAAAGTTTGCTTTAAGTTAACTTTTTTGTAGCAGCGCACCAAAATTGAATAAAAGTAGTTTCAATTTCAAAAATTCATTTCAATAATAATGCAATAAATCTGAAATTTAAATAGAAAACATTTGCAATTATTGCTATTGACCTCATTATGCTCGAACAATGTATAAAATTTATATTGAATTTGTGTCTATGAAAACAACTCATCTGCAACAACAAAATATTATACAATCGTCCTTGATATGCTTTGATATGGCTTTGTTTGTATCCCTGTTGTTTACTCTGTTAGAAAAGTTATAATGCATGAATAAATAATAATAATTAATGTAAAAGTAAATAAACAAATAGCAGAGAAATAAAAAAAAATAATAATATTATTAAAACAGCCCTTGTAATGGCAACGATAATTGTTGGAAGATATAATTTTTATAAAAACAGACTTCAGTATTTTAATTGGTTGCGGTTTAGACCTACATATGTTAAATTATTGACCGGCAGTCAGAAAGCTTTATGCTTTTGTTTCTAGTCATATAAAAAACTTAATTTGAAAATATTTGAGTAAAATATCAGATTCGTAATAGTTTTAACCGAACTAAAATTATTTTCGAGAGGGGAATTTATATTGGAGTCACGGCAAATTATGTACCAAACATCACAAATTTCTGTAGATTGGGTTCTGGAATTAAAAAAAAAAAAAAACTATAAGTAGATTAGAACCAATTATGATATAGAAGTGAAATTTGTTAATGCGTTTTATAGTTTTGAAGTGGTTAACAGAAGGTTGCTAAATATGGGAGATAAGGGAAATTACAGACGGATAACTACAAAATTGCATCGTATTATTTCTGGCCATTTGAAGCTAAATTGGATCAAATTTTACCAAAATAAATATATTTGCTTCCCACAGTGGGCATTTTATGGGGAATATGGTATATTATAGACCGATTTTCACGACATTTTCTACTGTGAATAAAAGCTTCATGAAACTACGAAAGGCCAAATTTAGCTACAAAAACATTGTTCGTTACGGTTTTATATGTACTAAGCTACTTTCCAAGAGCTGGCTTTTATATGGGTGTATGGTAAATTATGGACCGATCTTCACGAAGGAATCCAGAATTTATATACTTTATGGAGTCTGAGATGAATAATAAAAAAAGGTCACACGGAATGAAAAACTTAATATACCCTCATTCACCACTAGTGTTGGTGGAGGGTATAAAAATTCTATAAATCTGTGGCCGTATGGAAAAACTAGATAACTCCATTTTTTTAAAACACTTAAAGTTTTAAACATAGTTCGCTAATTATTTCATATGAATTTATGTTATTATGCATGCGCACTTAACAAAACATAATTTTAAATAATGTTAAAGATTTCTGGTTCCATTAAACTAATTTTTGGACATTAAAACCGAAAATTAATGTCAGTTATCTTGTTTTTTCGAAAAGTGGAGTTATCTAGTTTTTTCGAAAAAACTTTTTTTTCTCAAATGATATTAATATTTTACGGAATTAAGGCAACCTTAGTAATAATTTGTGGAAAAACATTAACTATTTGGCTCAGCACGTTAATTTACGTGTTTTTTACGAAAAGATGGAGTTACCCATTTTTTCCAAAAATTATTTATTTTTTTTTTCATTTTATGCTTATATGTAAATATATCAAAACATACGCAGAGTTTTTGTCTGTTTTTTAAGCATATACTTAATTATAAAGTTTACCCTTCTTGATTTTATGAAATTCATAGGCCAGTTTTTGGGACGTGGATTAACGTTATACTCGGTTTAACATAGGTTGAAATTGAAAACAGCTATTGAGTTTGTGTTTGGTTTATTTTATTTCAATAAATATTAAAATTTTAAGCAAAAGGTGTTCCGTTAAATTTTTATAATAAACTTGGTAATAAAATCGTTTTAAGTTTAGCTAACCAAAAACACTGTCTTAGGCTTCTACTTTGTTTGTGATCTTGTCTTCCTTTGATAGAATTGCCGTTACAATAAATTTAAAGTTAAGGTAGCTTATAAAAAAAATAAGAAAACTGATACTATAACCAAAACAAGGGAAACAAAAATAATAAGCAAAAATTAAAATAAAACTCGTGAAGTTAAGATAATGGACTAGAGGACATAAGTCCCTAAGGCTTCAAAAACGCGCCCTTCCATTGCTATCTCTGCCTACAAATCAATAATGTTGGGAATGTTATCTATAAACTTGGCAAACCATCCGACACTTAAAGTGCTTGCCCACAACTTCTTAGAGCCCGGGCATACGCACATGGAATGCGATACCGACAATTCTGTGATAGAGAGAGCAAAGAAATGAACGTCCAAAGAAATTCATTGTCCGGAAGATTGGTACCAACTACTCAGAGAGGCAAAAAGTCAAATCCTTTTCAAGTTATTGTTTTGAACCAATCATCAATTAACAGCTACGACGAACTATTCCAAGGCACTTTGGTCATACCGAAACGTTCTAATGAGAATACACCCTTTAAAATCAGCAATGTAAAGTGGCTGCGGTACACTAAAGAGAAACAAGACATTGTTATGTATACAAATACACTTTCTGAAGAGGAACGTTTTATTTATTTGGACATGAAACAAAACATGGTCTCCAAATTAGGTGACTACTTTGTGCAGTGCAATCACAGCCCTCGTCCAATCACGAAAGAAAAGAAGAAAGATTTAATCAGCATTCTGCCACTTTTACGGCCAGACGTTTATTCTTTTTATAAAAACCTACCAATAAATTACAATCCGACTAACATGAACTTTGATCCAGACCTTCACCTCATGCAAATGCAGACTAAGTTGGAGGAAATTATTCCAGAAGGCAGCACGGAACAAAATAAAAGGAAGCAAAACGTGATCGAGCAATCGTTAGAAGATCTCGAAAATTTCGAAATAAATGCTTTAGAAAAGAAACTCAAATCAAGCCGGAAAGTTTTAATCATGAATTCGGCAAAAGCCTAAATGGGTCTCCAGTTAATGAGCATTTAACATTGAGAAAATCGTCAAGGTTCCAGAACAAATAATTTTATAATATTAAAATTGTATTAGTATTAAATATTGTATTGTGTTAAAAATATGAATATGTTCTTAGTTTAATTAAATAATAATTTTAATTAAAAATAAAGAAATTTACTGCGAGGCCCACAATGTCGACAAGAACATTTCTTTCGCATATTTATATTGAAAACAATAATAAAAAACTAAAATTTTTTTGTTTTCAATATAAATATACAAAAGAAATGTTCTTGTCGACATCGTGGACCGGGCAGTTAATTTGTTTTTATTTAAAGAAATCTGTGGCCGTATATAAAAGCTATGTAACTCCATTTTTTAATAAAATTTGCTTGTCTTCCAGATTTATTCCAAGAAACTGGATAAAAAAAAATATTATTATTTTTGTACGTAAAAACACCTTAATATTATTTTTGCAATTAGGGTTTTTTCCCGGGAATTTCCATTATTTTATTTCCCGTTTTCCCGGGATTTTTCTTGCGGGATCCCGGGAAATAAAAAATTCCTCATAATTTCAGAAAATAGCTATTTATACTTTGAAATTTAGTTTTCTATTTTCTAAGAATTAGCCTCTGTGGATGGGTTGTGGATTAGATCAATTACAATGGGTGAGTACATGTATTGAAACCAATGTCTCCTGATGCAATAAATCTACTAAAAGCAGAATGGGCAGTGCAACAGTTGATAATTATTACATTTAGTGAAGTGAAGAGTTAATAAAGAACATTAATTCAAAATAAGATGCAGGCAGTAAAGTTTCATTGTCCATGAACAAGGAGGGCTTTGAACTTTGCTCAGACCACTCACCAATTTACCTCACACTGCATGAAACAATTTGCAAAACACACCAAAACGCTTACCTATACAACAAGTTTACAGACTGGAATTACTTCCGGTTTTTGCTAGAAAACGAAATCAATCACAGCGTTACAATTCATAATGTAGATGAACTAGACCAAGAAGTGTTAACCTTTACCAAACAAGTCCAACAAGCAGCATGGCAAAGCACACCTATATTAAAACCTAAGGTTCAGCAGCATGGATACTCTCCAAAAATACGTGAAATGGTTTTAGAAAAGAGAAAACTACGGAAAAACTGGCAGCAAACTCGTGACCCATCATTGAAATCCAAAATTAATAAACTTTGCAAAAATATAAGTAACTCTATCAGGAATACAAAAAACGATAAAACTAAAAAACTGCTAGAAAATCTGTCTTATGACAAAAGCTCAAACTACTCCTTATGGAAATACATAAAAACCTACCAACAGCCAATGTTTCAAAATCCACCACTTAAACTTGGTGATGGGGAATGGGCAAAAAGTAATGAAGAAAAAGCCACAGCATTCTCTAATCATCTTGTCAATATCTTTCAACCTAACAGCAGCGATCATAACACCTCATTTGAATTTATCGAACAACCAAACGTAGATATTGCACCAACAACACCATTTGAATTAAAAACTGTAATTCAATCGCTAAAAACAAAAAAATCCCCAGGATTCGATTTGATCACAGGCGAGGTGTTAAAAGAACTTCCTCATAAGGCCATTGAGAAACTTAGCTGTATAATAAATACTTCACTCAGACTAAACTATTTTCCAATTTATTGGAAAACAGCAGAAGTCATAATGATTCACAAACCAGGTAAACCTCCTAATGAAACCACATCATACCGGCCAATTTCACTGCTACCACTGTTGTCAAAACTATTCGAAAAAATAATTCTTAAAAGGATCCAAAATGTAATGATCGAATACAACATCATTCCAACCCACCAATTTGGTTTTCGGTCCGATCACTCTACTATAGAGCAAGTTCATAGAATTTGTGATACTATCGAAGATGCATTAGAAAGAAAAAAAATATGTACTGCAGTATTCTTAGATGTCTCACAGGCGTTTGATAAAGTTTGGCACCAAGGCTTACTTTACAAAATAAGAAAATGTTTCTCAATTGAACTAAGCCAACTTATAGAATCTTATTTATCTCAGAGATATTTTCGAATAAAATACGAAGGATCCTACTCAAAACTTCAACCTATACAAGCAGGAGTACCCCAAGGAAGCATACTTGGTCCCATATTGTATCTAATATACACAAGTGATATACCACATCCTCAAAACACCGTAATAGCAACGTTTGCTGATGATACGGCCATTCTTTCTACTGGTAACACCATTCAAGAATCAGTTGAAAGGACCCAAATTGCCATTAACCAAATAACAGAATGGACAACAAAATGGCGAATAAAATTGAACAATACAAAATCGGTACACGTAGACTTTACAAATAAGAAATTTAGTCACCTCAAACTTTACATTATGAATGTTGAAGTTCCATATGCAAACACTGCGAAATATCTTGGCATGAACCTCGACGCTAAACTGAAGTGGAAGGAACACATTAAAAAAAAACACACTCAACTCGAGATGAAATACAGAGAACTAAGCTACCTTCTTGATTTTAAATCAGATTTATCTTTGCACAATAAGCTGATAATTTACAAACAAGTAATAGCTCCCATCTGGACTTACGGTATCCAACTGTGGGGATGTGCGCAGAAATCCAACATAAATATTATACAACGTTTTCAAAATAAAGTTTTACGGAAAATGGTGAACGCTCCATGGTACATAAGGAATACAGACCTTCATCGTGACTTGGGAGTTGATAGTATAAATACCACTATTAAAAAATATGCAGTCAATCATCATACCAAATAACAACGCCACATCAATGAGGAAGCATCTCGGCTTTTCTTTAACCCATGTAACGAACGAAGATTGGTTCGTACAAAACCCATTGATCTGCTTGGGGTAAATTTGCCTTAAATCATCATTATCAAATCTAATATCAATAGAATAATACTACTAGATAGTTCCCAGTATGAACAAGTTGTAGTTGTAGTAAACAAAGAAAATGATTTGTAAAAATTACATTCAATTATTTGTTTCAATAAAAAAAAAAAAAAAAAAAAAAAAAAATGAACAAGTCTTACAAATAGGAGATACCTAAACATATCGCTCCTTTATTGCAACATAGTCATATCTACAAAAACAAACGATCTTGGCAAAATGCGATTAAAGTTTTCAATATGTACCGATTTAAAGAAAATATATCTTATAACTTCGGCTCAGTTTAAGATATAATACGAGAAGGTATGAAGGAAAACTTTGCTAAAGTTACTTAAAATTTTAAGATATGACTATGATTCAATGAAAGAGCGATATGTTAATTAGGTGATAAACACAAATTTTCAATTTCAATTTGTGTTGGTTTATATACCCGTGAAGTGCGGGGAAACCGAAATAAAATAACATTTTGGAAACTCGTGTAAGATACTACAGTCCGGTTGATGCTTTTTTTGCATCAACCTTGATATTGACGTTGTTTATAAAAAAGAAAAAATTGCTTCTGATTGTGAATCCGAAGCATGCTACAACGGTGCACTTTTAACTATTTGTCCAACCTCGGTAAAAAATGAACGAAATTTTTCGGAAACATGATAATTAGTAAATAAAATCAGGAATATACTTGACGACTTACAAAGCGCTTTGAGTGTGTCAGAAAGTTATTCCCTAAGCCATTAAAAAATGTTATATATTTCTTTAAAGTATTGTATCTATTTTATTAATTAACTTTTTGATTTCATATCTTGAGTACCTCAATTTTTATTTTGTTTTTATTATTGTTTTGTGAATTATCCAGAGCATAATAATACTGAATAAAAGCATAATAATAGGGAATAAAGGCGTGAGGTAATAATAATTCAAGTTCCTATTTCAATCTTTAATTAATTTTTTAGTATTGAACCATTTAATTTACTTTCTTTGTAAACAAGTTTCTTACGTTTTTTTTATAAAAGTTTTTTTTTCATTAATTAATACCAAAATTTACTTTGTATTATTTACATGGAGCGGGATCCCGGGAAATTTTAAAAATTTCCCGCTTTCCTGGGAATCGGAAAAGTCCGGGAAAAAAACTCTATGTGCAACAGAAACAAAAAAAAAATATTAATGAGTAAGTTGAAACCTTTCTCAAAGTTACTGTACCACATAAGGTACGGTAGATCCATGTGGGTTAAATACTATTACTCAAAAAGATTTCGGGTGTTTGGCAGTCGTATTCTATTAATCAAGAACGTCAAAAGTTGTCTAGTTCGGACAGGGAATAATTGAAGTTGGTACTCTATTCAAAAATGTAAGAGGATTAAAGTATGATTTTAAACACTTAAAATGCTTTCCAAATATTTAATATTCTACATTTTGCGCTGCCTAACAAATTGTAATATATCAGCCATAACTCTTCGTAGACACGTCTTTCATTTTTTTACAAAAGTTCACTCTGACGTATGAGTGATATATAACTTTCAAGTGTATACTACAAATTGCTCATACGTCTTCGGTACACGTTTATTACGTACATTTCTTTTTAGTCTCTTAAAAAAAATTATTTCTAAGCAATAAACTTTTAAATAAATAAAATAATGGAAGTAACTTAAATTACAGCATGTTTCTGTAGCACGAAACCACGTTTACACGTGTACTAGCAGAAAATATTAGTGTACACATGTAAGACAAGTGGAATCATGATTACATTGGAAAAGTGTTTTTTAGTCACGCACGTACAAACAAGACTCTTTCTAAAAAAGTAAATTTAATTTCAATTGGTTTAGTTTCTTTTACCTTATGCTTCTAAACTTTAAGTATCATTAACATAAATTAAAAACTTAATTTCTTTTGAAAACTAAAACTCATATCCGCACAAACTCATTTAAAACAATTCATTTGTTTTAACATATGTTCCGATTTCTTTTGAGATTAGAGTACACTTGACACACATTGATGGCGCAGTTGAGATTCGATACACTTGTAAAGTATCTTCTGTTTGTTTATTAAAAAACGGAAAGTTAGTTTACCACTTGTAGACAAATAATAGAATAATTTTACAATTCATTGTCAAGAGCAGAAGTGAAAACGTAAAAAAATGGATGTTGTATCATCATGTCTTTCACTAACAATAGCAGATGGAATATTTTATTACATTGATATTTAAAGTGTTACAGTGGGATTTAATAACAACTCGCAATTAATACTTTTATCCTATAGAAAAGTTGTGTTGAAACTTTTTTTAATCTAAAAAAAAGTTGTGTTTAATAATTTTTTTCAAGTAGTCGTGCCACTTATTTTAATAAAGATTGGTTTTGTTCCAGTAACTTTATTTACTAATTACACAGAAAAAATTATAAGTAGTTTTTTATCAATTAAAAAAAATTGTTTATAAAATTTTTCAATTTAATTAATGTGATAATTGAATCAATTTTTTTTTTTTTTTTTTTTTTTTTTTTTTGTTGAAAGAAAATTAAAAATATAATATTGATTTAATTAACATTTTAGTTGTTTTGAAATACATTTTTATTGGTTTCATAAATTTAATATATTTTTGATATAAAAAAAGACCTCTAGCTTAATTAAATAATAATTATAAATTTTGTAAAGGTCGAATAAAAGTCTATTTATACATTTTTAATTAAAATATTAATTAAATAACAAAAAATTTTAATTTATTTTTTTTTGCTTAAAATAAAATTGTAAAATTATTGTTGGGAATTGTCAAAACCTGAGCTATATTTTATTAAACCAAGTAACACATTGTTTGAAACGGCAAAGTTTTTTGATCATTTTTTTTAATTAAAATTAAAAAAATCATTTATTGAAAAAAAATATTTGCAATTTTATATTTTTAGTAATATATATAATTATTTTGGTAATAAGTGCAAAATAAACAAATTGTTTGCTTGATTCTATGAATTTGGTGATTAAAGCAAATTTAAATTTTTTTCTGTGTAATAATTAGCCTCGAACATAATTTTTTACTAACAAAAAGCTGTTTAACTTAAGAAAAGTCACTTCGAAAAACTGTTTTACTAAGGAAATTTATGTCCGAGTAATTTGCTTTACAAAAGAAAATTAATGTCAAGCTACTTTTTAAATACATAAGCAATCAAATTTTCATATCTAAAAAACTCTTGTTGCTCTTGTTTAGCTTGGCCTGTAACACGAAACTTAGTTTTACTTTATGAAAGTTGTCGGAGCAAATGTCTGTACTACAATCATGTTGTTTTATTTCAGAAATGTTTCTTTGAGCAATTTTTTACTAAAGAAATTTGTGTTTTGCGCATTTTGTTTTACTTAAGAGAAGCGATGTTTGAACTACTTTTTTTAACTTAAAAGAAATTGTGTTTGAACTAAAAAAAAATTTAGTTACAAGGAACTTTTTTTTAACTTGTTTTACACTAGAAAAAAATGGTGTTCGAGAAATTTTTTTTATTAAAGAGCAGGCTTGGAAAATTCAGTAATATTGTACTTTTTCCGAACTGTTTAGGATTTAGTCTTAAATTAAGGTTCACTATTATTTTTTAATAATTTAACAATACTTATATTTCCCCGTATTTATAAACGATTATTAAATTTAACAAACGTTAATTTAAGATAACTTTTATTGTAAATTTGTTCTTTAAACCTTTATTAAATTTAAAAATTTTTATTTTTTATTTTAACTCATTAAATTTTAGTTGCCCTTTCTGTTCTTTTTGTTTGTTATTGTTTTGTTTACTTATTTTACAGATGTCTTGTTTTTGCTATTTTTTCTTAACTGTTGGTTGATCGTTCACTGTTCCAAATTGACTGACTTCTTATTGTTTTTTAATGTTCAAAAAGGGTCACAAATGTTTGGTACTTTATATAACGGGACATACTGGCCGTGTTTTTTGGGCTCCATCACATGGAATGCTATAGTACAGACGATATTACCAGGAATTGAACTTTGTGCCATAGTATGAGATGAAGAGTCGTCTATAAAATTTACAGCATATAGGTTTGTTGAAAAATAGTAAGCTGAGATGAGACCATACGACCAATGCCACAAAAGTTATTTGTGTTGATTCGTGGGTGACTTTTACTGGAATTATACAAAATAATTTTTGAGAAATAGAATAGTTTTTGTCGTTTCCAAGTAGGTTTTGGTAATTTGACCTAATTTCCATTCATTCTCTCTGATGTTTTTGTCGGGTCTAAGTAGGTTTTGGTAGTTGGACCTAATTTCCATTCATTAGGTGGCAGGTTACTGTCTTTGATGACAACAAAATCGTCAACTTTGAGATTTCGGTGTTGAAATTTCAATTTATATCGACGATGCAGCTCACTTAAGTAATCTGATTTCCATCTTTCGCAAAAGGCAGGGTAAATTATTTTTAGACGTCTTTATCAATTAGCTAAAGTCAAGTTTTCGTTGCTTGAATCTCTTTCTGGTGGGGTCATGAGTTATCAGTGATAGTCCCTAGCAGAACTAAAGGGTCTTGAGTTAAGACAGGATTAAATTCGGATCAAAATTGTAGAAAACTCTTCAAATGTAAGATTCAAATTTGGAGTCATTTTACGTAAATGTGTCTTCAATGATTAAACACCGGCTTCCCATAGTCCTCCCATGTGTGGGGTGCGAGGGAGTATACATTTCCATTCCACGTTCTGATGACTGTAGTGATGAATTATTTGTTGTTGAAGATTTTTGACGAACTCGAGTCGATCCTTTCTTACAAGCTCTGCAGCTCCAAAGTAATTTGTCCCATTTTTGGAATTAATTTTAAATGGGCATCCCCGTCTTCCAATAAATCCGGCAAAAGCAGCTAGAAGAGCATGAGGTATTTTAAAGTGATACTGAAGATGTGGATTGAATCGTTTGTTTGATTGGTCCCCCGACAATCCAGCCAAATACAGTTTTTTGTGCCAAAAGGGACCCAATAGATTTCATGCGAGTGTATAAGCAATAAATGGATGGACCTTAATCGAGACCGATTTGTAAGTCTATTGGACGACTTGCCATGAAGTGAGGGTCTGCTAATTGTAAGTTGGCAGTTTTGCTAAGATGCTTCGAGTCTAACGTTTGTGAGGAAGAGTCTTGAGGACTGATACCCAAACTTCTAATTTAAAACTAGGGTCCACTCGGCAAGATTAAACAAGAAAGCTCTTGTTGAAATTTCTGATACGTTTTGATTTAATCCAAAAACGTGAACTAAGTTTGGTTTAGGTGGTAGTTTGAGTCGATTTTTTAACTTTACCGAATTAAAGGTTTGAGATCCAGGGTCGAGTCGTTGACCTTTTGATTCAATGTGAACAACGGCAGTAACACAAGGTTTCGCTATCAGATATATTCTGAAGAAATGGTTGTGATTTTTGTAGAGTCAAGGAAGTAAGGTTAGGAATGCCTGATCTGGAAGTGGATTGTATGTTTAATATTCGCGCTGCGGTACTTGTACTGGGTTGCTCATCAGCGTTATTTTGTAACTATCCTAAAGGCTGGTACCTGTTGTCTTGTGTAAGAAAGTGTTGTATTTTTGCTTGCAAACTGGCAGGCAGGGTCATCGTTGTCGGTAGGGGTCATCTCTAAACAGGTAGTGTTCAAAATAGAAAATAGCGCAGTACCTTCGTACATTTCACATTTTTCCGAATTATAAATTTTTCAAAACGTAGTGTCTTGTATAAAAAGAACTTAAAGAAAATATCTCAAAAATAATTTAAGAATTTATTATTTGCATTGTTTTAACCTAGTTAAAATTTTAATTATCACTAAAAGTACTGTTTTAGTTGGAGAACAACGGACCATTAAAAAGATAGATATTGATTGATTCAAACTCGTTAGATATACATATCAAACCACTTTCTTCTCGAGATTTTGCTACAAAGAGGCTGGGATATCTGTCACTTAACCTTTGTGAGAAGCATTACTTATGTGGGTACGTTTGAACTTGGATGCCACATCAGGTAGTTCATTTGGCTTTACAACCAATTCACTAATTTGGCAGGTTAAATCTTGCCAAAGCGAAAAAAAATTTTATTTATATTTGAGTTTTCTTAGACAATATTACCACGGCAGAATACTTTATTTTATCCATGCTAAAGAAAACTTGCGAGCGAGGATTTTCCCCTAAATAAAAGTTCCTACTAATACAAAAAATTATTCTTGGAATCTGACTGTACAAGCGAATAAATAATTTTTATACATAATAATTTTCCAGGAAATAAGTATGTACATTTATAAACTACTCCCCGGTCAGCATTTTTGGAAATTTTTAATTAAATTCTAGCCTGTTTTGAGTCTTATGCAGAATTAAAAAAAAAACAGAATACGCCTGACTAAATAACTACTTTTGTCGGAAGAGAAAATCGTACCCAATTTTCGACTCATTTTGATAATTCATTAATGATGTTTTTGTTGTTTCATTTGGTCCTTTGAACTCTTTTCTTATGGTATATATAGTTTGTGAATCTTTTTTGAGTCATTTATAACTAATATTTGTAATCGCTTACAAGTAACTCAATTTCTTATTTTTTAACACAAAAAAGTTATTTCTGCAGCCTCACTGTACAACTGTGCATTGCAATTTTCTTTGTATGTACTTTTATAAACGAATCTAAAATGTTGAAAGAAATAATCTTTTTATGTACAAACTTACATGTTCAAGTGCAATATATAGTTAAAAAATACTACACAGAGAAAAAAATCGCACTAAAAACTATAGTAAGTGAGTATGTTTTGTAGAATCAACAACAGCACTTCAAAAGAAGATAAAAACGATTTGCTGGTTTTGAGTAGAAACAACAACAACAACACTACAAGAATAAAAAATAAGTAATTTTCAATTTTAATAAGTAAAATAAGAAGCAAAAATTCCCAAATCCTATTTGCTAAAATTTTGTTGTTAAATACAAAACAATTTCAAAGGATAATGCTTACGAAAACCATATCGGGCATACTGCTGGTGTCTTCACTTCTGTAAACAAAGGGCGGGATACTACAAAAGTGAAACAAACATCTGTAAAGGGTAAGTAAATAATAATAACACGCAGAGAAAAAATATGTTTCGGAGTTGTTACGGCAACTACACTTTGTTCATTGTAACACTATATATTGTTGTCGTACACAAAAAATTGTTATTTTTATTTAATATAGGCAATTTTATAGTTACTGTAAAGATATCAATGTTGCTCGCAATTATAAATTTGAGTATGGTTGACTGAAAAATAATTATTTTTCTAACAACTAAATAATGATAACTTTGAAAACATATTGAAATAATCACAACCATTTAATGATATTCGATAGCCATAACATGATAGCTTTCTATACGTATACTCATAATATGGTTAAAATGCAAACAAAATATCTTTACTCTTATCATATTTTGTTATCTCCGTTTGTAAAATAATTTTACATCAGCTCTGTCGTAATATTTTAAAGAAATTAAAAAAAAGTTAACAAATTGTTCATTAAAAAAATTTTTAAATAAAAGAGCATTTCTAAACAAATTTTAATTTTTTTTTTTTTTGTGAAAGTGCAAAAAATATTGATTATTGCATGTAAGTTTAATGTTATTTTAATTTATAAATAATTTATAATTAAGATATGTTGTGAATACTTTTTACCATAACACAATTACTTTGTATCCTAATATGATTACTTCTTAACTTATTATGATAAACATGATAGTAATATGATTACTTCTTAAGTTATTTTTATTAACACTATAAGAATATGATTAAGGGAGAAATATTATGATGCAATATTACGAATATATTTGGTAATAATATGATTCAATAATAATCGTAATATGTTGACTACAATCATGAATCTAATCATGATATATTGCTTTTGAATATGTCTACCCTAACCATGTTATTTCTTTGCGTGAATATCCTACTCAATCGCTAGTTTTCTGGGGATAGTGTATAGGTTAGAATTATTATCACTTCCGGATTATTTCAAGTACGAATTTAAGATTAAAACACCTTAGAAATTCTTGAATCAACCACAGTTTGAGATTAACTTTTATCTAACTTTTACCAATGTCAATCCGGTTTTCGAATTATTTTAAGTACGGGGCACTTGAAAAGAGTTTTTTCAGTTACAAATTGTTCATTCGTTTGTACAGTGAGGCTGCAGAAATAACTTTTTTGTGTGAAAAAATAAGAAATTGACTTACTTGTAAGCGATTAGAAATATTAGTTATAAATGACTCAAAACAAAATTCACATCGTACCTATTCAACAATACTGTATTAACTCAAAATTTTTAGATTTTCACTTTTTGGAAAACATCTACAGCTTTTATTCATATCTACCCGCTGTAAAAATATCGAGCTATTTTGAGTACCTTTTGGTAAAGAAACGGGCCGTTTAAAAATACTTTTTAATATGCCTTCCATATTAAATTGAAAATTGTTTTGCTTCTACTGAAAATTTTGAAATTTTGAATTAATACAATATTGTTGAACAAGTGCGACATATGAAAATAAATGATATAACACTGATAAGTAGGGATGAGATATTAATGCATTAAAAGATCGAAAATATGCGCAGAAAATATGCACTAAAAACTCCAAACTATGCATTAAAAAATAAAAAATATGCACTAAAAACTGGAAAATTTTCAATAAAAAAGGGTTTGTTTTTTTTTAATTTATTTAAAAACAAAAAATTCTATTGATGTTTTTACTCTATTGTTATTCAAAGGTATACTATTTTTAAAACTTAATTTAAATAACTACATAATATAAATGAGAAAACAAAAAATGTACTTTGGACTTCAAGAAAAATTCTTGACAAATGTACGAAAAAACAGAAGTAAGGAAGAACATGTAAAGTCAATTAAAATGGATAATCATTGAAAAAAGCAAACTTCGATCTACCAAGGGTTAAAATACAATTTGGTTTAAGGATTGATGTTTGACTATTGACGTCAGCAGTCGTCGATGGCTGCGAGTGTAAAACGGCAAATCCATCTGAGGAGATCGAGTGGTTGCGATCGAGACATGTCATGGTAACCTGCCGGCACGGGTTCGAGCCCCGGCCACGGTCAAGAATGAAAGATTATCAATAACAATTTTAATTAATTTTCATGTTGTAAAATTCCTTTCTTCATAAAAATAATTTGATGAAAATTAAATTTAATGAACTTAAGCCTAATTAAAATTATTAAAAATTTGGATTAAAAACCATAAATAGTTCAACAAAATAACCACAATACTAATTATAAATTTTTTATATTATCAAAAGTAAACCTTTGTCTGTTAAAAAGCTTTTGTATATGGAAAATGATCTCTCAATATTTGAAGGATGCCAATTCATTTGGAGAATATTATTTTTTTTTCTTTTCAGTGTATGTTCTTACAAATACGACATGATACTAAACACACATACAAGTATCAATGTTCAGTTAAACAAATACACATACATGTGTTGCATTTCATATCGTAATGTAAATGAAATAAAAGTAAAAAGTGGAATAGTATGAGGATGAGTTGCGTGTATACAGTTTTTTAGTTTAACAAAAATTATAAAGAAAAGAATATTTTTTTACATAAGTACTTATAAAACAAATGAATAAGCAAAAATGTATAAAAGCAATCAGGAAATCTATGTTCTAGTAAGCTGAATCGAAAATACTCTCAGATAGTTTTATTAAAAAAAATATTATTCGCTTTGGCAAAGTACAACTTTATGTAAAAGAAACAAATATCCACATTTGGTCATTAAAAAAGGCATGTTAATATATCAAAAAACTTTTACATTTCTTTTAAATTTCTGTTGGCTTCGCGTTTTGATCCAAGTGAATTATTGAGAAATATTTTTTTGGAATTTATTGATAATGATATGAATATTGACGACATGTAGTTTAAATAAGACGCACAGTGCTTTGTTCCATAGACAAAAGTCAAGGAAAAATACTTCTTTCTTTCATTCAAAAAGGCATTTCAACTGAACTATTTAAAATGAACTGAACTCAAGAAAATGTCTTATAACTGCCAAGGAGTCGCCATTAAGGGGATAAAAAGTATGACTGACCTCTTATAGTCTTTCATCCTAAACATTTTCTCAAAACATACTTACCCTTTATCACCACCCCCTTAGGAGGGCTCCATAACAAATATGGCATTTTATGAAATTCATAAATTTAATGAATATTTTGCATCTTTTGTGAATAAAGTCAAAAGTTGTAGACAGATTTTAATCATTTGCTGTCTGGTTTGCTTGGAACTTTTTTCAATACGTGTTGAAAAAAAATTAGAAGCCATTTAAAAAAACAAAAATTTCAAAATTTTGCAAAAACAACTATTGTTTTTTGCGAAAAGAAAATTATGTTTCTAAACCGACTGCGCAGACTAGAAAAAGTTTAGCATTACTTAAAGGTAATTTTCTTGCGGAAATTCAGTTTTTTTAGTTTATTCAATAAACTAAGCCGGCAGGTTACCATGACATGTTTCGATCGCAACCACTCGATCTCCTCAGATGGAATTTCCTTTCTTCATAAAAATAATTTAATGAAAATTAAATTTAATGAACTTAAGCCTAATTAAAAAATATTAAAAATTTGGATTAAAAACCATAAATAGTTCAACAAAATAACCACTAATTATTGTTAAAAGCTAAGGCACGAGCTCTATGTGTTCATTTGTCC